>CM052717.1:27665527-27846008 GCA_028551405.1 Uromys caudimaculatus | reverse complement strand
TCTCTGGCCCGCTCTAGATGTATCACTGCAGCCAAGCCCAGTGAATGTCCTCTCAAGCCAGTGTGCTGCTGTGCTCACTTCACTCTTCCTATGAACGATTGCACTTAACTTTTTGGTGACAGAACAGTTCATAAATATAATTTTCCCGCCACTCTCTACTTTCTTGAGCTTGATGAAAGCCAAATGCAAACTTCCTGAAATGTGTGTGT
Organism: Uromys caudimaculatus; assembly: GCA_028551405.1. Classification (NCBI taxonomy): domain Eukaryota; kingdom Metazoa; phylum Chordata; class Mammalia; order Rodentia; family Muridae; genus Uromys; species Uromys caudimaculatus. The sequence goes on along the minus strand of CM052717.1, from coordinate 27,845,799 downwards.
GTGGGGGGGAATAGGATGAAAATGATTTTGGGGTATGATAAAAATATATGTAATGCAATAGACTCTCCTTATTCTATTATTATTATTATTATTATTTTATTCACTTTGTGTCCCAATATCAGACCCCCTCCTCCCAGTACCCCCCAGATACCCCCACCCCTTCCCCTCCTCCTCTGAAAAGGGGGAGCCCCCAGCATCACCCCTCCCCCCACTCATCAAGTTCCTGCGGGACTAGGTGCACCCTCTCCCACTGAGGTCAGACAAGGCTGCCCAATTAGAGGAACAGACAGGATCCAGGTAACAGATTCAAGGCAGCACCCATTCCAGTTATTGGGGAATCTACATGAAGACTAAGCTGCACATCTGCTACATATGTCTAGGGGCTAATTCTCCTTATTTTAAATGCAGATCTCTTATAAAAAAATTTTTTCTATTGTTGCAAGCAATGGTGCTAGCTGGTCAGCCCTTGTAAGAGAAAGTCACAATTGACAAAATCAAAAGTTAGTTACATCTAGCCGTCGGTCTTATTTTAGCAGTTTTTATAGCTGGGCTCTGAAAGCCTAGATATCTTTACACTTGGTTTCTTCATCTTTGACCCTAAAGGCCATGTCTGCCAAGTGTAACGGTGTTGAGAAGAGATGTTTAAACCTCCACCACACCTTCCAGCATGAGCTTTGCAAGTAGATTTTTCTTATTGTTGTTTTTGGTGGTTGCTGTTTCGAGAGACAGTTCCACATCGGCTTGAGCTGGCTGTGACTTCACTGTGCAGCTGAGGAGGACCTTGAGTCTCTGACCTTATCTACAGAATGCTGCGATTACAGCCGTCCACCATCTCACTAAGTTTTATTTTCTGTGGTGCTTGGGATCAAACTCCAGGACCTTAAGCATGCTAGGCAAACACTCTTGCAGTGGAGCTACGTGCTTGGCCCCTTGACAAACTATTTCTGAAGGTGTATCGGTTCTGTCACTTTGTATGACACTGAGTGAATTACTTAATATTCTGAGCCTCAGGTTTTTCCCGGGCGAAGTTTAACTGAAATCACAGCCTAGAGCACAAGATGTCTGAATGAACAGCATTCAACACAACACGGAAGTGACAGTCAGTAAATCAGCAGTGGCCTGTGCTTACTTGACTGGAATAGCATTAAGGTTATAGAGGAATTGTAGAGTAAGATTCGTCATAATTGATGGGTGGCCTGCTGTTTGATCCAGTGTGTGCCTTTGGGTTGTTTGGGATATTACAGACAACAGAAATACAAATGGAAAATAATAACAAGGAAAATAGTCTCCTAAAGGAGCAAAGGGACTCAGAGGATGCTGGGCCAAAGGTCAGGACTTTGTCTAACACATGCACCTCATGTCCTTGTACAACCCGCAGCTCACAGTGACAAGTAATACCTCCTCATTGATTCCACTGAACTGGACCACGCAGCCCAGAGCTGACTCCATGTGAACTCCTGGTTCTCAGCCCAGTTCTTCCCATGACACTGAGGCTCTCATGTGAGCTAGCATCAGAGTTGCCTAGAGCCTTCTTAAAAGTACACGCTGTGCTGTCTAACTCTCGGTCAGTCTCTCATTCAGGTATCTGACACAGGACCCAAGAATCAGTATTTCTGACAGGCTTCCAGGCTGCTCACAGCATGGGTCTGCAGTTCATATTTGAGAACAGCTTCTGTAAAGGCCGGGATGAAGGAAACCATTCTCGCAGACCTTTGTGTGTTCTTCTCACTGCCTGGCTTATTTTGTAAAGGTTAGTTATTAATAAAACGATGAGTCACCGTCATTAAGGGCCTGGGGTTTTAGTTGTAAGTGAAACGTTTTTCACTTGTTCAACAACCTGCCCAGGAGGGAGGTTCCTTATTGAAGGAAGAGCAGTGTGCATCACATGGAGGCTTCCGTACCCAGCTGCTTCTTTTCTTGGTGGGGGCAGGGATGCTTTCATGCTCATGCCCCTGCCTAATGTCAGACAAGGGAGGTAAGGACACTCATTTCGGGTCTGCTGCCTGCTTGTCTGGGTTTTTACTTTGAGTGCATTTTGATAAACCATGTTTTTCTTGGGCAGACAACTCAGGCCCACTTAACTTTGTAAGGCAGAATCTTTAGTAACAACAATATAGCAATGGGTAAAACCACTACTTGTATGTGAATGTATTTTCTCTGGGCTTCTGAATGGTGCTGGATTGAAAGTGAACTCTAGAAGTGATGACTGCAGCCTTGCAGATTAAGGTCCCTGGAGTGTCCCCTGGGGCAGAAGGCTAATTATTTAGGTCTGCAGACCCCCTGGCTTAGGAAGAGACACAGTGGCACCCAAAGGATAAAATCTCACACATGTCTGGCCTCTGGAATGAACCCACCCTGGCAGAAGAAAGTCGGAAGGAGGCCAGACCCTTGGTTTTCATATTTGCTAGCACTCAGATATAACTTCTTGATGCCAAGCCCAGGGGTTGCTATCTTGATAAAATAAAACATTTTAAGTCCTGAAAATTCTCCATGTTACCATAAGTTCTCTTTTATTAAAAGTTCAAGCCAACGAGTTTCACATTCCACAGAGTACTAGCCATGTGGGGAATGGGGCGTGCCACCTGGATGGAGCACACTGGGCCCGCCCGCTCCTCTTCTCTCCAGGATTTTCATACGAGAAAAATGAACGTCTGTGATTTTCACTTGGTTTTAAAATCTTCTTGGACCTCACAGCTGACGTCAGTCTTTGAGTGAAGCCATAATTGAAAATTGAAGCTAATTTTTTTTTCTTTTTTTGACACCTACTTTTTACAATCACTGTGTTGTGTAAGGCTGGAACCCCACTGACAAAGAGAATGTGGATCTCTAGTGAACAAAAGGGAAAGAAATTTTTGAATACAAAACCAGGCACAGACTATCACGTATAGTGTGTTAGCCAGATCCACAGTGAAAATCGTGGCAGGTTTCTAGTGTTTCTCTGATTTCAGGCAGTGGTATTGCAAGAGATTTTCAGTTTTCCCTCTGTCTTATACTTTTTGTGTAAAATTGGAGCTCATGAAAGCAATGCCTAGTCATTGGAAATGTCAGGGAAAACAATTTCCAGGGTAGGGGAAGACTGAAGTTGAGCCTAAGAAGCAGCACACTGGTCCCATATAGGACACTTCCGTCTTCAGGTGGTGGGAGCAGCAGCCATTAGCATTGGTGAGTTCTGTTGGTAGTAAGTGACTACAAGTTACTATTTCATATGTCTGGGCTTCCCATATATGACAGACAGAGCAAGAGACCTGTTCTAAGCAACTCCAGGATAGTAAAGTCACTCCCCCTGGCTGATCAGTGTCTCCTCCCGAATGCCAAAATCTCTGCCAAGCACATGTACTCTATCAAGCTCTCTAAAAGAGGAAGTATTTTTTTTTTTAAATTTTTATTGTACAGATAAGAGATCTGAATCCTCAGGAGGCTGACTAATTTCCCAAAGGTCGGACTCCAAATGTTGTGCAGTTCCAGAGCTGATGCTTTTAATAACTTCAAAATGACTAGCTGAAATACAAACACATTTTTTTCTTTATTTGTATTTATATGTGTTTTACATGTTTAAGAACCTAGGAGTTTGATTAGAGCATAAAAATTTAGCCTTCAGGCTGGAGAGATGGCTCAGTGGTTAAGAACATTGACTGCTGCTCTTTGAGAGGTCAGAATTCAGTTCCCAGCAAGCATATGGTGGCTCACAACCATCTGTAATGGGATGTGATGCCCTCTTCTAGTGTGTCTGAAGACAGCTACAGCATACTCATATATATGTAAAATAAATAAATAAATCATTAAGAAAATAAAGCTTAAAAATTTAGCCTTCAGTTTCCAGAAAAAAAATATCCATCATCATTTGCCATTTGATTTCCAGGAATATTTTCAACTTTTAAAAGTCAACCCTATTTTATCTCCAGTCATTTTTTTATATGCCTATTTTCGTCAGTTGTATATTTTCTTTTTTAAAAAAAGATTTACTTATTTTATGTATATGAGTTTCTAGAGTCTTTAGACACACCAGAGGAGAGCATCAGATACTGTTACAGATGGTTGTGAGCCACCATGTGGTTGCCGGGAATTGAACTCAGGACCTCGGGAAGAACAGTCAGTGCTCTTAACCACTGAGCCATCTCTCCAGCCCCTGTGGTATATTTTCAAACCATATACATGGCAATACCATTCTGTGTCCACATAGATGAACAGGCCATGCCTTGTTCTTTTCAAAGAATATATGAGATGCTGTCCTTCCTCCTAAATGACTGTATAAAAATACTGTATGTCCTTCTTGTCCTGATAACTGAGCCTTGCTCTGAGAGAATTATTTGAGGCCCCCATCAGGTGACGACGTCCCCACCCTGGCTCATTATCATCATCATCACTAAATCTTCAGTGTTGCCTGATTCTGCACTAATCTCTTCTTCCTCTAACGCAGTGGTTCTCAACCTTCCTCATGCTGTGACCCATTAATACAGTTCCTCATGCTGGGATGACCCCCAAATATAAAATTATTTTCGTTGCTATTTCACAACTGTAAATTTGCTACTGTTAGGAATCCCAATGCTGCTTGAAAGGCTTTCCTGGGATACACAAGCTATGGAAGAAAGAATAAAGGGTGGTACGCACGGGGCGGTGCGGCTGGAGCAGTGTCTGTCCCATGCATCAAAACAAAACAAGAATCCTAATGCAGAGAGCTGATATGCAGGGTATCTGGCATGTGACCCCTGGGAAAAAGTCATTCCAAACCAAAGAGGTTGGGACCCCCAAGGTTGAGAACCACTGCTGGTGCTTGTGGAATCTCTCCTGTCCGTTGTCATTGTTGTTAGAGGCAAGAGTGGCTATTTCTAAATACTCTTCAAGTTAAGTTAAAAATGAACTACACAGAATATTAAAGATGTGGTAGAGTGCTTGCCTACCGTGTATAAGTTCTTGGGTTCAATCCTTAGCACCACTGAAGAAGGGGGAGAGAGGGAGAGGGACAGGGAGAGAGCCTGAGAGTGAGAGGGAGAGCGAGCAGGTTACAAAGGCGTCTCTCCACTCATTTCTATCTTCTGGAGATCCTCTGGGAAGGAGAACAGTGGGGTACTTTGGTTACCACAGTGACCAACGTGAAGGATGAGAGAACAATGGCTGTTTATTTCACTAATGAACCAGTCCCACAGGCCCACACTATGTAGTACACTAGGCTGCTAACATTTACATAGAAATTCAAGAAGTAAACTCTAATTGCGCTGGCCCCATTTCAAGCTCTCCATGGTCGTATGCGACCAGTTTCTCTTGTGTTGGACTCGATAGAATAACTTTTTATCATTCTTTCATTTTTTTTTCTGGGTCACGATGTTTTGAAAATGTCTTAGAGTAACCGAGGCTTGGAAGGGCTATTGTTCTTGGGATAAAACAGTGGAGTTTAAGTAGGAAATGTAAAATCGCTGACATCTCATGATGGGTCTTAGGATTTCCTTCCTTCTTCCCTCCCTCCCTCTCTCCCTCCCTCCCTCCCTCCCTTCCTTTTCTCAGAGCTTTGTGAATCCATATAGTAATTACAAAGTAGAAGTTTTCTTCTCTTTAAAAATTAGAATAGCTCAAAATCCTGTTAAAATTGGCTCCAGTGAGTTCTGGTTTATGTTCAGGGTTAAGCTCTATAACTGATGTCTACTTTTGCATCCCTGATCACTTTCATATATAAAAACACTATCTATGAGTTATATATTAATTACTTAATATAAAAATACTATATATGTATATATATGCAAATAGAGTTTGCCTATTCTCATTTTATTATATCTGTAAAGATCTTTCTAAATAAGATCACATTTGCTGAGAACTAGAATTGCAGGCATGTATCACCAAAGCAGGAAGATCAGAAGTCCGCCATAGTTTCATTGTGAATTGAGGCCAGCAAATATGATCTCACTTAGAAAGAAGACCTAAGCAAGTGTAATAAAGTGAAGTTAGAGCAAACCTGAAGTGCATTATGAATGAGGGTTCCTAAGAGGCAAACTTGGGCTGAGGGACACAGCTACACCAGAGAATGATGTGTTTTCCCCTGGCTTACCAGGGACCCCTGCAGCCTAGAGAAGGGCCTTTAACAGACTGCTCCTCTGAGATCCCAAAGTGCAGAAAATTCTGCATGTACCTCATTTCAGACCTCTCACCTTCTGACCAATTAGCAATCGAGTCTGATCTTTGTAAACCACCTAGTGTTTGGAACTTTGGTAAGGCAGCACTAGGCAGAAATATAAACCAACTGCGTTTAATCTTTAGTGACCGTAATAACATTTATTATTGAGTGATGTTACGTGTTACTCGATTTAAGAAATGGTGAGACCATCCTTAGAAGCTTACCACAGAGTATGACTTTTTCAAACAACTGTTGGTCTTCCTCTTTCGGAGGCGGAACACTGGGAATTTGACTGTGTTTACCCCACACTGGCGCAGATGCCAGACTGTAGGGAAGCTCTGAGACACCGCTGGGGGGGGAGGGGGTGCCGTCTGAGATGTGGGAAGGCCAGAGCTGGTTGGGGGAGGTCCGGGGGCCTGCGATTAGGCTGGGGCCATGAGGTTCTCTGACTCTTGGACCTCCAGGCGATGCTGGGAGTCACAGAAGAGCAGAGAACAGAGTACAGAGTCGGGGGGCCGCAGGCTGGGGACAGGCTCTAGCTCGGGACTGGAAGAAAGGGGGAGCTCCAGCTTGTCCCATTTGGTAATTGCTTGGTGGAGGCCGGCTCGGTGGTGGTTGTGCCTGAGAGCCTAGAGAGGCCTTCTCTGGGAGAATTAAGCTGTGACTCTGTAGTCTAATGCCTTCTCCACAGCTTCCCACAGCAGATCTTTGATGGAAAAGACAGTCCATGGTTCTAAACAGTTTATTAGTTGTTCATGGCAAAAAATGGATGAAGAGTAATGTACCATACCCAACTTCTCAGGGTGGACCTGAGATTAAATACCTTTTGCAGGGAGGAGTGTCTGGGAAGGGAAGCATATTGGCTAATCCCTCCGGGCCTCTAGGTACCTCATTAGCTGGAGAACTCTGATTTGGGTCTATGTGACCATAGGACCCCTTTCTTTTATGTGAAGAGTAGAGCATGTGTATCAGGCCAGGAGTCTGGCAGGGAGCTGGGAGTCGCCTAAGCCTCAGGTGTGTGCCCACCAAGTCTCCAGGTCTCAACCTGCTCTACTTTACCAAGCTCCCTGGCATGGTTTTAAGTCCCACAAACAACATTTATTATTAATCAGATCTCGGGTTGCCCTCAACCTCCCTTCTTCACTGTTCCTTATAACTCATTTTATAGAAAGAACTTATATTCATTTTAAATCAATATTCAGTTGTTTATTATGTCAGTGGGTGCTTTGCCTGCATGTATGTGTACTACATTCATACAGAATATCCATGGAGATCAGAAGAGGGGGTCGGATCCCCCTAGATTTGGGCTCATAGATAATTGTGAGCTGCCAGGTGGGTGCTGGGAATTGAACCCGGGTCCCCTACAAGAGCAGCCCGTGCTCCTAACCGCAGAGCCATCTCACCAGCCTCTTGCTGGTTTATTATCCCCAACACTCAATCCAGTTTCTATTTGAAATTAATTTCTACCGTTCAAATTGCCTTTTTTATGTACAAGATATGTCCTATAGCATCATATTAAGAACCTTGGGCGACAGTTCATTTAAGAGAAGGTTACTGAAGCCAGGCGTCTGTCTGCTACAGGGGGCGGGGCTAGGAAGGTAACTGAGAAAAACAGAAACAAAGTCTCTTGACCTTTTAAAGAACATGGAATTATTTCTGCAGTCTTCTCAGCCAAACATTTAACAACACAACTGCCAAAACCTTAGGGAAGATTTCATCCTTGTCTCTGGTTTGTCCCCTGCCCCCTGCTCCCCAACATCTCCCTCATTATAAGACCCTACTAGTTGTGAGACTTAAAAAAAAAATAGTCCTGGAGTAAGGAAAACTGAATTTCATTTTTTTCTTAGAGTCTATAAAGGAAAACCAAAATATTTTATCACTGTAATAGGTAGGTCCTCTGAAGGGTTTGAATGCACAATTACTTTCATACGGTCGGGCCGAGCTTCAGTCAGTTTGGAGAGGTTTCTGAATCTAGAAAGTACCTTTGCCCTAAAGGCAGGATTACTAGAACTCATGTGCACACACTCTCCCTCCTCTGGCGAGAATCACTTTATACTAAGAAGATGAGGGCTGAGGCTCAAGAAAATAATTCATTTCTTATTTCTGTCTCCCAAGACTCCAAGCCTCTCCGCACAGCTGTCCACCCTGTTGTCTTCCTGTCTATGAGATCCTGGGAGGAGGAAGTCAGTCCCTGGTAAAACTGGATTTTGTGCAGCCAGCCATGGTGTAACTCTTGATAGCAGGCTCTGCTGTCCTGTGCCTTACAACAGTACCTCTGTGCTCAAGGTCCTCAATAGCTGGCTGTCTTTCACAACTGGAGTTTATAATACCCTCTCATCTTAAAGGCCAAATGAATGATAATTCTTTGGGGTATTTTAACCTTTTAAGTATAAGATAACAGCAAGACTAACAAATATGCACAAGATAGCCTCATTTACATTTAACACGGTGCTGGCCTGACTTGTCAGAGTCTACGTTGTGACTTGTTTATTTTGCCTTGATACTAAGGAATAACAGAGGCAGGGAGTGTGGGAATGGGATCAGACCCTCAGTTCAGATCCTAAGGATGTGACAGCTCTTCTGTTTCCCCTAGCTAGACTGGATACTTTTATTGAGCTTCTTCCTGTCTCTAAGACAGTAGTTCTGAAGCTGTGGGTCACCACCCTTGGGAGATAGAATGGCACTTTCACAGGAGTCGCCTAAGGCCATCAGAATACAGAGATGATTTACGTTACGATTCACAACAGTGGCAACATTACAGTTATGAAGTAGCAATGAAAATAATTTTAGGGTTGGGAGGGGTCACCACAACATGAGAAACTGTATTGAGGGGTTGCAGCGTTAGGAAAGTTGAGAACCATGGTCTATAAGGTGGTAGTGACTACCTCAAGGGTGTAAGGTTACGAGAAATAACTGGAAAGCACCTAGCATGTGCCAGGCACACAGTAAGCACTCAGCAATGAGTCTTTGGTAATATGAGGGTTTCCTTTTCAAAACTCCTTACAGACCCTGATAATTCAGTTTGCTTCCAACCTTCCATTTAATCAACACATTTTCTTTGGATTTTTAAAACAATTCACAGACAGTCAGCAGGCCTCCTCATCCATAAGGACATCTGGGACTCTTAGTTATCTGTTTAAGCTGGTTCAGGGCACTAAGCATGGCCCTTCCACAACCCCTCACCAGATTTTGTTTCTTAAGCATATATCTGTGTTCAAATGTGACTTTACCTGAAGTACTTTTTAAAGAAAAGCTACAGATGTGAACTTGCTTTTTGTTTTATAGACAAATCAATTGCACAGAATAATAGGTTTGTGTTTAATGATTCATGGTAAATATATTAGGTATAAAGAACTTAACAAGGCAGAATGAGGCGAAGAGTTGAAATCAGCCTCGCTCTAATGAGCATGACCTTGAAGGCGTCCCCACTGCACCCTCCTTCCTTCCTTCCTTCCTTCCTTCCTTATTTGGATCCTCTCAAATGATAAGAAAAGTCATGACTTGAACATTTCAGTTTTAAAAAATTCCAAAAGCCTCCAAGGCCAGTGTGTGCTGTATTGAACTCTCTGTTTGGAGTTGTCAGTGAGATGGGCCACTCACAGCTCAGAAAGCAAAATAATCTTCATTCACAAGGGAAACAGGTCAACCTTACATAACAGCATGACTGTTTCCCTCCCAAAGTCACCCATGCCCCCCCACCCTTCACAGCCATCCCTGTTCTTAGGCCTTAATGTGAAGTGTTTGGATCAGCCAAAATGCCTCCCTAGAGGTCAGCTTTCAGCGGAAGTTTGTGTCCAAATTTAGACGCAAAACCTTTTCTAAATTTGTCCATTTTATGAGCATGTAATGTGTTCCCAAGAAGAACATTATGGACCCATTTCTCCCTTAGTAATTTAGTGCTAAACTAATCATATCTTCATCATTTCTAAAAAATTCTGGGCAGCCACAACCTTAAAAAGATTTGTTTTATGTAACTCTTATTTTAGCATCTTCAGCACCTCTTTCCCAAAGGACCAGTTACCACAGGGAAGAGGTCCCGCACTCTCTAAATCTTTTTTTTTTTTTTTTTTTTTTTTTTTTTGGTTTCTTAAATGTCGTTTGTACGCGCACCCACCTATACTGTGGTACTGCAGGTACGGACGTCAGAAGACGACTGTGGGAGTCTACTCTCTGCTCGCACCTGCAGTCTCACTTCATCTCATCCTTCGGATGTCCCAGCATTCTCCCAATCTGAACAAGACCAGCAGCGCCCGTCAGAGCTGCAGTTTTAGTCGGCTGTAGGGTTGGGGTGTCTTGGACAGTGGAACACAGACGTGGAAATCGCACATTTGTTGGAAAGCATATTAACCAAGACATTGCCTCAGTTAGTTGAGAAAAACTCCTACCGCCATTCTGGGGCACCATGACAATTGCCTCGGGCTTTACAAGCAGGATCAATTTAATCATTTAGTGACTCCAACTACAGCCCCCTACCCCCCTTCTTGGTTTCATTTCTTCCTTGTCCTTATAATCAACTTGCCTTTTGTTTCATTTATTATCTACTTTTCTACCATTCCTAAATGATCCTTAAACTCTTCCCCCCGTTGTAGAGTTTTTTCTGCGGGACTTTGCGCACATTGATCACGTGATGTACCTGTGTCCAGTTGATAGCGTCTTTCATGAGACCTCTCATGTACTCCAACCCCGGCTAAGGACGGGGTGCATCCTGAAACCTACCCTTACTCTCTCCTCCACTTTCTCCCTTTTCTTAAAAAGCATGAATTGGGGAATGAAGAGCTCTGAGCAACACAGACAATGCCGTCATCTGATTGGCTGTACTTCCTTGCAGGGATCCATCGTAATTGGCTCTGTGGATTATTGACATTTCCTCATAGAAGGTGGGGATAGAAAGGGTCATTGGTCCCTCCCCTGAGAGTCTACGGGTCACTTGTATTATGCCTTAATTGTACATAGCCTCAGGGTTTGGGGATGTCCTAGGGTATGTAGGCTGGAGGAGGTGAAGTGAGAAGAAAAAAGAACACCCTTGATGGGTCAGCCATCATCCATGCTAAGTGAAGACTTAACAGTGAGACTACCTGAGGACTGCCTGCCCACACTCCTGCCAGTAGCCCCTCCCCCATGCTATGTAAATAAGCCCAGTAGACTCATTGGTTTCTAGGGGACCCTTTCGTGGAATCATATCATACCTTGGTTCGCCATTGGGTCCTCATAAGGAAGGGATAGATGTCATCTATATCTCCCCAGGAAAAGAATTTCTGAAAACACGTTATGTTAGTTTCTTTCTGTTGCTGATTCTAATTAGCATGATCTCAGTGACTTAACCCAATTTATGGTTTTACAGCCCTAGAGGTCATAACTCTGAAATGTGTCTCAAAAAAACCAAACTCATGATGTTGCTAGGACTGCACTCGTAGAAGCTTGAAGAAGTAACCCACTCGTTTGACTCTTTGAGCTTCTAGAAGCCACCAGCATTCCCTAGGTTATGGTTCCTTTCTCAGTCTTCAAAGCCAGTAGTGTAGTCTCTTCACACCTCTGCATCTGACTCAGTTTCTCCTCTTGCCTTTACCAAAACCACTGTGATTTTAACAATCCCACCTGGATAACCTAGACACCCTTCCCACCCACCAATCCTCATGTAATTCAAGCTGCAAAGTCCCTTTTGCCAGTAAGGTTATATAAACTGTCCACAGAGTCTGGAAGTTACTAGAACCATATCTCTTGAGGGCCATCATTCTGCCTTCTGGGTGTATTTCCTTCCTTTTCTCAGCCTTCAGGGAAAAGATTGTCCTGACAATATTTTCCAAAATGTTGTTTCTTGAAAATATCTTCATTTCCCTCAATCGACACTTGGCAGGATATAGAATTCTACATTGGAAATCTTTGTTAATCAGAACAGGATAGTGTGATAAAAGCAGCCATCAAGTCCAGCATCTCAGAAGTTTCACATACTAGACTTTGTTTCTTGGAAGACTCCCTTGTGAACCCACTGGCTCTTAGGGAAGGTCTTTTCAGGAGCTAACTCAGGAGTCCAGGTTGTTTTCATCTTGTGACATCATCCAACGGGAGGTCACTAAGGCGATTTTTCATTCCTTCATCCCAAATGTGATACAGTTGCTTTTCTGAGCAGTTCATTGGCCAAGCTAGGAAAGAGTCTAGTGCAACTCTGGAGGGCTGGATGGGGTGGGCGTGGCTGGGTGGTAGTGGGCGTGGCTGAGAAGTCAAGTTAGCAGGCAATTGCCCCAAGCAGCTCCTGTCCCCACCACAGGGCCATTTCCCCTGCAAACTGTGTAAGTTTTCATCTATTTTACTGGAGATTTCAGCATTTCTGTTAAGAACATTTCAAGATGCTTTGTCTGAAAATCTAATCTGTCTCTATGGAAGCTGTGATTCTTAGTGTTCAGAAAGTTTACAGTTTCATGTCCAGGGTGTGTCATTTTCACTTCCTCATCCAGATACTCGGTGAATTTCACATCCTGGAGATGGGTGTCCTGGGAGATGAGCTTACTTATTTTTACTGCGTGCTTTCTCCTCCTCAAGTTCACTCTCTGGTTTTCTGGCCGCTTCTTACTTGCAGACTGATTTTCCGGGAAGAACTGGCAACATCACATGTTTTTCTTTTTTCTTTTTTTTCTTTTCTTTTTTCTTCCTTTTCTTTTTCTTCCTTCCTTCCTTCCTTCCTTCCTTCCTTCCTTCCTTCCTTCCTTCCTTCCTTCCTTCCTTCCTTCCTTCCCTCCCTCCCTCCCTCCCTCCCTCCCTCCCTCCTTCCCTCCTCCTCCTCCTCCTCTTCTCCTCCTCCTCTTCCTCTTCTTCCTCTTCCTCCTCCTCCACCTCCTTCTCCTCCTTCTTTTTGTTTGTTTATTTTTGTCTTTTCTCTGTAGTATCCGGAAAAGATTCTTAACATAGTCACCATCCACTCACTCTAGTTCTAATTTCTAAGAGCTTGTTATGTTATTCCCTAAACTTTGTTGATCACAGAGTTCTGGGGTTCCACACAAGGACTTTTAGTAAATTTATTTTAAAAGGTTAGTCTCGGATATTTTATTATTTTTTGGCTGCTATTCTTAATGGAATCTTTTTTATTCCACTATATTTTAGGCTGTTTGTTATGATATTTAAAAAACTATTAAATTTTTTGGCTTATGGTCATACTATTAAAGTCAGTATTTAAAAATTATTTTATTATTTTGTGTGTAAGGATGTTTTCCTGCACGTATGTCTCTGTACCACATGTATGCAGTGCTCACAGAAACCAGAAGAAAGTGTCAGATACCTTGGTGCTGGCGTTAACAATTGCAAGCCACCTTGTTGCAGGAAGAGCAGCTAGTGCTCTTAACCACTGAGCTTTCTCTTCAGCCCATATTATTAAACTTTTCATTAGTCAGTCATTTAAAACTTATTCTTGGGATGGGGCACGGGAGAATTGAAGGAGGAAAGAGCAAGGGACAATGATGTAATTGTATTTTAATTTCAAAAAATAAAAAAATTAAGAAATACTTTATTTTTAATGGGTATGTTTCTATGCATGTGAGCGTATCTGCTCTTGGAGCGCAGAAGCAGGTGTCCAGTTCCCTGGAGCTAGAGTTACAGATACTTTTAAGCTGCTAGACACAGGAGCTGAGAAGCAAGCTAGGATCCTTTGAAAGAGCAGAACGTGCGTGCTCTTAGCCACTCTCCAGTCCCCAAATTCTTACTCCTAATGAAGAGTGATGAAGTCGCCGAACAGCATTCATTTTACATCTTCCTAATTCTGACTCTAATTTTCTAGTGTTATTTGGAATGGTATGAAGTCCATGGCTGGGGGTAGGGATTGTACTAGCCTCATGTAACCTACCTGTAGGACACATACCTGGCATGGAATGGCATTGGTAAATATTGTCACATGAGTGAATAGTAGTTATAGATACTACTGTTGGTTTGTTTGAAGGCTTAATGATATTAAAACATGTGTCTCACCATTACATTTAAGTTTAGTTTTTAGTGTGACTATTTTGTGTTATGTTAACATGCTGTTTAATGAGTATACTATTATACTCACATGCTGTTTAATGAGTGTACTATTATACTCCTAGCCTGTTATTTTGCATTTAGAATGATGTCATGTTGAGTTTCACTTTAGAGGACAAATATGGCTCGGGGATAGATGGGTTGATGAGTGACATTTTATTTATTTATTTATTTATTTATTTATTTATTTATTTATTTATTTATCATGAGGCAGGGTTTCTTTGTGTAGTCCTGATGGGTTGACGAGTGACATTTATTTATTTATTTATTTATTTATTTATTTATTTATTTATTTATTTATCATGAGGCAGGGTTTCTTTGTGTAGTCCTGACTATCCTAGAACTTGCTCTGTAGACCAGGCTGGCCTCAAACTCACAGAGATCCATCTGTCTCTGCCGCCCAAGTACTAGGATTAAAAGCACAGGCCACCACTGTCCAGCAGGAGTGACATTTTTATGTCAGTGTTTGACATAGCTTAACATTTTGTGATCACTAAGAAGCAAAGATGTTCAGAGGGGCCAGAGAGATGATTCAGTCCCCAAAAGTACTGACCACTCTTCCAGAAGACTCAGGTTAGGTTCCCAGCACCCACATGGGCCATCAATCACAGGCATCTGTAATTCTAGTTCCAGGGTCTGGCACCCTATTCTAGTATCCAAGGGCACACATGCATATGGTACATAGACATACATGCAGGAAAATCAGCCATACACGTAAAATAAAAATGAACAAATCTTTAAAAAACAAAATTGTTAAGAGTTTGCAGTTGGTGCCTAAATTTTTTCAGTAGGAACTCCAGGGCCGTATGCTAAGCTCACACTCACTGTTGGGCATCACGTGGGGCCTTCCACTCCGTACTGCTGTCCAAAGTGCACTAAGCATCTTCTCGAGCAGAGCACTGAGCTGTGGGCTGAGCAATCTATGATCTAGCTACATCTGAAAGGTAGTGTATGGCTCTAGTGAACATGACTGAGAAGAGGCATCATTGGGTTTGAGACTGTCCATGAACTAGAATGATCCAGAGAGGCTGAGGGATAACCTGACTGACTATGATTCTGCTCACTAGGGACAGCAGCTTTGGGAAATTGTCTATAAAATCAGAGAGAATGGGCTTAAGATAAACAACTCTTCACAAGGTCCTTGAACACATCTCTGGCCTGTAGTTCAACAGACTCAGTGTCCCTCGAATCTGAAATAAGATACACCAAAGACAGGAGGAGGAGAGTCTGCATCTTACAGCATAAAAAAATAGCTGGATTTCATTTGTGCTGATTGTTGGGTTTGGACCCTGGGACAAGGAGTTGAGGTGCATATTTAACATATCAAAGTAGACCTGGCCTCCAGGATCTCCCAGCATCCTTCACTCCCTACCTGGCACACCCTGCCCCCAACCCTGAACTTTCCAGCCCAGGGGCTGGGCTGCCCTTCCCCCAGAGGGTCCTCCCTGTATAATCCAGACTTTGTGTTCTCTCCCTCTCCCTCCTCCTCCTCTTTCCCCTCCCTGTACCACTCCCCTCCTTCTCTCCTCTCTCTGCATATGCTCTCTTTCTTTCTCTTTCTCCCCCCTCCCCCACCATGGCGACCTCCTTGGCCTCCGTCCTTGGGGTCAGTGAACTGGCCCACCCTAGAGCAGCTTCCCAATAAACCTGTATTTAGCATAATCTAATCCGGCTTGAATTGGATCATTTCACCGGCAGAGAAATAATTTATCAAACTATAAATCAGCCTCCAGAAAAGTGATATATATTGGAAGATGACAAAACTCTGGTGGTAGGAAGACAACATGATCAATTGGCGGGATATCCTAATGTTTTAGCATTGATTTCTTTGAATCCAATAAATCCATTTATGCTATGTATAATAGAAGGCTAGGCTTACTTTTCTATAAATAAGAAGATTTGTTTAGGGCCTGGAGAGATGTCTTGGTGGCTAAGACACCCGTCGCTCTTACAGAGGACCTGGATTCAACTCCCAGTACCCGCAACCATCCCTAATCTTTAAAAAAAAAATTTTTTTTTAAATTTTAGCTTATTTTTCAGACTTCCACAGCTTTGAAATGGGAGGGAATCATAATGTCTCTGCTGTGTTTGAGACAGCCATTGTTTTGGAAAGGGGGAAGGTGGCCAGTGCTTTGCGAACAATAGGGTGCTGCCTGCATCTCTAATGAATGAAGACAGGATGACTATTTTTCTGTACCTTTGAGCTATTTGTTTCTTCACAGGTCTCTGAGTGGGATATCTTGCTAATAAACAAGATGGCCAGCTGTTCAGGTGAACTAGCCTGAACTCTGAGCGATAAGACTAGCTTCTGATGTTTACGCCTAGTGAAAGGCAAGCTGGCTGGGCCCATCCCTGTCTGTCAAACTCACACCCTCACCTGACCTGAGGATTTTACCTCTTGTCTCTTCATTGGTAGAGAGATTTGAGGAAGGAATGAGAGCTCTCTTTCCTGGAGCTACAGAAGTAAGCCTGACAAAGTCTGCTGGACTGCCCCAGGGCACATCTAAATCCCCCTAGGCTTCCTAGCTTTTCCTTCAATGATTGAAATTGGAAACCAGTTTACTTCTGGCATTCGCTGTGTGAGTAGTGTGACTAAAATGACCATTGTGAAGCCATCCGGCAGCAGGAAGAAAACAAAACCAAAAAAACAGATTTAAGTCCTGTAGGCCAGTGAGATGGTTCAGTGGTTAAAAGCCCTTGTCATGCAAGCTCGAAGTCCAAAATTCAAATCCCAGAATCCAGAGTGGAAGGAGAGAACCAACTCATACCAGTTGTCCTCTGACCTCCACACTCATGCCACAGTATGCTTGACTGCACACAGACACATAATAATCATGACGACGACGACGATGATGATAAATGCATCCAAAAAAATGGTGGACTTCCATAGAGAGCACTACTTCCAGCTACTAATGTCCTTCTTTGGTTCTTGAGGAATTGATGACCTTTGGAGAAGGTATCTATGTGTGGGGCAGTGGTCTGTGGCAGGCAGTCTGGCACCCAGTTGAGAACATGCTCAAAATTCGCAAAGGACCAGAAAATGTTTTTGCCAACGCTCCCTGAAGGCTCTTGTCAAACAGCTACAACCTCCACAGCCCCCTGTAGAGAGGCCTGTCATGTGAGATTTGTCATGTAGGTGTAACACCAAGCCCTCCCACATGCAGATAAGGTGCCCTTAAGCTCTCAGACCAAGTCAATGGGAAGTTCCTGTTGTCAGACCCCTGACCCCTCCCAAACAGTATATTAGACCATCCCAACCTGTATAGGAGAGATCCCCATCCAGAAGGAATAAAGGTGTGAGAACTACTCGGTCCTCTGAGAGCCTCTATCGTAAGAGCTGTAACACTGCTGCTTGGGAAGAGGTCTGCTCTACCGAACGCCACCAGAAGCTTCCCACACTCCTCGCCGGCTAGTCGCCCTCTTGTGGGCTCAGCCCGGGCCGACTCAGCGCAGGGTGCAGCGTCTTGGAGCAACCGAGGCGGCAACTGCGGAGAGACCTAGATGGAGGAGACTCCTCCCTGCTCGCGCCCTCCCCTTTGCCTGAACCCTCGCATTTGGCTGGGCCAGAGATCCCTGAGGAAGACTCCCAGCACGCAGGTCCACAGCTATGAACTCCGGTTATTGGCTGCAGCTTGCGAAATTATAAAGTGTGTATGAGTATGCATACATCCATGCATGTTCATGAGCGCATGTGCACGCGCACACACACAAATGGCACTTAAGACCTTGTGCTAATCTCCTATAGCAATAGCTGCTGCACACAATTCCAATATATGTGAAACATTGATTATCCTTATTTCCCCTTAAGGGCTTGTAACATGTTTTGTGCTTCTGTTTTGGCTTTGAAAATCTGTTGTAATTATATACCTGGAGGAGTCTTTTCATTTGTCAATCAGAGGTATCCAAAATGAGTCTGCACTTAGGTAAGCTCTATCCAGCATGACTTTATCACAGATTACTAGGACCCATGGTACTGAAGGACACTGATCACCAGGGGTGTCCAGAGAGGTCACTGCTTCTTACGTAGAGTCATAAACTCGCCCTCACACTGAATTCATCTCTTTTTCTGTTGCTTCTTTCTCTTTAAAACCCAATACCCCCTTTCCCGCGGCTAGAAAGAATATGCCACGAGTGCTTGTATCGTGATAAGAGCAATGGGCGCAGCATGAGGTTTTGAAAAGTTCAGGTCTTTTGATTTAGAATATGATTCTGTAGTGTCATTTAAAAGCATCTTGGATAATAGTACCAGTATAGCCGGAAAAAAGATGATGAATATCTTCTATGTACTTCACAGAGACATTATGAGAGTTGTTCAGTGGCCACTGAGTTATAGGGTGGTCGATGAGGCAGATTTTTCTTCTATCTCAAGATTGCCACAGTGGTAGTGGGAGCTTTGCCACTGGAGCTTAATGAACCTTCAGATTAAACTTGTGTCTCTTTGCTGACAGTGGGAGTTGGCCCTGATTTCTAAATATCCATTATCCTCTGTTTCCTCCCATGTGGAATAGAGACAAAAGGCCCTACAGGGTATGGTTGTTGAGAGGATTAACGGGCAAGGAGCCCTACACAATGCTTAGGGTAATCTATTCACAGCTAGTGAATGTTGGGTCGCGGCTGGCAGTGGATGAGTAAGTGGGCTTGGCATGTGTGTTTGCAAATAGAAAGAGAGCACCAGAGAATTACAATACCAAACCAGGGTCTGGGTTGCCTGGGCTGTTTGACTGGGTAAGTCAAGTATTTCTGAGGGCTGGGAGGTCCAAAGTCAAGATGTGGGCAGGTGGAGTTGTCTGGTGAGCCTGCATTCTCCGGAGACAGTGATCCCTGTATCCTTGCATGGGCAAATCTGATTGGGTGAGAGGACCAAAGGCTGCCTGGAAGCCTCTTTTGTGAGAGTCTTAATCCAATTTCCAAAGGGAGGAGCTATCTTTTAATCAGCCACTGAATATCAGCATCTGACTTTTGGCCTTTATTGGTCCTTTAAGTTATTGTAATTGGGTAACCAAGGATGAAATTAAAGCAGAATCACAAATGTATATGTATATATTATACTAGAATCCTACGAAGAACTTTTTCAATGTGCACATTGCAGTGTATTCTAGAAAACTCTCCTTTTCCTGATAGCCCTAGCATACTCTTTGCATTCTCTCTGGCCAGTGGTGGAATTGATAATATTTTAAATGTACTTTTGAGTCGTGATGATCAAAGTGGAACCAAAAGCAGTGTTTACTGAAAAACTGAAATTAGAAACCATAATGCACATCATAATTTGGATGTTACTCTGTTATTTATCTCTCTCAGGAAAGAGCTGTCGAGATTCTTTATGGAGGTGTCAGCTCTCAGAAACAGTCTCAGAGAAGCCACAGCATAAGAGGGAAAGTACCCTTTAGTGAACCTGACTCCTTAGAAATCTGTGGTAATTCAAGGAGGGCACAGGCTGACGTGTGCTTTTTTTCTCTGAAAAGATCAATAAGACATAAGGTTGAAGGAACAATTGCATTACAAAGGAGAGCCACTTCATTTCAAGGACTTTTTAATGTGCAGAAAAAGAGCAGACCGATTTCCTATGGGCTTCAATCTTTTCTTAAGTTTAACGTTGGCTCCAGTACATGTTGAGAGTGTGAAAAATCTCTAATGAGATGGTTTTCAATTTGGCCATGTCTAAGGAGCCCTAGGATGGAAACGTACTAGCTAACACATTTCTTGACCAGACTCCATTACTTAATGCCACTAATTAATGAATTGTACATCACCAAGTCCATATATATACATATATATGTATATATATGTGTGTGTGTGTGTGTGTGTGTGTGTGTGTGTGTGTGTGTGTGTGTGTGTGTGTAGTGTATTTGGCTCAAGTCTGATTAATTTTTAAATCTGAAACTTTGTGTTAACTAGATTTTATTCCGAGCAAAAGTGTGCCCTTGTTACTAAATATTTTAGTAGTTATATACAGTTTAAATAAATGATAGCTGAATATACAATTTGGAATAATATTTGATTTAATTACAAAAGAAGAATAACTTGGTTATTATGCATTGAAAGCCAGTTACCGCTTCTGTGAGAGTTTGCATGAGAAGAAAAATTCCCAGCATTCCCATTTCACAATCTTAGAGACTGGGAGGTCCCTATCTTTTGGGTTTTATTGTGTGAATATGAAAAAGGCAGCCACCATAATTTCAGATAAGAGAAAATTTCATGTTACTTATTATATTTAACTATTTACTTATGCCATTTATTTAAAATCTTGGGTTTAAGGCATATGTAAAACAAATTGAGAGCATCAAAATTTATATTTTAATTATATAAATATTGATTTTTATTTTAACTGTTCAAACACAAGTGATTTGAATTACTCCTATACATAGGATATTTTGCAACTCATATGTGGTATGCATCTAATTCCCAATTGCTAATGAAATAAATATTTTTTTTCTCTTGTTTTATGAGAAGTAGTTCCAAAATAAGGAAATATTTTTATGGCACAGTAAGAAAAAGCTAAGTCACCCTTTTTAGGGAATTCCAGTGACATAAAGAATTCTATTGGGTCACATGGATTTCTTTAAAATTTATCTTCAAAGCCTGGTTAGATGGCTCAGCAAGCAAAAAGTATGTGTCACCAAGCCAAGCCTCATACGACATGAGCTCAGTCCCTAGGCTCCTCTAGGTAGAAGGAGATAACTGACTCTACAAATTGCATCTACACACACACACACACACACTCGCAGGTAGTTAAATGTAAAAACCATATATGTATGGGCTGGAGAGATGGTTCCCTGTTTCAAAGCACTTGCTGTTCTTACAGAGGACCTAAGTTCAGTTCCTAGCATTCACTTTGGGCAGCTTCATAAGCTCAAGGTCTGGTGGATTCGGTGTCTTTATCTGGCCTTCAGGGCACCTGCATACTTGTGACATACGCCCTCTCTCACACACATACATAAATAAAAATGCATAAAATATGCATCTGAGGGCTGGAGAGACGGCCCAGCGGTTAAGAGCACTGGCTGCTCTTCCAGAGGTCCTGAGTTCAATTCCCACATGGTGGCTCACAACCATCTGTAAAGGAATCCAGTGCCCTCTTCTGGCTGCAGGCTTACATCCAGATACAGCACACATAAAATAAATAAACAAAAACTAAGTGAAAACAAATCTTAAAAATGTTTATAAATAAATAAATAAATAAATAAAAATATGCATCTGATAGTTTATCTTTGTTTTCTAATTTTGAGTGGGTGCATGACTATTGAATGCTTGAATTATGAATTGTAATGAAGCTGTACATCAGACAAAATTAAGGAGCATGACCATGCGTTCTCATAGTTCCGTGCGAGTGCCGTATTTCATAGTCTAGAGAGCTTAAAATAATTGTGTGTGTGTGTTTGTGTGTGGCATTCCCAGGTGTGCCTATCTCAATGTGTGTTTAGAAGCTGGAGGAGGGTGTCTGGTGTCTTCCCATGTCTCTTTTTACGTCCCTCCTTTTCCCACTCACCTTATTAATAAACTTTTATTTATTAAAAAAAAATCACATTTAGTTCTCTGATAGAGAACAGCTGCATACACTGTGGAGTGCTGGCTTGTTTAAAGTCTCATGTTCTGAGGTTGAAATATTCTCATTGTGTATTCAATTTAATTACTTCATCTTACTATCAAATGATTAGCAAGGCACTAGAACAGACAGTCCCTATATTAACATCTCAGCATATGTATATTTTTCAAATGTATTCAAATGTATAGACTCTCCAAATATGGTTGTCACTGCCGAAGCTGGTGGGCTGTCTCCATATTTTGGTGGACGATGCTACGTGTCCCCTGTGGAAACTTCCATGCCAGGATACATATTTTATGAGGCTAAAACCTAATAAAACTGTAATTCCTCTCTGGGGGAAAAAAAGTCACATTTAATGGAAAGTAATTTAACTTCTACGTAATCTAAAACACGGGTTTTAAACAGTATTAATTATAGCGTCTGCTAATGTATGTGCATGATGGTAGCATTTGCGTCTGTTGCTAAAAGTTCTTTATACAGAATCCCAAAGGGTCCCACCAGTACAAGGGTCACACACTGTCTGTTGCTCAGTAGATGCTTGAAATTTTTAATGTATGATTTAAAAGTCTTAGATATGTGCATCAGACTGAAAATTCCCACATCACCCTGAAAAGGGGTCTACTGATCTTCTACTTCAGGTGCCTGAAGGTGCCTTGGGCAGGTGGCGTTTGTTTTGTTTTACAGGGGGACCTGTAGGCGCTCAGGGACCAGCAACTCCCAGAGCCTAGGCTATGCAATGCCATGGAGTATAAAAGTGGTATTGGAACTCTGAGAGACCATGTGCTAGCATCCTGCCTCCATTTTCACTTAGAAGATTGACGGTCTCCTAAGTGGTTATTCTGCTATGGTCAACATTCCTGGTAGGAAGAGAAGTCTTCTAGACAGGAATTCTCCATGGACCCTTTTACAAGAGCAAAAGTGATGGTCAAACAGCTAGACTGAAAGTCTCATTTCACAGGATAAATACTATGCGCTACTTTAGGGATGGTATTTCTAATTATACAGAGATAGAAAAAAGTTAGCAAAGCATATGGAATAAAGCCAAAGATACATGCTCTGCTTCATTCAGGACAGGCAGTAGAATTATCTGCTGCTTATTTATACATTATTAAGTTGTTGCTGCCTAATAGAACCTGGAATTAATTTGCTTTCTTTGGGGAAACGCAGATAAATTTCATAAATTAAATAGAGTCTATAAATCTTCTAAAGTAACTCCGAATGCTTCTTTTAAAGTTAATTTGTTTTATAAATTAGGTATATGTGTCTGTGTGTGGATATATGCACACGAGGGCAGGTACCTTGGAAGGACAGAAGAGGTCATGGACCCCTTGGAGCTGGAGTTACAGACAGTAGTGAGCTGTGGGACACGGGCACCGGGGTATTGAAGCCAGATCCTCTGCATGCTCTTAACCACTGAGCTATCTCCCTGCTCTCAGAGGATGTTTCTTTGACACTCCTTTTTATCTGGTCGCCCTTTTCTTGTTCTAGAACTCTCTAAGAGATGAAAAGGACAATTTGCTCCATCTCTCTTTCTTGTCATACCTCAACTCATTTGTTCTTTAGTTCACACCCATAGGATCACACCTGCCCATCCAGCTGGAAAAATTAACTCAGAACCATGACCAGTTAGGGCGTGTCTCTCTCTCTCTCTCTCTCTCTCTCTCTCTCTCTCTCTCTCTCTCTCTCTTAGGTAAGGTGTGAAATTCGGCATGCAAATAGTTGGCTTTAGAGATTTGGAACTCCTGGTTCCTGTCTGTTTTCCAGTTTTATCTTAAGGTCTCTGCAATACCCTTTCTCTTTTCTCCCTTTTTCCTTGGGACTGAGATGTGGCCGCAACAGTGCAGCCCAGGACCACTCACTCCAGTTTACTAGCCTTGTCTTGGGTTCAGCTCTTCCTTCTGCATCAGAGCTTAAGACCCAGACCCCTAGACTTTTCCTGCAGCTCAGGAGCATTTTAGAAGCTTTCTCATAGTGACGCACCTAGGATCTCAGACATCAGCACACAGAGACTTAGAGTCTCAGGGGATGCACGGTCCCCTCTGGGATTTCTGCCCCTCCTTCCACCTCCACCCTCCACCCACACCCCATTAGGAAGACCCAATTAGGTGGAACACAAGAGTGTTTCCTCAGAATACTGCCAACTCTTGAGATCCAGGCCGGACCCTCTTCCTCTTCATCCTGCTGAGAACCTCAGTAAATCTTTGTAGATAACTACTTTGTAGTAGCTAATCTTGTTTGTATTGATAAGCGTGTTTGTCTGCCTTTGAGAACGTTCCAGGCTTTGTTTCTTAAAATTCCAGACACGTGACTGAAAAATTTTGGCTTTTAAAAGGAATAGATTTTCTACCTGGGTGTGGTGGAGCCACGCTTGTAATCCCAGCCATCCAGAAGGCAGGAGGACCCTTGCATATCGGGGGCCAGCCTGGTGTACAGAGCTAGATCCTGCGTCAAAAAATAAAAAAGTAAATAAAAAGCAGCTTTCCCAAAAGAATCACTGTCAGAAGCTTAGAAGCTTAAAATGTGAACCATCAGGAAACAAACAAACAAACAAAAACCACTAGGAAGTGCTGAGCTGAAGTCGCTCTTACTCGCTTCCTTGTTTTTCCTCTGGTTTGTGTTTTAGTTGCTAAATGTTTCTGAGATGCTGGAGGCATAGGTTAGCAGAAACATTGGTTAAATGCCTCAAATGCCTTTTGGCAACAGAGTAAAGTTATTAACCAACGCATATGTTCCACCTGCGCATGCGCGCCAGTCCCCAGTTCCTATCCTTCCTGGAGGGGACATCTCTGAGGATATCTCTCACAGCCAGCTGCTTTTCATCTCAAGATGATTATCAGTGGTGGTCACACACACTACTGACACCAACAAAGGACAAAGGAAGTTCTTCCTGTGTCAACCCTGACTGACTTCCATTAAATTCTCCTCTTTGGGGATTTTCAATAGCTCCATGTGTAAATGTAAGAACACAGGACAGAGACGTGTTGTCTACCCTGCTCTGGACTGTAATGGCTTCCATAACTTACCCGTGAAGAGAGACAGGCAAGCTTTCCTGGCTGGTTGGGGCCTGTTTTTAGTTTCTTTGGCAAGAAATGAGGATCAAGAGTTATCAGATGTGGCACATTAGTCTCTGGAGTTTTGTGGTCTTTATTCTGCGATGACTCAGTCTCTGATAAGTACAGAGGACAGTGCCTTGCAAGCAAGGCTCTTTGGAGAGTTGGTTCTTCGTTGTGTTGAACAATTTCCTCAGTCAGTTCACAATGCATTCGGTCTTCACCACCTTAGAGTGGGTGTGAGCAATAGGGAGTAAGCCAGCAGCACTGGTTCTTAAAGGAGTATCAAATGATACTATGCAAAGAAACCTACAGTCTATTGAGATGCAGAATGTCTGGAGTGGAGACGATTCTGGAAAGCATTCCTGGGTTATATAACGGATATCCCTGGCTTTCACTTTTCAGTTTTAGAGGCACTTCTGAGTCTGAACTAGCAGAAGCTTCTCTTGAAACACTGGTCCCAGAAGATCTGCACTGCCAGTCGGTGGTTTTTATGGACCATCAAGTTGGCAGTCTTGAGAGAAATGATTGGGCTGGAAACCGGAAGTTTCAGCAAGGGTGATCTGTAAGTTCCCTGCCAGGGCCAGGCCATCTACTCAGATTTTTACAGTTGCTTTCAATGCTATGACCCACTTTCGGGATATCTTTATAATGGCAGAGCATAGTGGGACACTCCTGTGGTCCTAGCACTTGGGAATCTGAGGCAGGAGGGTTTGCAAGTTCCAAACCAGTCTGGGCTGTATAAAAAGACTCTGACTCGCATAGCAAGTCTTTATTGTGAACTCGCCTAGGTCTCTCTGCTAGGCCTCTGTAAAACCCTGTATTTCCATGTGAGTGATTTCTACAGTTTTAGCAGTTTTTATATAGTAAGGCATTTTCTCAAATAGTGATCAAGGAGGGAGGGCCCCTTGTGGGTAGTACCATCTGTGGCTGGTAGTCTTGGGTTCTATAAGAGAGCAAGCTGAGCAAGCCAGGGGAAGCAAACCAGTAAAAAACATCCCTCCATGGCCTCTGCATCAGCTCCTGCTTCCTGACCTGCTTGAGTTCCAGTCCTGACTTCCTTTAGTGATGAACAGCAATGTGGAAGTGTAAGCTGAGTAAAGCCTTTCCTCCCCAACTTGCTTCTTGGTCATGATGTTTGTGCAGGAATAGAAACCTAACTAAGACACCCACCTTTTTTTTTTTTTTTTTTTTTTTTTAATTTCTAGGAATTTATGTTGACAAAAATATGTATGTACTGTAGGATATCTATCACAGTATTATATACAATGGTGAATTACAAGAAACATGTCAAAATTAAATACAGAATTAATAAATTATGAAATTACTTGTAGACATTTCTATAAAAATTAAAATGCTATTTTTTAGGCTAAAACTTTAGAAGCCAATATTATCATCATCTTATACTTTCACATTATAAATATGATTAATATAAATCACTTTGTAAAAACATTATGCAATTGGAAATTATTTCTGACAGATCAACTCAAGCAGTTGTATAGACCATTCATTTTTTTCTCCTTTGAAATGACAAAGGAAAGTTGAATAGCGTACATAACCTAATCTCATAAATCACATGTTTAATGTTACTTGTTTTCAGTAGTCTTTGTAAACCTTACTACTGTCACACTCAACTAGAAAGAAGTTGACAACTCATGACTAAATTGAGAGAAAATAAATACTAGTCTTCTAAAATATACAGGGCTCACCTCCCTAATGTGACCATAAAATTCAAATACCTCCAATTTTCTCCCTTGAAGATATGTTAGCTTCACTCTGAGCAAAGAGCAACATTCCTTTGTGTTTCCCAAGGCCACTACCCTGAGACTCATCAGAAACCTATAACACTTGCTGAAGTTACCCCTTAAATATTTCTAGTTCTGTAGTGACTATTTCTGTAAAGAATAAAGTGTGGGATTTTTTTTCAGGACATTTAAGGTTTTTTATAGTTAAACCACGGATGTAGAAAATAAAAGAATTCAAAGTATAAGCAACAAATAAAATTGTACCAGTGGACACTGGTAAAATTCTATACAATTATAATCATTTCAATTATAATCACTGTTTAAGAATACTTTAGAAAACAATTCCTGGAGTCCTATCTATCCTTCTGAATGTGTCACTTACCTGAACTGAGCCATATTTGTGTATTTTAAACATATATTATTATTATACTGCCTGTGATTTTTAGAGCATAGATGTTCAGAATTGCGAGTTCATCTTGATAGATTTTTCCTTTGACCAGTATGAAGTGTCCTTCCTTATCTTTTTTGATAACTTTTGGTTGAAAGTTGATTTTATTCAATATTAGAATGGCTACTCCAGCTTGTTTCTTGGGACCATTTGCTTGGAAAAATGTTTTCCAACCTTTAACTCTGAGGTGGTATCTGTCTTTGTCACTGAGGTGCATTTCCTGTATGCAGCAAAATGCTGGATCCTGTTTGTATATCCAGTCTGTTAGTCTATGGCTTTTTATTGGGGAATTGAGTTCACTGATGTTAAGAGATATTAAGGAAAAGTGATTGTTACTTCTTGTTATTTTTGTTGTTAGAAGTGGTATTATGTTTGTGTGGCTATCTTCTTTTGGGTTTGTTGAAAGATTACTTTCTTGCTTATTTTAGGGTGTAGTTTCCCCCCTTGTGTTGGTGGCATTTTCAATCTATTATCCTTTGTGGGGCTGGATTTGTAGAAAGATATTGTGTAAATTTGGTTTTGTCATGGAATACCTTGTTTTCTCCGTCTATGGTAATTGAGAGTTTTGCTGGCTATAGTAGTCTGGGCTGGCATTTGTGTTCTCTTAGGGTCTGTATGAGGTCTGTCCAGGATCTTCTAGCTTTCATAGTCTCTGGTGAGAAGTCTGGTATAATTCTGATAAGTCTGCCTTGATATGTTACTTGACCTTTTCCCCTTACTGCTTTTAATATTCTTTCTTTGTTTAGTGCATTTGGTGTTTTGATTATTATGTGATGGGAGGAATTTCTTTTCTGATCCAGTCTATTTGGAGTTCTGTAGGCTTCTTGTATGTTCATGGGCATCTCTTTCTTTAGGTTAGGGAAGTTTTCTTCGATAATTTTGTTGAAGATATTTACTGGCCCTTTAAGTTGGGAATCTTCACTTTCTTCTATACCTATTATCCTCAGGTTTCCTCTTCTCATTGTGTCCTGGATTTCCTGTATGTTTTTGGGTTAGGAGCTTTTTGCTTTGTGCATTTTCCTTGACTGTTGTGTCAATGTTTTCTATGGTATCTTCTGCACCTGAGATTCTCTCTTCTATTTCTTGTATTCTGTTGGTGATGCTTGCATCTCTGATTCCTGATCACTTTCCTAGGTTTTCTAACTCCCAGGTTGTCTCCTATTGTGATTTCTTTATTGTTTCTATTTCCATTTTTAGTTCCTGGATGGTTTGGTTCATTTCCTTTGCTTGTTTGATTAAGTTTTCCTGTAATTCTTTAAGGGTTATTTGTGTTTCCTCTTTAAGTGCTTCTACCTGTTTACCTGTGTTCTCTTGTATTTCTTTAAGGGAGTTATTTATGTCCTTCTTAAAGTCCTCTATCATCATCATGAGAAGTGATTTTAGATCCGAATCTTGCTTTTCCAGTGTGATGGTGTATCCAGGACTTGCTATGGTGGGAGAATTGGGTTCTGATGATGCCAGGTAACCTTGGTTTCTGTTGCTAATGTTCTTATGCTTGCCTTCTGCCATCTGTTTATCGCTAGTGCTACCTGCCCTCCCTATATCTGACTGACCTTCCTGTGATCCTGGTTGTATCAGAACTCCTCAGAGACCAGCTGTCTTTGGGATCCTGTGATTCTGGGATCCTGGGATCCTGAGATCCTAGGTGTGTCAGAGCTCCTGGGAGTCAAGCTGCCTCTGGGACCCTGAGATCCTGGTGTGACCAAGCTCCTAGGATCCTGGGATCCTGGGCGTGTTAGAGCACCTGGGAGTGGAGCTTCCTCTGAGTGTTGTGGGACTGGCTGAGGAGTTCCCGCCCAAGATCTGCTCAGGGCACTGGCCCCATACTAGAATCGATGTCTCACTTTCTAATCGTGCCTAAGCTCATTGGCCAATTTTTATTGACAGGTGAATGCTTTTACACAGTGCACAAGAGATTCTCTCTACTCAGATGTCCAGTGTGATGGTGCACCCGGAGGAGGCCTTGGGAAAGTCCAGCAAAGATGTGCAGTTTGCAAACTAGAAGAGTTCCTCCCCTCCTCAGCACTGGGCATCACCTTGATCTTACACTCCAGAGCCTACAGAGCTGTCAGAAACTAGTGTCTGTTGTACAGCCCACCTAGTCTGGGATGTCTTAGTCATGGAGCCTGAACTTTCATTTCGTTTATAGACTCCCTCCTTTCCCTTCTCCTTGGATTATCTGGGATCAAATCACAGATAGCAACCATTTTTATCTACAGATACTTCAGCCCCTCCTATACAATTCTCTCTCTATACGCATCTAAGTATTTTAAAAACATAATTGCAATAGCTTCATGATAGTTACATATTTAGTTGTTGGACTCTAATGTCACCAGACAGCCCTGCATTGTGTGCGTTTCCTTGATTTGCATCATGTTGGTTTTGACCTGTTTGCTTAACTCATTACTCAAAACCGTTTCTCCACAGTACACTTGATGATCTACTCCCTTGAAGGTGCAAGTTCTTATTCCTCTTCCTCTCCCAATTTGATTTTATGAAACTGGACCACTCACTGGGCCTGCGCATGCATCTGGATTCTGGATTTTGATGATGGTTGCATCTCTCTGAGATTGTAGAGTCTGTTCACTCTATTCTCTTTCTCCAGTTCTTTGGTCCTTAGACGTAGAGATATTCTGAGCTTTCGGTTCTAGATTCTGGTGAGAGTCTGTCCTAAGTGGGGCTGCGTGATTTCTCATTGCAGCGTTGCGGGAAGCGATGCCTCGGGCTAACCCTTCCGGTATTTAATGCATAAAAGCAGTCATACCTTTCATATGCAAAAGTGAAAATTGTTCTGCACCCTTAAAAAATTCAGCATATCATTTATCTTGAATAGGACTCAAGGACTGGGGAGAGAGCTCAGTGGGTAAAGGTGCTTGCTGCCAAGCCGGGTAATTTAGTCCTCAGGACCCACATGGTGGGAAGAGAGTACTGTGCACATATTGTCCTTTGACCTCTACAGGCACACCAAAACGTACATTATGGCACATACATGCTCCTCTCAGAATAAATAAATAAGTGAAAATGTAATAATAGAATAAACTAGAACTAAATACATAAATTATAATATAATTTTTATATTTACTTTGCATATAATAAAAAATACAATATATAAAATGATATCATAGTCCACTCAGGCTAATATACCTAAGTACCACAGACCTGGTCCCTCATAGGCAACAAACTTGTATCACATAATTCTGAAGTCTGAGTCCAAGATGAGGGTGCGTGTGTGGTGAGGGCTTGTTTCCTGGTCCCTAGTCTGGATCATCAAGTTGAATCTGACCTGGCAGAAGAGGCAAAGCACCTTCTGGGACTGCATTTATAGGGCAGTAATCTCTTCATGGGGGCTTCTCTTCACAATCCAATTCTCTCCCCTAAGCCTCTAGCATATAGATTGTTATAATCCAGCATATGGATTTGGAGGAGCACAAATATTCAGAGCATACCAAATTGAATTAGACTATGTAAAACAGAAGAGTGGCCTAAGTTCTAATTTTTGAAATTCAGTCAGTCCAGAGACTGGCAGCTTCTAGAACAGTGGTTCTCACTCTTCCTGATGCTATAGCTCTTTAATACAGTTTCTCATGTTGTAGCGACCCCCAACCATAAGATTATTTCACTGCTACTTTGTAACTATAATTTTACTGCTGTTAGGAATTGTAATGTTAATACCTTATATGAAGGATAGTCCTAGGCAGCCACCGTGAAAGGGTCACTTGACACCACTACTGTTCATGTGCCCCCCCAAGCCCTCCACCCCACCAGCCAGGGGTTGTACCACAAGTTGAGAATGACCTGACTGGGCCGTAGTCATCAAGGAATCATATTTTCTAGTGCATGGCTTCTGTACTTGAGAGTGCTGCCTGGTCCCCAGTGGCCATCGATGTGACCATGCTTAATGGACAAAGGCATGTAATAAAAACCTGTCTCCCAGCTCAATCAGCCTCTTTTAAGCAGCTGTTCCAGACCCTTAGCTGAGGATGTTGCTGTATTTATGGTCATTCAGAGCTTCAGGAGAGCAGGACACATTGGAAAGACAGGTGCTCTGCTCATTCGTTGCGGCCTCGGGTTCTACCTCTCCTCTCAGGGCGTCTGGGTGCCGCCAGTACAACCGGCTTGGAGAGGACTGGTGAAGTCTGGAATGAGAGGGGTCCTCAGTCTCCTTTTTCCCTCTAGGGTGTCAGGCACCTGCTGCCTGCCAGGCAGGCCAAGAGGGATGAAGCAGAGTCCAGGATGAACAGGACCCCAGTCTGATTAGGGGAGAGAAGGCCTTCTCCAAGAATCTTAGTATTATGGCTCTTTTAAACAAAGGCCTTCCCCGATGATCTTTAGTGATGTAATGTAAACTCATATTTTTTTCAAAACCTACTTTATTTACGGTTCTTAAAAGCTTCAACCTCCCTTCTAGCCCATCCATAGGGGAGAAAGGTTATTAGGAAAAGGGGGTTGTGGACCTGTTTAGAAGTAGTTCCCGGGGCAATACCCCTCTTTGTTGTCAGGGTACCAGCAGTCCAGTTCAAACATGAATTAGCAGCAGCTGCAGGATCCAGCAGAAACAGCAAGGCTTCCGCTGAACAGGTACCAGTCAGTGGAAGTTTTCAGGATCGGCCAGAATACCATGAGAAGTTCTTTGGTACATTTTTCTCTATGAAGTGAAGATCAGCAGACATCAATGAAAAACAGGGAAGACCAGCAAAGAAGCAAAATGTTGTTTGGCGTAGCAGTGCAAGAGCATCCTATCATGTTTGTGGGTTCCATTTCTATTCCTTCTAAACATCGAACCCTCTCATGGGTCGACCTTCAGCAAAACATCACATGCCCTCTCACAGGACAGCTTCCACAGTAACACAACTGAGTTGTTAAAGACACCAGAAGTTTCCCCTTCGGCGTAGCTCTCTGAGACGATTGTAACTTGTTTGTATTTCTTTATTGGGGATGAGTTTGAACATACACACTTTATTTGGGGTAAACCAAGGGTTTTATAGTTTTGGGGGTGAGAATGTCCAGGGTGGAAAAAAGGCATTGGCTAAAAGCTAAGGTACTGAGATGTCTCAGTATCATGGAGAGGCCTTCCATGTTCTGTGCTGTATGACTGATTGCTTATGACCACCTGGTTGAGGGGCTCTGCTCTGAGGCACACCCGGAAACAAGGAGGGAGCTATCCCCCATTCCTGCTGGCCTCAGAATGAGATTCTAATCTCAATTTTTGAGATCTCTAGGGTTTGACTGTTCTCTACCTTGCCAGTCCCGTGCCAGTGCCCCACAGTCCAGCATAATAGTGAAAGAGTGATGCTGAGAATTTTGGACAACCATGGGTGATAAATGCCCATTACGTGTGATGTGGAATTAATAACGATGCAATCCGTTATTATGTGAACATGATTACCAAACTCTGGGGAAAAAATGTTGATCGAAAAATGAAACCCAGAGACATGCACAGAAATGCAGAGACGTCCTTGAGCACAGTGTTTGACTAAGAAGCAGGCAAACACGAGAGTTCAAGCGAGGTGGATCCAGACAAAGGAATGATTGGGGGGCCATGTTTAGGAGTCGTTCCAGATGGGTAGGGTAAGGGAATACAGACTTAAGCCAGGTATGGAAAGAGACGCACATGAGCAGTGAAACAAAACAGGTGACTTCCAGGTGATGACCTCAGCAGACTCTTGCTTCTCTAAACATTTCTAGATGTGTCTTGTGTTCCACACAAACCAGAGCTTTCTTGTACTTCTATTCTTAAGTCCATGAAAGTACATGGTTTATGCAGCTGCTTTGTTGTTGCTTCCCTATTGACTCTGTTGGGAAACTTGAATAAAAAGAAAGAGTAATAGTAGAAAACAAAACAAAAATAACAACAAAAAAACAATTAGCTGCATACTTGGCATCATACATTCTTCTGGGCATATACTCATAGTCCGTGAAATTTGTTCCATTACCAGCCCATTTTATAGCTGGGTAAACTGAGGCATGGGGTGATTAAATAAGTCACACTTCTAATAGCAATGTAGACCAGGATTAGGACTGTATACTCCATATTGTACCGAACAGAACAATTAAACACATGTTGCCCTGGATGGGACATGGTCCGGATCTATTTCATTATAAGTAGTGACACTAGGGTAAGGGTTGCCTGTATTTTCACAGTTCAATACAGACATGGTTCTGATCCTGGATCAGCATCACTGCCAGGTACTTAGCCCAGGAAGTTTTAGACTCTAGAACTTATATCATCCCTTGGAAAAGGCTCTCTCCTATATGATCTCTTCATTTCTTCCCCCCAGAGAATACTCCTGACAGTCAGACACACTGCCAGAAAACACAGCACCCCTCCCTGGAGTCTCCCCACCCCACACACTTTACATTTGGGGTCCTGGCTGGGTGGAGGTAGTGTTGGGCACTTTCTGGGCTCCAAACTGGGACTACAGCTAGGGTAAGAAGGACAGCTTCCAATTTAGTGGCAGAAGCCCCCCCCCCCAGCTACTCCCCTCAGCCCTGATATGTTTTCTGGAGGGTCTACACCAGTGCTTCTCAGCTTTCCTAATGCTGTGACTCTTTAATACAGCTCTCATTGTGATGACCCCCAATCATGAGATTATTTCTTCGCTACTTCATAACTGTAATTTAGCTGCTGTTATGGGTAGTAATGAAAATCCCCGATACGCAGAATATCTGATATACAACCCTGTGAGAGGATCGTCCCCAAAGGTGTCATGACCCACAGGTTGAGAAACTCTGGTCTACACTCTCACATCTGTCAACAGGCGCTCACTCCCAGAGCGTGACCGGCTTTAACCTTCCCGTCTACTTCACTGGAATGAGCATGAGCCGGGACCTTTCGTGAATGCTAAAGGAACCAGAGTTGCTATTGCTTAGGACAGTGTTTCCACTCAAGACAGCTGAAGCCACAGACGTGCTGCAGGAACACTTGCTTCTCTAACCATTAACTTTACCCCATCACACCCTAAGGCACTGATACGTGGACACACTTGAGCGTCTGGTTTTCCTGGAGAGCTGTAAAATTCATGTTCCCAGGCCTCACTGTCAGCATCTAACTCAGAGGAGCCGGGCGTCTGAATTTTAACATGGGTCCCAGTGACCTGAGGACAGGTAGCCAGTGGAACTCAACATGATGTGAGCAGCATTCTCCATCTTTCTTCAAACCCCATGGCACCATGCCTGCTAAACTGTGGGTGTGGCTTTCCTGTAGCATTGCTTCACACATGGCCTAAAACCTGGGATATCCCCAAATCGACAGAACTGTGGTTGCCTGTGCAGAATTATCACCAAATGCCCTGAATGAGCTTCAAGTCAGTTCCCATACAAAAAGCTAATAAGCTAATAAGACTTGTTTTCCTGTGAGAGTGAATTGGGAAAAGAAGTATTTCTGTTCCATCTTACATTTGTTACCAAAATTAATAGGCCTTCTTCCTTGAGTCCGCTCTGCAGCTCTCAGCTATTAAATAGCCGTTTGATTTACTGTACCCCTAATGACTCCCTCATTCTTCAGTGGTTCTTAATCAGCCGACACCTGCATTTGTCTGCAGTCAAGGTGCTTTTAACAGACTGGCCTGCAGGATGCTTTTGATAGAGATTTTATGAGGTTGTCATCTTCAGATTTTTCTTTGTATGCAAAATACTCGTTTTTTATTATCTGCACTTGGCTTTCATAGGATGATTAAAGTATCACAGGCAGTGTCTGCAACCGAGTCCACATTCCCTAACAATGCTTTATGATTAGGCTTACGTTGGTTGCTCCTGCCGTGCCTAACAAACTTCCAGAAGATATCAATATGTTTTGATGGTGTAGGCTTTAGCTTTGATTCCTAAATGTCATTTCACATTCCAAGATAGGTAGGTTCTTCCTCCTTTTTTTACATATTTAAAAAAAAACTAATTAAAGTTAATTCCAAAGCACAGAAGCTCATATATATAATCCCAGCACTTAAGATGCTGAGACAAGAGGATTGATGTGAGTTCAAGGCCAGCTTGGGCCATGTAGCAAGTCTAGGCTAGCTCAGGCTATACCCTGAGACTTGGTTTTAAAAATGAACCTAAGTACTATTCATAATTTCCCTTTTTTACTCTCTATAGGATACCTTTGTAGTTTTACTGTATCTTTTCTGGCTCCTACTGTAGCTGTTCCTGTTCTCTAGGCTTTTCCAGGCTGGCCAAAGAAAGTGTTAAAGTCAGCTCAGTGAGCAAGCCTTCCTCTGTCTCTAGTGTATCCAGGGTAAGAATGTGTGTGTGAGGTCACTTCTGGTGTCTGGAGTAGAAACTTAAGAGTTTTTTGGAAAGTCAGTTGG
Organism: Uromys caudimaculatus; assembly: GCA_028551405.1. Lineage (NCBI taxonomy): Eukaryota > Metazoa > Chordata > Mammalia > Rodentia > Muridae > Uromys > Uromys caudimaculatus. The sequence goes on along the minus strand of CM052717.1, from coordinate 27,810,606 downwards.
ATGGTTTCACTGAAGAACGTGTCACTGAAGTGGACACAGGTGAAAGGGTGTTCTGCTAAAGCAAGCATGTGAAAGGACACGTGATGAAGGATTTTTCGATAACAGCACGAATCTATTGGTCCACCTTACATTGCATAGTTGAGCTCCATTTGTTGGGACTCCATAGAGAGAAACACACCCAAAAAACCTCTGGTGGCGTGCTGCGGCTTCTTTCTACTTCTGCAGACTCAGGCTGATTGGCAGAGAGATGTCAGCTGAGATAGACTCACATGCTGAGGCAAGACATGGAGAACACGTGATGTTTGGGGGGAGGACTTCACAGACAGTGATGAAGGCTGAGCTTGGCTTGCTTATAGAACTAGCTGTGCAATGCTTGTTGGTCTCCCATCTTCGCTGATCTTCGATTCACTGAGAGAGACACAGCTGACAACTTTTCCTGGCATTCCTGTTGGCCCTGATCCCTCCTGCTGCCTTCTGCTGAGGCTGAGGCCTGTCTCTGCTAGGTCGTGCTACAACTGCTGTTATCCCAACTCTACCGAATGGGACTGCTGGTGTATCCGTGAAGTGTTTATGAGAGGACCGAGCTGCCGCTGCTGACCTGTGAACTGAACTGCCGATTTCCAGACAACGCAGACGGGAGTTGCTCCAAAGAACCATTTCTAAACAGGTCCACTTCCCCCATATCCCTTCTTTTCCACTACCTCTGGTTAAAGTGTTTAAGAACCATCATTAAAAGTAGGTTTTGAAAAAATTAAAATTACAGGTGTCTAGGACTGCAGACACACACACACACACACACACACACACATACACACACACACACACACACACACACACACACACACACACATTTGCCCGAATGTGTGTATTTGCATGCATATCTACATCTGTCTGTCTGTCTATCCTATCTATCTATCTATCTATCTATCTATCTATCTATCTATCTATCTATCTATCTATCTATCTATCACCTTTCTAGGCAAAGAATTGTCTTAATGGAATATCCTGTATGTGTTTCTTCCTTTGGCTTGGTCACTCAACGCCAATCATATCCCCAGATATTAAATGGAAAATTTGAGAAATTGGTGATAGTACATCACAGAGAATAGTGAGATAAAAATTTTTTTCTGTTCTGCCTGAGACAGAGTATTCACACTGTGTGCACCACCCTCTAGTCAGTGACTTCATTGCTGTGTTTATTACTGGACTGACTGTCTTAGAATCATAGGGATCAAAACTCACTTACATAATAGCAAAACATTATGTCACTACGGAAACACCATAGTAGCAAACCATTATGCCACCACGTCTCATCATTTACCATATCAAATAGGGGTCCTGTCATTTCAAATCAGTTATCACAAGACCGAGGATGGTATCTCGAGCAGCCATTTTACTCACGCAGCTGTCTCACGGTCTATTGTAATGATTGTTTTATCTTTTGTTTACTCTTGTTTATTTCCTAGTGTGCCTAATTTATATACCACACTCATCATAGGAGGAGTGCATGTATAGGAAAAGTGTGCTATACATAGAATTCAGTATAGTATGCAGTTTCATGCACCCACTGGAGATGTTGGAACATATTTCTGTGGACAAGTGCCATGATCATTACAGGGATGGGTCCTAATTGTTTCCTTGTGGCAGTTACTCTGCATAGCGTTTTTCTTGATGTTCGCTGTGTGCGAGTTTTATCTTTGGTGATGAAACCAGTAATTTATTGCCATTATTCTTCAAAATACTTTTTTTTTTTTTTTTTACGGCTTTGGTATCAGCAGAGGCTTTCTTACTAGGGTGTTCCTAGGTAATTTACAGCCATAAAATTAAAATGCCCGAGTTTAATCTAGCTTCTGGAAGACAGAGGTTTTTAAAGACCTGTATTTATTAGCATAATGTTGTTAAGAGGAAAAGCTGCTGGCAGATCACCACTGACAGAATTTATTGGAGCAAAACATGATTCATGAGTCGGGCAGTACTCAGAACTGGAAGAGGTTCAGAGAGCCCTGCTATGCAACATAGGCAGGGTATTATACAGCGTGAGGAAGGAAAGTACAGAGAGAAGGTGGCTGTTTAAACCTGGGTTTCTCGCCTTATTTAGGCATAGTCTGATCAGATGCTAGCTTGTGACTGGCTGAGACCCAGCTCTCCATGTCAAAAATGAGACTCCTAGGTTTCCTCCACCTTTCAACTTAGCCAAATGAGGTTGCAGTTCATTACACAGGTCATCAAAAGACTGAGGCGGCCTCAGGTCCAAGGCCTCTGCTTATAAACCCGGCCTCTTCAACATTACAAATGATCCCAAGGTCTCCTTACATACAATTTGAAAGTGGCAGTGGCCCCAGCCTCATAGGGCTTATGAGAGAAGCAATTACTGCTCAGGTCTGCCGATCGGGTCTACCATGTGCCAGGCACTCAGCAGAGCTCAAGTCATACCCACTCCAGAAGGACCCACACACAGTAACTTCCCCTCCCCCACCTCTGATTCCTCGCGTGTCTCTCTGGGATCCCTTCTTTTGCTTATTATTTAGACCATCAGATGCTAAGTGGTGTAGACTGTGTTTCATCTTCAGTGTTCTGTGCCTAACACTGGCCTATAGAAGAGGACATCCATGCACAGTAAGTCTCGTGGTTTGTGACACTGTTAGAGAGATCTTGCTGACTCAGGGGCTCTGGCTTGATACCCTCATATCCCTCCATACTTTTGCCATTTGTAGGTCAGCACAAGGATGCTCCAGGAACCTTTTTCCTAACCTTTTCTGATTGTTTCTCAAGATAAAGGAGAAAAAAAAAATGCAGGGCTGGGCTTCAGCACACTACCTGTCCGTACGCAGGCCCGTGGTGAGATTTCTTTGCCTTTTAAAAAATGTAACTCATGATTTTCTTTGTTGGTCTGCTCTTTTGAAAGAAAGCTGCATGTTATTAAATTAAAACAAAAACAAAAACCAACAGTGATGGGCTCCATGTCTGGATTATTTTTACTAAATCACCATTTATACTTCAGCTGGGTCTCTATTAGATATGGCAAATGGACCCACACCAGAGCAAGCCCCAACTAGCCAGGGAGGCTCCTTGCCTGGTAAGCTGCTCTTACTAGGCATTTCTGATGTCAGAGATAGACGACTACAGAGTTAATTAGGTGCGGTGACTTGCAGAAATCCCCGAAGGCATTCTCTTGAGAGTCCACAAGACAAGTCTATTAATTATTTCCAACAAGGAACAATTAACTAACATCAGTGCGTAGCCAAGTGCAAGTGAAGCCAGGCAGGCAGAGCGAGGACCCTCTCCGGTCTGAGCATCATTCTTTTTTCTAATAGGGGAACGATCCATGAAGACAGAGCCACCCCCACGAGGGAGCCTGGCGTGTACTGGGGAAGACTAAATTCTTATAGATGAGGGAATTGAGGATGCTATAATGCCCGCTCTGTATGGATCGTAAGGCCAACTGATGGATGGAGAAAACTGAAGAGCTGGGGAAGACTCGAGCCTTTGCATCCCACAAGAAGCAGAACTTCTTCTCCCGGGTGGTTTTGCATGTTGCTCATTTATGCTGTCTTGTGGCAGGGTTAGGACGGTCTCTCTAGGCTGCCACTCCAAAGCTGCAAAGTTCTTCCTCTCTAGGTCCCTTGGTCCCTAGCATTTTGCTAGGAACAAGTTCAGTCAGGCTGAAGCATTCCACCATCTCGATCTGGCTTTGGAACACAAACATCTGTGATAAGGACCTGCAGAGTCTTACAGTGCTCCGGACTCCTGCCATGAGAAACAGCCTCAGATCAGCAGAGGTGTGAAGGGGAACAAAGAGAAGGGCTTCATTTAGAAAACCCCACTGTGGGGAAGACAGGTCAAGGTGCACATGGTAACTTCCTTTTTTTAAAAAGAGTTTATTTGCGTACTAAGAGATTATTGGGTTTTTTTGTTTTGGTTTTTTGGGTTTTTGTTTGTTTGTTTGCTTTTTGGTTTTGTTTTGCTTTGCTTTGCTTTTTGATTTTCAAGACAGAGTTTCTTTGTGTAGCTCTGGCTGTTCTGCAAGTTGCTCTGTAGAGCAGGCTGGCCTCTAATTCAGAGTTTCACCTGCCTCTGCCTCCTGAGTACTGGGGTTAAAGGTGTGTGCCTCCTCTACCATCTCTCTCTCTCTCTCTCTCTCTCTCTCTCTCTCTCTCTCTCTCTCTCTCTCTCTCCCCCTTTCTTTGTTAAGAAATTATCACTTTTAAAGTGTACAAAAGAGCAGGGTGCTTTTTTTGAATATTCACAAGGCTGTGCATACATCACCACTCTCTACTCTAAGAAGCAGTTCTGTAAAATTGACAGTGACTTGTCACCTTGACCTCTGGTCCCAGCCTCTTGAGACGGCCTGTGGACTATGCACTTGTTTGTTTATTATTGTTTATTTAATGCTTCTTTTTGTTGGTTTTTGTTATTTTGTTTTGAGACAGGGTCTCACTCCGTAACTCTGGCTGTCACGGAACTCACTCCGAGGACCAGGCTGGCCGCAAGCTTAAAGAGATCAGCCTTCTTCCACATCTCTCAAGTGGTGGGATTAATCCCATGCACCAGTATGCCCAACTTGGCCTACTGAGTTTGTCTCTTGGGGTTTGCATGTTAAGATTTTTACCTGCACAGGACTAGACAATGTGTGGCCTTCCATATCTGGGTTCTGGTCTCCATTTTCTGTTACCAAGCATAATCCTGTCAAGGTCACCCACACTGTAGCAAGTGGCTTTGGCAGAAAAACAGGAATCTATTAAATAGCCATGCTGCCTCTTGGTACCTGTTTCTTATTCAGTAGGCATCTGAGTGGTCTCCACTTCCTGGCTATCTACCCATACCAGGTCACGTGCACCAACAGTACGAGAAGGGTTTTGAGTGTTTGCATTCTTGCCGACATTCATTATACTCCATGTCTTAGGTCGGTCACCTGCTAGGTATAAAGGCACTGCATTCCAAGGAACCTTCTCAGACAGTGTTTGAGTTAGTATTTCTACTGTTGGTGCCTTCTGTATTTCAGGAATCTCAACAAAACCCCAGTGTCACTGCCTCATTATTCTTAGTCACAGCTCTAAGAATATTGGTCTTTGAATGAGCTAGACATAGGTTATCTTTCGGTTCTAGCGGACACTGCCTTTCCCGTATGTGTGGCTTGGTTTGCTGACTACGTTGCCCACTCCTGGGCTGAATGAGGTTGCTCACTCACAGAGACTGGTCATCAGAGTGTAGTCTGGGATTGCATCCCTCACACCTTTTCTTTGGCTGCCATTGCCCAGGGTATGACTTATGCAACTCTCAGCTGAACTTGGCCTCTCTATGGCCAGTGAATTGGTTCTAGTCTTAGGTGGGCCCTAACTCTAACTATGGACAAACAATGTCCTGTGATTCATGAGCAAGTAATATTGGTAACAGTTAAACCCTACTCTTATTTATTTTACCATGTGTATGTGCACACACATGGTAAAATACATGTGCACATATGTATCCCAATGCCACAGGGGAAGTCCTACTGTTCTCCTCTATCACCTTGTCCCTTATTACTGCAAGGTGGGACCTTTCCTTGAAGACAGGAGCCAGCAAGCTCCACCAATCCTCCCATCTCGGTCTCTAACCCCTCCTTCCCCAATGTTAGAGTTACAGGTGCATAGAGCCAGGTCTGGCTGTGTACAGGGTGCTGGGGATTTGAACTCAGGTCCTCCGGCTTATGCAGTAAGTACTCTCACCTGCTGAGCCATCTACCCTACCCCCCTCGTGGTATTTTAATGATGAGGTAAAATGAACATCGCAAAGCAAGTAGCCTAAGACATGACAACTTAAATCATTTATGAAATAGAAATTCATTTTGTTTTTGTTTTTCGAGACAGGGTTTCTCTGTGTAGCCCTGACTGTCCTGGAACTCACTCTGTAGACCAGGCTGACCTCGAACTCAGAAATCCGCCCGTCTCTGCCTCCCAAGTGCTGGGATTAAAGGCGTGCGCCACCACTGCCCGGGTAGAAATTCATTTTGTATCTTGTCCTTCAGTGCTTTGCTCAAATACTCTTTCTTGTAGAAGGTGGGGCAGTGAGCTACAGTGGTCTGTCTAAAGGTGAAATCAGCTTGATGTTGCAACTCCCATGGTTTAAGATTTTGCTTTTGCATTTTTAAATCATTTTAATTTTAAAGAAATGTGTAGATGTGTGTGGGTGTGTACACATGAATGCAAGTCCCCACAGAGTTCAGAAGTGGATGTTGGATCCTCTGAAGCTGAAATTACAGGTAGTTGTGAGCTGCCAGTGTGAACTAAACAAAGGTGCTCTGGAAACGTGGCCTGAATTCTTAACTGGTGAGCCGTCTCTTCAGTTCCTTTGATTTTATTATTTTATTTATTTTTTTAAAGAGGAAAACCAAACCACAGAAGAATGTGTGACATAATGTTTGTGGGTTCTAAAGTTTAATATACTTTCTAGAAGGTTCTTTACAGTAAAAGTTCACCAACTCTGGCTGTGAGACCTTCCCCATTTGTCCATGTTCCTACTCTGCCCGGCCCCACCACAGGCCCCGGTCCTGTACACAAGCTCCTCGTCACCTCATCCGTCTCCACCGTGGCCTTTGCACACAGAACTCCCTGGATCTTTCCTACCAGTAAGTCTCCTGGCACTCCATAGGGAGTTAGTACCACTCAGGGGTGAAAGGGGACCAAGGTAGGAAGGCCCACAAAGAATAATACTGCCTAAGACCTGTGCGGAATGTGGTGGCACCTTCTTAGGCTTTCTACTGTGTTGAGCAATGTCTGTGTTCCAGCTTTATCCTGGAGTCTATGCGTATGGGAGGACATGGTACATTTTCCCTGAGCCTTGATATGTGGGCGGGACTTCCATGGTGAATATTGTGTGTGAGAGTGTGTGTAGGAGCATAGTCTGTATATGTGTATGTACATGAGTGCCTAAACATGCACACACCCATGCATTCATGTGCAGTAGGCCAAAGGTTGAAATTGGGTGTCTTCCTGTGTAGACTTTCTACCTTATATTTTGAAATAATTTCTTTTATTGAACTTAGAGCTAGACTGGCTAGTCAGTAAAGACCCTGGGATCCTCCTGTCCCCATCTCACAGCACTAGAGTTACAAACACGAGCCTTGAAGGCCAGCTTTTCATGTAAGTACTGGGAATCCCATCTTAGGGCCTCATAATCATGCAAGAAGCACCCTACTCACGGAGCCTTCTCCCGAGCTCCTCTCAGAAGCATATGCTCAGACACTCTCAGCTTCTCTCTTGAGAGGGAGCTCTGCCAGGCTATAACCCACCCACTCAGTAGCCCATTGGCTACTCCTGGCAAGATAGTTTATGGCTGTGCTTTCAGCCACACAGGATTCTCACACAGGCTGCACTGAGAGGCAGCCAGGATTTGTTTTTGCGTGTTAGTAACAGAGGCAACCACGATTCTGCCTGCTTGATCCTGTTACTTTAGGGCATTTTCTACGAAATTCTCTACTTGTTTTTCAAATATTCAGATTTATGTTGGATTCCTTAAGCAGAAATGGATGCTTTGTCTCTACACTTGAGCTTTGGCCTAAGGTTGGTGGAATTAGCTGTGCAAATGATTTGTGACATGTAATTTTTAAAAAATTGTTCTCTCTCTCTATCTCTCTCTTTCTCTCTCTCTCTCTCTCTCTCACACACACACATTCTCACACACACACACATACACACACACACACACACACATACATGGGGGAGGGTGATGAGAAATATTGAGATTGAGAATGAGATTGGTTTTTTTTTTTTTTCAAGAAATTGACAATGCAGTTAAAGGATTTGCAACTAATCATGATGCTTACAATTTCCACCAAAAAAAAAAAAAAAAGAAATAAAAGAGAAAAAGAAATCATTTGAGTGTATAGTAGGTTTCTTTCCCAAGCCAACAGCCAGTGGAGTAGGTGGGGTGAGGTCTCAGTCACATTTCTAAGCAGCTGCTGCTGATGCTCATTTTTAGTTAACATTAAACTTCTGAAACTTCAAAGGGCTGGACTATAAATTCCTGAAAAATAGCATTGCATTTCCACCCTTGGTTGTCCGTGATCCCCTGGGTAAGGTCATGCTTCATGATGGTGGAAGAACATAATTTAGCTTGGGAACAGCTCACAGAGTGAGGTTGAAACTTGTTTACTGACTCTAGGTGTGAGCTATAAGGAGTTTTTATATCCAGGGCTCTTGTATTAAAACTGAGAGAGAGGGACACAAGGTTGGAAGGATTCTCCAGCTGCCATTTGAGCACATAAGTGTTTTGTCTTGAGTAGACCATATCCTCAGAAGCGAGTCTTTACCATAACTGAGTTGGTCCCCATTGCTGCATAAGTTGGGTTGACTGGTTGCCCAGGAGGGTGTATGGCTTAGTTATTTTTCTATTGCTGAGTTGATCAAGTCAAGTTATAGAAGATTTTATTAGGGGCTTTCAGTTCCAGAGGATTAGAGTCTATGACCAATAGCACATGGAACATGACAGCAGGTAGGTAGATATGGTACTGGAGCATCTTGAGACAACAACCATAATGTAGAGACAGACAGACACAGAGAGACAGAGAGAGACTAAGAATGGCATGAGCTTTTGAGACTTCAAAGCTGGCCTTCAGTGATAAACAACTTTCAACAAGGCCACACCTCCTAATCCTTCTCAAACTGTTCCACCAACTGGGATCTATGTATTTGAATATATTGGCCATTCTCATTCAAACCATCTCAATGTATATTTGTTACAGAAGTTTATTCTTTATCCAGTTACTGCTGACTTTGATTCTATTCCATTGATCAACCTGTCTGTTTTTATGCTGGGTCCACCTGGGGCACAACCAGCAGAGACCCATGACACCTATGGCCATTTTAAATAATAAACAAATATTAAAGATGCAAAGAAAAATGCTATGCATTTGCATTAGGCAAAAAGCCACAGCATAACTGAATGCCCCAGTAGTGCCTCTAACACCTATGATTGCTTCTTAAAACTATAGTTCCTCCCTACATTTTAACTTTTCCTATGTTTTATCTCATTTATCCATCCTAATTTTAGCTCTTCTGACAAAGGTCTCTTCTTGTTGCTTAGTCAGATCCAACCCCTCACTAAGTATGAGCAACAGAAATTTTATATCTATCCGTTGGTTTGGGGCTCTCTTGACTCAGGACAGTTAACTGCTCTGAAATTGACAAGTTCTTTGCCTATTAGTGAAGTCCCAGTGGAATGGCAAACATTTGTGTGAGTTTTATGCAAATATCTTCTTTCAAATAATGACATATTTAATTTGATAAATCACTTTGATAGCCTGAATAGGCCTTGATATAGGGAGAGACCTTTCCTCTGATTTGGAGATTTCTGGGGGGAAAAAATATCTGTTTACATCAAATAACCAAGGAGAATGAGTGTAAACAGATGCATACACACACACACACACACACACACACACACACACACACACACAGGGGAAGGACAGAGGGAGGCGGAGAGAGGGAGGGAGGGAAGGAGAGAGAGAGAAAGAGAGAGAGAGAGAGAGAGAGAGAGAGAGAGAGAGAGGACTGTGCTTGATCAGATCCCCATTTGTGGATCAGGTTTAGATTCCATGGCACATCTGCTCAAAAAAAGATGCAGTTGTTAAAAGCCCCCCAACATATAGGCTGTGAGACATTTTTCTATTGGAGAACAAGAATTCTGGATTCACATCTGAAGCTAACATTGTGGTTCAAGTTTTCCTGGCCGCTAATTCTCCCCCTCATTTCATTGTGTGGGGGTGATGTCATTTTATGTAAAGGAGAAATGTGTGCCATCTTTGCCCTTCTCCAGCTGTCAGCACACCTGTGCTAGGGCAGGGGACAGTATAGGTGTACATATAGGAGCTAGAAAGTGGATGCTTGCAGAAGGTATACAGACCTCCCAGGGACTCCTTCCTTCCTTTTTTTAAGAAATGGGATTTCCATGAATGGTTGTTTGAAGAACTAAGAAAAGGGTCCCTTTGAGTTCAGAGAATCACCAACATTATTGGTTATTTGTCCTTTATGCATTCTCTCATCATGTCTTCCTCTTTATTGGAAACTTGACTTTGTTCAAGTCTTTTCCTAAGGGAAAGGACTCCGCTCCTCAGCAGCAGGTCAGCAATCAGCCGATCATGGTAGCCCTGGAAGTCTTGCAAATTAAGAGGCGTGACTAAGTACACTTAGAGTTAACCTTGGGTTGCCAGTTCTTTAGATGACCACTCCTTAAGTAAAGAGTATGTCCACATACACAGTTTAGAAGGAATCCAACCCAAAGTTGAAAGCAGAGAAAAGAAGCATGCAGTATGTGAAGTGAGAGGCCAGGCTTTGTCCTGGCTTCAGTTACCTGACACCTGTCTACACGCCCACAGGAAGTGCCAGTGCTCTAACAAAAGCACTTTCTAAAGAAGTCTCTACTGTGACTCCAAGGCCTATTCCCGTGCTGTACTCCCTGTGGTTCCTCCCCCAGTTCGCCACCCCTGTTCTGATGGTTATATCTCTAGACCACCGGGTAGGAGAGTAAGTGTTATCAGTGTGAGTGTTTGTGTCTTTAGTTATAGTGCGATTTCATGCAGGGCAGGAGACTTCTCGTAACTCTGTACATTCCTTTAGTGATTTATTATGTGGCAGCTATTGAGCTGAGTTGTAAAAATCACAAGAGGAAGGAAGCAGATGTGGCTACTGGAGGCATAGGATCTAGAGCCCTGTCAGAGACAGACAGTAAAATAATTACAAATTCGGTTAACTGCTTGTTATTAACCAAGTGACTGGCATTTAGCAAGAGCTCAATGCCTATCACAGAATTCTCAGTATTTCCTGTTGTCTCTTTGGAAGGCTGGCCTAACTTCCCATGGCTGTGGGCTCCAGAAGCACGAGGAGTCAGGGCCCCAGCATGCAACCTCTTTTCTCTTCTTTTTTCTTTTTCTTTTTCTTTTTCTTTTCTTTTCTTTTCTTTTCTTTTCTTTTCTTTTCTTTTCTTTTCTTTTCTTTTCTTTTCTTTTCTTTTTTGGCTCTGTTTGTGGGGTACTTAATTCCCCATCAGACAAAGCAGGAAGCCATATGGCTAAGCTCAGGGTCCATGGAGAAGGATGTGATGCTGTAAGTAACTGGAGAAGTCATGATTGGTGAGAAGCCATTCCCCTACCAATCTGCCACAGTCTTTTAAAATGTGGGTTATGTTATAAAAACTTTAAGGTTAGCAAGGAATTTAAGCAATGATCAGTTGAGTCCAAGAATAAGTTTCTGGCTGCTAATTCACACTCAAGAAACTAGAATGTAATTGAGACATTTTCATGGAAAATGATGATGTACTCACAAGAAGCAATGTCAGGTTTTACTGTCTTTACCAAGTGCTTTGATGGCAGAGAAAAGTCATAGAGAGAGGCCAAGTATCTTCAAAGCTATTCAGCTTGTGTTCTTAACAGTGAGGGCAGTTTTTTTTTTTTTCTTGTGAAAGAATGACTGTATGTTTCTCCCCCAGCTTCCAGAGGAGGCGATTCTGAACTGAGTGGTTGTCCTTTGCCAACAATACCTGATATAAATTATGGAACCAATCAATAACCAATACTTCTCAATTTAATTATAGTAAGCAACTTTGTCAGACTGGGCTTAGAGGATATGTCTGTGACTAGATAGAAGACCACAGTAAAGAAACAAAAGTCTACAAAAGGAGTAGACTTAAATTAGAGGAGTCCATATAAACAAAGGCATCTCCTTAGGTCAATTTAACTTGAAGATGTGTGTGATAAGAGATGCCTTAAAGATCTCAGAAGAGCCAGACCAAGTGTGTGCGTCTAATAGTAAGATTGTCTGACCAAATGCATTTTCATACTGACATATTTTGATCCAAAAATTAATGCAAAGAACTAATTAATACCAAAAATGAAACAACTCCACATTAGGACCCTGAGTCTTCCTCCATCAACACTAGGAAATCTGCAGCTCTCCTTCCCAGCAGTTTCATCTCGTGAGAACTTTTGTGTGATCAGACACACAGCATACAAGAAAGTATCAGAAGTGGCTAGAATCCAGACTGCCTGAGACCATCAGCACATCCAACACACAGGCAAGATGCAGCCTGGTGAGCTTGCATGCAGCTGCGCAACTCTGCCTGGTTTCTCCTTGTGCTATTGAGTGTAAAACCCACAAAGGTTTGAAGGGCTGAGAAGAGTGGGGAGTGGAGCCAAGCACAGTCATAGCAGGACGCTCAGATACATGCAAAAAGCAAGACTAAGTCCCCAGAAGTGTTTGGGAATATTCCTCCCGGGTGGCTTGGCCTCTCCTCTTATATCGTTCCTCATGCTCATAAGTGTGGTACGTGGGCCTTTGTTGTCCTTAATACTTTATAGGCATGCTTTCTTTTAACTGAGCTGTCTGTCTTTTTGTAACTATAATCTTTTTGGTAATTAGATACCATTTTTAGGGACTTTTTCCATTTGTGATTTGAGTGCTGGCCAAGGAAAGAAACAGAGTGATTCAGAATTCAATGGATGTTCCATTTTAAGTATGCAGATTTTCTATGTGTTCATTAATTTGAACTTTGCAGGCATCTATCTTCTCATCCATAGCATTAGTGGTATTCATTTAATGTCATCTGGGGCATGAATTGTTCATCAAGCTGAACAGTGAAGAACGCTCTAAAGTCCCAATGGTGGGAGCTTTAGCATTGCATTCCCCGCCCCCCAAAAAACCCCTCTGTCTCCTTGTGAAAATGTCTTCTCTTTTGATGGCTGTGGTAAAGTAATGAAGCTGTAAAAGGCAGAGATGAAGACATGGATATTTAGAAGTACAAGATATCACACAACAAACCCCTGGATATTTGCCAACACCATATAGCCCTCACTTCACAACATAGGGTGTAAACAGGAAGGAAACTGTAGACTCCTCACGTTCACTACTGTGTGTGTGCTTCAGGAAACTTTGGACTAAGGGACTTGTTCAGAAGCACTCTTTCAAATTCACTCAACTACTTAGAGCAACAAAACCAGAGGACACCAACATTTCATGACCTCCAGCCACCCAGAGAACTGACTTCTCCGCTGTGCTTTCTCTTATTTAACATTGCAAATTAGACAAGAAGTCCTAGACTTCCCTCTAGGTTTGGAAGGCGACTGAAAGAACCTACTTTATAATGATAAACATTCTTAGTATTTTCATCCTGTTTATTAATAGACAGGCACGTTATTAATTATCTACTCTGTGTATCACAGAGAGACCCAGATGGACTTATTAGCTCTATTTATCTTTCTATAGATCGCATTAGACAGAGAATGGCACTAAGTGGAAGTGGGGGAGGGAAGCGTGAGGCTGAGATTTGGCAGTGTCTGAGAGAAGATAGGTTGGGAATGAGCAATGAGAGGAGCACAAGGCTGTCATTTCAGACTGTGCGAGGAGGAACTTTGTATCCGAGGGTCATGCGGAGGGGAAATGGGATTCTTAAATGGGTCCTCTGTGTTTCCTCTTTAAGGATGGAGGAAAGGAAGGGCAGAAGTGGTACTGGTGATGAGAAAAGACAGGGGGTAGGGTAGTGCACATACTATATATGTATATGTGTATGCATATATATATGTATATGTGTGTACACCAATAGTTATATGTATATATTCATATATATGTACATATGTGCACACACATTTACATATATAGCATTATATATGCTTATATGCTTTTCATATATAAAGAATGTGACATGGGCTCACTGATGAGCAGAAGTCAGCCAGTCTCAGTCCTAAGTTTTGGAAGGCTTGGTAGTAATCTTAAATACAGAGAGCTGGTTAAAGCTGAAATAACAAGGTAAGAGATGAAGGTAAATGTATCAATGACAAGCCAGAACAAGAATAAGACAGACAGAAAGATGCCTACACTTTCAAAATAGTAGTGTGCACACCTGTGAAGCTGAAACCCATCTTATCAGCATAAATCACTGAAACGTTTGTGAGTGGTTTTGTTTTTTTCTGTTTTGAATTCATTTCTACTTTGAATATATTTCCTAGCAAAATCTAGTTGTGCTTAAGTTTTTCTGGGAGCTTCATACATGAACACCGGGTCTACACCATTCATGCCCTTCTCTCCCCTGCAACTACTTTGTTCTCACTCACTCCCAAATTCACAATCTCTTCTTTACTTGTCATTGCTTCACAACACACATGCACACCCACGCACGCACCCGTGCATGCGCACATCCACACACACGCACACAATTTAGCGTTGCCTATGTGTGGATGTATCCATGCGGATTAGACATTCTTTGTGGGAGTTCCTGGGAAAAAAACCTCTTCTCCCTTTCTCAGACGCCATTACCCACCTGTAGCTCTGCCTGGATGTGAGACCTTGCAAACCCCGCCCCCAGCCATGTTGGCATGTTAACTAGTATTGCCCTTGTGCAGCTATAGTTTAAGCAATCATAGTGTTGAAATTTCATGAGTGAAATTCCCCTGTCATATCTAGAGGACATTTTCTTGCGGCAAGCATCCTTGTCCTCTTATAATCTTTCCACACTCTCTTCCAATATTCCCCAAGCCTTAGGTGGTGAATTGCAGATATATCAGTCGAGGTTAGGCACCCCATTGTCATGTACTCTCTGAATTTTGACCAGCTGTGGGTCTTTGTAGTACCTGTTGTAGAAAAGAGCGTCTTTGATGAAGGGTGAGCACTTCATTCTCTGTGGGTATAAGGGTAAAATATAGAACACATCTAGAAATTATATTAGTTTAGGAAAGTGGCAGTGGTACATTCTCCTCTTGTATCTCTCTAGCCTTACCTCTCCACCATGGGTTGGTAGCTAGGTTTACAGTACCCGGCATGAATTTCCTCCCATTGATCAGGCCTTAAGTCCAATTGTTAGTTACCCCAAAGAGAAAAGTACCACTCTTGTACCATTTATTCTAGCTTCCTGGGCTGGTCATTGTTCTGGTTTGTAGGTCTTACAGATGAACAGGGCTACCCATTGCTCTTCTCCCTAGCGTGAGTCCCCATGGAGGACTGAAAATTTTAAAATTTAAAAGCATTTCTAGCTTCAGAAGATAATTTACTAGATGGTAATTCGGCCCTTCCCTTTTACAGATGAAGAAAACCTAGTCTTGAAGGTGTGAAGTCGCCAGCACCATGATATTATGGGAAACTATAAAATGTGGATTAACTTAGTGGGTTTTTGGACTGTGCATAACAGGAATAAGTTCAGACTGTGGCTGTTCTTGCTTTGGTATGTTTGACTATGAAGTGGAAATTCTGGAAAGTCACCAAATCCAATTTTGTTCATTGAGGAAAGTCTGTTCCTATTCAGGATAACATTGGCTCTAAAGGTGTAGAACTATGACAGTGTTTGGTGACAGTTTCAGTTGACTACACATTCAGTTAACCAGCACACCTGGTCTCTAGCCCATCTGGGTGAGTAAACATTCATCAAGGGGTGTGCAATATATGAACATGTGCTCAGGTGACTCAACCGCCAGTTCACAAGGAGACGAGACCACTGGTGCACAAGCTAGATACAGTTCTCCAGGCCAGGCCTGGCTGGGATCATGCAGGGGACCGGTCTACCTACTTTCATCTTCTAGGCCATGGGAGCCCCTTAAATCACTTTGATACGGAAAGGCTGGAAGTCTTTGTAGCAGCGCTGCCTGGTATCAAAGGCCCCTGAGAGCCATTCAGAATTCCCAGTCCTTATCCTGCAACAGTGGCTCTCAACCTTCCTAATGCTGTGACCCTTTAACAAAGCTCCTCATGGTGCGGTGACCCCCAACCATAACATTATTTTTGTTGCTACTTCATAACTGTAATTTTGCTACTTTTACAAATTATAATGTTAATGTCTGCTTCTCCCAGTGGTCTTAGGTAACCCCTGTAACAGAGTCACTCTACAACCCAGGAGTCAGGACCCACAGGTTAAGAACTGCTGCCTGGAACTCTCATCCAGGGAATCTGAGTACAGGGGATAAAGTTCTATAACGAATTAGAATATTCAGTCGTTTGAAAACCACATTATTATATTAAATGCTATTTTGCAGAGATTTGGCAGTGACGTTAGTTCTTCAATAATGCCCCCCCACAAGAGTCCTATAGTCGAAGACCATTGACGTCTTGGCTCAGATCGAGTCATCTTTGCCTCAAGCCCCTTTCCTCGCCCCCCCCTTCCCAGCACGGGATAAGCCCTTGGGCTTGTGGCTGTCATCTGGTGGTAGTTACTGCTATGCTTTGGATTTGGAAGGACTTCTGTTTATTTGGCGTGTTCCACATGGGCCTGTCAGACTCAGGGGGGTTGTGGCATTTGCAGAACTTACAAGGCAGAAACATAAAAATATAAAATTCATAGAGGGAAATATTTTGGAGTCTCCTTCACTTTTACAAATTGGCCATAAAATAGAAACCACAGACATAACATTCATATACCCATACTAGTCAAACTTGAAGATTTATCGAAGGCAGCAACAATGAAGGCTTTTGGTAGACACTTCTCTCTAGGGCACCCAGAGCAAGAGTATGAATTCAGAACTTGTGCACAGAGATTAGTACGATCCTTCCAGTGAGGGATGCGGATTCCCTACCCAACAGTTGGCAAACACCTACTGATGAAAATGGGCTTTGTAACATAGCATCTCTTCACAGTCATTAAGCATATCGTTTGAAGGGCTATGCTTTTTTTTGAGTACATTAAGGATTTTTACACATTGCCTTATAAGCTACTGTTTCTTGTTTTCTTCCTTTTCTTAGTGCGAGATGCTCATAATGCCCGGGACAGCCATACATGTCACTGTCAAGGGCATCGTAGGGGAAGGACTGATATGGAGGTCTGTCCTGCTTCCTCCTCCTCTGATTAGTGGTGTTGATACCTGAGCTTGCACTAGTTCCTTAGAATGAGTCTTGAGGATGGAGGAAAAGTCTAATCAACCTCTGTCATTTCCACTTAGGTACCTGGGTGATACGTCAGTGATGTTGCCTATGGTGTCTGCGGTGGCTGACTGTTGAAAAATAGTGTGCTTAATGAGGTTAGCTACATGTATGACCCAAGAAAAGAAATAGTACTTCTACCACAGACATCAAGCAAAAAGCTCCCTCTGCCTTTTGATTTGATGGCCCAGGAAGAAGAGTGTGGTCCTAGGGATGAGAAAAGCTAAGAACTGGGCTTTAGCTGTTCTGTGTGACTCTCATGTTTTGTGACCTTGGAAATGGCACTCGACTCCTCTGGGCTCTATTTCATTTATGTAGATATGACCCCACTCTCTTGCAGGGGTTTTGAGATTGGAATGACAAAAAGGACGGAGAAGTCCAGCCAAATGGAACAGGTTGGACTGTAGTGGGTGATAGTCGTGGGTCATGGGCTGGAAGGCATGGGTTATAACTGAGTTGCTTCTAAACATCAGACCCCATTATTCCAGGAGCTAAGGTCTGTGGGAAAGAGGAGGATGCACAGGGAGTGACATGGAGGTTAATAATGTTACTTAAGCTGTTTGGTTACATAAGTTCTTAGAAAAATGCACAGCTAGATTAAAAGACAATAAGGCTATTTGATATGCCATTGTTATTGAAGATTATAAAGATTTGCTATGAGCAATTATTGACAGAAGGAGTATCTTTTTTTTTAACAGATGAGCTCCCTGATAGATCATCCGATCCCAAGTGTTCACCCCTAAAACACATGTACACAGTAGCTACACTAAATGACTCAGGATATTTATAAGTATGTATAAGCGTTTATGCATATATGTGACAATAATAATTAAAAAGAGGTCATGAATTTGAGAGGTCAGGGAAGGAGTTTGGGAGGGTTTTGGAGAGGGGAAAAGGAGGGTAGGCATGATGTATAAACTGTAGGCATGCATAAAATCCTTTAAAAAGTAACTTAAAACATTTAACACAGCATAGGGGCCAGGACAGGATCAATTTTCTATGAAATCTAGTAGTCTTTTCTCCACCATCTTTCCAAACAGTACCCTTCAAATCAAGGGTGAGACGGATTTTGAAAACAGACTTTCAGAAGCAAATCTGTATTTCTCCCAAGAACAGCTTTGAATCTGTTTCTTTACTGTTCACTTTAACGGTACCTAAAATCAACATGTTGGCTTAGCCTGCCCCTCTGCCCATCCTAAGTGCTTCTCCTAGGTTGTTTGGAAAAAGTGATTTGAATTGGAGAGAGGTCTGTGTGTGACAGTGTGTCATACTGTGTCTCTGGAGGTCAAATTGTGACTTGAGAGGCCTTATGGGATGTCATAGTCCCCAACTCCCATTATGTGGCTCTATGACAGTATTAACTGAAAATAGTCATAGCATGGATGTCGTGGTTTTTTTCTTTGTTTTGAGGCCGTTCCCTAGGGGTGGAGAACAAATGTCCGTTCATCCTCAGCAGGACACCAGTGACAGACCACAGAAACAGTGTCACTCAAGTCTAGCCTGGTAAAACAAGGGGTTTAACTCTGATTACTTACAAGTGCATAGACAGCTCATTAAGCAGCTATACCACTTGGGGGTTAATTGTCTGTTTATCCTCAGGGGAAGGCATGGTCTCGCGATGCCCCCACTTCCCCAGCAAAGGTTAACTCCCTAAAACACCTATAGGAAGAAACAGAACCTATTGAAGCCTCTTCCCTAGTAGCCCATAGGTACCTATAACTCTCTCCTAGAGATCTTTAACTGTTCATAAATCCTGGGGGGGGGGGGGGAGGAGCTGTGGAGGCACATAAGCCCCTCCTCCATGACGAAAAGCCAACAGGCGCAATCTTGTTCAGGTTGATAGTTCCAGAGGCCAGTGGCCAAGTTATATATGGAGGACAGTGTCCCAAGACACTTTCTTTTCCATTATTGTTGTAAGTATTGCTGCAGTCATGGTGCAGGAATTTTTGATCTTATATAAGTGCCTTTTATAATCGAACATATTGTGGCTCGTTATTTGAGATTTTCTGCAACACTAAGGAAAGAGATGCATTAACGGCTTTAAAGACTGATCACCAAGTTAAAGGTAACCTGACTTTTAGTTATTAGCAAAAGGAAGCTGTACAGCGGTCAGTATGCTTCTATGTCAGCTCTCCGGGCAATTCAGGAGAAAGGATGCTTTCACGGGAGGTCTCTATCAGGTGCTCCCTTCTTCCTTTAATCTGTCTTAGATATGCCTGCAGTCTTGATATAAAGTGCTTACTTGCATCAAAACCCAGAGCTTCTAGGTTATAGACGCAGATGTTACACTTTTCTTCAGTGATTGCTACTGTGTTACAAGTTGGTCTCTAGGGAAAGGTCAATTCAAGTCATTTCCTGTTTTCTTTTATCGTGATTTATTTGTTATATGTCGGAGAATGTGTACATGCTGTGTATGTGTCCTTTACTTAATAGGTGTATGGGAGATTGTGTGTGGCGGACAGATGGCCATTATGAGGAGTTGGCCCTTTCTTTCCTCCACGTGAGTCACAGGGATCAAACTCAAGTTGACAAGCTCAGCAACAACTGCCTTGGTCTGTGGAGCCAGCTTACCAGAGTGGAGCAATTGATTCCTACAGAGGAACTGATCTCTGTGTTTATGTGGGCAGTTTATGTCATGGCTGAGGTGGTACCTACTCTGGCTATACTGAAGGACCAAGAGACAAACACTATATTAACATTTTCATACTAACCTTGACAACCTAGGCTAGTCTCCTTGACTCACGCTTATACCCGCAAACATGCCCAATCTCTAAATATCTGGGTTGCCATAGATACCAGAGAACAGACTTTGAGGGAGGGTACTCACGGATAATATCCAAAGTAAAGACCTATCACCATGACTATTCTTTTATCGTGATAACTTTTATGAGTAGTTTCTGAGAAAGACCATCTGGATTTGAATGTTCTCTTGATTTCAAATTTTACCAGAATCAATGTGTTAGTATTAGATAGCACCAGAGTGGTCAAGACCTGGTTAGCATCTGCTAAGGCTCTTTGTCTGTACAAAGTGCACTCTAGGAGTATGAGGACACACAGCGAGCACCCGCTGGCCCTAAAGACGTGGCTATAAGAGAACAATAGAAATGGGAAGAATTGTGTGGCAGTGGCACATGACTGGCTCCTGAGTGAATGATGGGGATAGTGTGGCTGTTTCTAAGTTCATCCTGTAAGCCATCTCAAGACAATAAGTTCCCTTGTAGTTGGAGAGGAGAGTTTTGAGTGTGAGTGTCTGTGACTTTTTTGTGCTGTGCTATGTCCTTTTGGGGGACTTTCTCACACAACCTTCTGTTATGGGAAGATGCTGAATGAGAGATGCTTTTGATTATTGGGTATCTATTAGCGCACTATGCTGATCATTCAAGCTGGAAATAATTACTTTATTAGAGGTATAAATATTTAAGCTTTTTTTTTTTATAATGCTTCTGTAGTCGATCAAGGTCATTATCACTGGGTAATCAGGAAAGGAATAGAAATCAGAGAGCCGTCTTGGAAAGGATGAAGCTAAAAATATCCCTGCAGATGACATCATCTTATATGTAGAAAATGCCACATGGAAGAAATCTTTAGAGCTCATTAATTAGTTAGCAAAATGATGGAATTTAAGATCAATATATAAAAATTAACTGTATTCCTGGTCATAGGCCATCCAAAAACAAAATTAAGGAAATAAATCTATCCATAAAGTATCAAGAAGAATAAATTGAGACTCTAAAGGCTTTACAGTGAATAGTATAAAATATCAGTAAAACAAATTAAAAATGTAATCTATAAAAGAACAACCTGTGCTCATGACTAGAAGACAATATGTTAGCATAGTGCTCAGCCCCACACTGTTCTATGCATCGAATGGAATTGCTATCAAAGTTCAATGCCCCATTCAGGTTTTCAGAGAAAGGTGACCATACAGTTCCTTTGGACATTTCCTCTGGGGATGTAAGGGACCCAGAATGGCCAACATTTGTTCTTACGCAATCAAGGAACAAAGCTGAAAGACCTTTCCTAATTTCAAGACTTCCATCAATGTTATCCTGACGAAGACTATTAGGTCATGCAGGAGATTGTCAGTAAGGTTGACAAACGAAGAAAGAAGAAGCCTTTCACTAAATGTGGCTGGGACAATTTGATAGCCACCTGCAAATGTACGAAATTGGGCCTTACCCAATGCTATACAAAGAATGAACTCAAAGCAAAGAGCTCAATTGTTAGGACTAAAGTGAAAACCTCCTAGAAGAAAAAAATAGAGATTGTCTTAGACAGAACTTGAAGCACAAACAGCCAAATAAACACATACAAATAAAACTTAAAACTTTTAGACTTTTAAGGACCCTATCATGAAAGTGAAAAGACAACCAAAGAATGAGAAAGACATTTGCAACTCATCTCTCTACAAATAAAGAGAAGGTATGAACATTAAACTCTATAAATATATCCATTAAAAGGCAGCTCAACTTAACAGTGTAAAAACTCTGTACATTTGTACAAAGAAAATAAAGTGACCAACACACACACACACGCACACGCACACGCACACGCACACACACACACACACACACACACACACACACACGAAGATGATCAACATTATTAGCCACTGGGGAAATATAACTCAAAACCACAGTGAGATAACACCTCACACCCACTGGGATTTTTATACTAAAAAATAAAAATACAAAAACAGGCTGTAACAAAGGTTGGCAAGGCTATGGAGACACTGGAACACTTGTACATTGCCAAGGGGAGAATAAAGCAGTGCAGCTGTAGTGAAAACAGTTTGGCAGTTGCACAAAATGCTAAACATTGAGTGTTGTGGGTCCAGGAGCTCCTCTCATAGGTGTGTCCATACAAGAATTGGAAACACATGTCCACACAAAAGCATGTACACACATCCTCCTAGCAGCATTACTCATGGCAGCCCAAAGCAGAAGCGATTCACCTATCCATCGGCGGATGTATAAACAGAATCCAGTTTGTTCATGCATTGCAATGGTGTCCAGCCAGTTAGGAGAGGGAGTACAGAGTCATTCTGTAGCGTAGCCGACACTGGAGAAGAGTCTACTAAGTAAACGTCAGGCATAAAAGACACATAGTTTTACTTCATTTACATGATTTTCTAGAACTCTCTAGGTGAAAGAATAAGACAGAAAGTGTATATATATATATATACGTGTGGTCCAGGAGCTTAGTATGACCTGGGAAAGAGAAATGATTGCTAACATGTATGGGGGTCTTCGCCAGTGAGGACAGTTTTCTGAACGTGATGGTGATGCTTTTATAACATGGATCTACTGAAAAGAAATTCCTTAAATTGTTCTGTTTACAAGTTTGAATTTAATGACAGATGAAGTCTACATCCTTTTTGTTGTGGTTGTTTGAGCAGGGTCTCACTATGTTGCCCTGGCTGTCCTGGAACTCACTCTGTAGACCAGGCTGGCCTTGAACGCACAGAGATCCACCTGCCTTTGCCTCCCAAATGTTGGGATTAAAGGCGTGGGCCACCATACCCAGCCTCTACATAGTTTTTAATGTCACTGTGTTTTCTCTTATTAAGTTGGCCTAATAAAACATGCCTTGTGCACAAACAAAAAGACAAATAAACATCCTTCCCTAAGCCGTGTTATCCTTTTGAGACCTGTTCACGAGCATGCTTTATAGACGTCATGAAATTTGATCAGTGTCAAGTCTGAGTGAGTGCAGTTGTTCTCTCTCTGAAATAAGGGAATATATCTACACACTAGCTCCTCCTCTTTCATCAACTTGATGGAGACACTTCTCATTTACCCGTCTGATACTCGTTGTTGTCCCTTGGAGGGAAGACTTGCGTCTTCACCCACATTTCATGCTGCTTCTCTTGCTCTCCTTCCAGGTCCTTCCCTTCCCCAGCCAGGTGGTGTACAACAGAGTCGGCAAATGTGGCAGTCGCACTGTGGTCTTGCTTCTGAGAATCTTGTCAGAAAAGCACGGCTTCAATTTGGTCACATCAGACATTCACAACAAAACCAGGCTTACTAAAAATGAACAAGTAAGTCGACCTTCCCATTGTTAAATCATAACTAGTGGGTGCCTTACGGGGTATCCTCCATGCCAAGTTTCAATTGTGTACTATAATTTTGTCAGGGCATAGAAAGAAATTTAAGGTAGAATTTGTACAAGGAATCTGAAACCCAGGAAACCTGCATAAAGTGGCTACTTCTGTCGGGTCTGATGGACTGTGTGCATTAGCTGTGGTCTAGTTTGCTAAAGTCTAGTAAACATACAATCTCAAAATATTTAAACCACTGAATTATATAAATAATGCTAACATCTTCATAGTCAAATGAGAAAATTTTCATTTAGCTTTTCTTCCTTTGCACTTTCTCATCTGTATCTTAAATCTTTAGAGTAAAGAGAAAACCTTTTTGTGTGTGCAGGAAATCTGGTTCGTTGATGCAGAATA
Source organism: Uromys caudimaculatus (assembly GCA_028551405.1). Taxonomy (NCBI): domain Eukaryota; kingdom Metazoa; phylum Chordata; class Mammalia; order Rodentia; family Muridae; genus Uromys; species Uromys caudimaculatus. The sequence continues at coordinate 27,787,287 of CM052717.1, read as the reverse complement.
AGAGTCTAATTGTAATAAGCTCATCAAGTCTTGGCTTCCAAACATTTGTTAGGAAATATAACATTTGTATATATAGTTTGAATATAGCATGTGTTATGGCCGGTGTAAGCAAAAGAATCCCTCCGCTCTGCAGGATCATTTTTGCCCTAGTATAGCTACACACAGAGTTGGAGACAGCTGTGACAGAATGACAGTTCTGTTGTCTGCCAGGAAGTTCCAAAGCTCGTCCTGCTTTGTAAACCTGTGCAGAGGTGAGGACAACTGTATCCATGCGCAGCTGGTGTAGGAAATGTGGGTACTGTACTCTCAGTGGTCTTTTTGCAAAATAAAGCTTGTTGTCAACCTGTGTATTAGGTTCTATTGTCAATAAAATTTCCTGATAAAAGCAACTTAAAACTGAGGGAAGGGTTTATTTTGGCTCACCCTTCCAGAGAGGATAGTCACATCATGGTGGGGAGGCATGGCAGCAGGCAGGGGCATGAGGCTGGCATTCATGTAGCATTGGCAATCTGATCGTAGACAGAGGGGTGTCATTCCTTTAGGCTAGAGCAGTGGTTCATTGAGTAAAGTGTTTGCCCCCCAGCGCAAACCATGAGAGCCTAAGTTCAAATTCCCCAGCACAAACACAAGAGGCCAATGCAATATGAATGCCCAAAATGTAGACGGAACGCCTCCGTCTACATGGTTCCGAGCACCTCCAAGGGGAAGATAATGTCTGAGGAATGGGTGCATGCTGAGATTTCAATATTGTGATCTCGACTTGACAGTAAGTGCCACTCATTGGATAATAAGTTTCTAAAGTGACAGAGCCCTTTTTTCTTTTTTTGACAACAGGTTGTTGTGGTTTGAATGTGAAATGTCCCCCATAGTCTCACGTGTTTGACTCTTTGGTCCTCAGCTAATGGCACCGTTTGGGAAGGTTAGGGAATCTTTAGGACTTGGAGTCTTCGGGAGGAAGTATGTTAACAGGAATGGGCTTTGAATTTTCACAGCCTGGTCCTACTTCCTGTTTCTATTCTCTGCTTTCAGATCACCAATGCAACATGAATGCCCAGAGAGCCTATGACCCCTGCATTGGCTCTGCTGGCACAGCTGAATCCCTAGAGCTGTCTGGGCATCCCATGTTGCCATCCTAGGGAACTCCAGGTTTACTGAAGTCTCAAAAGTGAAGGTGGGGGTAGGGAGATGGCTCAGTGTGCAAGAGTGCTTGCTTCCTTGTGAGGAGCAATGTTGAGAACCAATGTGGTGGTTTGTATATGCTTGGCCTAGTGAGTGACACTATTAGGCGGGAAGGCTTTATTGGATGAGATGTGTCACTGTGGGTGTGGGCTTTGTCCTAGCTGCTTGGAAGTCAGTCTTCTAGCAACCTTCAGATAAAGAGGTAGAACTCTCAGCTCCTCTTGCACCAGGCCTGCCTGGACGCTGCCATGGTCCAGCCTTGATGATCCTGGACTGAACCTCTGAACCTGTAAGCCAGCCCCAATTAAATGTTGTCCTTATAAGAGTTGCCTTGGTCCTGGTGTGTTTGTTCCCAGCAATGAAACCTCAACTAAAGCAGAAGTAAAGGCAACATGTAGCAGGAGTACTCCTGAGATGAAAAAACAAACTAGCAGAGACTATCTCACGGGAAAGTGGAAGATGAGAACTGACTCCCAAGGTTGCCCTCTGACCTCCCTGGTTACCCTCTGACCTCTCTCTGTACATGTGCCGTGGCACACGCACCTGTATTCATGCACGCAACTATGCATACACACACTTATACACACACACGCACATGACACACACACGACACACACATTTGTATGCATATGCTTTTTAAAATAATAAGGTGAAGAGCGACTGTTGGACCTCTGCTCTCCATGAGCGTGTTCATACACATGAACACACAATATGAACACCTATGCATATGTACCTACTAAACACAAGGACTGAAAAGAAAAGCATGTTTGCTATTTAAAGCCGTGAAGCTGGGTGTGGTACCACCATGTTTCTAATCCCAGCATTAGGGAGGCAGAGGCAGGTCCATCTCTATGGGTTGAAGGCCAGCCTGGTCTATGCAGTGAGTTGCCGGCCAGCCAGAGTTACATGGAGAAACCCTGCCTCAAAAAGAGAGATGGGACAGAGAGGGAGAGAGGTCATGTTTCATGTGTACGTTGTTTAATAATAATAACAGAACCCCTTTGATTCCCTTACTTTGGCTGACTGTGATCCTTTTTTACTACCCACAAGAAAATGACTGTAAATGTCTATGTTCTTCTGATGCTGTTATGGTTATTTAAATTTTACCTTCCTTTGCATGCAAGTCTTAGGGCCTGCTCATCAGATTCTGCCTGAATGTTGCTGTGTGTGCACTCCATGCAGAATTCCTAGATACCCTGTAAGATTCAGTTTCTCGATGCAGGTGGCCCCTGTTGAAGGCATGCAAACAGCCCAGAGAACACGGAAGAAAAGACTGAAAGATCAGACACTGGAATGTCCAGGAACATCCCAAGGGAATGAACTCAGAACTCTAATGTTGAATGCACTGTGGGAGTTCTCAGTAGATAACCCTACTTTGTTCCCTGATTTAAATACGAGTGTAATCATGTAAAATAATTTAAATAAAATGCTAATGAAGATATACTGGCAGCAAGTAGGTGGTTATTAGAAAGGGTTAAAGACAATGCCTTCCTTCCCCTCTGAAGGGATAGCTCTCATCTGTTTGGAATGGTTGGCTTGTCTGGAAGCCAGGGAAGAGGCGAGAGAATCTTTTTAGGTTCTTTCTAGCACTGTAATTCTGTGATATATTTATACAACTTCTAGCCTACTCCACGTGTTATGTGGTCCTGATTCCTGTGGTCAGTGTGACCTAGACTATATTTCATTACTTACTGCAGATTCTTGTTAAATTATAAAACAAGTTTATAAAGCAAAGGTAACAACTTGGAAGGAAAAGCAGATATACAAGTCTGGAATAAAATAAAAATGAGGACCATGCTCAGAGCCTCCCTGGACCCAGCTTACCTGCCTCCTGCACACAGGATGGTTAGTAGCCAAGAAACAGAAGGACAGGAAGCCAGATCTGGTCTATCTCCATGATGTTCTGAGAGACTTGTCTTTGTTCCATGAGATCCCTTTTACTAAAGTTTGAAAGTACATATGACAGCAGAGAGAGAAATATTATTCTAACAACGTATTCAGGAAATAATTTGTGGTATTAATAGCTGCTCTTCTTGGTAATTTATTAAAGGGAAAATGTCGGTGTGATTTAGGAGACTAGTTAAAATTTTATAGTCAGTGGCTCTCTCCCTTAAGCAGTAGAAAGAGGAAAATCATTCCCATGGAAAATTGTTCTCTCAAAATTAATAATAACAACAACAATAATAATAACAACTTTGCTTCAGGTACTGTAAGAGTTAAACAGTTTCTTGTATTCTTGGCCACGAATCTATTTACTATAAGAACCATTTTTTTTTTCATGAGAAAACATGTTCCATGATCCAAACTACTGACATATAAGTGAGCTTCAAAATTACGTCCATTTCTAAGACAGCATTTATCTGTGCCACTTCATTCATTATAAGGCATTTCTCTGAGCCAGGACTAGATGAGCAGATTCATTTTCCCCTAAATGGTAGTTATCATCATGCACTCATGGGCTCACACACGTGCAAACGCACGTCTGCACACTCACAGTTAAGGGTTAAAACTTTATAGCCTAGGAGATTTTTAAGCAAGAAAAGGGAGCATGAAGACACCAAATGTTAAGATGCCTATAAAAACATATTACATCTGCTCTCATAGAAATAGGCACACCTTTGAAAACTGTACCATGAACTATTCCTCCTCTGCAGCAGAGCTTGTAACCACTGCTGGCCAAGTGTCGGATCTTTGCGTTGCATATAATACAAACTCAGGATGACACTGCTTCATCTGTACCCTAAATATAGATCTCACTTAGGGGGCGTGATTTATATGATCTTACAAAGTGGAGAGTCTATCTAGTGTGTCTGATGAGAGACTCCTCCCTCTCCTGGAAGGGCAAGGAGTGGTGGCCAAGCATCTTCACAATCTGTTTGCTAGTCCTAAAGTGACTTCAGCGCTGTGCCCTAAGTATTGTGAAGGTTAGAGTGCCATGGGCATCTCTCAGGAAAAGGAACCTGTTATTCTGGTTGAAGAATGGCAGAAACTGGCCTCTGAATCTCACAGATTAGCAAAAGCAGATCACTTTGCGATTTGGTTTTTTGCTGGAGTTTCTTGGGGTGTATAAAGCAAATGGGAAACGTACGTGTGAATTATTTCCCCTAATTATGTCCTTTAACCATTTGGGGCCAAAAATATACCGGTGAGTAAGTGCCTCTCCCTGTTTTCTGGGTGAGAAGCTGAGATAATTTGTCACCTTCCAGAAATAACTGCAGTGACTGCATATGATGGCTCAGCTTGGACCTGGGCTCACCAGGTCCAAAGGCTGCTCCCAGAATGCGATGCTCGATCTCCAGCGGAGCTTTTGGAATCCTAGCGTCTCGGTGCCCTTCTGCTGGAAATGCTGGGAAGGAATCCAGAAAATTCTTTAAAGAGAGACAGAGACAGAGATAGAGACTGGGGGGGAGGGGTGTCAGTTTTTCTATGATGCAGCAGCCAGGCTGAGGAAGCCCTGTCAAGGTCCTCAGAGTTTCCCCAAAGGGTGCTCTCTAGGGTTCCACACTCCCTCCATCCAGGAAGAAGGGAAAAGGGAATAGCTTAGAAATTTGGGTGCTCCTCTGTGCCATGTTTTCGTCTAGAAGATTCACAGTGATTATTCACATTTTAGAGACTGACAGTCCTAAGATATATACTGTATGTGTGTGCTATGCAGGTGTGTATTTGTATATTCACATGTGTGTGGGCACACCTGTATGTGTGTGCGCGCTTGTCCTCTGGTGACTATGGGTGTGTATGTGCGTATGTGTGTCCATGTATATGCATGTGCTGGTGACTGTGTGTATGTAATGTGTGTGTGTGTGTGTATGTGTGTGTGTTGAGGGTTTATATGTGTGTGTATGTGTGCTGATGACTGTGAGTGTATATGTGTGTGTTTGCATGTTCACCTGCATGCATCCATGTGTATGCATGTGGTAATGACCATGTATGTGTGTGTGTTAGCATGTTCACATGTATGTCCATGTGTATGCATGTGCTGGTTGGTGACTGTGTGTATCTATTTGCATGTTCACATGTGCTTACATGAATGCATGTGCTGATGACCATGTGTGTGTTTTGTGTGTGTGTGTGTGTGTGTGTGTGTGTGTGTGAGTGTATGTGTATGTGTGTGCATGTGTGTGTGAGTGTATGTGTGTGTGTGTGTGTGTGTGTGTGTGTGTGTGTGTGTAGGCCAGAGCTTGTCACTGGTCATCTTCCTCCATCATTCTTTACTTTATCTGCTGAAGAAGGGATTCTCCCTAAACTCAAGAGTTTCCCAGGTCACCAGCTTGCTCTGGGAATCACATGTCTTCTCCCCGTGAGGCCTAGGATTACAGACACATCGCCATGCCTGCCCCATTTATGAGGACTAGGGCTCTAAATTCTAGTCCTCATGCCAAGACATCAAGCAGGTTGCTCTGTATGTATGCATGTATCATCTATCTATCCATTAGTCTATTCCTACATACACACATGCATATATACATTATATATTACATTCATATATATTACATTCATATTCATATACATACATACATGTATACATACATACACATATATATTTAAACCCCCATTTCTCCTAGACGTTCCCAGGCTTAGTTGGTTGGGGGATTTTTATGTGTGTCATGGCTGTGCTTTGGATCCCACAGAATTTACACATCATAATTTGAGAAGCGCTGGCCCAGTCCATGTCCTTTCATGCATCACACCAGGAAAGGTTAATTCCCCATAAACCTCTCATCTGCTCTGACTCTGTCCAGTAGCCATTCAAATGACCTAAGCCTTGGAAATCATTCGTGGGTGGGGCGACGGCAGTCCTGTGCCCATGTGCCTCAGACTGCAGCTCGGCCCAGTGTTATCCTACACTGTGTCAAACTCTCCTGTGGCTTGGCTCTCAATCGACATCCAAGTCCGAGTTCTGAGTCTAAAGCGACAGGACTTAAAACGTAACCCCACAGTTCTTCTGGGAAAGTTCTTAGGGCCACAGAGATCCCTCTGGGTCGCCCTGTGCTTGGTCCTCTGCCCTCTGTTCAATCGGCTGATCCTTCCTGTATTTGTTCATTTATTTCAACGGGTGTTTCTTGAGGATCTGCTGCTAATGGTGGGTGCTGAGCACCAAGCACGATGTTCATTGTTCATGCAGCTGACCTCTGAACCTGACACAAATATACATAAATCAAGAGAATGTAGAATTAGACAAAAGCGAGTTGGGGGTTGGATCCTGGTTAAGTTTGAATGGTAAGTGTATGAGTTAACATTGTATTCAGTAGTTAAAAGGCAGCCATTCAAAACAGTTCTTATGCCAGGTGTGAGAATCTTCTGGAGAGCATTTGCACATTCTGTGTTCTCATGCCTTACTGCAGGAATAGCGAGGTGGGTGTGGAAGGAAGCACCCAGGTATGTGTGTATCTGAGGAAACACTTCTGAGGGTGACCATATCACAAAACCCACTCACTTCGTGAAGGATGGTCATTAAAATAAAATAAATCCTCCAAGCAAGGAAATTCTGTCACCCAAGATTCTAAAGTCTCAGAAAGCTTTATGAAGTTTTTATTTTTGCTTCAAAACAAGCCCTCCTCATTATGTAGCCCAGGCTGGCCTTGAACTCATGAGCTTCCTGCCTCAGCCTCCCAGGTAATTGAGAGTACAGCATGTATATAATGATATCATATCAGATGCTTTTTTGTGTGTTTGTTGCTTTCTGCATGCTCTTCCAACAACCTTCCAGAAACCTTTGGAATAACCCTCAAGTCTTCCTGCCTTTGCAAGAAGACAGTGTCATTCCAGAGTCGGCGTGGAGCAGCACGGGCCAATGCCAACGGACACTGTCTCTCTTTGGCATTGGAGGGGGCTGCTCCAAAATGACTCTGGGATCAAGCCAGGGTTCTACATTGTCTTGGGGTCCTGAAACAAAACCAGAGTCCTCTAATGCAAACCCGAGGGAAGACCTGGGGAGGAGGGGGCAGTTTCTCCTCTCCTTGGGTTTGAATTGTATCCATTCGTTCTCTGTGTCTAGCCCAGACACAGCCCCTTTGCCACGCATATGTTACTGCACCCCCTGGTGGACACTTCTTAACTGCAGGCATGCCTTCCTGGTTATTGTAGCTCTAAGCTAAAGGTAGAAAAAGACTCTGCTGGGGCCTTCCCTGTACCCCCAAGAAGAAGGAAGGTAGCCTGAGATCTTCAGTCACCCTTCTCAACCTCTAAGGTTGAGAAAGGACCTGCACGTTCCCCTCTGGGCGGTTTGCTTTTGCTTTGATATGTTAATAAGCATGCATCCTTTCTTTGATTTAAGATGCTTTGCAAAATTACAGGGCATCTAATTGCTCCTGAGTGACACAAGAGTTCAGACCAAGGTAGGGCAGGATACCCTTCCTGTTGACAAGCTGACAAGCATTTCCTGAAGATGTCAGGAGCAAAGACATCTTCAGAGCGGCATATAAAAATCTGTGCTCTCCCACCCTGCCACGGGGAGAGGAGGGAGCAAATTGTTAGAAACGCTTCCTAGCGTCACCTCTGTGTAGCAAGTGCGCTTGGTTCTTGCCTGTTCCTTCCCTTTTAGCCCTCAGTTCAGCCTATCAACATAAGTTTAACTTTTTCCCTTAGATGAATGTCAAGCCATACCAACCCTTTCCTACGTATTTCAAATCCATTCTTGTTCTTGGTAGTATATACTCTGTTTTTCCGCCCTGGAAATTTAGAAAATATTCTTTCTATCCTTATTTCTCTCTGTGTGTCTCTGTCTCTCTGTGTGTCTCTCTTTGTCTCTCTGTGTGTCTCTGTGTCTCTGTCTCTATCTCTGTCTCTCTGTCTCTCTCTCTGTCTCTCTCTCTCTCTGTCTCTCTCTCTGTCTCTCTCTCTCTCTGTGTTCCTAGAAAAGACAAGGTCCCCTGCAGGCTAGCTATACACTCTGCCGCTGAGCCACACACCCCGATCCGTAATACTTGTATTTCTCCGTGTTTGTCATCCATCAGTTGTTCAGCACATCCTAAGAGACACAGAACGTTTATTTTCTCTAACCCTCTTCATTCCCCAGAATCATTGTGCCAACCAGTCCCTTGTTTCCATTTTTAAAGTTCATATATAGATAATTGTCTGAGAAGGATGCGTTGACCGCCACTCGGGATGAAGAGAGGGGACTAGAGGGTTTGAATCCTGGCGCCATCTTTTGGATCATTGAAATTTTACAAAATCTACGTACCCTGGGGCTAGAGAGATGGCACGATGATTGAATACACACCGCTCTTATAGAGAACCCAAGCTCAGTTCCTAGCATCCCTGGTTGGCAGCTCATAGCTGCCTGTAACTACAGCTCCAGGACATCTGAGGCCTCTCTCCTCTGACACCTGCTCTGTTTAATCCATGGCATGTGCATCACCCATTCATACAACCCATGCGTGCTCATACAAATGATTCAAAATAAGATTCACCTTTAAAATAAACCTGTGTACCCGTTTCTGTGCCCTAATTTCTTAATGTCAAAGGATGAGTAATAATTCTCGACTCTTGGAGTATTAAATGATATCAGGTATATAAAGAGCTCCTGGCTGATAGACAATTACGTCTTCAGTTAGTGATGGGTTTCTTGATATCAAGCAAGCATTTCTAAAGGAGTACCTTCATCCCATAAACACTCCTGGGACATAGATTCTCTACAGACTCCTGGCACTTAAGGGGGCAAATAAGCCTGGCCCCAGCCCTCGTGTAACTCAGTGCATCATCAAAAGGGCTGTCCTAAAACCTCCTCAGATGAAGAGCTGAGAAAGATCAAAGAAGCATGCCTTATTTCTAGGCAGAGAACATCAAAGGCAGACGCATCTCCCCTCTTTCTGCAGCCAAATTTGCTTCTCCTCCAGGACTCCTATCACCACAGATGGGTACCACAGTGTGTCAAAGGAATTATGAATTCTACCTAGCTCGTAGAAAAGAATTCAGGTGTTTTATTTAGATCGGGCAGGTTTGGGAGCTATTCTAACTTACATCCCAGCCATGTGTCCCTTGTTCCTCGCTGTTTCTCCTGGCCATGTGCTCGTGGTCCATCTCCTCTCATGGCGGCTTCCTCCTCTCTCCCTGTCCTTTCTTCTTCCCCAGCCTCCACCTGCAGCCCCTAGGCAGGTAGCTGAAAATCTGCCTTCCTCTATTTACTACCCAATCACAGGCCTTTCCTTTACCAATTAACTTGGGGAGCAAGATTCCATAGCATCACTTGGTGTACTCATGGTGGGGGGTGCACCAGATCCTGGGGACAGTATTTAGCATTTGCATACATAGCAGCATCAGACCCACCGCCCACCACTTGTGCTCACTATCCTTGCTGAGGACCTAGGCCAGATGGTGTCTAGACTTGTCCTGACTTTCTATCAGCAGGTAGCCACCGAGCTCCTTGCTTCCATCTTCCTTACAAACCTCCCTGAAGTTCTTCATCCTTCTAAATGAGCTGAGTCCCCCATCCCCCTCTCCCCAGGGTCTCTGTAGGTTAGAACAGTTTGAACAACCCAGCAGCAAAGTTTCTTCTTACTCGGCAGCGCCCGCGGTTGGCGCCCACACCCGAGTCTTCCTAGCCAGGCTTCCTATCTGGTCCTTCAGGGCTGGAATGACGGATCTCATACCTCCTAGTCAAGTGTTCTACCACTTGAGCTTCCTAGCCTCAACCCCTACTCTTCATTCTTTTTCACACTTTCTATCCTTATCTCAGATAAGAAATAAAGCAAATCTCTTCTAATGTTGATGTCAGCATCCCTTACGTGGTTTGCTGTGCCTCCCGTTACCTGACTCTAACTCTCTAGTCATCTACTTCCCTGCTGAGCCTATACAGCTGTGGCTCTACACTTGTGGCTCGTGACCTGTTTGTGGGGGTGGGGTGCGGAGGGGGGAATGTTGTCAGACAGCCCTTTCACAGGGGTCACATATCAGATATTCTACATATCAGATATTCATTACAATTCATAAGAGTAGCAAAATTACAGTTATGGAGTAGCAATGAAATCATCTTATGGTTGAAGGTCACCACAACACGAGGAACTGTATTAAAGGGTCACAGCATCTGGAAGGTTGAGAACCATTACTTTAATGGTCATGCTAAAATTCTTTCTGATGCTATGGTAAACTACTCTGAGCAAAAGCAACTCAGGAAGGACAGGACTTATTTGACTTACGTATCCAGGCCATGGTTTATCATTGAGGAAAGTCGGGGCAGAAGCCTGAAACAGATGGAACACTGCTGGCTGGGTCATTCTCCGGCAAGCTCACAGGTTTATGCTTAGCTAGCTTTCTTGTACATCTTAGGATCACCTAGATACAGCAGGGCTTCATCAACTGATAATCAAGATAACCCCTGAAAGATGTGCCCAATCTGACCGAGGCAGTTCCTCTCAGAGGACTCAAGTGGTCAATTGTCAAACTGACAGTTAAAGCTAATGACAAGAGCCAGCCTCTGGTGCAGACAGTTCTCTCAGCTTCTTCCATTTTGTGTTTGTCCCTTACTTTTGCTTTGCATTGTGTCCACAATGTCCCTTTCTACTGTGAACTCTTCCATGTCACAGAGGACGCCCCCTTGGGAGACGCGCCCCATCTACATCGGCAGGTAGGCTGGACACATCGCTTGTGTGCCTTCCACCCTGTGGTATTGTCCCTGGATTTCACCTCTCCTCTAGTTTATCTCACCTCCCACACTTTGGACTTCTTGAGAGGGAGGACCCAATATTTTTTTCTTTATAGCCACACACCAAGGGGTGTATTGTCTGAGGTTGACTTGGAGATCATGCATACTGAAGAAAAGTGGGGTGCAGAAAGTGAAACTACAAGAGGGAGATATTTTAGCTGGAAGGAGGGGAGGGAGGGAGAGAGAGTGGGAGGGAGGAAGGGAGGGAGGACAGATTTGAAAATGCTGTAGAAAGCAGAATATTCTGGAAAGAGGAAACATGTCTCTAAAGTTAGTCCTGGTCAGGCTTTGGTATGGATGTTGGAATGTGGAAGGGATGGGGGGGGGGGCGTCGTCTACTTTGATGTGTTATGGAGAGCACTGTAACCTGAGTCAGGCTGTCCCAGGCTGCATCAGGGTGAGTAAAGAGTAAAATAGTAGAGTGTGGTTCTACATCTGGTGGACCTAGTCTTTCCGAGCACAGTGCTTGTGTGCCCATCTCCTGAGCATTAGTAAATGGGCAATGACTGTTGAGTGGGCATATGCAGTAGAATCAGGAAGAAGCCCGAAGTGGCCCTGTGTGAGCCAGGAACAGCAGGGGTGTACTCTGTGGCTACTTGAGTGCCACTGTTGCTATAATGGCACCAGGGATCAGGGCAAAGGAAAAAGCAGGATTCTAATGACAACAGGAGGATTGGGTATTGGGTGGCAGGAGTTCGTGTGGCCATGGCTTGTCACTAGAAATGGATCAACTGTTAACATTCGTGAAGGTCAAACGGTGCTTGAACACGCAGTGCTTAGCCTATGCACATGCCGTAAGGGGTTTTACTACTCAGGGAACAGTGACAAACCATGTAAGGGAGGAACGCTCTGCCCTCGTTCTGCTATCACAGTAAACATGAGCGCTGGCAGCTCGAGTCTGTTTAAGGATCTGTCTAGAAAGAGCTCCACACTGTCACTGCTAATCCATTCTTCCTAGAGAAATAGACAGCTTTATGATACAATGACACTCTCCCAAAAGTCTAACCATTCCCTTCTGTCATTAACTGTAACACACTGATATGTGTTTCAGGGGTGCTGGAGTGTTGACTAGGAGAAAGATCCAGGGTCTTTTCCAGTTTGCTTCTTCAGTGCTATTCAGGGGTATTATTCTTACATGACTTTTATGTACACAGGGAACCATCTGAATTAGAATCATCTAGAGATAACAGCGTGGATGTCTTTATCTTAAACACACACATAGGCGAGAATTCTTTTCCTAAGCAGCTATCCTCTGGGACAAATTAGCAAGATTTATGTACTTTTGCCTAGATGGGCAGTTCATCAGGACTCAGAATTAACAGTGTGCTCAAGCTGGAAGGGTTACTGCCCAAACACACAGAGGCTGCTTAGAATGGAATCTGGAGATACAGAAGCAGGATCCAATGTCCCTTCAAACTCAAGCCTAAGGAAGGACTAGGCCTTCACTTACCCATGCTTTCCCCAGCTTCTCCCAACTAACAAAAGTCCTAGGTTTAGGAGCTGAGCCATTTAACTCTTCAACTCAACTTGATTTCTCTAGTCATTGTAAGCAGGAATAACTAATTAGAGGGTTTAGATAGATCGATCATCTTGGTCTATAAAAGAGCATGCACTTGGTCTAGTTTATCACATGATATAATGATAGAGTATTTACACACGGGCAGCCCCTATGTTAGACCCTTGGGAAGAAGATAGCCCAGGGCTTGTTATGTTTGAGCACAGCTGAAGGCCTAGACTCTCGGTTCACTGATGCCATTGCTGCCATGTGATTGACCATTTTGGTTCCCAGTTTTCAACTTCTTCTAGTTCATAAAATCTGAAGCACTCCTTCTCTGATGTTCATCTACAGTAGCAGTCTCAAAATGCCTTAAAGAAAAAAGAAAAAAAAGATCACCACGTCCATTTTGGTAGGCCAACTGGAAATTCTCGAGAAGGAATTCAGGATGTCAGGGAGGTCTGAGAATGCTTGGAATTTCTAACTCATTTCACTAAACGTTTTCTGTATCATGACACGTCGCAGGAGACCACAAAACTCAGCTTATACAAACATAAAGTGCTTTTTTTGCCTTACTGATAGCTGCAAATAAATAATTCACATGACCACCCACCAAAATATCCCAAGATTTTCAGAGTTCCCCATGTTCCTTATAAATTTTTATAATCAAAGAGAAAAATAATGAAGGGTACGTATTCTATTCCCACTCTAAATTCTACTACACTAGTTTGAAATATTTCTGTAATCTCAATAATGTCACAGAAATATAAGGAAATGATTAACACCTTCTCCTGGTTTGACTTTAAAGGAGGTAATTAAAAGTATTCTCTTACCTGCATTTTGGCTCTGCAAAATGTTGATTTTTTTTTTCCAGCTAAACTTATTAAGTCTGGGGCTGAGGAAATGGCTCAGTGGGGAAAAGCACTAGCCATGCACATGAAGGGACCTGAGTCTGTATACCCGGGCCCCATGTAAAAGCCATACGTATAGCCCTCGCTCCTGTAATCCCATGATTCATAGCAAGACGCAAAGTGGAGGCAAGAAAATTCTTAGAATTCACAAGCCTGTCAGCTTGGCATACACAGAAGAAAATCAGCCAAGGAACTTTCTGTTAAGGTGGAGGCAAGGACTAAAGCCCAGATGTGTACACTTACTCAATATACCCTGGTACACACACACACACACACACACACACACACACACACACACACACACACACACCTGTGTATGTGCATACACAATACACACACATGCATACACCCATGTGAGCATACATTCCCACATGCCTGCATGCATGCATGCACACACACCTGCATATGTGCATGCATACACACACACAGTACATACATGTCACACACAAACATTTAAGAAAAATAGTTAATCCACTGCATTGTTTTTCTAGCCATAGTCCACTGAATTGGTTACAGGGCTATCAGTCTGGCGAGAAAGCTGATTTCTTAGTGAAAGAACCTCATGGCAAAACTCGTGCTTTGCAATGAGTTCAGCTGTCTGGTCCTGGCCCGGAAGAAGTAAAGGGGGGGGGGGGGTGAAAGGAGGGAGGCAGATAACCTTTAGCATGTGATTAGACAGTTAGTTCCTGCCAGTGCTAACCCTGTCCTTCTTTTCACAGATGGAACTGATTAAGAATATAAGTACCGCTGAACAGCCCTATTTATTCACGAGACATGTCCACTTCCTCAACTTCTCCAGGTGAGTCCATCTCCAGCTTTGTGGTTATTCACTTCCTGTCTTCTGGGTCTGTATGCTCCATCTAATGAGTAACTCCTTAACGGTCGAATGGACAACTCAGAGCCATGGCCCTTGAAGGACGTGCTCAACCTAGTTAGCTTTGCTACACAGAAATCAAAGTTTGAAGCTTTGCTTCCTGGAATATACCAGCTGATATATTATAAAAACATGGAAGTATTTTCAATGACAAGATTTCAAATGGAACAGTGGTTTAGCGGGAGTAGAGGATATGATTTTTGAATTGAAACAGAGGCAAGAAATGAGAATTTTGTCATACATTTTCCCACAGTGTGGACCTGTATAATAGCAGTCTAGGGGCAATGCAGCGGTAAGGTACTGAGTGTTCTGCTACAAAGAGCTCCATCTTACTTTTGTTGTTTTGTTTTATTTTGTTTTTAAATTAGTCATCCCAAGTCCTGCATATTTGACACAGGTGAGATATTTCTGATCTACTTGGTTTTTTTTTTTTTTTGGTTTATTTGGTTTTGTTTTATTGTTGTTATTGTTGTTGTTTCTCTTTTTTTAAAATAAGAATGTAGATTTTCAAATTCAAATTTTGGGGCCTTCTCTTGGTTCAATTGAAACTTCAAGTCCTATGTGTTCTTTCTCTCGTGGTTCATTAATGCCATCTTAGTTAGGGTTTCCGTTGCTGCTATGAAACACCGTGACCAAAGACAAGTTGGGGAGAAAAGGGTTTATTCAGCCAACACTTCCAGAACATAGTCCATCATTGGAGGAAGCCAGGGCAAGGACTCAAAGGGAGCTGGAACCTGGAGGCAGGAGCTGATGCAGAGACCATGCAGGGTGCTGTTCACTTCTTGCTTCACATGGCTTGTGGAGCCTGCTTTTTATAGAACCCAGAACCACTAGCCCAGGGATGGCCCCACCCACTGTGGACTGGGCCCTTTCCCATTGGTCACTAATTAAGAAAACATCTTTCAGTTGGATCTCATGGAGGCATTTTCTCAGTTGAGGCTTCTTCCTCTCTCACGACTCTAGCTTGTTTCAAGCCGACATAAAACCAGCCAGTACAACTAACCCCTTGTCGACCTGATGCAAACACATCCCTATTAAGCCATAACCCTTCCTTTCTTATTCGCTTCCAAGATCTCACATTAAAAACATGAGTAGCTTTAAAAGTTCCACAGACTTTTGAAATTCAAACACATTAAAATTTCAGTTCTTTTTAAATATTCGATCTTAAAATCCAAAGTCTTTTAAAATTCAAAGTCTCTTCGCTGTGGGCTCCAGTAAAATCAAAAATAAATCAAATACTTTCTTACTTCAGGCAGGAAAAAAAAATCAGGGCACAGTCAAAACCAACTCAAAGCAAGCCAAACTCCAATCATCCACTGTCTGGGGTCCACTCGTGGTCTTCTGGGCTCCTCCAAAGGGCCTGGGTCAGTTCTCTGGTCCCGCCCTCTGCAACACACAGCTTGTCTTCTAGGTTCTGGCTGGTTTCACTCCACTGCTGCTGCTGTTCTTGGCGATCATGGTACTGACCTCTCTAAAACTGCTGGGGTCTTCTGCTGCAACTAGGCTGTACTTTCACCAGTGCCTCTCACAGGCTCTCTTCACGGTTCCAAGCCTCAACTTCTCTTCATTGACCTCTACAATCCTGAGCCTTCATCTGCTACTGAGGCTGCCCCTTCACCAGTAGCCTTTCCAGGCCTCTCATATACCAAGCCTCAACGGCTCTCCATGATTTTGCCATGCCTTCAAAACAAGTACTGCCTGGGTAACTCATACTACCAAGTTCAGCTGCCAGCTGGAGGTACAGCCTCAGGCAACTCTGGAACATAACTTCTATACACTGATTCTCAGGAAACACTTCTCAGAAGATTTCACCTCAACGATGCTGGTCTCTTCTTAATCACCGCTAAATTCCCAGCTCCAGCAGACCAGCATCGAGTATCCCAGCAAAGCAAAGGTTTCACTTAAGTAGTTCTGGAATCTTGTTCATCACAGCTGATTCTTCAGCCCCAGCTAATCAGAGCCACAGAATCTTAATTCAAAATAGCAAATGACCCTGGTGGAATCTTCAGACTTCCCTCTGAAACTGCACACGCCAGGCCTCCATCCTCTGCACTGTCCTCAACATTCTTATCTTCCAAGCTCTGCAGAACCATCCTGCTGAGCTCTCAATACTCACTGGCTTTTCTAGCCCAAAGCTCCAACGTCTTTCCACAGTCCTCCCCAGGTCAGGTCTGTCACAGCAATACCTCACTTCTGGTACCAAATTGTCTTAGTTAGGCTTTCTTTTGCTGTGATGAAAACACCATGCCCAAAAATCAAGTTGGGGAGGAAAGGGTTTATTTGGCTTCTATTTCCAGATCTTGGACCACTGTTGGAGGAAATCAGGACAGGGACTCAAGCAGGGTTGGGACCTGGAGGCAGAAGCTTACACAGAGACCATGGGAGTGGAGGGTGCTGCTTACTGGCTTGTTCATCATGACTTGCTCAGCCTGATTTCTTCTAGAACCCAGGACCACCAGCCCAGAGATGGCACCACCCATTTTGGGCTGGGCCATCCCCATTGATCACCAATTAAGAAAGTGTTTTACAGCTGAATCTTATGGAGGCATTTCCTCACTTGAGGTCCCCCCCCTTTCAGATGACTCTAGCCTGTATCAAGTTGACATAAAACCAGCCATACAAATGCAGGGCCATTCATTGTTCCTTACACTGGTGACCCTTAGGTTCCTGCTGTGCCCACTGGCCCTGCCATGTACTCACAGTTGCCATCTGTCAGCCATTAGATCACTGGGTCCGGAGGCATGTCTGCTGACAAGCTTCCAAGACTCCCAGCCTGCAGTCTGACAGAGTTGTCTTTACCTTAGGATAACTGTTCTATCATAAGGTCCAAAGAACTTGCCAAAGTGCTCCATCCACATGCAGTGGGCATAGTCTTCAGTTCATGCTGACCCCATTGCACCTGTGTGCTGGCACCACAGGAGGCTGGCTGTGGAGAAGCTCTGCTGTCCAGCCTGATGGCCTGACAACCCACTGGGCTTGGTGAAGGTTTTAGCCTTCAAAGGACTTCCCTGCTGCTCAGGAGGTCCTGTCCCAATTCAGTGTAAAGGAGGAATGAGATTCAGCGCAGGCGAAGGCACATTGGTAAGCAGAGGAGCTACCACCATATATTTAAAAGCTAACTCCCCAAGCCTAAAGTTCTTGATAAGCCAGAGTTCTATGGGACAGTAAGTAGAACTCTTAAAATGGTCAACAGTGACCGCTAGCCAGGTGCTGGCACACCTCACTGTTTCTTACCATGGCTCATTACTGGGTTGGCTGGTGTGAGCACCCTGCTTCTTCCCACTAGAAATCATGTCATTAGTCATAACGAGGCCACTGGAACTTGTTAGATGTTCTGGTCCTTGTGTTTGATGATTTGTAAAGAGAGAATGGTCTCTGGTTTAGGCTGGTCCAGTGAACTTCCTCCTGTGCCACTGTTGACACCTCAAACTTAAGTCAGTAACCCCTCTTTCTTTCTAGGTTAGATCTTGACATCCAAACTGCAATACAACACATTTTAATAATCATCTCAGGCCAGTTCAAAACTCTAATGAGAAGCCAAACTGATTTCTTAATTGAATTGACAGCACTCAGCATGGTGGCTGTTATTTTACCCTGGCCTTACCATCAAATACAGGAATGGAATCTTGATTGCTTTAATTCTAGATGGAAAAAAAGGCCTTTTAGAAGGTACCACCTCTGCAGAAAACAGTGGAACCCTGGCTGTCAGGATCCCTAAGTATTAGACTTGCCTTCCTACTGCCCAAGATAAGGGCAAATCATATGACCACTTGGGGAAAGCTGTCCATTTTCCCATCTTTAAAACAGGGGCAGCTCCTGAGAGAAGAGTGTTACAGGAACTCACAGTAGATCTTAAAGCATCTCTGTGACAGTCCTGAAGCTGGTTAGGCCTGATTCTACAGAAGGATCAAACTCAGGCTGTGTCTCCTCTCTCCTCTCTTCTTTGCTCAAGTCAGGGCTCATTGGTGAAGCATCCTCTCTGCTTTCCCTACGTTATAATAGCAGGGACTTCCACAGTGAACTCAGATGTTTTTCTTGTCTTTGGAATCCTTACATTAGTCTTCTGCTGAAGAAGTATGTAATCAGGTGTGACCTGGAGGAAGAGAAGTCACAGGGATTCCCCTAGCGTAAGATGGTGGACTACAGGCTCCCTCTGGTTCTGCTGAGGTATGAGAGACGGACTAGTTAGCTTTAGACCAATGAAAGGAAAGAGTGTTCCCAGAACAGGAGAAGCAGGAGTAAATGTCAGTCAGAGCTGAGCTCAGGAATGTACTAAGCATCAACTAGAGGAGAACTAAGCTGGAGAGGAAATGGGGCCGCACAGCCTGCTGAGCACCTCTATGGAAGCTATTGTTACCTCTCTTCTTCACTTCCTGTAGCCCAGGACCAAGGCCTTGGCTGTAAAGACTTCCATAACATGAGGAGAATTTTAAGACAAACCTGAATACAACAAGCCAGCTAGTCTTCATTTCAAGGGAATGTCTTTATTTATGGAAATCTTCATTCTAAGTAGCAAACTGTGACTGTACAAAGAAATTCTTCCTTCCCAAAAAGCAAGGGATAAAGAAAGCAGCTAAGTTGGGATTGATAAATACTTTAAGACCTGAGTTCTCTATTTTGAACATAAGCATAAATACAATTGGTCTCAAGAAACCTGCTCTTACAACTGGTGAATCCTTCTCATGTGAAGCAATCAGACCAAGAGACCAGACTCGTGTGCTGGCCTTGGTTGATAGTTCTAATCTTTTATGCATCTTTTTTTTTTTGAGACAGGGTTTCTCTGTGTAGCCCTGGCTGTCCTGGAACTCACTCTGTAGACCAGGCTGGCCTCGAACTCAGAAATCCGCCTGCCTCTGCCTCCCAAGTGCTGGGATTAAAGGCGTGCCCCACCAATGCATCTTTAACTTGTAGCAACATCTTCGCTGTTCAACATTCTGTCAGCATCAAGCTGAATGCTGCCCCCTCCGCTCTCCCCATCCATTTTTCGTGCATACTTGCTGTGACGTCTTGAAGGACCTGCATTATAGAGGGTCCATTGTTGTTGTCGTTGCTGCTGCTGCTGCTGCTGCTGCTTTGTTTTGTTCTCCCCATTTTCTTTCTCCATTAAGAGCAGCACTCTTATCTGGCATGTACGCAAGAACAGCAATGGAAAACACGATCCCATGAGCTAAGGCTGTTCACTCGTTGGCTGACTTCATCATGTATCCATCAACTCAAGTCTTTACTCTCTTTTCTTCATTTTCCTCTGGGTTTGAAGGAACCCTTCAGCCATAGCGATTCTGTTCATCTAACCAATCATGTGCTTCTGCAGTTGCTATGGAGAAGGCCTCTTGCAAGAGCCCTGCCAGCTCAGCAGAGATCTCAGGTTTGGTCTGGGTTTGTAGGGTTGTTACTGGGCTGTTCTTTGACCCTTATTTTGAACTTCCTGGAAATTTGGTCCACACAAATGTTTCTTCCTCTGAACGAAGGGAGAACAGAGTCCAAACCACCTTGGCCCAGAAGATGCCGCTCAGTGTTGGGATGTCAGAGTCAGGCCTTTCATGTCTGTGTGTTGTAGCTTCATATGTCTTTCAGTGGTTGTCAAAGTAACTTTAGGATATAATTTGGTTTTGTTTTTGTTTCATCTTACCTCTGTAGCGTCAGCAACCTCACTGGAGTCTGCCTCAGATCGGCATTCTGGAAAGACTGTGGCACGATAGGTTCAGCCTGTCTCTTCCTGACTCCCTGACCTATCTGTTTGTTTTCTAAGACCAGAGGATATATTTTTTTCCAGTCTAGAATTCTCACCCCTGTTAGGTTCTTCTTGTTGAGACAATTTTCTTAAATACGTTGGAACCTGAGGCCTTTGAGCAGTCAAGTAGAGCGTAGGAGCTCTCATGCTAAAAATGTCAAGACTTCTTCCCTTAATCTGTCTTCTTCGGTTTTACCCGGGGTTCCCTCTGACACCTCCAGCTTCTGTTCCTACTTCTGTTTCCTTAGCTCACATGGTAGCCCCAGCGGTAACACTAACTTGTGGAAGGAGGAAGGAAGGAACAGAAAGGGTGCAGAGGAACAAAGGACCCCAGCCTCCAGGAGGCCACTGGGGGCCAGCACGGGCATTTGATACTTTCTCAAATGAAGCTTTAATTACTATGGAAACAGAGTTTGAAACCAGCCGCCCTTTGAAGGCATCCTTTAACAGAACAAGCCAATTCTCAGCACTTCTACAGTTCAGTTCAGTTTCCTCCTCTTATTTCTAAATGTTGGCCTTGCTCTTATTCTCAGTAGCAGCAGGATCCCTTTTGATTCTGTGCCTTTTAATAATGACCCAGAAGCTTCAAGTTTGGAAAATCAAAGTTAAAATAATAAAAGAATGCTGGGTATACAACGCTGTCTCTGCCTACTTATACAGAGCCAGGAGTTGGATTTCAAGGTGAGAGCTTTTACAGGCTCTCCCTATTTAGATTTGCTGCATTTGTCTTCCTTGGGTAGCAGTCTTCCTAGACTCACTGCTTTCTACAGTAGGGAGCTGGTCACTGTGGCCATGAGCACAGCCATATTGGTAGCCCATCGAGAACAAGCAAAGGCTGAGTTTTCCCTCAGCTTCCTTCATAGATATTTTTTGTTCTTACCAAGTCATCTTCCTCAAGAGCAGGAGCCCTGACATCACTGGCCCCACCCTTTCCTTTCTGTCAGGCCATTTTCGTCACCTTCCCACAGCAAGAGATCACCCCACTTCTCTCCCTTCTCTCCCTTCTCTCCCTTCAGTGCAAGCCAGAGAGCCAAGTCTACTGGCATGCACCACCAGCCTTGATGTCTTCACATCTCTATCTTCATCTCTGGAGAGAGGTTGTGTGGGGGTTACGTGATTGAGAAGTTCAAGTCTGTACCCTCGCAGTGCCTTTATCTTCCTGCTTCCTAGAGTTGTCACATAGTTTCTGTTTATCGCCATTATGAGTCCAGTTTGGTTAACACAGGATGATAAACCCAGGGTTTGTGTATTGGTGGGTTAGCTGGTGATAGGCTCAGATAACTCCTAAGACTGCAGATGGCTGAATGTTCAGAAGCATGGATGTCACCTTGCTTACATAGCAAGGCTAACCTTCATTAGGTGTAACTTGTCTTTCTATGTGACAGTGCTGGGGGAATCCAGAACAGCGTGTATGTGTACTGGGTCCTGAAAATCATTATTGGAGAGTCCTTCCTTTGTGCTTCCTTAGAGTCTTCTTGTTTTTATGTGTGTGAGTGCAAGTGTGTGTGTGTATGTGTGTGTGTGTGTGTGTATGTGTGTGTGTGCGCTTGTGTGTGTGTAGACAACCTTGAATATCATTTCCCAGATGCCTTTTGTTTGAGACAGAGTCTCTGCTGCCTACAACTTCAATATATAGGCTAGGCTAGCTGGCCATTGAGTTCAGGGTCTCCCTCTGTACCTCCCATCTCACCGCTGCTGGAATTACAAGCACACACCCCATGCCCAGCTTTGTATACGGGGCCCAAA
This sequence comes from Uromys caudimaculatus, assembly GCA_028551405.1. Lineage (NCBI taxonomy): Eukaryota > Metazoa > Chordata > Mammalia > Rodentia > Muridae > Uromys > Uromys caudimaculatus. The sequence continues at coordinate 27,765,711 of CM052717.1, read as the reverse complement.
TTTAGCTCCTCACACTTGCAAAGCAAGTGCTTTACTGACTCAGCCATGTCCCAGTCTTTAGTGTCTTCTTACTGAATATCTTTAAAAATGCAAATACGTTGGGCTCATTGGTGTATGAACTAATGTGTGTGCGTGCACACACACACACACACACACACACACACACACACACACACACACACACGGACAGACTGAGTGACTTGTAATATCTACTTTGTTCTAGCAGTACAACCCTTGTACTGCCAGAAGCTGAACAACTAGGAAGGCATTTATTTCTGTATGTAGTCACCACCATCTATGCCTACTGTGTGCTACACACTACTAGATGACATAATCCCTGGCTGTCCAGGAGGTTCAGACATAGTCTGTTGAGAGAGACAGACATGTCCACACAGTAGAAAAACCAGAGTTCAGGGACAGAGTACCCTGAGGTTAATTGCTAATCATATGTAAAGCCTGGTACACCTCACCTGCAGGCCTAGCGCTTGAAAGGCAGGAATTGAAGGATCAGGAGTTCAGGGCAGCCTTAGTTTGAGTTCAACCTGAGCTACAAAACAGTTACTGAAGTTTTATGACTGTGACTCAGGCTGGGTTTTAAATAGTGAGTCTTCTAGCAAGGGAGGTGGGAACTGGATCCTGTCCATCTAGCTCATCTGAGGATGCTCTGTCCCTTGGCGTAATGCCAAGTGCTTTCATCAGATAGAGGTTGGAGCCAGAACAGCTGTCGAGAACCGGCACCCTGTTGTTGCTGGCCCAACTGCACCCCAGGATAGCCATGAATGAGCTCAATGCAAAACCTAAAAACCTAGTTAATACATTGGGAAATACCATATGCAATATGCACTCTGTATGTATGCAACTGTAGCTTTACTGTGCTATATGCACCTGTGTATATAACTCAGTTGCATAGTTCTAGAGCACAAACTTTGTAGATGACAACATCTATCACAATGTCAAATGTTGGGCATACCTGAGAGATGTATACTTTAGTTGTGTTTAGATGGAATCTCATTATGTAGCTTAGGCTGTCCTCAAGCTTGTAAGTCAGCGTCCTCAGTGCTGGGGAATAATTCCATCACGTGAGGACGATTATCTTGTGATTTGCATATTTCTTGTATCTTTGCATCATTACATTTCTGACCTCTGAACTTTTCCTTCTGTGGTTAAAAATGAAAATTCTGGATCCAAACGACATGTATCTATCTTGTGGCATAGCCACAGATTATCCCCTTTCTGACTCAGTTTCCCCAGGTATAGATGGAGATAATTCTGGTTTCTAGTTCAGGGAGTATTGGAAGTCTTCCCTGAGTTTGCAGTGTAAAGGTTTAAGAACATGGTGGTTAAAGGCTCTTTTCAGTCCACTCATCTTAGAGCGCCTCACTGAGATGCTGTAAATTACAATATATAAGAACTGGGTCACCACTACACATTCAGAATTGATTGAAACAGTCATGGAGAGCCACCTGTATGACAGTCGGTTCTGCATCAGCCACTGGGATACAAAGTCAAGAATACTATGCCCTGTCTTCAACAAAGCTATGTCTCCTGGCATATATAGTTGTACCTTAACAGTGCCAGATTACGGTATGATATGTACAATGCTGTGCTAAAAACAAAACAAGACAAAAAACTGGTCTCCCAGTGTCTTGGTGGGCAACTGTATCTGTTTCCTGCGTGGTAGCAAAAGTCCTACTTTACAGTTTCCTGTCAAAGTGGTGGTAGGCACGTTAGCAGGTAGACTAATGGCTGGGCTGGGTTATGTTGCTAACCTAGAGGGAAAATTGGTTCCAGCAGGCCTTATTTTCTTGCTCAAGGGTTGACTCGTAACGAACTCCCTATTGTCTGTCCTGTGGTAGGTTTGGAGGAGACCAGCCCGTCTACATCAACATCATCAGAGACCCCGTCAGTAGATTTCTATCTAACTATTTTTTCCGTCGCTTTGGAGATTGGAGAGGGGAACAGAATCACATGATCCGCACCCCCAGCATGAGGCAGGAGGAGCGCTACCTGGTAAGTTCTGTTGCCTGTCTGGGGTGGCTCTCCCATGCCTTGCAGTGGTAAATCTAGGTTGGGAGCTCACACAGTAGAAGCCTTTGTGAGTGAGAACTTGTCTCAGGTGACTCAGAACTGATTCCAGATTTGCTTTGCTCGGTGTGTCTTTATTGACATTCCTTGGGAGTCCTGACCCGCCACTCCCATTGTTAACAGCTGTGGTTAGAAATCTCTCTCAGAGGGTTGCAAAGTTTGTTCTCTTTCCTCATCTTATTCAGTTCCCATGGCAACCTCATGAGGGAGTGGATTTTCACTTGAGGACCTTCAGATTCCAAAAGGACCTAGGATTGCCAGAGTCCAGTTTCCCTGAGGGGGCACCTCACAAGTTCTGATCTAATTGCTAGCTGTTTGACTTCCTGCCAGCCCTCTTAACTTCAAATCCTACACCCCTCCCATGCTGCCAATGGCTCTCTGTAAAATGCTGAACCTTGCTTGCTTTTCTGAATCTCTGTAAAGGGCTCCAGTTGTTTTATAAAGCCAGGAATTACTCACAAAAATAGAAGGCAGAGTTGTGTTCCATTCCCCCAATACCTACTCAAGCCAGTCCTGCACCAGCATAAAGGGCACGGTTCTCATCTCTTAGTGACAGTGAAAAACGTTTACGGAGGAGCTGTGAGCCCCATGCTTAAGAGGCAGAAATTATGGCCTCTGTGTGTGAGAGCCTGCTGGGCTTCGCAGGCCATCTTGTGTTGTTGGGCGTGGATGGGCAGGACAGGAAGTGGTGAGGTGTCAGTGCAGATGTGCGCCTGCCCACCTGTGTCTACCAACACTTGTCTTCATCGCCAGCCTTGTCAGCAAGAGAAGTTAGTGACAGCGCCATCACAATAGCTAATCCTTTTCTGATTCATAAAAGCACATATGTTTGGTACTGAGACCATTCTTTGGAGGTACCCTTGGTGTCGCTTTTATGTCTTAAGAACTGTGATAAGAGACACAGAAGAAAATGCAAGCTTCTCACCCAGTTGTGTGTATTCGGATGGTAGGTGGGCCCAGATCAGACCCAAGGCTATCCATTCCCCACCGGTACAGGCTGACCATCCTTTACGTGACAATCTGAAATGCCCTCAAATCAGACACTCCGAGCATCAACATACTACACCCCAACTTCACATGACTTCTTAGTCAACAATGTTCGCCCACTGAAAACATCACATCAAATGAGTTTCTGCCTATATGTCTTTGGAATGTGCACCAGTTTCATTCCCCAAGATATCTCATGGTAAGAATTCTTAAACATTTTTAAGCCCTTCAGTATTCCTTCATGTACCTGAAGCTTCAATGTTTGTTGTTACTGCTATTATTGTTATTGTTGTTTTTAGTTTATGACACCAAGTGCCCTAATCTTTATCTTTAAATTACTAGTTTAGGAGTATGGCTACTGGTATATTTTTGATTGGTGACATGATATATATATACTCAGAATACAGAATCACTTCCAAGAGGAATAATATTTTCTAATTATCTTTGTTATTCATATTGACTCTTAAAATGGGTTTATGTTCTTTTAAAAAGAGCTTAGTCTCTTTAATTAAAATGACATTTCAAAGATCTCACTCAGTCTTGATACTAAAATGCTGAGAAGCCAAAGATATGGAAATTAATCTCTTTTTTTATTGAAGAGATTCTTCTCTATACAATATTTCCCGACCACAGTTTCCCCTCCCTCTTCTCCTCCCAGCTCCTCCAACTTCCTCTTTCCCCCAAATCCACTCCCATTACTTTTCCTTCAGAAAGGAGCAGGCCTCCAAGAGACAACAACCAAACATGACAAAACAAGATACAAACAAGACAAGGCAAAAGCTCTCAAATCAAGACCCAATAGGAGGAAAAGAAAAAAGTCCCAAGAGCAGAAAAGAGTAAGAGACACACCCACTCCTACTGTTAGGCGTCTCACAAACACCAAGCCAGCAGTCATGGCATATATGTAGAGGATGCTGCTTGCCACTTGAGTCTCTGTGAGCCCTGGTTAGTTGATTCAATGGACTATGTTCTCCTGGTATCCACCATCCCCTCTGACTCCTAGAATCTTTCCTCCCCTCTTCTGTGGGGTTCCCCAAGTGGAGACATCCAATTTAGAGTCTCCCTCCATATAATGTCTGGTTGTGGGTCTCTGTACCTGCTCCCATCTGCTGCTGGGGGGAAGCCTGTCTGATGATGACTGAGCAAAGCCCTGGTCTATGAGTATAGCATTGTACTTATAGATACTCAGAATATCACTATACTCAGAAGTCATTAGGCATCATTTCATTGCTTTCTTTTCCATTAATTTTGGTGATTGTTTTTTGCTGGTGCAAAAGGCCAGATCAGACCAGATTAGAAGCAAACAGATGCAGGTTTATTTGGTGCTGCCCCAGGTGGGTTGGTGGGTACCAAAGAGAGGGCCAGGGAAATCATACACCCTGGCTAAGTCAACTGGGACTGTGTCCAAGTATGGTCAGATGCTGGGCACCTGGGCGGGCACTTGGGTGGGCTGGGTATATCAGAAAGGTGGGTTGCATCAGCTGCTGGAAATGCAGAGCTGGGCTTTTGGCGCCATTCCTTTGTTCAGAGCTTTTCAGTGCAGGTGGGGTTGGGGGGGACAGACGGGGTTTCCAGGCTTGTGCAGTGGTGAGCAGGGTCTCCAGAGGAACATTTGGTACTACCCTAGGTCTCTGGGCTATCCAGTTTCTGGTTCCTGGCCAACTGGGCAGTGTAGGGTATGGGCTCCCTCTCGTGGAGTAGACCTCAAGTTAAACCAGACATTGGTTAGCCACTCTAACAAGTTCTGGGCCACCATTGCCCCAGCACAGCTTGCAGGCAGGACAGATTGTAGGTCGAGAGTTTTGTAAGTGGGTTGGTATCCAGATTTCTCTTTCAGTAGTAGCCTGCAGAGTACCTACCAAAAAGACTAGGACATAATGGTGAAGGCTCTATGCAGTCAATCTCTCTCCGTTCAGTGAGCTGTGTGAACGGTTTCCTCAGCCCAGTGCTGTGACCCCCCCCCCCCCATCAGCTTTGGAAAGTGATTCTCTGTCCTAGCATCAACCTGAGTTGATTGGGGATCTCCATGGGAAGAAATTAATCTTCTAAGTTCTGTCTTTCAAATAAGTAACATGTGGGAGTTGAGGGAAATCTGGATTCTTCGACCTCATCAAACTTTAGTGCCATCTTGTAGAACAATGGTTCTCAACTTTCCTGATGTTGTGACTCTTTATTACAGTTCTTCATATTGCAGTGACCCCCAACCATAAAAGTATTTCATTGTTACTTCACAACTCTAATCTTGGTACTGTTAAGAATTCTGATGTAGCTACTGTTATGAATCATGATGTAAATATCTGATATGCAGGATACGAGATAGACGACCCCTATGAAAGGGTCATTTGGCCCCCAGAAGGGTGGTGACCCCCAGCTTGAGAACCACTGCTGTAGAGAATTCCATGTGTTACAATTCTTCTAAGTGTGCCTAAGTAATAAACTATAGTCATTTCAAGGAAAAATTTCAGACTGGGAGTTGAGGAGATGTGCTTTTTGTTTGTTTGCTATCTTCAGTGCTGAGAATCAAATCCAGGGCTTCTTGAATGCTCGTCAAGTCACCAAGCTTCCTCTTTAGCCCTAGATTTTTAAAAAAATAATTAATCTTTATGTGCATTGATGTTTTGCCTGCATGTATGTCTGTATGAGAGCATCCAGATCTTGGAGTTACAGACGGTTGTGAGCTACCACGTGGGGGGCTGAGAATTGAACTCCAGTCCTCTGGAAGAGCATCCAGTATTCTTACCTGCAGAGCCATTGCTCTAGTCCCCATCCCTTCCTCCCCCCTTACTTTTTAGAAGCTCCCAATGTTGAAAGTTGCACTGCTCACCACCTGGTGGATTCTGACTTGAGAGGTTCAGGGACATTTTCCGATAGAATTCTCCCCTTGGTGACCTGCAGGGCTCCCCCTTCCATGAGTCACACACTATGCTCTGAGTATGACTGTTTCAGCTGAGCTCAGCAGATGCTTCTTGGCCAAGCTCCTGTATGGAAGTACCAGTCTCCCCAGTGTGTCAGATGAAAAAACTGGGGTGGGGTGGGGTGGGGTGGGAGAAGTTGAAAGGAGTGCTCAAGTCACCTGCCCTGGCCTGACCCTGTTCAAGTTTGTTTTCTTCTTCAGAGAACGCTTTGATTATTTAGAAGATGGTCTGTTGCCTTTTTCTTTTTTAATGGCTGAAACTTCTCCTTTTTATTTTTCCCTCTCTGTAGTCCCTTGACATAAAACTCCCCCAGTCAGACCCATCATCCTTTTGGCAAGCCTAGATGGTCAGTTGTGTGACTCAAAAGAGGGTATTGTTTGTTTCTCTGTGGGGCATAGACAGCTGTAGGGAGACCGTGTCCTCAGCAAAACTCAGAGAGTGTGCCACCTCAGCTGGACTAAGCAGGTCACTCCCTTGGGGACCGTGTACCAGGTCACTCCTTGCATGCCGCATGCCCACAGACTCAGTGCTTGTCTGAATCAGGGCCTATTCCAGATCTCAGTGTCCCAAAGCCTCTTGTTTTATCCAGTTGCCAGAAATCTCAGTGTGCTCTTGGCCCCAAGTCCGGTGGAACTTCTTAGCATACAGCTGAGAAGGCTTCTGGATGATGGGGCCGAAGAAGGGTGGTGCCTTGCTGTAGTGGACGGTTTGGAAGATATGGTAAAGGATGCTGGACTGAGAGCATCCCCTTTACGCAGGTGTGGTGCTGGCAGTGTGGGATGGGGAGAGGAAAGAGTACAAACCTCCCAAGCCCACAGCATGGTAGGCACCCCTCAGACCTTGTGTTTCACCTTCTGAATGTAAAGAAAAAAGAGGACTCAGCCAAGGGCTGTTTTCTGAACAGAATCGTTTTCCTGTAATGTCACCTGCGCGTCTTTACAGAGATATCACCACGTGTTTGAGGTGGAGGTGGAGCTCCGATGTAGAGGGCCTGCCTGATGCGCATGAAGCCCCAGGTTCAGTCCCCAGCATTTCAGAAACTGGCACCAGGACTTGGGAGGTGGGAGGTGGGTGAGAGGTCCAGTGTTATTCTCAGCTATATAGAGTTTGAAGCCAGCCTGGGATACGTCAGACCTCATCTCAAAACAGCATTTGTTTTCAAATATTCAAGCATCTTCTGGTTCTCCATAATGTCTAGAAATATATTGTTTCTGTCAAACTTGCTGTTTCTTTCCAAAACATTCTTAATTGGCATTTCCAAGAGAATAATATTTAGATAAATTAATGACATACATACATAGATCCAGTGTCACCCTGAAAGAAAGGCAGTGGCCACAGACTCAATTACCTTTGTCTCCTCAGCCCCAAGAGTGAGGCTGATAGGGAGATACCTGGACCCCAGACTCTATAATGAGAGCACGAGGTAGAAGCAAATGAGGGTTTTTGAGAGGAAAGCAAAAGACAGGGCTGCGCTGTCTAATTTATGTCAACATGACACAGAGTCATCTGAGAAGAAGGAGCCCCAACTGAGAAAATACCTCCATAGATGGGTTGTGGACAAGCCTGTAGAACATTTTTAAAATTAGTGATCAGTGGGAAAGGGCCCAACCTATTGTGGGTGGTTCCATCCCTTGGCTGGTGGACCTGGGTTCTATTAGAAAGCAGGCTGAGCAAGCCGTGGGGGGCAAGCCAGAAAGCCGCACCCTTCCATGACCTCTGCATCAGCTCTGCCTCCAGAGTCCTGTCCTGCTTGAGTTCTTACCCTCACTACTTCTGATGACAACTTGTTCTATAGAACTGTGAGTGAAGTAAACCCCTTTCCTCCCCAAATTGTCTTTGGTCATAGTGCTTCGTCACAGCAATAGTAACGCTGAAGAGGACAAGGGCCTTCTGTGCCAAGCCTTACACTGAGCCTCTGAGCCTCTGTGAGGCTGGGTTTCTGGTGCTATCTGTTTTGCTCAGCCAACTGTGCATAGATAGCTCCTGCTTGCCTTTTCCGGACAGCTGTGTGCACTTCTACAGTGAAATGCTTTGCACGTGCCTCTTTGCGCTTTCAAATTCTAAGAACCGTCACATTGAGTTTGGTCCTCAGTCAGCGATGCTGCCCCGGTAGGCCACTCCCTGCGCTCACACTTGAAGGCCCAAAGGGCTTCGGAGCATTTTCCCAGAGAATTACCTCTGTGCTAGGAGTCATTCAACTTGGCTGAAAACTGTGGGAATAATGCGTGTTTCGAAGAAAGGATGTGTCATTTACAGCTTCTTCATTCAGAAGGAACCCAGTGAATCATGCTGGCCCTGCTCAATGTTAGAGAAGCCTGACCCTGGGTCAGAGTCACCTGGGTTTTTTATTTACTTTTTAAATTATCACCAGTTGTTTCAGTTAGCGTAGACAATAATGGGTTTCCTGGTGACATTTCCGGGCCCATGCATCATTGTATCTTGATCTCAAACCTCACCAGGGGTCTCCCTGGCCCTCCTCCTATCCTTTCTGTTCCCTTCTGAAGAAACTTATGCATTTTAATTTGCCTGAACATTTGACATCGTTAGCTTGGGAGCTATAGGTGTGAAATATCTATGGGTGGAAATGTCCACTCTGTCTTCCCTGACTGAGGTCTCAGAACTCCTGAGAAGAAAGCCTCAGGTTTTGCTTCTGTTCCAAAATGTTGTTTTTCTTTAAGAAAGAAAGCTAGTAAAGGGCTTGGATTGTCTGATTTTTGAATGTTTCAGAGGATAACTATATTTCCAGAATCTTTCTGGAGGTGGGAAAGGAAGTATTTGCTCCCCAGCTCCTACAGACTTGGCTTCTGATTGCTGGCCAAGCTAAGGCCCTGGGGCTTGGTGTATTGCTGCCTGCTTTCCAACTGTTGTAGCTGGTGACCCAGGCAGTGGTTGGCCTCTGTGGGCCTCACTTGTCTGGTCTGTACAATGGAACTGTCGATTACCTGCTTAGCCTTGCTAATGGGTTCCTGGGAGAATCAAAAAAAAAAAAAAAAAACCCTCAATGCTGCAGAAGTGTTGGGGGAACCTAAGAAGCTCCAAGAACTTGTTATCAGTATTGATGTGTCTGTCCCCTTGGCACTGTTATCAGTATTGATGGCTCATTATCAGTATTGATATGTCTATCCCCTTGGCTCTGTTAATGGATCTTTGTGATCTAAAAATGGTCCCTTTGCTCACTAGGGTTGTTTCAAGAGGCAGCCAGTAGCATTCTAGTGAAAGGGTCATTCCTCTGCTCTAGGCTGGAGCTTCTCTGCTGGGTCATCCTACAAAGGCTGCTGCTTGCATGGGGCCCCTGACATATGGGGATGAACCTTCAGCTGTCAGGTCTGCTGCCCCTGCTAAGGCCTCATTGGACCCTATCCCATTTCCTTGGAAACTTCTTCTCTTTGTATTCCCAACAGCTGGAGATAGGCTGTGATCCCAGTCTGCAGGCAACCGTGTGTCCCATGTTTATATGCTCAGGGCTTGTGTCAGCACTGGATTCCTAAGTCTCCCCTTCCCCTCTGAGGACTGGAGGACGATCCAAGAACTTGAAACCTTGTGAACTGAGGAATAGAATGTCCCCAGCCACCTCCCGAGCCTCCGTCCTCATTGCTTTCAATATGCTTATCTTCCAAGCTTCCAGAGAAAACCCACTGATCTCTGAGCACCCAGTGGCTTTTCCAGCACCAAGTGTAAATGCCACCACAATCCTCCCCAAAATGTGTGGTCAACTCTGTCATATACCCGACTCCCTGGTACCAATTTCTACCTTAGTGTTTTTATTGCTGTGATAAAACACCATTACCAAAAGTAACTTGGGGAGAAAAGGCTTTACTTCATATTACAGCTTGTAGTCCATGATTAAGAGAAGTCAGGGCAGGAACTCAAGCAGGACAGGAACCTGGAGGCAGGAGCTGCTGCAGAAGTCTTGGAGGAGTGCTGCTTACTGGCTTGCTCCCATGACTTGCTCAGCCTACTTTTCTTAAGAACCCCAGGACCACCTTCCCAGTTGAGGGTGGCACCATCCACAATGCTGTGGGCTTTCTCGTACCATCACCAATTAAGGAGATGCCCTCCAGGCTTGCCTGTAGAGATCACTCTTACGGAGACGTTTTCTCGACTATGGTTCTCTCCTCTCAGATAACAAGTTGACTAAATAAACAATAACAGCAAACAAACAGCAACATCAGACATCAGGATAGGGTATGGCCCCTCGTGTTAGTGCGTTCCCACGTGCAGAGACTACCATCAGCCCTCTATGGTTTGGGTGGGGGGTAGGTGGGAAAATCAAGCCACTAGTGAGAGATGGTGCATGCAACTGTGTTTGTCACTCGGGTAACCTTACAGCACAAGCTAGGAGAGAGAAAACATGAAAGCATGTCTGCAGAAAGATATGTGCAGTTACAAGAGCAAAAGGAAGCCAACTCCCATTGAGGATTAGGAAGTGCCACAAAGGGCCAGACCACATGGGAAGGACATGTGTCACAGCACCAGCAGGCCAAGTAGAATCTGTGTAGAAATGGATCCAGTTCTGACCATCAAATGTCACTGTGGCTGCAACATAGAGTGGAAGGGTCCCCAATAAATGTAGAAATACCAGCTCATTGTTAGTTACTATAACCATCCAGGTGATGGCCAAGGAGCAAGATCTGCAGATCCCCCTCCTCCTCCTCTGAGCAGCTCCAAGTGGGGCGGGGAGGCAGCGGAGAAGCAGTGACAAGTCCTTGCAATTGCTGTTGCTAGTTAGTAACAGCCAGTGCAGACCTGACCTGCTTAGCTTAGCAGGAGAGGGGTGGAGAGGAGCCAAAGCAGAGAGGGGGAGGGAGTGGGGGAGGGGGAAGACAGGTTCATTCAGTGACCGGGAGTTGTCTCTGGCTAGCACTTGTTTAACAAGGAAAAGAATGAAATCCAGGAAGGTTGCAGACATTGGGGCAGCTTCTCAAGAGAGGAGAAGCTGCCAAGGCTGTCAGGATGGATGCAGATACAGCAGGAGTGACGAGCGAGAAGAGGACCGCTGCAGATGAAGGAACTCTCTAGAAAATGTGCACGCTCCTAAGAACAACAAACAGGCTTACTCTATGGAGAACCACCCATTTGGCTGGAGCGCATGGTGGGGAGGAGGCAGGAGCTGGAGGAGAGGGAAGCTTTTCTCCAGATGTTCCCGCCGGGAAGCTTCCCCTGACCTGCTTTCTCCATGCAAGGTCCCCTCAGAACCATCAACAGACCACAAGAGCCACCAGAGCACAGCCAGGTGCTTCCCGCTGGCCACCTGTCAGCTGAGCTCATCTGCCCTCCCTAACTGTGAGTCAGCAATTCCTGCAGCTGTGGGCCAGCACTGTACCCTTGCAGGGCCAGGTGGCTGGCATTAACCAAAGCAGCTCCTCAGCCTTGGCTGCTGCTGGAAGTCACAGGGGATAAGGATAGGGAAAAGCGGGGGTGGGGAGTGGGGTCAAGTCAAAACCACCAGTGCCTGAAACATGCTACAGAGTTGTAGCTGAATCGGTGTGGGGTGCAGCCTGGCTTGGAGGGTTATTTTGTTTGTTTTGGTTAATTACTTAAAGCTGCAGAAGTGACACTTATGTGTAGCCATGGCTGTGAACTGGAGAATTAACCACATATGTCTCTCCTCTGGTGAATTTGCAAGAGCTGTGGTCACTGAGAGAAGTGTACCCTCTTCATTCTTATCCTCAGGCCATTAGAGAAAGCTGTATGTGTGTGTCATGTCCCCACACTTTGAACCTTTCTATTTTCTAGACTTTTAATTGATACATACAAATAAAGGTCTTAAAGAAGGTCAGGATGGAGAGCTGGCTCAGTTGGTTACGGTTCTTGCTGCACAAACAGGTAGACCTGAGTTCAGTCCCCCAGAACCCACAGAACAAAAGGCAAATAAATGTTAGGCCCAGGAATTGATCAGAGCGTAGAGTTGCTTCCATGAATGCCTAATAACCTGTGATTGACCATAGATCACACAAGGTGGCAGGAGGGAGCCTGTGGTCTTTAAAAGCACCTAGTGGCTTGTATCAGCTAGCAATGCATATACATGTCACACACACACACACACACACACACACACACACACTTGATTTTTTTCTAAAGTTGGGAATGGTGGTACATACTTATAATGGCAGTGCTGAGAAGATGGAGACAGGATTCCCAGGGCTTGTTGACCAGCCATGCTCACTGAATTTATGAGCTTTAAGTCTAATGAGAGACCCTGTCTCCAAAAAATGAGATGGACATTGATTGAGGACAACACTTGACATTGACCCTTGAGGTCCACATGTTCATGTGTGCATGCATGTTTACATATATACACATACTGGTCAAATGGTGCAATGCAATATCTGTTGTATTTATAAATATCCTGTGTGTATCTTCAGTCAGGCATTTCACTAAAAATTGAAGTAGAGAATTCTTACGAGTGAGAAGCCAGAGTATGTCATAGTACATTTAAGATCTCACTTTAGAAAGCTGTACTTCAGGCAATAAGACAGGGTGAGCATTTTTATAATAAATTTAACATGTAAACAAACAGCTTTTCCCTTTTCAAAACTGGCAGGGCACAGGGACTCCATTACTGTCTCTTCAGGGGGCTATGTGACATTCCTTAAAGGCAAGCATGCTCATACAATGACAGGTGAAGTAAATTGATGTGGGCTGAGAGAACCAAATTCCAGATGCAGCTAGGAAGGGTTCTTTAAACATAGCCAGAGCCTGCTGTTAGAAGCAACGGAGCGAAGTACCTCAGAACGGGAAAAACCAGTGACTCCATTAATCTGTGATAAAATTTGAATTTTATACCCCACACTTGTCTTGCAGAAGCTGGCACACTGCTAGCGCTGTCCCCAATGTGCTCTGCCGTATTTTTCCTCTGCCCAGCTGTTTTTACATATACATTATAAATTCCCCAAAGGCTGACTGACCTCCAAACACGTTCTTCAAAATATTTTCTAGTCTAAAGACAAGGAGCATAAGGGTAACTTATCTAAGAGATTTATTGGAATCTCAGCTTGAATTCTAATTGCGAGCACTTATGAAAATATCAATATTAACATGAAATAGCTGGCAGTTCTTCTAATAAATGTAAATTGAATTAGATAGTGTGTAATTGGAAAAATACCCCCTTCACTCATGCTCTGAAAACAAGTTGCAGGATCCCTTAACCGCAGCAGCCTTGCCTCTAATGGCTGGAGGCTGAAGGACCTGACTAAATACTTTGGATTCAAGAAAGCCATAGAATTTAAGGAGAGGGAATGATTGGCTGGTTCACCATATCAAGGCACATAGTAGATGTCAGCAGAGCAGAGCAGGTGGCCAGGGGGAGGGGGAGAGGTGAGAAGGCTTTGAGCTTCCAGGTCAACTAGCAGAGTCTGGTGTGAAGTCGGGCATGGTGGCACACACCTCGTCTTAGCTTCCTTTCCTCTTGTGATGGTAAAGTACCCTGACAAAAGCAGCTTAAAGGAGAAAAGGTTTATTCTGGCTCACAGCTCAAGGATACAGTCCATCATGGTGGAGGAAGTAGAGGCAGCAGGAGCTTGAAGCAGTTGATGGTATAGCAGCGGATATGTGCTACCACTTGATTCCCTTTCTCTCTTTATACAGTCCAGGATCTGAGCCAGGGAATGGCGCTGCCCACAGTGGACAGTCTTCCCATCTCAGTTAACATAATTAAAATACTTCTCCACTGGAAGTCCTAGAAGCCCTTCTAGATTCTATCAAGCTGACACTTAACATGAACCCTCACACACCTGTAAACTCAGTATTTGGTAGGCCTAGTCAGGAAAATCTCTAGTTTGTGGCCATCTCCAGCTGTATTGGGGTCATAATCCCATGTCCCCAAAGGAAAAGGAGAAAGAGAGGAAGAGAAGAGGAGACCCATGTTATACATACCTGATTTCCTGAGAGGCAGCTGAAAGTGAAACCTGCCTGTAAGGAAAAAGAAATGTAAATGCCTGGGAAGTCTGTAGAATAATCACTCAATAAGACTGGCTATCCTGGTGGTCTTAGTTCACAGTCGGTAAAATTTGCAAAACACACTTTAACCAACTGCTTTTGTTCCCTTTGATAATAGACTAATCAGTGTTACAGAGTTGAAGGTACCAATAAATGTGACTTGGTGCGAATCTCATGAGATGTTTAGCTTTATCCATGTGGTATTTTCACTGGTTGCTTAGGCAAGAAATCAAGAATAAATGAATGAAGGTGGGGAGGGCTTCATTTGGCCACCAATTCCCCTGAGCCTCTAAAACACACATTCCTCTGACACTAAACTCATGCAGATTAACTTCTAAAATGCAGCTGTGCAAGAGCTGCCAGTAGTTTAACAGATAAGAAACGGCCCCCTGTATTAGTTATTGCTCTGTTGCTATAACAAAGCATTGTAACCAAGGCAGCTTATGAAGGAAGAGTATATTGGCTTATGGTTCCAGAGAGACAAGAATCCATCACGGTGGGAGACATAGCAACAAGCAGCAGGCATGGGCACAGGACGGGAAACTGAGGAATCACATCTTCAACTATGGTCCTGAAAGAGAGAATGAACTGGTAATAAAGTGAGGCTGTGAGCTATCAAATCTGTACTTCTCCAGCAAGGCTGCACTGCCCAGTCCTACCTAAACAACACTGCCTGCTGGGGACCACGTGTTCAAATATCTAAACCCCAGAAGACATTGCTCATTTAAACCAGCACACACCAAAAGCAAAAGCAAACAATCAAACAAACAAACAAAAACCTAACAAGTAACACAATGGAATGCTGTCAACTTCCAGGTCCAACTTCTCATGCTTTGGACCCTACTACTCCTTTTGCAGGAAAGCAGAAAGTAACTCTGGTGTGACCTTTGTAGTTAGATGGCCGCCTTGTAGAATGTAAAACACACTTCTTGAATTAGATGTGCAGAAGAATTTCGTATGGTTAAAACAGAGTGTGGTGGTTTGAATGTGCTTGGCCCAGGGAATGGCGCTATTAGGAGGTGTGGCCTTGTTGGAGGAAGTGTGTCACTGCGTGTGTATGACGGGCTGTGAGCCATGTGGGCGATAGTCTTCTCCTGTGTGCCTTCTGAATAACATGTTGAGCTCTCAGCTCCCCCAGGGCCGTGCCTGCCTGGACGCTGCAATGCTTCTGGCCACGATGATAATAGACTGAGCTGCAGAATCAACAAGCCAGCCCAAATTAAAAATGTTGTCCTTTATAAGAGGTGCCTTGGCCATGGTCGCTTCACAGCAATGGACACCCTAAGACACAGAGCTACCAAGTCGAATAAGAAAGGAGGAACATTGATAGCTATATATCTCAGATCTAATTGAGGTATTCTATAAACAAGCACTACTAATCAAATCTCTGGGCGAGTAAGAGCAGCAATCAGAACCTAGGCAATCAGATTAGCCTCTGCTGACTTTATTACTTCTAATCTTCTTTCCCCAAGTAATTTTTATTCAGTGTGAATTATGTCTATTTTGCTTCCTCTGATACTGCTTTCTAAATCCTTAAGATTAGTTCATGTTTGTATAAGCCTTCCATTTTTAGCTCAAATAGAATTTGTAATAGAATATGCTCCCTTTCTTGCTTCTCGGCCTTATCACGGTTCCTGTTGTGGCAGCAGATAAAAGTGTATGCGGTGTACCACCCATGCCCACCTCTCTGTTCCCTTTTCATGTGAGTTCCAGTGGGGTTTGAATGAGCCTAGCAGGCTGGGCACTGTCTGAGGAGTGCTATTCTAACATGCGTTTCTTCCTATGTTATATCAGTGAGGGGTGCCCCCACCTATCCAGATGCCCAGACAAGACAGTCTGGGGCCATCCTACCAGTTTTCTCTCTCCCTCCCCCAACTTACATAAATGTCTGGTACTAGTCCATTCTCTAGTGCCAATACTGGGTTTAAGGACAGAGGCTGATGTCTCATGGTTCAAAGCACAGTAGCAGCATCTATTCAGTTTCTGTTAGAGACCATGGGCTGCTTCAGCTTGGGATAGAGTAGAAAGTAAATAGTCAGCAGAGAAGCAGAAAAGTGGCCAAACTCCCTGGATAGCTAACCCATCATGAGGGTCCTACCTCTATGATCTACTCCTTTCACGGTGTCCTTCTTCCCAGCACTGCTGCCACGGCAGAATTCAGCATGTTTTAAAAGAAAACATACTGTATTCAAATGCAGCTGGTCACAGTTTTAACCTGAGGTCATATGAGAGTCAAAGGCAAAGGTCTGGACAAGCATGAAAATGTTAGGATTTAGACATTGTTCCCAGGTGTACATTGCCTTTTTTTTTTTTTTTTTAATTTTTTCAATTTTTCTTGAGGTTATAGTATAACTACATCTTCCCCTTTCTTTCCTCTTTGCAAACCCTCACATATATGCCTCATTACTGTCTGTCAAATTTATAGCCTACTTTCTATTAATTGCTGTGATATACACAAACCACAATGACCAGCATGACACGATTACCCCAGAGTACAATGGTGGCACACATACCTTGGCAGTAACCAATAGCTCTGACTTAAGAACTGTTCAACAAGAGAGAAATCATGCCTAGCTCTGGAAACCTAGCCAATTACCTAAGGCCCAGAGTACATTGCTTCTTTAAGCTGGTAGCTACATGGGTGGATGAAGATAAACTCACCAGAACTCTTTGGACTGAAATCTTGCTTCTCTTCCATCTTTCATCCAAGAGGGCTCCTATGAGGGTCATACATTGAACAGAAAGCAAGAGACACACGGAGTTGCTGAGGCTTGTGATCTCAGGTGACTTCCCTAGGAAGCTCTGGCAACAGCTAGAAAAGAAATGGCCTGGAGGACGTGAGCCCGGGTGCTGGAGTACCCAGTCAGCTGCTCAGCCTGGTGCTCACTCTAACTTCTCACAGACCAGTGCCTGGCTGTGGATATAAACAAAGCTCACATCACTTTCCCCCGAGCCTTCTTCAAGTCTGTGATCCATAGCTCATTGCCTTCCAAGTCATGGTCAAAGCATTCAATGGACGAATCTGGTGTAATGTTAGCTATCATCCAGATTTAATAGCATTATTATTCCATCAAAAGCTATGCAGCAACATGGCAATATATGAATATCTCCATTAAATTTTGAAAGGATTGGCCCATAAAGACACTAGGGGAAAAAAATGGATAGTTAAGAATAAAGTTAGTACTTCTGCTCCTTTATGTATCAAAATAAATTGCAGATGGGTAAAGGGAAAATTTAAAAAAAAAAAACCAGAAACTTTAGAAGTATGTATAAGAATCCTTCAGTAAGCTAGGGGCAATGATGCTCACAGCAATGGAAGAAAACATGAAGGAAATGAATTTTATGTTTGTTCCAATATAAATTAAGTTTATTATACAAAAAAGTTATACAATAGTTACTGCAGTATGATGAAAGCTTAATTCTTTAATATACCAAGACATAAGCTCTTACAAGCTAATCTACCAACTGGAAAATTAAAGATAAAATTCCATATAATCTAAAAATTATTCAGCCATACCCATCCCTTTCAAACTTGCAAATTAGAACTATGAACTGCTATGAACTTATCAACTTGACTGAAACTTCAATAACTGTAAGTACTCATGTGCCCGTAACATCCACCTAACTAGGTGAGCAGAGCTGATATGTACCGCTTGCAGATTTCGGTGCTGTAAGCCCTCTCACCATAGCAGTCTGATGCTAACATGGCATTACTGAAAACAGCAGAAAGGAAGACTATGTATGTGTCTCTTCTGAACTGGCCCTGCTACGTCTGTTACACACAGTGCTATCCCAAGAGCATCAGAGCTCTTTTTTTTTTTTTTTTTTTTTTTTCTGAGACTGGGTTTCTCTGTATAATCCTGGCTGTCCTGGAACTCACTCTGTAGACCAGGCAGGCCTTGAACTCAGAAATCTGCCTGCCTCTGCCTCCCAAGTGCTGGGATTAAAGGCGTGGCCCACCTCTTCCTGGTCTCTGGATTTTGGGAAAGTGGTCTATGCTGGATGTTACTCAGTTTCCCAACCCTGACTTGTGGCAGTGTGTCATCAGACATTTTAATCTTGGTCAGCCTGGATGATGAGAAACGATGTCTCCAGGGGATTTTAAGCTGCATTTCCATCTATGTGATTGTCTTACTTCTTGGTCTGTCGCTGTGATGAAACACCATGGCCCAGGCAACATAGAGAAGAAGCATTTAATTGGTGCCTTGCTTACAGTAGGGTAAGCCCGTGATTAGCATGGCAGGGAGTATGGCAGTGGGCAAGCATGGTACTGGGGCAGCAGCCAAAGCTCATTCATATGTGATCCAAAAGTGGCAGACAAAGACAGAGACTGGATCTGGCAAGGACGGTTGAAACCTCAAAGCCCACCCCCAGGGACACACACTTTCTCCAACAAGGCCACACCTCCTAATCCTTCCCTAACCGGTCCACCAACTGGGGTCGAGTATTCAAATGTATGCGCCTATCAGGGCCATCCTCACTTAAACCGCCACATTGGCTGAAGCTGAATGGCCTGTCCACGTGTTTTAGAAGCATTGGTATATTTTTTTCCTTATCACAGCGTTCCCTATTTTACTAATAGTATGATTTCTTGAAACTCTCGACTTACAGGACTTAGCCTGTTATTTAATGCATAAACTGCAAATGCTTTTTCCCCGGTTTACAGTCTCTTTGTGGTATTCTAATACATAGTTTATGCTTCTTTGTAGCCCAATTTAGTAGCCGTTTTCTTTATTGTGCCTTCTGGTCTTGTGTTACACTTAGATTTTCTTGACTCTGAGACCAGAGAATACATTCGTCATGTTCCCCACCAGGGTGTTTTAAATTGTGTCAAATTAAAAATGGTCATCTTTTATATTTACGGTGAAATTTACACTGCTGTCAAATATAACAGGCAGGCAAGTATTTTCCCTCTGGATGGCTAACAAATTAACCCGACAGCACCTTCAGAAGAGCACGTTTCCACACTTAACGCTCATCTTTCTCATAAATTCTTGGTTCTGGAGGCATCATTTTCTTTTCTTTTCTACATTGGTCCCTTATTCTGTATCTTTGGATATAGAAGAATATTCTATATGTTACATGTGTGTATATGTACATATGTGAACCATTACAGGATCATATGATATATATCTTGTTATATGTATCATATAGGCGATATACAATATATAGACTGTAGAATGTAAATATACAATAATGTACAATAATAAAGTTGTATAATATGCAGTGGACACGGCATAACACTCAACATCTGCTGAGATTCCCCCTCAGTCATTTTCCTAAGGATCCTGGAATCAACGCTTTCTGCATCCCAGCCCCACATATACTCTCGAGAATTCTGTTGTCTGTTGGGTTTATGCTACTATCTAGATTAACAAATGGGCAACTAGTATCTCTAAGTGCAATTTTATTGTTTGCTAGCAATTTGGCTTTCCCCTTTGTGACTTTTTTAAAATCAGGAAGGCATATGTGAAGGGCATAGCAGAGAAACACCAAAATGCCCCCTTCATGGCTTTGAAGGCGGAGGGTAGCTAGGTTATTGTGGAAGGTTTTTGAGTTTTCCTTATGAAGCTTTTGCAGGTTTCTCACTCAGCTGACTCAGTCTTATTCATTGTCATTGCTATGAATTCCTAAATATTTTAATCCAGCCTTCCTACTCTTTATCCATAGATTTCTAGGAGATTCGTTTCTATTTCTAGCTAAAAGTATATTCTCAGCTAAAAATGATTTTCTCTCTAACAACTTTTCTAAGATTCATCTATTTGTTTTCATTAATGTCTGTAGAGCAGTCAAATATAATTGTGGCAAGAATGGGTTTCTTACCAAACTCAGATGATCCAAGCGAAAATGATATTACTAGTTCTCAACTTCTGATCATTGTCACTTTTATTTTTCATATTAGAGCGGAATGTTTAGAATCCAGACCATCAAGGGCTTCATTTCACTAAGACTATGAATGGTATAAATCCCAATATCAAAACAATAACAAAAAAACTTAAAGAAAAAAACTAAAGAATGCTTTCTCCTCAGTGCACATGTGAATGCACACACGCATGCGTACACACACACACACACACACACACACACACACACACACACACACCCCTCTTGCTTATAACATAGCTCTCCTTTTTATGATATCCAGCTAGCTCTAGGGTGCCTGCCTTCTCTGGTGCCTGCCTTCTCTACTGCCTATGTAGACAAAGTGAATTGAGCCCTGCTGTGCTCCCCTGAGCTCTCAGGGTTTCTGTCTTTTCCCCATGGGTGAGAATTTCCTGGCAGTCAGTGCCTCCCAACCGCATTTAATAAACTGCAATAATAAATGCAGAATAGATTCATCACCCACAATTTTACAATTCAAAGGAAAGATGAAAAACAACCACAGGCTGACCTTGGGCCACCTTTACTTTGATTTCAATTACATTAGAGATGACAAAATGAAAGGTCTGTCTCTTCTGGTCTTGGGTAGATTCAGCCTCTTTCTGATGCTGGGATCCCACACCTAGCTTTCTTTGACTTAATTGTGCCATTGTGTTTGAGGTGAGGGTTGCTATGTACCCATGCTAGCCTCACACACACACACACACCTCCCAGCCTCCCAGGTTCTCATATTACAGGCACTTGTCCCACTGTGCCCGCCTGGTTCTCCTGCTGAAAGCAGCTACAAAAGGCTTGAAAGATCTCTGAAATAACCCTAAACGTATCTGGCACTGGAAAGGCGAGGACGCCCTGTTGGACCCTGTACATGAGGCGTGGTTCATGTGTCCATTTAATCAGAGATGTGGAAGCAGATGAGTTGAGATTCCCCAGAGGAATGTGGGCGCCTTGTTGGTGTGGTTTCTCTGCAGTCTGGGACCTGAGAAGCCCAAAGGAGAGCTTCACAGTGACCTCTACTGCCTGTGCTTCTCCCCCTAACCCTGAGTGGTCTACAGTTGAAATTGCTAAATTGACTAAGGGACTAAAACCTCTCATTTGAATTCCTTTGAGGTAATATGCCTCTGACCCCTCAGCCTGTCATTTCCCCCACTGTTCTGGTTAAATTTAGATGATTAATAACATTAATTAGCTCATGTTTTTACCTTTATGTAAAAACCCCAGGTGTTAAAGCTGAGCGCTTCTTTTCTTATTTAGACGATGTTCTCTGTGGTCACAGCACGCCTAGTCTGCTCACATCTGTCTTTACATAGATACTTCAACCCCTCTTCTCCGAGGATACCTAGTGTCCCGTAAGGATTTTCTGCAGTTTTATTCAAGTTGCTTTGTCTTGATTTTGTCTAACAAAATGCCTATGATATTTAAAACTTCTGAATAAATCTATGCAACACCCATCTATAACTATCCCAATTTTTGAAAGATTTTTTTCCTCCATCCACCCAGTCAGACCTTAATTTCCCTTCAAAATGGCAGTCAGATTTTCGCTTGCTCTTTGGCTGGTGCTGCGTGCAGTGTAGGCTTCCAGAGTCTTTCAAGCATGCAGCAGCACTAACTCACCTCTGATTGCTGTAACTCCCCTTTCCTGGCCTAGCAGGGCTCTGCCAGGTTCACATGGCCATGCATTCTGCCATCTAATTCTCTGCAAGAGAAGCTCCGGACTCCTGCTTCCCTTCCGTCTTGAATTCTGAAATCTTTCCTCTGGCCGGCAGGCTCTTACTAATAACCTAGACCTGTCCTGCTAGCCCGGGCTGCTTTCCCAGTTAAATACTAATCGGGTCCCACTTCTCACTTCCTCTTTTGAGAGGAGCCTTATCTCTCTCTTAATTCTTGTGCCTCTAACCCAAGTGGAATGCCTTTGCCTCTTCCCTTTCTCTAGCCATGTCCTTTCCAGCCTCTCCATAGTCTCTCTCAGTCCCAGCCTTTTGATATCTCCTGTTCCACCATTCCTGGGGTCCTCGGCTCTCTCCCTCGGGCCTTAGGTCTGGACTACATTTCAGGTTGTATCGAGCACCTGTGTGGCTAATTTGATCTTCTCAGCAGCCCCAGAAAAAAATGTTATGATCTTACCCCAGAATGAGAAGCCTGGAGCAGGGAAGATGGCTCAGTGGATCATAAGGACCTGATGCCCTAGTGCCCTTGTTAAAAGCCAGTGTGGCTACATTCATCTGTAACCCCTGTGCTAGAGGTAGAGAAGGTAGAGACAGGTAGATCCCACAGGCTTGGTGGCCGGCCAGCCTAGCCGAAATAGAGAGCTCTGGGGTTAGGGAGAGACCTTGTCTCGAAAAAATAAAGTGGAAAGCAACTGAAGACATTCCCATGTCAACCTCTGGTCTCCATACATGCCCATGAGTGAGCATGGCCACCACACCATACACACACACACACACACACACACACACACACACACACACACACACACACATACAACACAAGCCTGATGCTCAAATAGGTTACCCACCCACGGTTGAGTAGCATTCACTTGGTAATGGTACTAGGAGACAAACCAAGCACTGGCGGCCAGACTTCAGAAGCCATGTTCTCAACCGCCATGCTGACCTGCTTCTTTCCATCCTACAAGACTCGGTGACCGTTGTGTTGGTCCTTCCCCAGCCTGACTGTTAGCTTTGAAGGCAGGCACCATCTTCACTGCCTAGTGTGCAGCCTCACATTGCTTCCCTGGGGCTCAGAACTTAGGGAAATGTTAGGATGTGCTGCCTTTGGGCAGGGCATGTCTGTCTGTCTGTCTGTCTGTCTGTCTGTCTTGAATTTCTTCAGCATCTGAGAATATGGTCTGACACATGGTATAAATATTCAAAGATCATTTGTAGAGTAGGTAACTCAATGAGTATTTGAATCACAGAAAACTATGTCATCCTGTTAGCACAGCCCTTCTCAAATTCTCTCTTTTGTATAATTTGCATAACGGGCTCCAGTGTGGGCATCTCAGTTACCTACGGTCCACTTATAGCGGCAACTAATGGGACTTTTCCCCACCTGTCAAATAGATGAATTTCACTCTACTCATCCTAATAATTAAAAACAAAACAAAACAAAACCCAAGAGGGGATAATTTGTAGATGTTTATTTTATCCGGTCTGAAGACTAGATGTCCAAGGTCAAGGCACAGGCAGCATTTGGGGAGACTGTTCTTTGCTTCCATAATGGTTTCTCTGGAAGAGGTCATCACTGTGTCCTCCCCACCTGGTAGACAGCAGGAGAACGAGCAGCAGATTTCCTCCATTAGCCCAATCTACTCTTAAAGCTCACCCCCTCAAAACTGTGTACACTGGCCACACATGAATCTTGGAGCGGGGCATATCCACTGTGTAGGGGACAAAGGGGCTGGTGTGCTTTTTAGCATCCTTTTAAGACTAATTTAGTGTTACTGGAGCTCTTGTAACCCAGTCAGCACTTACAAGTCACACCACCTCTCAGTGTCATTACACTAGCAAGGAAGTGTCAACATGTGGCATGTGTTCCCTTGCAGGGGACAAACCGCATCACACTGTAACAGTTTGGCCATAACGGGAGTATTTGTACCGTAGAAATCTATAAAGCTATATAGATTGGGGCATTGAGTTCATTGGGATTCCATTGAGTCCAAAGCTTCCAGCTCCATGTCAGACACAGTTGGCTTTATGATCCTGTAATACAACACTTCTCTCAAAAGGGAGAGTGCTCATCTTATACAGGAAGGCCTGTATTCCCAGAGCCCTGCATACCATCGTGCTCGATCAATATTTGCTACTGATGGTGATGTGTGTACATCTCCTTACCCTATTGATAACTGAGGACTAGGGACATCCATGATGCCATGAAATGGATGTACATGATGCCATTGATTCTATTCCTGAATCTTACGTTTGTCAAATAGACACTATTGCGAAATACGTTTTATGACCTTCAGATAACCTCATACGAGACCTGTAACCCATGATAGCCTGTGGTGTATTGGCTCCTCTTCCTACCTACTCCCACATAAACAAGGAGGCAGGAATGTTAATCCTGATCTCACTGTTTATTGCCAAGTCATTTGTCCTGCCAGCTCTTCACTCTGTGGCCCTATTAATGAAATGAACACCCTACCTAGAAGCCAGAAAGCCTGGCTGGATCTTCCAGAGTCCAGACTCTTCTCATGGTGTTCTAAGTCCCCAGAGCCTGAGAGCTAAGCTCTGCAGAGAGCAGTCTGGGGAGGGCAGGGATGAGAAGATGCTGGCCAAAGATATAGCCACTAGACACAGTGGTATACCTCTGTTGGCCCTACAATGTCAAAAGACTGTGGTCCTGGAGCTGGGAAGATGGCTCAGTGGATAAATTCTAGCTGTATGAGCATTGAAGACCTGAATTCATACCCTAGCACCCATATAAAAAGCCAGACATAAGACAAGTACCTTTAATTTCAGCACTGGGAAGTGGAGACAGCAGAATTCCTGGGACTTGCCTGGCCAGCCAGGCTAGCCAAAACAATGAACTCTTGGCTCAGTGACAGAAATTGTTTCAAAAAGTAAGGTGGAGAATAGTGGAGGGAGACACTTGGAGTTGACCTCTAACCTCCGCTTGTTCATGTACAAGTAAAGATACACATGTGTGCACACGTACACACACGCACATATACGCTTTAAAAAGGGACTCTGATCTCTTCACACTGTGTCATCTGTGAACTGCTAGAAATATTTCTGCTGCACATGAGCAAGCTGTGGAAGGAAGCTTTCTCTCTGGCGAAGAAGCACCAAGAGCTACCCTTGTCTCCACCCTAGAATCTCAGTACTCAGGAGGCCAACACAGGAGGAGGATTTCATTGTAAGTTTGAAGGAAGTCCGTACAGTGTGGATAGACGGATTCAAAACATGTACACAACACACACATGCACACACACACACACACACACACACACACGCACACACACACACATCATGGGGGTAGGCTCTACTGAGAGTTTGTGGACGTGTCAAACAGTCCATGGGTCACCATTTCTATGCTACTTCCTCAAATGTTTCTTCCTTGCTCGTTGATTTATAGGTTCTTTGGAGCGTACCACTTTACAGAGATCTCCAGGCATTTGGAATAGACCTTGCTGCTGTGGCACTTATATTCTCACTTCTTGTTCTTGATCATCTCCATCATGTGTGTTTGTTTGCCCAGTGTGTGTCCCAGGAGACAGCGGGAGTTTAATTGGTACTGAGTGCGATGGTGGGAATGGGGGTATAGGATACAGAGCCTGCTCCCAAGGGCCCTGGCCTAAGTGAGAGAGAGGTAGTCACCGAAATAGGATCTAGCCTAGCCTCAGAGTATTCTCTCAGAATGTCAGGGGAGGCATGTGTTGTGGGGCTTGGGGCTTGGGGGTATCTTGTCCTGAGTCTGCCTAGGGGAGGTGCTGCCTGAGCTGAGCTGGGTCTCACAGAGACAGTGAAGATTGCTGGGGTCAAAAATGCAAGGCAGGACATAGGAAGTGAAACTGGACATCTAGGCAGAGCCTGTGACGTGTGCCAATACTCTAGTTTATTCCATGTGTGTAAAACTTGACAGCAGCAGCCACAGCTGTGGCCGTCATCCATTTCAGATTCTCTGAAAGGCATGTAAGAAGAATGTGAGTCTTCCCTGGTCCCTGGTTCCTGCTCTGAAGCTGTGTGAAGCCCGTGAGCTGCAAACACACACACACACACACACACACACACACACACACACACACACACACACACACACACACCAGCCTCCCCCTAAACACACCACCTTCCATTCCATTTCCCTGACTCCTCCTGGTCTCTTTCCTTTCCAATCTATCCTTCAAAGGAGACATCTGCCCTTTCCCAAGCATGGGGTCCTCTCTGTCCCCCTCCTCCCTCTCCTCTGTGTCCGGTTACTCATTGGCCCCCAGGCAGTGGTTATAGCCAGACACCCCTCCTATTCACATCTCAGGAACGAGCACGTCCACGTTCACAGCCCACATCTGCTCTATCTGGAATACTCCTTCCCAGAGGGTGGAGACCTCCAGTTTCCTGTCAGCCAATAAAAGTGAGATGCTAGGTATTCAAAGGCAGGAGCACAGCATTCCTGGGGTATTGTTACCATCAGAGGCCTCTAGAGCTGCAAAGAAGCTGTTGCCAGCCCATGGAGCTTCATGGAGGTAGGATTCCTTGACCACGATTTGCCCCACCTTGACAAAATGCCGGGGTGAGAATGGCCAAGGTGTTCAGGAGGAATTAAAGGCGGGTGGGTGAGAAGGGATTTTGAACACTTTAGAAGTTTCAGAGCCTTCTTAATAAAGGTGATAAGCCACAAAGTTAGTCCAAGTCTTGACCTTGTATTAGTGTTCACAAAGGACGTGAGTAGTCTGGCAGAGCATATTAGCTGAGGCTAGGCCATTAATTTTTTTAAATTAAAAACCACAAATAGGACATTGAAGATAAAAGAAACCCATGAGACTATTACCAGAATAAAGAAAAAAAAATGTGGGACTGTAGCTCAGTTAGTAGAGCATTAATAAGGCAGGAGGCCCTGGGTTCTACCCCAGCACTACATAAATCAGTTGGTAGGGCATGCCTGTAATCCCAGCGCTTGGGAGGTGGAGGGAAGAGAATCAAAAGTTCAAGGTCATTCTTCAGGGTCAAGCAAGTTTGAGGCCAGCCAGGGCTGCATGAGATCCTGTCTCAAAAAGAAAACAGAAGATATACAAATTTAAAAACAATAAACATTATTGGGAAGCACGTGGTTGGCTTTTATCCATGTTCAGATGACCTGAAATCAACTTGGACTAACCTGGGGCACATCTACCACAGACCACAGAAGAACAAGAGGGGACCATGTGGTTAATCAGCTCTGTCGCTTGCTCTTCCTGGTCAGTGAGACCTTGTTAATTTTAGGCAGTTGTATATAATCTCTCAAGAAGGGAATCTGTAAGCAGAACCTGGAGTTAAGGTAGAAGCACAGCCCATCCCAATCTGAGAGGCAAGGATATCCATTAGGCCACCTTGGAATCCCCAGACTGCCCTTCGATGAAGAGTTCATGATAACTGGTCAGTTTGTATGATAAATAAAAAATGTTCTGAACTCTTTAGGAACTCGGTTTTACTTTGCTGATTTCATCCTTCCTTGTGGGAGAATGTCTAAGTCAACGAAATTCTAACTTAAAATAACCTAGAGATTTGTGTGGCGAGGAGGGGTGTGGACAGCCGTGGGAAGCTAAGACAGGGTAAGGAGGAGAGTGTGGTCATTATACGTCATGTACATGTTGAAATTGTCTTACAGGTTTAATTAATTTTAAAAAAGAGCACAAAACATGGTTTTTAAACAGGAAAACAGCATTGGTCTCTCTGTGATGAATTCTCATATTCAGGCACAAGAAGAATTATGTGTGCCCAGTTAAGAAAGCTCAAAGGCTTTGCTTTCTTTGTTTTTTCAAGTATTTTATTTGGAATTTTCCCTTTTGGTAAGATAACCCACAGTAAGAAAAACAGGCCATTTGAGCATGTATATATATATATATGTGTGTGTGTGTGTGTGTGTGTGTGTGTGTGTGTGTGTGTGTGTGTGTGTATACATGGCTATATCCCAGTGTATCCTTCTGTTATATTTTCAAGTTTTTATTGTCCACTCTCTGAAAGGTTTGTGGCTGCCTTCCGTTTTCTTATTTCTCTTCACTGTTTTCTGTAACACCATCAACTGCTTCTGTGATGCGATTATCTGGAGAAGAAGAAAACCATGTTTTGATGCCAGTGGAATTTTTTTCTCTTGCTTTTAAATTAGGATCATTAGGCAAATCAGTGTAGCAAGACTGAGATGCCAAAGAAAATGTTTCGCAGATAGGCTGACTGGATGGTGGGTTTCCGTTCAGCTCTTTGATCTCTTTCACAGGACGTAACCTGTTTTCATGGGTAAAATTACAGCCCAGATAGTCAAGAGTTTCAAATTCACTTTTTCCATCCTGGTCCACAGAAGCAGAAGACTCTGGCTCCCATGTGTCATTGGTCTTTTCTCTGTGGAAGTCAATAGGCATCAGTAAGAAGCCTGGAGAAGGCCCAGTCTCGGTGCTACCAGTCTCTGTATTAATTAATTGAGATATTTTTATGTATGTATTTATTCTTCTCTCTCTTGCTCTCTCTCTCTCGTGTGTGTGTGTGTGTGTGTGTGTGTGTGTGTGTGTGTGTAGGTCAGAGAGCAGTTTGGGGGAGTTGTTTCTATCTCCCATTGGGGTTCTCAGGTCAGCAGCAAGCACCTTTGCTCACTGAGCAATCTGGCTCACCCTTCACTGAGTTCCTTTAACACACCGTCTTCCCATAAGACAATTTAGATTAAATAACGAGGCTGACTGCAAACTTTAGCACTTATGAGTCGTAAGTATAATGGCATTAAACACAGGGGCTAAATACAGGAAGAAGAGAGTTCCTGGCTCCATGTAGACACAATAGGGCACAGCAGCTGGGCGTGTCTGGTTGTTTACCTGATGGCTATTGGCTGAGTATCTACTACAGACTGGATACTCATAAGCTCTCAGCAAGGCTTCTTACCCTGGCCGTCATAGCTCATTTCATGAGCTGAAACATACAGCAAACACACAGACAAATGCTATATACTGTGTCCGGTCAAGGGAGAGATGGTAAAAAACTAAGTATAAAATACAGTATATATCAAGACTCAAAAGACAGATATTTTAAACCAGGATCCACAGAGCTCTCCCAAAAGTTCAGTGGGTAAATTCCAGAGTACATGAACCCTAATAGAAAACAATTCCTCAGGCTCTTTTTTTAAATTAATTTATTTTTATTTGGCGTTTTGCCTATATATGTCTGTGTGAGGGTGTTGGATCCCCTGAACCTGGAGTTACAGATAGTTGTGAGCTGTTGAACTGAACCTGGGTCCTCTGGAAAAGCTGCCAGTGCTCTTAACCACTGAGCCATCTCTCCAGCCCCATCAGCCCCAATTCATTAGACTCTTACCTAGAGTCTTCTAAAGTTTTGAATGTAGACAGCAAGCCGAAGCAGTACCACATGTGCCTGCAGAGTCCCTGTGACTGGAGATCTCAGTGTCATTTATGTAGCAATCATGGCAGGTACTAAAGGCACTGAGAGATCTTATTATTCAGTACATTAGGCCAGCATATATATTCCCTATCATAAACTTACAATTTTGGAGGTGATTTGGAATATTTCATTTCTTTTTCCTCCTTTCCCCCCCAAACACTTAAGCACCTTGATCCAAGAAGCAAGTTGTTCTTGGACTACACCAGACTGCTCAAGAGGCAACAGTAGAGCTTCCCACAGGCTTTCTCTGCCTCATCTCAAAAAATGCAAAACATGAGTGCTCATGGCATGGCATGTAGTACAATGAAGAATTTTTTAATGGTTCCACCAAGAGCATTCTCAAGAGAAACTGGTAGATCGTTATCATTGGCAGCGTCATTACAAAGAATACCATGGCTAGTAACTGTGTCCTTGCCGCCTTATGCCTATGGGCCAGCTATGTGGCTACTGACCATCATCAAAAGTCAGAAATTGGCTTGGTACTGTCGCAAACATGGTATCTGACCTCCTCGAAGTTGTCAGGGTCCTTCTAGAGTTCAGGAGACCACGCTTTCAGGACCACTGTGGTAAAGTTGAGTGCCAGGTGTGGAAATTACTCTACCATTTAAGCTACTGAGGAAGTGTTACCAGCAGACACATTGTTTTGGTGCTTGGGGTAGTGTGGTGTCCAACTCTGAAATGGAAGTTTTAGCTATGCTTTTTTTAGGAAGACAATTTTAAATCTTAAATCTTTTTTTTTTTTTTTGAATGGTCCAAATGAAGCACTACAAATGTATGTGGTCTTTAAAAGTAGCTACATAGGATAAAACCATGAGAGAGCATCCAGTGAGTCTAAGCTACAAATCCCACTCTAAGCCACTGGTTTTCAACTTGTGCGTCACCTCAGATATTGTGCATATCAGATATTTACATTAAGGTTCATAACAGTAGAAAATTTACAGTTATGAAGTAGCAACAAAATAAATTTATGACTGGGGTCATCACAACATGAGGGACTGTACTAAAGGGTTGCAGAATTAGGAAGGTTGAGAGCCACTGCTTAAGCAAACTTGGGACAGGAAACTGTAAAGGTAAAAGACTACTGGTTCACAAATGTCTCCTCCAACCGGGAAACAGCCCAAGGAAGTTTAAGGAGAAAGACAGTGGCTGAGGCTATAGGAAATGCTTGCCTGGCACACATAAGTCTCTGCTTTAGATCTCTGGTACAGAGAAAAGAAAAGAAGGAGACAAAGAAGAAAGGAGGGGGAGAGGGAAGGGGAGGGGAGGGGAAGACAAGAACAGTTCATGAATGAGCGAGCAAGCCAGGGGTGGGTTGCAGAAATTAATTATATCTAAGGATGAATAGACTCACCATTTTCCCCTGGGAATTTTTATTTGCTTTTTACCATATACTATGGAAAATCCTAAATGATCGCAGACTGTGTTGGTGAAGTTCCATTGCAGACAATTCTTAAGTTATCCATGATGCTAAGAAAATGGAAAGTCCCAGTTAATTCAAAGTGATGATTATATTTGCTTTCAACATTTGTTCATTAATCTCTTCCTAGGTCTCTAAAGACCTTCTGAGTCTCAACTGTGGCCTTAAAAATATCCATAAATATGCTGTTTATATTCTAGATAACCAGTAGTTGAAAGTGTGACTTTTGTGGTTTGTGTTGGATCTTTCAGCTCAAAACTATCAGACTATTGGATGTGAAAGAAAGATAAAGGAATGTGGACTTCTTCAGCTGGGAAGACATCATTAACATTCTATGATGCTAAGATAGTGTCTGTGGCTTTCAGAAGCTTGTGGGACCCAAAGGGGTCATAAATAACTTTTTTGGTATTCAAGACCACACTGGATTCCCCAGAAATTCCAGCCATTCTTACACTCAGTAAATTTCCTGCTGGGAGAGTGAATCTGTTTGAGCTTGCTTGTTCTGGTCAGTACCTTCTACAGGAAGCACTACCCTGTGCTGAGGCTTGCCCTTCCCTGGAACTTCTCTTAACCAGTGAAATGAAGGGAGGCCAAAGATGTGTTCCTTTCCACTTTGTAATGGAACCGCCATTGTCGCTTGGATCTCTGCTCCTTTAAAGTCTGCAGGCACCTTTGCCCTTCTGGTATTAGAGGGGGGGAGGGAAGGAGAGAGGGAGGGAGGGATGAAGAGAGGGAGAGAGAGAGAGAGAGAGAGAGAGAGAGAGAGAGAGAGCAGTCAAGGGTTAAAGTGTGCTGCTTCTTTGCAAGCGTGTGTATTTGTGCACACCTGTGGTGTGTGTGTGTATGTGCGCGGGTGTGCTCACTCATCCGTGTGCGTGTGCGCGTGCGCACGTGTGTGCGTGTGCGTGTGTGCGTGTGCGCGCGCGTGTGCGTGCGTGTGTGTGTGTGTGTGTGTGCGTGTGCGTGTGCGTGTGTGCGTGCGCGTGTGTGTGTGTGTGTGTGTGTGTGCGTGTGTGTGTGCGTGTGTGTGTGCATGTGTGTGTGTGTCAGGTGTCTTCTATCACTCTTCTTCCTTATTTTTTGAGATGGGATCTCTCACTGAGCCTGGAGCTCTCTGTTTTCACTGGACTGGCTGGACGTTGAGCCTCTGGGATCTGTCTCTGCCCACTCCCAACCAGTGCTGGCGTTGTAGACATGCACCATAGCATCTAGATTTGTACATGAGTGCTAGGGACGAAAACCTAAGTCCTGTGCTTCTATAGTAAGCCCTTTGCTACTGAGCCACTCCCCAGCCCCTTAAAATGCATCTCCACTGTTTTTGTTGTTGTTGTTTTGGTTTGGTTTTTTTTTTTTTTAATGGAAAATTCTCTATCCAGTGGTAGAGTCCATGGAATTCAGGGGCAGTCTCTTCATGAAATTATTCTGTGACCCCTTTGCCCATTTCTATGTGACCACATAAAGAAGTGGGGAAGTAGGACTCTATGAACCTGGCCCTCTGTTTATTTTAAAGATTTTATCAGCATCAAAATATGGATCAGTATTAGGACAGCTATCCCTCCAGACTGTATGTTTCCAAGTGTAATCACTACTGCCCTCTACAGACAGAAGCAGCCACCAGCCCTTTGCTGTTCAGAATCCCTGGCAGTCGGACACTGGAGCCCAGGGGTGGTACATGCCTTGGGAGCACTAGTGAAGGTCCCAAAACTGCTGGTGGCAGAAGTTCAGTCATTTGACTCTCTCTGGGCTTCTCTGGATTAGAGTCCCAGACAACCAAGGGGCATAATCCCAGCCATTATTCCCCCAAATGGAGCCCACATCTGAAATTTGCCTCTTTCAATGGAGGATGGATTATAGATGAGCACATGGCCTTTCAGTTGTTCAAATACTACTAAAAATATACCTTCACCTGCACTACCGTTGAATAAAGTTATGTCTTTTTTGTTTTAAAGTGTATTGTAGTTGTATTCTGGACTTTACTTTGCTCCTGAAATTTTTATGATGTTGTTTATTGAAAATCGGTACCATCATCTAAAAGCTTTTATCAGATGTCCAGATCCCCATGGTGATTTCCTAAGTGTGGCTCGATTCAAATAAAAATGTCATCATCTCCAAAGAAGACTTTGATAAAGTGCATGTCTGGCTCTGGGTGTGTATTATTCACACAGAGAGGCTTCTGTCTAGAAATTTAGACTATGTAATGGACTACTGAGAGCCGACTTGATAAAAATTTTTGTATCCCTGGCATGCTTCAGGTGATCGAAGCTTTTTACAGCATGGTGGAAGTGACTTGGAGCTCAGCAATCATGCCTGTGGTGTGAGTATCCACAGCACCTGTAGAAAGAATGGCCAGAATCACACTGGTGTCTAGCACAAGCTTTCTGATATATGAAGGGCAAAAATCACTCCATTTCAGTCAGGGTGCATGAGGCTTTGGCTTGGACTTGACGTATTTCTAAAAGGTTGTGCTCCGTAGACCTGGAGTCACCTGTGCCCCTGCTGAGCAAAGCTCCCTCAACAGACCTCACTGGAGCAGGTAAGAGAGACAGCCCACTCACACTGCCTGTGGTATGCTGGCTTTTCACTCCCTTAGCTCCCAAATGTGTCACAGGAATAAGCAGCATGTCAAAGAGGAAGTCCAAGGGAATAAAAACCAAGGTTGCCACCAGGTATGGATTGATAGCAGCAGCATGGTGAGCAGGGGTGAAGCCGTTCCACTCTGGGGAAGAATCAGACTGTGACTACCAGGAAAGGGCTTATGGGTAAAAGGCAGAGGTGCTGATGCCAGACTAGGCCCCACAGGAACCTGCACTTTGAGCCTCTAGAGAAACAAAGCAACACAGGCTGCCTGCAGCTGCGGGCTTACGAAGCTGAGGCCTCAGGAGATGAAGAACACCACCCCAGACTTGGAGCGAGAAGAACGGTTTGCTGCTTCAGGACAGGTGTACTTTCTGCTCACTGTTCCCATCCGTAGGCTGAGAAGTACTAACACCTGGTTCTGGACTAAGGGCTCAGGACCTAGAAGGTGGTAACCACAAAACTACTAAG
This sequence comes from Uromys caudimaculatus, assembly GCA_028551405.1. Taxonomy (NCBI): domain Eukaryota; kingdom Metazoa; phylum Chordata; class Mammalia; order Rodentia; family Muridae; genus Uromys; species Uromys caudimaculatus. Next base: position 27,732,373 of record CM052717.1, on the reverse strand, counting down.
GAAGGACAGAAGAGGGAGAGAAAGAGTCTCCCACTTAAAATGGGCCACAGACTACACATTCTACGGCCTATGGAACAGAGGCCTCAGGAACTAGACAAGCACTCCAATGCTGGGCTGTATCCCGACCCTCTTTACCTTCTATTTTGAGACAAGGTCTCACTAAGTTACCCAGGCTTGCAGTTACTCTATAGCCAGGCAAGCTTTGAACTTGGAACCTGCCTCACCCTCCAACATAGCTGAGAGTACAGGCCTTTGCCACCAGGGCCAGCTTAAACCTCTTTTTGCTCAGCATTCTTTCAACCAGTTCCTAAATTCAGTCCTTCCATTTCATGATTCTGTAAAATGTGTGCCCTCCATGTTTTTGCCAAGCTATTTCTTGTCTGAGGAAGGTCCTTCAGTATCCCGCTTGGTGCAGAGTATCTAATGGTTTTATAAGTAACCCCCACCAGGGCTGACCTCTGTTTAAAGACATTCTTTGTGTTAACGTTTGAGACAGATCAGAAGGAAAGGAATTATCAGCCAAAATCACTATAATTGTGAGATTTAGTGACTGCTAATGTATTCCACTTTACTTTTGAAAATGTTTGTACAAAACTGGGTTGGGACCAGTGGGTTTAGACTAGAATCTGTAGACACTGATTTGCCTAATAAAATAACCACATTGGCTGGCAAAAGTCTGCATACTTGGTTGCCCTTCCTACCCCGGAGCCTGGAACAGCATTTGGGTCTGGCAAGTAGCATTCCTGAAGATTTTGAGAGCTTAGTTAGGAAAGCTAGCTCAGCACCCCACCTTTCCGCAGTGTGCCTCTCTAGATTGGGGTCTCTAGCTTTTTATAGACTCAACGTGCCTCTATTCACTCACAGTGGATAATGACAACTGAAATAATCAAAGAATTAATACACTTCCCTGGAAATATGCAGTAGTGACATTATAGACCAAAATTATTATTTATGTATGTGATCTGGTATGTGACTATGTGTGTATATATGAGGGGGGGAGGGAGGGAGAGACAGACAGACAGATAGACAGACAGAGACAGAGAGGTGTATGAGGTCTGAGGTGTGCATGTAGAGGTCAGAACCTTTGGAGTTGGTTCTTTCTTTCCATCTTTCATGAGTTCTAAGGAATTAAACTCAGATTGTCAGTCAGACACACATGACCTTACATACTAAACCATCTCACTGGGCCATAACTTTCTTTTTAATAGATGCCATGTTTTGTGTGTGTGTGCGCGCACACACATGTTAGGAAAGGACACTAGTGTGTGTGCTCACAAAGGTCAGAGGTCAACATCAGGTGTCTTCCTCAATTGCTCTGCGCCATATTTTCTCAGCCACTGGAGCTTACTGGTAGGCTAAACGAGCTGTCCATCAAATACCCAGGAACCCTTTGTTCCCGCCTTCCAGCCCTGAGAGCATGTACCACCACACCCAGCTTTTTACATGATTCTTGGGATTTTAGGGGCGCTGCATAGCTCTTAACACTGTTGGACATGGACGAAAGCCACCCTTCACTCTGTTAACTCGGTTAGGTGATGCCTCTTTCAGGAGAGTCTAGGTGGGAAAAATAGAACCCTCGATAGCTTATACCCCACCTAGGAAGGGAAAAGAAGATAACGCTGTAGTTGGTGGTGGTGGTGCTGTTCTCATTTTTCTGTGAGGCACACCGTAATCCTAGAAATGAGGAGTCATGACGCAGGTCGATGAGGAACTCAGGTTCCTCAGCCCTGCAATCGCCCGCTCCCACAGGTGGAGGGGGGCGGCCCTGGGGTGCAACCCAAGAGCCTGATGTCCACTGCAGCAGGTACAGTAGGCAGCTGGCGAGTTAAGGTATAAATACACAATATGAGGCCAGTGGAGTCCAAGGGATGGCCATCTCAAGAGCTTATGCCATTAACCAAGCCTGATGATAGAATTGGTTCCTAACCTGGATGGCAGAGAGGAGAAGCTAATAAAAGCAAAGAACCCTCTTCTAGAATCTACAGCAGTGGTTCTCAACCTTCCTAATGCTGCGACCCTTTAGTGGAGTTCTTTATGTTGTAATGACCCTCAACCATAAAATTATTGCTGTTGCTACCTCATAGCTATAATTTTGCTACTGTTATGAATCATAATGTATGTGTAATATATCTGATATGTAGGATATCTGATATTTGACTCCCATGAAAGGGTCGTTTGACTTCCTAAAGGGGTCACGGTACACAGGTTGAGAGCCACTGATCTAGAGAAACCAGGGGTACAAAGAAGACTTCTGAGACAGAAGTCCAGGCACAGCTGTAAAACAGGGTCATATTGTGTCAAACACTGGGCAGAAATGGGATGTAGAAATAGATCACAGGAATGACGGAATGATCTTGAGCTCAGTTTGCTGGCTAGAGATTTTCAGATCTTGAACCTTTACATCAGATAAGGTGTTACATACACAATGCCCAGTTAATAGATCTGAGCAAAAGACATCTTGAGGAGGGCAGGGATCCTGGTGTCCTGCCCATCCCCCAGCCACACTGACCCCTCTGTGTACTTGACTTGTTTAAGTGGTCTTAGGTCTCTCATTTTCAGGCCCAGTTTTAGCCATAGAATTGGAGAGAGTTCAGTGGTCCTGGCTAAACATTCCAGAAGCAATAGAATTTACTGCCGGATTCCCCGAACTTCGTTCAAGATAAAAAATGTAAAATTCCCAGAATACATCTTCTACAGGCTTTTATGACTATGGTGTTAGATGTTCGGTAAAGATTTGCTTCCCCTCTGCTTTCCTTTCTTCCCCATCACATTGCTGAGTCAATGAAAGCATATCCAGGAGTCACAGTGAGTCAGATCTCTTAGTATGCATGTATTAATTTATGAGGCCATTCCCACCTAAGAGCCATTTCTGTAGGTGGGAGTCAGGAGAGGAAGCCCATAAGAGTGTAGGATCTCTACATGCCTTGGGAGTGTGAATCCCCTCAAGGGCCCAGGGGAAGGTGGCAGTAAGATCCACTCCATCCTGGACAGTACTATGTTTGAGAAAGGAGCAGTAACCTAGTGACACAGTGCGTGGCTCTGTCCCTGCTGAACAAGATGGTTATCAGAATTAAGACGTTCACCTCAAGTACATGCTGGGACCAACTAACAACAGGTGGGCGAGCCTGTCTGTCGTCCAGTCACAATGAGATGCCTTGCTCTCTTCCTACGCTGTAAATACAAGACAGTCCCTCTGCCTGTCTCTCACTTTCCCACACTCCATAGCTGTGGAGACCTCAGCATCTGACTTGTTCATACCATGCTCATCTCTTGTCTTCTGTCTGTAGTGGTCCTTCTGAATATTACTGACAGCTACTTTTGATCTTGGTCATGATCTTGAAGCCTCAGGAGGAAGAATCACTCCTCCCAAGCAGGAATTCTATCCCAAACGATGACTAACCCAGGTGCAACTGATATTCCTTAGGCATTTCAGAGAATGGTTAGGTCACCCTCATAGGTTTCGCTTATATTTGGCACAAGAAGGGTTTTCTTGACTGGGTCTGCGCTAGGAGAGTGTGTGAAAGGCCCAGAATGTAGCTGCCCCCCACTGTTTCTTGCAGGTTTGAATTTCATGTACCTTTCTAAAATGCGTGGAGAGCCGAGAGTCATTGACTGAGTCTATATGTACTGTTTTCCCATGTTGCCTTATCTGGAACTTCTGCCTCAGCATGCTTCCTCGTTTCTCTGAGATATGGACCATGGCTGCAGCTGGGTTCCTGCTGGTGAGGCAGCCATGCTGTACGGCTGATGAACTGACTGATTTAGTGAGAGGAGATTTTCCTGTTGGTTTGCCATAGGCATGAGAGAAAAAGATTTCCCACCAAGACCAGAATGTATGTTCAAAAGAAAAAAAACCTACACATTTAATATTTATAGATATTTTTACATGTAACAATGTTGCAGTATGATTTGAATCAAAATGTATTTGTCTTAGTTAGGGTTTTACTTCTGTAAAGAGACACCATGACCAAGACAACTTGTATGGGGAATAACATTTCATTGGGGCTGGCTTACAGGTTCAGAGGTTCAGTCCATTATAATCAAGGCAGGAGCATGGCAGCATCCAGGCAGGCATGGTGCAAGAGGAGCTGAGAGTTCTACATCTTCATCTGAAGACTGCTAGAAGACTGACTTCCAGGCTGCTAGGATGAGGGTCTTAAAGCCCACACCCAGAATGACAGATTCCTTCAATAAGGCCACACCTCATAACAGTGCCACTCCCTGGGCCAAGCATATTCAAACTACCACAGTATTACATTTTTTATTATTATCTGTATTAAAGTAACAGAAAGATAAAGTTAATTTGGGATCTTGAAATTGGGGATTGGTACTGGTTACTATTCTGTTAGTGTGGTACAACACCATGACCAAGAATAACTTATGGAAGGGAAGAGTTTATTTGGCATTACAATTTCAGAGAGATATGACTCCATCATGGCAGGACAACATGACAGTAAGCAGCAGGCTGGCTGGCAGGAACAAACAGCAAGCTGAGAACTCTCGTCTTGAAATTCAAGTACAAAGTGGAGAGAGCTAACTGAAACTGGCATGAGACTTTTCATCTCAGAACCACCCCCAGTGACTTACTTCCTCCAGCAAGGCCACGCCCCCAAACCTCCCTAACAGGGCTACCAACTAGTATTCAAATTCCTGAGGCTAAGGATGGGGGGCCTTCTCATTTAAACCACTACCAAGATTGGTGTTATTGTTATTATTGTTGTTGTTCTTGTTTGGCTTTTTGAGACTGGTCTCACCAGGTAGCCTAGGCTGGCCTCAGACTTATAATGCTCCTCCTGCCTTGGCCTCTTTAGTTTTCTTTTGAATTGCTTTGCTGAGGTAGTTGTTTTGTTTGTTTTTTTTGCTGCCTATTCATGATGACAGGGAGGAGGAAAAGGTAGCCCTGGCGACTCATTGTTAGGGGTGTTGTTGCTGTTGGTTTGGTTTTTGTTTTAGAGACAAGATTTCTCTGTGTGGCCCTGGCTGTCCTAGAACTCACTCTGTAGACCAGGCTGGCCTGGAACTCAGAGATCCACCTGCCTCTGTCTCCTAAGTGTTGGGATTAAAGGTGTGCATCACCAATGCTCAGTGCAACTCATTTTTAGTTTAAGAATATAAGTGGACAACAGTAACGAATTATTTTCCAAGATCCCATTAAGATAATAAGGGAAGTTTGATGGTTATTTCTCTGCCAGTGAAATGAGCCAATTCAAGCCAGAGTAGATTAAATTAAATGCAGGTTTATTGGGAAGCTGCTCTGCATCAGGCAAGTTCACTGGCCCCAAGGAAGGAGGCTGGGAAGTCGCCATAGGAAGGGAGAGGAGAGGGGGAAGAATGAGAAAGAAAGAGTACATTGCACAGAAAGGAGAGAGAGAGGGGGGATAGAGAAGGGAGACCAAAATGTCTGGATTATACAGGTAGGAGCCTCTGGGGGCAGGGCAGCCCAGCCCCTGGGCTGGAAAGTTCAGGGTTGGGGGCAGGATGTGCCAGGTAGGGACTGAGGGATGCTGGGAGAACCTGGAGGCCAGGTGTGCTTTGATATGTAATATGTGCACCCCCTTGTCCTGGAGAACCAAAAGCGAACACTTATGTCCCTCGGAAGTTCACATATTGACAAGATTTGGTCCCAGTTGTTTGAACTTCTAGGAAATGGCAGAAGATGGAGTCTGGTTGGAGGATGCAGGTCATCTGGAATGTGTCGTTGAAGGGTATTTTGGGACCCTAGTCCCTTCCTCTACCATCTCTCTGTTTTCTGGCTGTTCTAAGGTGAGCAGCTTGCTCCTCTCTACCCTCTCATTGTAATGTTCTACCTTGCTACAGGTCCCTAGCAATGGACTGAAACCTCAGAGTGCCTCTGAACCAAACTAAACATTTCCTTCTGCTAACCGTTTCTCTAGGTTACTTTGTTACAATGACAGAAAAGTGGACAGCGCATGGATTAAGTGGGTCCAAGAAGCTCCAACCCTGAGTGCGTTTAGAATGGGCTAGGCCAGCCCTGAGCAGGCTTAAGTTCCCGCCCTCACTCTTCTCAGTGCCGACTCTGATATAGGGGTGGAAGCCAGTGAACCCTTTCCATCCCAGTTGCTGTTCATCAGACTGTTTATCAGAGCAACCAAAGCAAACTAGGATTTCAGAGCTGTGCTGAACTAGTTCCCCCAGTAAATAGGAACATTGGTCATAGCAAAAGCAGAATGATGCCTTTGTTTAACCCAAAACAGTCTTTCTCTGCATCCCTTCATATAGCCAGGGTCTCAGAGGTGGTAGAAAGGACCACACAGACACCAAAGTAGATACCACAGGTGTTAGCATCCACTACTTCCTAAGGGCAATACTTTCTGAAGGGCTGTGCACAGACCAGCTCCAGAGGACACTTTCCACCCCCTCTGGAAGGAATGTACCTCTGGTGATGTGATTCTGGAAGGACCTGAGTCCTTCCAGACATGGAGTGGGAAATGAGGGTGTCTGACCACCTGCCCCTTGAAGTCTATGAAACTTCTCTGAGAAGTCTCAGCTGATTCCACCAGTCTAGGTCATATATAGATATAGATATAGATATAGATATAGATATAGATATAGATATAGATATAGATATAGATATAGATGATATAGATATAGATATAGATATGGTTTGAAATAAAAGGCTTATGAGGCAGTGTTTGCAATAAAACTTAGATCATATCCATTCTACTTATCTCAATTGACTAACCCATCAAATGTGTCCTCTGGCTGCCACTGCCCACCTGTGGGTCAAGGATGCTTTAATGCCTCTGTGGGGAATGGGCCCCGCCATTCCTCTCTTCCCATTTCTAACACCTCTGTTAGAGTCTGCACAGGGAATCGCCCTTCTGCATGTCCTTTACTGCTGAGCTCTCCTCTAATGTCTGTAATTTTAGAGTGGGGAGATCCACTCCCAACCCCTCTAAAATCTGTATTGGAAAGTTTTATTTATTTATTTATTTTAAATCTACATTGTCTGTGGCTTTCATGTAGGAAGTAAGCTGACCTGAAAGTCAAAAGCTCAGCGGGGCTGGGGGTGGGGGACGAGTGGGGAATCTTGCCTGCTTTTGCTCAATGTTATTAGTGTGTTTCCAACCAATTGTGTTTTTCACAAAATACAAATCATACACTTCATATTTCCATATTTTTCTTCCTGTTTTCTCTGAGTTGGCACAAGTCATTGTTTTCAAACTGCATAACCTATACATAACACTGAAGAGAAAAGGAATCCAAATGAATGAAAGCGTAGAAGATGGGTCATATGGAGAGAGCTCGAAAGTATTTCTCTAAAGGTGAAATGGGTCAACTCAAGCAGCATTAGAATACATCACAAGGCAGGTTTATAGGGAAGCTGCTCTCACGGTGAGTTCAGTGGTCCCAGAGAATGAGGCCAGGGAAGTCACCATGGGGAGGGAGACAGAGGGAAGGAGAGAGAGAAACCATGCACAGGGAGAGAAAAGAGAAGAGAAGGGAAGAGAAGGGAGGGGAGAGGAGAGAAGAGAGGGAAGGAAAGGAGGGAGGGAGAGAGAGAGGGAAGGAAGGAAGGACGGACAGACGGAGAGACTTCCTTGTTATATAGGAAGACCTTCTGGGGGAGGGAAAGCCCATATCCTTGGGTGGAAAGTTGAGGGCAGAGGGCAGGGTAGGTCATCCATGCCCTGCAACCAGTAGGGGCTGAGGGATGCTGGGGGAACCTGGAGGCCAGGTCTGCTTTGGTAGTAAAATATACACCTCAGCACTTTGTCTGAATCCCAACAAATGGTAGATAAAATGAAGGGCATACGTACCTTTTAATCTTACTTGAGTATGGTGGGGGGCAAATATTGTTCCCGATGAGGAACTGGAGCCTGTGAGATATAAATATTTTCCCAGGACCCCACTACTAGCAAGTGGTACCTACAGGAGCTGCAGTGAGGTCTGCTAGCATCAGCACTTTCCTGAAACAGTTTTCTCCAAGAGGTAGAAATGTATAGGTGGAGCACACTGAATGAGGGCACTTATTTACACACAGTTTTAGAATCAGAGAATAAGCACCTTTTCTAGTTCTTTGCCACCACCGGGTGTAGGGGACGGGGCACATCTGTCCACCATGTCCTACAAATGAAACTGGGGCTCGGGGGCATCATTCATTTGCTAAGGACACACAGCTACTGAAGACCTGAGACCAGAACTCAGGTTTCCTTTTCACTACCAAAACTATAAGCAACAAAAATATATAAGCCATTTTGTGGGGGGCAGCGGAGTTTGTTGAGCTTCTAAACTAAAAACCTATAGAATTTGTTTAGGATAAATGCCAGGTAGGTTAGATTCTTACAGCTTTAAAGAATTGCCAGTTATCCTCAGTGAGCTCTTTGGGGGTATTTTTCTCTACTTCCCTAATGCTGTGAAACTTTTAATGGAGTTGAGTCCTGTGCCTAAGACCTAATTGTAAAAGAGTGCTCGCCTTAGGCGGGGAGGACTTTACAAGGAGCATAGAATTCAAGAAAAACAAGTAAAGTCAACTTTGCTGTATCTTAGATCTTTCCATTCTAAATTAAAGAAAATTTAGGGGGCGGGGGAGATGGCTCAGTGGTTGAGAGCACTGGCTGCTTTTCCAGAGGTCCTGAGTTCAATTCCCAGCAACAACATGGTGGCTCACAACCATCGGTAACGTGATCTAATGCCTTCTTCTGGCATGTAGGCATACACGCCAGATAGAACACTCATACATAAAATCTTTTTAAAAAGAAAATTTAAGTGTAAGTTTTAACAATATTTTTAAATGTACTCTTATGCACTTCTTGTCTACATACAAAGAGAAAAAGTACAACCCTCAACCCTCCCCAACCTCCACCCTAGTCAGAATGGCTGCCGTAAGGAGAACAGATGCTGGCAAGGGTGTGGGGAAAGAGGAAGTGTACACACTGCTGATGGGAACGCACACTGGTGAAGCTATGGCAGAAGTCAGTGTGGAGTTCCTCAGAAAACTAAAAGTAGCACTGCCCTGTGGCACTGCTGCACCATGCATGGGCAGACACTCAAAAGGATCAAAGACAGCGTCGCACCATTGGGCTTTCTGCGGGTACAGCCATGATTATTGTTACACATCTTATAATAACCAAGAGATGCAGCCTTGGCACAGCATAGAGGTCCAGAAATAGACAAACGAGTAAAGAAAATCTGATGTGCGAAGTGTGCACACATGCCCGCACAAATACACATGTGCACACACACCTACATGTGTACACACAGGCACACACACACACACACACACAATAGGATTTTATTCAGCCTTTACGAAGAATAAAGTAAGGTCATTTGCCAGAAAATGAATGGAACCAGAGATCAGCAGGAATCAAGCAGAATAAACCTGACTCAGGAAGACTAAAATTACATGATGCTTTTTCGCATATGGAAGATGTAGATTTAAATATGTGTGTGTGCATGTTTAAGTATGTGGTATGTGTGTATATATATACACATATATATAGGATACAAAAATAAAAGGACTTATAGATTGTAGGAAAGAGTTCTAAGTGGACACACAAACAAGACAGTGTAGCAGGGAAAGAAGGCCAAACAGAGTGTATTTTTCCTACACAGGCAGAATCTAGATTTAAATACATGCAAACGTGTGTGTGTGCTGGGAGGGAGAGAAGCAAAAGGGAGGCTCTGTGAGAAGGAGATAAAAGCAGGGAGATGTGGGTGACAAACAGGAGCGAGACGTACGCCATTCGTGGATGGAAATCTAAGTGAAACTCGAGATTTTATACACATTAAGCAAAAAGAAAAATCCTGATGAAATTAATATAAACCATTTCTACTTAAATCATTAAAATGAAAAGAAATGGTAGGAGAACTGGCTTAGCAGTCAAGAGCACTGGCTGCTGTTCCAGAGGACCTGGAATCATCTCCCAGCACCCCCATGGCAACTCACGACCGTCTGCAACTCCAGTTCTTGGTAGGGATTCCAGCTTCCTCTTGGCCTCTGGGGACTCTAGGCATGCAAGTGGTGCACAAGCACACATGCAGGCAAAACATATGCAAAACATAAAAGTGAAAGGAATGGAAAAAAGATAAAATTGTGAGATCATTTTACGGTATGTATGTGCTAAAGGAAGCTCATCACAAAGAGATGCTCATAATAAAGTCATCCACCAAATATAAAAATCACTACTTACGGGCAGACTCAGTTGTCCCCAGAAACTGAGGGGTCCCTTCAGAACAAGCACTGCACTGAGATTCTGATTCCCTGGGGGTTAAGTAGGTTCTCAGTTGGATCTCGCAACTGGTCAGGATCTGATTCCTGAAGGTCTTAGTCTTGAGTCATCTGCATCCTTGAGAAGTGAGTACTGAGTGCTGCCCTTGACCTTCTGCCGGAGACATCTCTTATTTACTTCTTCCAAAGAATTTCCTTAGCAGGGCTGTAATGAGCACCATTCATCAGCCTAATGGGCTCAAATGGAACCCCTTGTAATCCCTCAGGATGTGCCTTGGTCTAAGAAAGGAAACCTAGTTAACTGCACTTTCTGAACTAGAAATTTATGATTTCCCACGGGTTGACCTTGCAGGGTTATTTGTGGAGTCCTATAGCAACGTAGCCTTGAGACCCCAGAGCATACTAGCCTCCCCCTTCCCATCCCCCTTTTCCCAAGCAGCCAACTCCCTGCCTCTGCACCCTTCTGCTCCAGCAGGAGTTGATGTAGCCCCACCCACTCAGTTCCCATCCCACCCCTGGCTATTGCAAACTCCTATAGTAGAAACGGAATCCATGTTAGCCTCAAGCAAGAGAAAACCTGAGAACCACAGTGCTACCTTGGAAAGTGATAGGATGCTTATGTTCTCAAACCCTGTCGTTTTTCTTACTTATATATAACCTTAGAAAATGTATAGCTTCTCTGACATTTAGAAACCCTTTATGAGACCATTAGAGACTTCGTAAGTATTTTTTCGGATGTATGCATATATAAAGAAACTCACTTATATGGGGTTAGCTATAATGGTAGGTGATTAACTCAAAATTCATTAAGAATTAAAACTTGCTGGATTAATTCCATAAACATTAATGGGCAGTGGGCTGGCAGATAGCCAGCCAAAGCGAAACGCAAGAATTAGACATTTCCTTAGCATGCATATGACCTAACCAAAAGTCCCAGCCTACAGGAGATGAGAATACAGGATAGTCAACCAAGTAGGCATGCCCTGACCTGCCTAGGCTATGCCCATACCTGGCCGGTGCACAGAGACACTGAGGACCAAAGGGGACATGTTCTTGGAAGTCTGTGAATTCTCTGTCTGCCTGAGTTTCTAGTAAAAAGGTGCTAATTTTTTTTAAAAATTCTATGGCCTTCAGCAAAGCCCCGCTAAGACCACAAGGCTTTTCATTGCTGTGTCTTCTCTCCTAGGACATCAATGAGTGCATTCTGGAAAACTACCCTGAGTGTTCCAACCCCAGGTTATTTTACATCATTCCTTACTTCTGTGGACAGCACCCCAGATGTAGGTAAGCATACCACCGTACCGGGCAAGCTCCCTGCCACACTGGCACCCTGCAGATCCTCTGCAGGAAGGCCCTCAACCTTGTGGGATTTAGTTCATGATTGCAATAGTTCTTCAAGAATAGCATTTGCCATTCTGAGTGTCGTACAGGGAATGTGAGGCTCTGTGACACAAGCAACAGAGAAGATGACATATCACTATGTAACAGAAACACCCCCCAAATTCATTCACCTACCTAAAACAGTGGATACTCTCACTCTACAAGACAGTGGCAGCCGGGCAGTGGTGGTGCACGCCTTTAATCCTAGCACTTGGGAGGCAGAGGCAGGTGGATTTCTGAGTTTGAGGCCAGCCTGGTCTACAGAGTGAGTTCCAGGACAGCCAGGGCTACACAGAGAAACCCTGTCTCGAAAAACCAAAAAAAAAAAAACCCCAAAAAAAAGACAGTGGCAACCAGAGTCGGGTGGCTGGCCTGTTCCTCCACAGTGCATGTTACCCACCACCATCTCTGCTCTGGCAAGCTACATTAGGTCCAACACTGGAAACTCACACTCAGGTTTGATGATATCTCAAATAAGATACAGACCATAGAACAATGGTTCTCAACTTAGGGGTCATGACCCCTCTGGGGGTCAACTGACCATTTTACATGGGTCGCCCAAGATCACCAGAAAACACAGATATTTATGTTACAATTCATAACAGTACGGAAATTACAGTTATGAAGTAGCAATGAAAATAATTTTATGGTTGGGGTCAACATAAGGACCTGTATTATAGGGCCACAGCGTTAGGAAGGTTGAGAACCGCTGCTATAGAAAGAGGAGAGTGCTTTTCAATGAGCAAGCTGGCCTGACTTGAACCCAGAGCCTTCCTTACACAGTGACTTACTGGGGTAAGGGCAGCATACCCCAGGGCAGGCACAAGCGTTCCTAATGCCTTCTTTGGGTGGTGCTGGAGTAACCATAGCTAAAATCGGATGTATCATTCTAAGAGAAGAAAGGGTTGCAACGACGAATCACTATGTGGAGGAACTAAACCTTGTCTTCCTTTGGGAAAACATTGACTAGAGTAGAGGGGGTCTGTGTGCCTGCCAGGGGGCATAGCTGACTCTAAACTGTGACACAGTCTCAGAATTTTTTTTTTTTTTTTGGCTTATGTTCTCATTTCTGTGTAACTATGAGTGTTGTTTTGCTTGGTTTACTGAAGCATGAAAGTCTACTTACGATGTAAATTCTAGACATTATCAACGTTCTGGGTTGGGGCAGTCTTTTCCCCAGGTACTTACATCGGCTGCTGAGAGGGTTCAGGGTTAAATTACTTCCTTTTTTGTTACAGTGGAGGTGTTTGTCCCAAGGAATATGATTCACACTCCCTAAAGTGGGTCTCGCTTTGTTTCCTAACCTGTGGACAGTGTACGCAGTGCCCCCCAATTCTTCAGCTTCCCTCCACCAATATCACTTTGTTGAACCTTTACACCGATTCTGTGCAGCAGGAAAGGGTTGCTGTTGGTGGTGTTTCAAGTGATCTTGGCTTCTCCGAATTCCCCCAATCAGACCAGTAAAGAAATGCCCTTCTTTCTCTTCCATAAACCAAACAAACAAACAAACAAAAGCCACAACATTGATGCTTTAAAAGAATGTGATGCGTAGCGGCTGCTATCGGACACTAGTTTTAATCACCACAAACATATTGCCAATGATTCTAACTTCATTAAATTTGTTCTACTTGGTTCGTCCACAAAAAAAAAAAAAAAAAAAAACCATTCTAGGGGCTGGGGAGATGGCTCAGAAGTTGAGAGCAATGACTGTATTTGTCTTTCACCAAATACTTAGAGAGGCCTATTCATTTCAAGGCCCTGGCTCTTGTGCCCATGTGAAAAACACCTCAGCTAGAGAACCCAGGGAAGACCGCACCATTCTAGAACTAGCTGCCTGGGTTGTTACTGCACATCAGCAGTCTTTGATGTAAAGCAACTTCATTGTCTTGTCAAGGGAGCCTGGCGAATGGGCACTGGAGCGGGCCAAGTTGAACGTGAACGAAAATTTCCTGCTCGTGGGGATTCTGGAGGAGCTGGAAGACGTGCTGCTTTTACTGGAAAGATTTTTACCTCATTACTTCAAGGGTGTGCTCAGCATCTACAAGGACCCAGGTAATGCCACTGCAAGCCCTCTCTCCTGTAGCATCCCGTTTAAGGCTTTCTAGTCTTGACAAGGACTTGGGAGATGAAAATACAATGTGACACCTTGTGTCCCCCAGATTTTCAAAGACAGAGGAGAAGCATGAGCTTTTGATTCCAAACCCCAAGCTCTAAGGTGACACAGACTCGCCATGGTTAGCGTCCTGACAGCTACACCCCTCTCCTTAATAACCCAAGTTCACAGCATTCTCTGCCAGCTTATCCTAAGTGTGTTGCCAGGGTGAACAGAGGATGTGGGTACATGCACATACCTGGAGCTCCTGGATGCAAGCAGTGTTAGGGCAAGAACAGCTTGAGATAGGACAGCTCTGGCCCAACTGCCATGGACAAAAGCACTCTAGCATGTAAAACCCCAGCAGTAGATCAGATAGGTAAGCAAACTGAAAATGCAATTAAGATTTGACTCTCACAAACCAAGCGCTCCCCAAGTAGAAACGAGAAATAGAGAGCGGCAAAGCAATGGCAGGACAGCCGACGGTATCACTGTGACTATAATTACTTTCAGAAATCCATCGTTTCTTTTCCTCTCATTATTATTTAGCTGGAGAGAAAGACGCTTTCTTGCCACGCTCTTTCCTGCGTCCCTTAATCTACTACTGAACAGCAAGTCTTGCATACGTATTTCCCAATTGGTTTGTGGCTTTGTGTTGTTGTGCTGGGATGGGAGAGGGCATATGGCCTGGTAGAAATAGCAAGCAGAGGAAAAATCCCAAAGACTGTAGACAATCAGATGGGCTTTGAACCACATCTGTATCCCAAGGGCCTGGGCAAACTTTTCTTTGCCTGGGGGAGCCCTTCCTGCTACACTGGGGCCCTGCCATTTGGGGAGGCAGGCTGACAGGTGCTTCAAAAGTCTCCTGGATTGCTCTCTCATTCAGAAATGAAAATCTAATTTATCTGCATGTAAGAATGTGCCAGAAAACCTGAAGGTGAGCCCTGCTGAGAGTCTTCCCATCAGGAAAATCAGGTTGAAGAGCTAAAAGTGTAATGAGTCTTCAGTAGCTGGGCTTTGAAACTGCAGCTCCCTCTGCCCTTCCAATAACAGGCGCATGCAGGGGTTTCCGTCTACTGCACGGGAAGGGTGTCAGCATGGCGCTGTGTCTGATGAGCCTTCCTCTCTTTATGCAGCTCTAGAGAGGGCTTACTCCACATTAGAGTCTTTAAAGGAAGTCTTCAGTCATTCTTACGCAGACCCTTTCTCTCTTTGTCTTGTCTGTGTCTCTTCCTCTCCTCACTTTCCCTCTCCCCACTGTGTGTGTGTGTGTGTGTGTGTGTGTGTGAAGGATAGACAGAAGGGGGGGGCGGGAGAGAGGATGAAGGGCTGACTGAATCTTGGTGACACATATTTATCCCAACATTTGTTAAGTGGCAAGATATGAAGCCATTTACATCTGGGTTTTTTTTTGTTGTTGGTTTGGTTTTGGTTTGGTTTGGTTTGGTTTGGTTTGGTTTGGTTTGGTTTGGTTTGGTTTGGTTTGGTTTGGTTTGGTTTGGTTTGGTTTGGTTTGGTTTGGTTTGGTTTGGTTTTTCAACACAGGGTTTCTCTGTGTAGCCCTGACTGTCCTGGAACTCACTCTGTAGACCAGGCTGGCCTCGAACTCAGAAATCCGACTGCCTCTGCCTCCCAAGTGCTGGGATTAAAGGCGTGTGCCACCACTGCCCGACTTTACATCTGTTTTTAAACACATATACACCTCCAATGACAAGTGTATCCAAAGAGGCATACACCTAGCTGTTGCTGGAATTAACTTTCTATTTTCTTCAGCTCAATGGATGCCATCTCCAAAACGGTGGGCCTTGATCCCATGTTCTGTAAGCACACTCACTAAAGTAGAAGAGACCTGTGGAGATTGGGTTACATTAGC
The DNA here is from genome assembly GCA_028551405.1 of Uromys caudimaculatus. Classification (NCBI taxonomy): domain Eukaryota; kingdom Metazoa; phylum Chordata; class Mammalia; order Rodentia; family Muridae; genus Uromys; species Uromys caudimaculatus. The sequence continues at coordinate 27,716,836 of CM052717.1, read as the reverse complement.
TCTTTGATGGTCACAGCTACAGGTTCCCACTAGTAAATTAGAGCTCCTTCCTCTTTGAGTTTGGCAGTAACAACATGGTAAAGGCCTCAGAAGGAGTCGGGGCATCTGGTATTCTTGTGTGGTAGGATGAGAAGCTTCCAGAAGCCTGGTGCAGCTGCTCCACAGGCTTCCATGGTGCAGTGCATCAATTTTGTTTTCAGGGTGCATCTTGGGTGCCCCAGTTCTTTTCCTGCAGCAAAGTGGTAAAAAAAAAAAAAAAAAAAAAAAAAAAAAAAAAAAAAAAAGAAAGAAAGAAAAGAAAAAGAAAGAAAGAATAATTCCTAGCACAGAGAGGGTCCCCAAGACCCCTACTCTCTGTTCTAAACTCAGTTACTGAGTAGAAATTGTGGCGATACATTTATACACCCCAGCTTATGACCCCAGACTAGCTCTCTGCTGCTGTGAAGTGTATTCTTGACAAAATGAACTTTGGACCAAGAGTTTAGCAACTTCTGTGTACTGTGGTTACTTGGCATTGTCTTCTGCTATTCCCTTATGAGGATACTGAAGACCAAGTAAGCAGACGGTTCTTCTGTCCTAATAGTCTCCATGTCTCCAGGCCAGAGGATGTGGGTTGAGCAGAGACTCCTGACCAACCTCTTGTTATATGTAGGCTTCTGATAACACAAGGGGCCATATTGCTCTGTCACTGTGATGCATTGTTGGGTTTAAGGTCAGACAGGTGAAAGGAAGTATAGCTCTCTTTTACCTGTTCACACCAGACCACCTTGTTCTCATGCATGGCACACTAGAATCCTGGTGCTTCCCTGTTTTCAAGAATTTTAGGACCGATAGCGAAATTCAATGGTAGAGCTCTCGCCCAGCATGCCTACAGCCTGGATATGATCCCCAGTACTGGAAAACATAAATTAAAATTTTTAATCTGATTAGAGATGCTACATCACAATGATGGGGACATTCATGGTTAGAGATGCCACAGTCACAATGTTGAGGACACTCACAGTTAGAGATGCTGCAGTCACAATGGTGGGGACACTCACAGTTAGAGATGCTGCAGTCACAATGGTGGGGACACTCACAGTTAGAGATGCTGCAGTCACAATGGTGGGACACTCACAGTTAGAGATGCTAAGTCACAATGTTGGGGACACTCACAGTTAGAGATGCTGCAGTCACAGTGGTGGGGAATGCGCAGTGCAGGAGCACGAGGCAGCTGTTCCCATTGCCTCAGCTGCCTGCAAGCAAGGAGAGGGGGAAGAGCCAGTGGTCAGTCCTCCTTCTCCTCTTCATTCAGTCTGGGACACCAAACCCTTAGGATGGTACCGTCTCCAATGGATGGTTTCTGCCCTCCGTTGAACCTCCCAGGAAGCACCTTCAGAGCACACCCAAACTTGCATTTTCATGGTGACTCAACCCAGTCAGGTTGACAGTGAGAACTGACCATCACCCACCCCTACTTCTGACTGATAAATCCCCACTCTCTTTACTTTTTACCCCTACCCCTTTTGAAAGAGAAACAGAAGCCAACCCAGAGAAGTCTCTAGTCCCTTCTATAAAAAGCCCCTTACTATGAAAGTCAGAGAAAGACTGTGGTACTTCTGAGCTGTGAACTTTAATGTATCTATGTCTCCTTTCCTTTACTCTCAAAACCCTGAAATGGTGGGTCAGTGGTGGAGCACCTGACTACCATGCTCACAGTGCTGAATTTGATCTCTAGTGTCACCAAAAAATGAACAAACAAACCCAGCATACTGTGAGCTAACAGATATTTCTTAGGCCTGATTTTGTAAGCTAAATTGCAGTGATGGTAAAAGCCAAAATAAATAAGCAAATTAATTTTAAAAACAAAGAGCACCTGACTATATGTAATAGAAGCAGACCTGGCAGGACCAGTAACCGAGTTAGCCTCGTTCAGTAATAACCAAGTTAGTATTGTTTAATAGCGCCACCTAGCTGGTGGACCGAACTGTATGGCCTAGTGAAACCCACGACTTTCCTTCTTCAAGAGCTTGAGAACTCATGTGTCCCACCCTTTTACCTTGTGATTAATGCTTTCCTTTACTAGAATTATTTCAGTGTTCATCTTCTTGTTTCCAGTGTAAGTGTTAAACCCTGGCACATGATGCAAAACTCACTAGGCCTTGAGAACAAACACAATGGGCAACTATCAGAATAAATTTCAAACTACCGACTTAAGTACTGACCTCGCAAACTAAATTCATTTACAAGGGACTGTTTTAGAAAATATGTTCACACATTTTATAGATAATGATGACAAAGGACACATCAAATGTTGCGCCAGCTAGTTCATTTGTTCATTGTCCATAAGTCATCACTAAACCCTACCCCACCCCTCGGGGTCCCTGATCAGTATTACAGTGCTTGTGAGTTAATTTGCATTGCAGTATTCAAATGAGAGGATTTTTTTTCTAAAAGTAACAGATGCATAGAAGAAAATTTTTAAATGGTGTGCCACATGATAAATTCTAGTTTTTACCAATCTAGCAATAAAAAAAAATCCAACAGAATTAAAACCAATTATGATGAATGCTTGGCCTCTATATAACCAAAGTCATTCTTGAGGGCTGGAGAGATGGCTCCGCAGTTAAGAGCACTGACTGCTCTTCTAGAAGTCCTGAGTTCAAATCCCAGCAACCACATGGTGGCTCACAGCCATCTGTAATGGGATCTGAGGCCCTCTTCTGGTGTGTCTGAAGACAGCTACAGCGTACTTATATATATGTAAAATAAATGAATAGTATATATATTTTTAAAAGTCATTCTTATAAAAGAGTGCTAAGCTGAGGTAGGAAGCTCTTCTGGCTTCTTCTCTGCCATGGTTGAAACCGTGTAACCTGAACAGAGACATTCTCACTATGTGATCTTTAAGGTTTGTCTCGCTAAGATCGAATGTCTCATGCGGTGTGCTTTTGAGCTCTTTGTTCAACCTCCAGTTCACACAGTCCTCTCATAGTCCTGTCCAGTCCACAGTGCCGCAAGTGTAGCGATGGAGACCATCTATCCCTATTTAGAATACAGGCTAGAGAAGGCTCACTGTCCAGAATCCCTTCTGCCTTGGGGCTGCTGCTACTGGGGTGATCAAGACAAAGATCTCCCTGGTAGCCGGGCAGTGGTGGCGCACGCCTTTAATCCCAGCACTTGGGAGGCAGAGGCAGGCGGATTTCTGAGTTCGAGGCCAGCCTGGTCTACAGAGTGAGTTCCAGGACAGCCAGGGCTACACAGAGAAACCCTGTCTCGAAAAAAAAATTTAAAAAAAAAAATCTCCCTGGTAATTTCTATTCTTCATTCCCCAAACCTTCTTTGTCCAACAAAAGAGAATATATCATAGTGGTTAGCTAAAGGCTCTTAGGAGGCATCCTCATTCACTAACAGCATGGCCATGGTAAGGTGTGCCTCTTGAAGTCTCAGCTTTCCCCATCTGTATAATGTGCATAAATATTCCCTACCTTAAAGGGTTGTTGTAAGACTTAATGGGCAGGATCCATAGTCCTTAACATATACCGAACATTTGGTGATGAGCTGTCGTGAGGGTCACTGTGGAAAACCATGACTTTAGATTTCGCTGTAACCTCTACAGCCAGAAAAGGAGGGAAAGGTGAAGGAAGGCAGAATGGCAGAGTGGGAAGAGCGAATGGCCAGATTGAGTGAAGAGAAAGGGGAGGAGTCATCCCAGTTCATCAGCTACAGCTGAGCTGTGACTGTGGGCCCGTCCACCTTGAAGACGTTCCACTTCTGAGTCTCTGCCTTAGGAGAAGGGGAAGCGTTCTCTTCCAGGGAATTTCATGTTTCTCGAGGGAGGATGTTAACTGGAAAAGCTGTCGCATTGACATGCCTGACCAGAGATAAAGAGCACATATCATCCATGTCGGTAGGGACTTGCTTAAACTGTCTGAATTCTCACCAGAAATGTCCGAGAGCTAGGACTTTGAAATGAAGTCCACCACTGAGATTTGACTTAGGGCCAGTTCCCCTTAACTGGTGCTGAAATTTTGGGGCTTGCACTGTGCCTGCTATTTAATAGATAATTCATGCCAAAATATTATTTATTATTATTGTTGTTGTTGTTATTTTAATTAAAGGGAGATTCGTGGTTTCTGTGTTACAAGTTTGTTTTCCATGCCCAGCATTCTTCAGAATGTTATAATTGCACTGTTAGCCTTTCTCCAGCAGGAGGCAGCATTGCTCTATTTTCTCCAGGATCTAGCTGTGGTTTCCAGTCAAGACTCAGCACATACAGAGCAGAGGAGTCACCCTTATCATCTGAACGTAGAGCTAGGGGCCTTGTTAGGGGTCTTGGATTTCAAACAACCTAAAATTTCACTAATTTTAGATATCTGACTTGCATTCTATGGGAGCCACTGGTGTTGGAGGTGTAGAAGTAGGAGTTCACAATGAAATACATGCATCTCCAGTTAGTCTCTACAAGGTGTGTATGCACACATGTATACACTGTTAGTTCATGCACACCTAGCTACAATTCTAAAATACTCACATTAAACAGTGCTGTCTTTCATCTTTCATTTCCATTTTTATTTCATACTATCTATTGCTGCTGACCCAAAACAAAAACTTAGAAAAATCCTAGAAACTTAAACTAATTTAATAACGCCCAGAAGAAATTAATCTATCTTCAGAAGTCAACAAAGTTCTTTAAATAATTATCATGCTGATAATACGACCCCTCTCTTCTCATGCTTCATCTCCTATCCATATTCTTCAGATAGTTGGCTATGTTAAGTCCTAAACTCAGATTCTAATAATGTTAGCAGTGGATCATGTGTGTGTGTGTGTGTGTGTGTGTATCTGTGGATGTCTGTGTGTATTATCTATGTGTGACTATGTATGTATGTGTGTATCTGCGTGTTTGTGTCTCTATATGAGTGTGCGTCTGTGTGTGTGTCTATGTATGAATGTGTATGTGTATCTGTGTGTGTCTATGTATGTGTCTGTGTGTGTCTGTGTATGTCTGTGTGTGTATATCTGTGTGTAACTGTGTATGTATGTGTGTGTGTATGTCTGTTTGTGTGTCAGTGTCTTTATGTGTATCTATGTGTGTCTGTGTGTATATATCTGTATATGTGCGTCTATGTGTATGTCTGTGTGTGTCTATATATGAGTGTGTGTATCTGTGTGTGCCTGTGTGTGTATCTATATATGAATGCATGTCTGTGTATATGTGTATCTTTTTGTGTGTATATCTCTGTGTGTGTGTCTGTGTGTGAGTGTGTGTGTGTGTGTGTGTGTGTGTGTGTGTGTGTGTGTGTGCGCGCGCACGCCTATCCAAGCTCAAACAAGCAGACTCATGCTCTATCCTTTCTTGAGTATGGTCCTGGATCACAAAGCCAGCCAGAGCAGCTAAAGAAGAATCATGTGCATCGCATTTCAGAAGCCCACACGGCACTTCCACACAGCCAGCCTTGCCGGATTCTTGAGCAGATCCTCTGAGTTGGGGAAGCAGATCCCCTTTCCCTTTTCTAAACAAGGAACCCGGGCTTGAAAGGGACTGTACAACCCACCTCAGTTAACAAGTCCCACAGACAGTGCTACTATCCCAAGTGGGAGAGGTGACATTCAAGCTTGAGTTCCCAGAACCACCACAAAACACCACAAAGCTGAGTCCTTCTAAAAAGTCCTCTTCACCATCACGGGCTCCTGGTTGTTAAATGTTCACAGTGTCTTTCCACTGCAGGCGAGAGCCTGAAGACAAGACCTGTAGATGGTCGCTGTCAAAGTAAAGTTTATGCAATAAAACCACAAATCATAAGGTCTGAGGGTATAGTTCAGTGGTAGAGCACTTGCCTGGTAGCATGCAGCCATGGGTTCGAGTCCCAGTACTGGGAGAAAAGAAAAAAATGTCCACAGGTTACCTCTGGTTAAGCCATTTTGAAAATGTGGCACTATTTCTGATGACAGAGGGAGATAGGAAGTAGTTCTAGGTCCTTAGTACAACTGATGATGAGTCAGTGGCTGTGGGGCAGAGTGGACAATTGACGCTGACTGGAAGCGCTTCTTTGTCTTTGCTCTCAGAAGCCTGGAGTGATTTAGAGACTAAATTCCTGCAAGGGCTGAGGGACCCTGTAACTGCAGCCTGGTAGCCCAGTACAGCTTATAGGACCATTATCCTGTGTGCCTGCAGCCTCTAGACACATATATGTTAGGAAAGCTTAGATGACAGCCTAACACACACACACACACACACACACACACACACACACACACACACACACACACACACGGGAGGGGGGGGAGTCTCTCTGTGTTTTATCTGCTTCCTCTATTGTTGCTTGTTTTATTGGAAATAGCACCGACCTTGACTGGTATTGTTTTCAACCCTGTTTTTCATTTGCTTGTCCGTTGCTATTGCCTTGAGGTCATTCTTCCTCTAGGATAAAGTGTCTTCTGTGAGATCTCTCTACAGCGATGGCGACACAAAGGACTCAGCTTAGAACATTGATTTTTTTTCCCCTGATGTTGAACACATTGAACATGCGTAGATATAAACTTAGATGTCTAAATTTTGCCAGCCCTGGGACAGGGCGATATGAAAATAAACCAAGTACATAGAATAACATCCGTCAGTCTAGAGCCACGTGACTCCAGCAGGGGTATTCAGGCCCATCCTTAAAGGACGGGTAGGAATTTGCCACATGGTGTAAGACCTGCATGGTACACAAAACAGGACAAGTTACTGCAGCCTGCAGGCGCTCGTGCCTGCCGACCCTGACTCCCTGAGCTGAGCCCAGAGTCCTCTGGTTCAGTGACACTTCTCTTTGCCCCAGTCTGCACGAGGCCACAGCCTCTACTCTTCCTGTGATTCAGCATAGATCCAGACATCCACACCAGTCTCAGGACCAGTGGCCAAGGTCCAGGGCTGGAACCCGTGGGTGGCCCTGCCCACTTCCTATTCTGACCTATTCACTTCCTTTCAGTGCTTAGGGGCAACTCCAAGTCCTGAGCTTATCCACCCCAAGTTCTTCCTCCTTGATGTCCTTCCAGTTTCCCTGCCTGCACCCATTAGTTTCCCCTGGCCCTGTGTGCCTGGCAGTGACTTCTGGGAATTCCCTCTCCTTCTCTAGATGCCAGCCACTGACCTGCAGGATTCACATGCCCAGTGGTGAGGATTCTCTATCTGCTCCCATCCTTCCCTGCCCTGGCTTTGAACTGCCTCTCTCCCCAGGCATGGTCCTCTAGACATCCTGGAATCTTCTTCTTGGACCACTTTCTTCTAACCCACCCTCCAGCCCCTGGGCCTTGATCTCTTTCGGGTCCCAATTTTCCCTTTTGGGGTCCACACCCCACCATGCCTTCCTAATTTGCACAGTGTTCCCAGACCAGGTTGGGGGAGGTTCCCCGTTTATGAGTCGGTTCCCCTAATGAAAGCTGTCTAATGGCATCTAGGGGAGCAGAGGAGATAGCCACCTGTGCCCAGAGGTTATTTTCCTGTTTTAGAATGCAATCGCTTCCACTCGAAGTACCGTCAGTCAGACTGACAGCCACATGCTTTGCACTGCGTGAGATTATGACTGAGGGATGCTTTACTCCTTGTGTGTTACAACGGTGGACTTCCCTGCTTATTTACAAAGCTGGCCCATTGCTAAGGCACGAGCCAGGATTAGACCTGACCCTGGAGTTGGGCAGTTGATATTTATAAGGCCTTCCTAGTTTCTGCCATTCATGGTTTCCACCACAATGCCTCTATCCTCCCAGGCCTCAGTGTAGTGACACAGACAGGGCTCTTGACAAAGAACTTGAAGACTGTCTTCGTGCTCTGGGCTGTGGCTTTACCCCCTTCACAGGCTCTGCTTAGAGATCATATCCAAGCTCAGAGAAATGGGGGTGAGGCGGCACATAGTCCAGGCGAGGGGTGGGTGGCTCAGCCCTCTAGCCCATTTTTGTCTGACTCAGCACTGTACAGCCAAATGTTCTGTTTTTTTCTAGCCAAATCTTTTTCAAGTAGACATATCATTTCTTGGTCTGTGTTTTTGTAGGCTGTCAGAAGTTTCTGTCGGGCTACGATGCCCTAGTTTGTCTAGTGTTACAAAGTTGTCGGGTGCCGAACTGTAAAAGGGTACAGTAAAAAAGTCAGACACTGACATTACCGTCTGCCATGCGGTGCCACGTGGACTGTGTCTAGCACACTCATCTCTTCTCCACAAACCCACAGAGAAATTCAAGATGACCATGATGATGATAAGACAGTGGGAGCTTAGGATGTTCACTGCCATGTTTCTGCTTGGCCGAGCAGACATGACCCGAACCATGTATCAAAGCCCAGATTCCTGGAGTCTTATCTTCTTGTTTTTAACTACTCACTAAAGTAGTACTAAGACCCTTAGATATGACCCAATATTATCAAAAAGATGTGGACCAGGAATCAGCCTTTACTGTTCTAACCTCCCTTCAAACTCAGCTTTGAGCCCTGCCCCCCGAGCGTGGTTACCTGGGTCTTCCGACCACCATGCTATTTATTGCTAGTGTGCACAGGCTACCACCTCTTGAGTGATTTACATGAGACATTATTTAGTTCTTTTATTCCCTCACCCTTTCCTCTACTTCTCTCCCCACCCCCTGCTCTCCTAATCTGACAGGCATTTTGGCTTCACAGTCCCATCCACGTCACTGCCAAGGTTCGCTGACAACCCATGCGGTATATCACAGTTACGTTGGGCTTCCAGCACCAGATATTGCTTTTGCTGGAATTAATTAATGCCTTTCTTTAAAAGGAAATACTGAGATTTGTTTTTACTTATCAAATCTTGATGTTGCATCAATATTATTTTAATGTCATTTCGGTATTATCAGATGTTCGTTCCCCCTCCCCTGCACCCCTACCTCCCGCTCAGAATTCCCTACCTCTTGCTAAAGCTTGAGCTCATTTCTTGGAAGCTCCCACACAGCTCTGCTCTGTTACGTGTGTGTGTGTGTGTGTGTGTGTGTGTGTGTGTTGTAATTATATGTACATGTCAGATCTCATTCTACTGTCAGGTGTCCCTGTCCCTGCATTTCTTCCTAATACAAGGTGCATGGGTGGGGTTGGGAGTGTCCTACTCCATGTTTCGCTACTGTAACAGATTACCACAGACTGGGTAAATTACGAGAACTACAGGTTTACTGAGCTTGTGGTTCTAAAGGGTTGGAAGTCCTAGGTAGCAAGGCCATGTCTGTTGAGGGACACCTTGCTGCATCACACCACCTGGCTGCATCACACTGGTGGCGAGAGCACAGGGAGGAGAGACAGTGATTTGGATAAGAATGACTGGCACTGTTTAGGAAGGATTAAGAGGTGTGGACTTGAAGTATGTCACTGGGGGTAAGCTTTGAAAAACCCTTGTTAGGCCCGGTTCTCTCCCCTCTCTCCCCTCTCCCTGTTTCCCTCATTCCCTCTTTTCCTCCCTCCCTCTCTTCTTCCCTCCTTCTCTTCCTCCCTCCCTCCCTCTTTCTCTGTTGCTCTGCACATGCACTCTGTCTCCCCCACCCGTGTCTCTGTCTCTCTTGCACATATTCTCTCTGTGTCTCTCGCACTCTCATGCTTTCACTCTCTTGTGCTCTCTTTCCTTGTCTCTTTGTCTCTCACTCACTCTCTGCCACTGTCTGTCTCTGTCTCTCCTGCTCTTGCTCTTTCTTACTCTCATGCTCTCCTGCGCTGTGTGTGTCTGTCTCTGTGTGTCTGTCTCTCTTGCTCGCTCTCTGTCTGCCTGTCTCTCCCTCTCTCCCTCCCTCCTCCTCCTCCTCTCTCTCTCGCTCTCTCTCTCTCTCGCTCTCTCGCTCTCTTGCTCTCCTGCCTGCAGATCAGTATCTCTCACTACTATTCCAGCGCCATGCAGGCTCCCACGCTCCCCACCATGATAAGAATGGATACACCTCTAAAACTGTAAGCAATCCCCCCATTTAAATGCTCTCTAAGAGTTGCCTTGGTCCTGGTGTCTCTTCACTCAATAGGACATTGACTAAGACAGGGAGGAAGGGGGCTGATGCCCTCTAATTTATAAGGAGCCATTTGCCAATCTTGCTTTTACCCACTCCCCAAAGGATGGCGTTAATCTCTCCTCCTGACCTAACAATTTCTCAAGGCCTGCCTCTTGGTGGCAGCGATGTTTCATCACGCACTGTGGAAGGGCCATTCAGACCTTAGCAACAAGTCAGTTCCTGGCGGTTCATGAGTGTTTGAGAAGTCTAGTGTCCAGCTGCCTGTCTCCATTACTGACCTGGCATAGGTGAATTTCTTCATAATTAAATTCCACGCACCACCACCTTTTTCTCCTTCCCCTCTCCAGCCCCATTTATCATTTCTTGTTTTGTTTCTTTAATGATTTTTTAAACATTTTTTTTGTTTATTTTATGGGCATTGGTGTTTTGCCTGCAAGTATGTCTGTGTGAGGGTACCAGATTCTTGACCTGGAGTTCCAGGCAGTGGTAAGCTGCCATATGAGTGCTGGGAATTGAACGCAGGTCCTCTGGAAGAGCGGCCAGTGCTCCTAACCCCTTCACTAGTCCCTCTTTAATTATTTTATTATGAGCATTTTCCCATCAGATACCCAGAGCCCTAGACACTCCTTTTTTCTTTTTTAAAAAAATATTTATTTGTTCATTTATTATGAGTACACTGTAGCTATCTTCAGACACACCAGAAGAGGGCATCAGATCTCCCTTTACAGATGGTTGTGAGCCACCATGTGGCTGAGAATTGAACTCAGGACCTCTGGAAGAGTAGACAGTGCTCTTAACCACTGAGCCACCTCTCACTTATTTTCTATATTCATTATTTTTCTCTCTCTTTGTCTATCTCTTTGACTCTTTCCTGCTTTAAAAATTTTACTTTTTATATTCTAACTTTTCCATTGAGGTCTTAAAGCTGTTCAAACTAGGAAGGTCATCTTCACACCCTCTCCTTTATTCCCTGTGACACCCACTTCTCTGCTGGCCACGCACTCCCTTTGACAGTGTGGTTGGTCTGGCATCCGTGACTAAAGCTTTCCTCAGGTGATGGAGATCATCCTTAGACTTCTGGCTGTGGCAGAGAAGACAGATTTGAAGTGTCATCTAGTGGGAGTCTTACTGGGTCCTGACAAGTCGATGTAAGGTGACTGGGCAACCATGGCGTGTTCACTGGGAACATTTCTGTAACTCTCACAGATCTCGTTTTTTCTTGAGCTTGTTGAGCTTCCCCACCAGGAAGCCCTGCACACATCTGTTCTGGGGATGAGAGGGGAAGCGTGAGGTAGTAGGGGAGTGGAGCACACATCTGGTTGTTGCTCTGGGAACAGACCAGCAGGTTACCCTGACTGCACTGGTCACTGGATAGCTTGTATTTTATTTAGCCTGCATCTCTCCTGCTTTTTTCTCTGGGTTTGCAATGCCATTAGAGCCTCAGCTGTAGCTCCCCAGTGCAGAATGCAGTGAAGTATGTTCCCCTGAGGGAAATGAGAAGCATTGGAAGACACATGGCCACACGCAGCCCAGGAGAGAATTTGTTTCATAGCTAGACTGCCAGCCTCGTGCCCAGATCTCTTACCTAATGCTGTCACTCCTTGGCCTCTCAGGGATTATAGTAGGCGAGCTGGTACTCTTCTTGGCACTCCAGAAGTCCCTCAGCTCCGCCAATGGGACGCATGCCTCCAGCCGCTCTTTATCTGCCAGAAACTGATGAAAATCTGTCTGACAGGAATATCCTTCTTTGCAGTCTGTTATGAAGTTAGAATTGTGTTTCTGTCATGTTAGTGACTCTTTCAAGGATGAAGAAGTGGAGGCATGTAGTCAAGTCTTTGGACTTAACTTCAGATAGCACTACTCTCTGGGTGGGAACGTTCTAGAGCCAGTTTTGTGTTCATAGGTTCTGACTTGATCTGTTACACATATTTCTCTCGTGATATGTCAGCCAGGCGAATCTGTGAACAAACTACCAGAGGGTTGCCACCATCCTCCATGCCTTGAAGGGTGGCTAAACTTCAGGAACAAAACAAGCCAGCTCAAGGTCCCACTCACTGGGACATCATCCAGGGGACTCTATGCTCTTAGATGAGGCTCCTAAATGGTTTGAATCTGAAATGGCCCACATGGTATTCTGTTTTGAGCACTCGGTCCCCAGCTAGCAGCTGCTGTTTTGTGAAGCCGTGGGCCCTTTATGGGGTGCCACCAGCTGGTGGAAGGAGTGGTAGTAAAAGCTTATAGCTGGTCCCACTTGGTGGTGGCCCACTGTGATGTGAAGAGTCTCTGCCACACACTCCTGCCAAGGCGAACACCTCCAGGCCTTCTATGCTACCATGGACTGAAACCCTCTGAGACCGGGAGCCCAAATAAGCTTTCCCTTTCTTAATACGTTTCTGTCACGTACTTTCGTCACAGTGATGTGAACATACTTAAACACGGACTCCAGCGACTGTTTTGAATCGCTAGAAGACTTATTAGTGCCATGTTCAAGGTTCTTTAGGAGAAGGCTCATAAGTTAAAAACTGATGAAGAAAGATAACTCTTAAGAATATAGGGTGATGGTGGAGGGAGTGCACGCCACTAATTCCAGCACTTAGGAGACAGAGGCAGATCTCTGAGTTTGAGGCCAACCTGGTCTATAGAGAGAATTCCAGGGCAGCCAGGGCTATATGGAAAAAACCTGCCTCAAATAAACAAACTATATATATATATATATATATATTATATATATATATATATATATATATATATATATTATATATATATATACATATGTGTGTGTGTATATATATATATATATGTGCACACATATACGTGTGTGTGTGTGTGTGTGTGTGTGTGTATGCTGAGATCATGACTGTTCAGAAATACCATATCAGTTGATCCTGATGAGAAGAGATCCTTCTGTGTCCTATGCTGGCAGGTGTTCCTTTGGGAGAAATGTCTTTGTGAATGTCCACAGGCCATGGTGAAGGCTTCCAAGCAAGAGAGTTGAGGTCCTGGCTGGGTGAACACCATCAGTCAGCTAATATACAGGAGAAGGCAAAACCATTGAAGGGTCTAGGCTGTAGCTGTTTGGGTAGCAGTAGCAACAGCTTCTAGGACCAATGTGTCATGACGAACATAAACAAAAGCCAGCCCTGAAATTCCAGCCACAGTGTCCCAGCCAGTTCAAAAATCATATAATCATTGGAGTTTTTCTTCCTCTCTAAATATATTCCATATGAGCCAGGGTGTCGGGGCTGCTGGAATCGCCTGCATTTACCCAGAAAGGAGTTTGAAAGGAAAATAAAGTAAAAAAAGAAGCTCAAAGGCTCAGTGGGGGATGGGGGGAAAAGCTTCCCTGGCCAGGCCTGTCCCCCTGGTGTGACTAGGAAAGCTGTCACTTGACCTCGGAGTCACAGGAGGAATGGTGCTCTTGTCTGGGAGCATGTCCCAATGGGGCCTCTGTATCTGCAGTGACCCACAGTGTAAGAACATGGAAAGGTCCCAGTTCGCAAGCAGTCTGCTACCAGCCCTCGATGAGCTAAGAGCAGAGACTGAGAATTAGCATGTGGGGACCTACATGGTGATCGGACAAGACCACGGTCATCTTTTTTTTCTAACAGCTTGTTTTCATTGTAGTTCACAAAAGTATTCATCTGAGGTGATTTTTGTGGGGCATGGGATGGGGGTGGGGGAGTCAGAGCTTATTTAATAAACATTGACATAACTTCTACTGGCCCAGGATTCCCAATCCTGTGAGGTAAAGTGCTGTCCACTTGCCCGTCTATCTACCAGACAGTGAGCCCTGCTAAAGAGGAATAGGCTACTGAGACATAAACCCGGGCCTAGCCCAGTGCAATCTGACAGAAAACAACCTGGAGGAATCTGGGGTTGGCTCTCAGTCAGAACGGGCTCTGATGGGCTGAGGCTGCGCATCTTCTTAGAGCCAGAAGAGAGTCCTGACACTCCAAGTGGTGACGAAGTCTTGTGTTTGTTCAGGGTGATTTCTTGGCTCAACCACACTTCTAGATTTCCACATTATAGCATAGGATATTGTTTGCCTAAGTATAATAGGGCGTGTGAGTTGGTTTCTGGCATCCACCTTGGAAGATTAGCTTACATTTACCAACTCAGAATCAGCCCCAATGGCTATCACCAAAGACCACACGACTCCCAGAGTATCTATAAGTGGATACCGAGCCGCATGTGTTATTAGCCTTGATCTTAGACCATATTATTATTAGCTTTGCTTTGGTTGAAGGTAGGCCCCATCATATTGTTAAAATAGAGTTTCACAGCCCTTTAGTGCCTGGAGTTCATCACTTTTGAAAATGTTTTTCCAAAAGAAAATGTTAAATCCCAAATACATTTTTTGGCTGAATGGTTTAGTTTTAATGGTCCAGAGTTTTAAAAAGGAAAAAAAAAAAAAAAACCCTGTAACTTAATTCCTCATAAAACATAAATCAGATTCATGAAGTTTCTGCTAAACAGTTCCCTCTGCTCAGCCTAAAATTTCTACCAGCTCTTGATCTTCAAGGAAGAGCAAATTGTTGTAAAATGCTGTTCATGTCATTTCATCTCAAAACTGAAGATTGCCTTGTAAGTATCTGACGTGTTGTGTTTGTGGCTGTGGTGACGGGATGAGGTCTACAGTTCCCAATCATTCTCAGGCCTTAGCATTGATACAGAGGTACAGTACCCACATGACGCAAACACGGTATGATGGTTTTTACATCTGCCATCTCCCACCTTTCAACAGTTTGCTTTTCAAAGGTGATGGGGGTCAGCGGGAAAGTTACTCAGACCTCCACACCCACAGGCTGAGCTTAATATCCACTGTGACCAGTGCCATCCATGTCTTGTTCAACCTTGGATTTCATTGGTTTACTGGCAACTTCTGCATGCCTGTGGCTTTAGCTTAATACCATCCGAGACAGGAGTGTCAGGCCTCGAGAAAGCAGAAACACATCTGGAAGAGTTCCTTTTTAAAAAGGTCCAAGTCACTTTCAAATTCACTTAAGGATATATTCAGTAGTCTAATGCTTTGGGCACAGAGAGCCAGAATCTCTTCCAATAACACAAACTTCAGTTGTCATATTAATCTGAAGCACAAAACGCTTGCAGAAAAATCAAACAAGCAAAACAAAACCTACCCAGAATTCACCCCCAAAGAAAGGAGCCAATATGCCAACATCAAAGGCTCAATGTTTTGTTCTAAAAACTGAAAAGTATCCACCCCTATCCTGAGTTCACACTGCCTCAATAAACAATGTCTCAGCTGTGTGTCAAAGTTGGTGAGGGCTTTTTATTATCATTATGAATGTGACTCTCCTGACACTGTTTTTAAAAGAGCTGAAGCTGAGACCCAGGACTATAGCAGTGGGGAACACAGGCTCTTGTGGGCTAGCATTAGCTACTTAGGGCCTATTTTGCACTTGGTTATTTCTTCTGAAATTGGTTTGTTTCAGAAGGTCCTCCTGTGTTATTTTTCCATTTTTGTTGGTTTTTGTTTGCTTGTTTTTGGTAAATTTCACTTCTTGCTAAAGATGTAGATGAACCAAGGAGAAGGGAGCACTGGCCCACAAACACTTTAGGATGCTTCTGAACAGATGGGGCTTTTACATCTGTGGTAGCCTGAGAGAAAACCCTGCTAATTAAGGTAGAAGTCTACCATTGTCTGCATAGCTAGCCTTCTGGAGCTCAGTGCTATCTGGAGGACACCCTTCGCTGGTAGAACTTCCCCTTCTCTGACCTTGACTGGGGAGTTCAAAAAGCCCCCCCCCCCCCATTCGTCTACACACAGAGTGTCACCTAACCTTAGTTAAATTACAGGTTCAACTTCCTTTCTCCCGATTAAGAACCCATTCAGCTAGCACCTGAGATTCTGGAAATGCTTTCCCATGCTAATTAAACCCTAAACCCTCACCAAATGACCTTTGCTCATCCTGGATGTTTCTACCCCACCATCACCACCACTACCAATCACCTGAAATTATATAAGCCTTGAAAACCCCAATCTACCTCCCTACAGCTGCTCCCAGTGTTTCTTCTTCACTGTACCGACTCACAGGGCTTCCAAACACACCTCTTATCTGTTGACTCTGTTCCCTTTGCTCTCAGATATAAGCTGACAATCCCTGAGGGCAGGGAGAGCCACAGTATCCCTTCATTCTAGACACAAGACGGGCAAACAGAACATTCACCCAGAAGTACATGTGGATACCAAGAGGAACCTGGGGGCACTGGCTTCTCCTAAGATTGGCTTGTGTGCCCTGGGAGGGGACCAGGAAGTACTAGGAAGTCCCACACTGTGCTACTTCGCAAAGCTACAATCCCGGGAGAATGGCGTGGGGTCTTGGGAGTGGATGAACCCCATCCCAGCTTCCTCTGTGTGATTACCTTCTGGGGCTTCATGTTGTCATGTAAAGAGGTGCAGCTGTCCTTTCAGCCC
Organism: Uromys caudimaculatus; assembly: GCA_028551405.1. Taxonomy (NCBI): domain Eukaryota; kingdom Metazoa; phylum Chordata; class Mammalia; order Rodentia; family Muridae; genus Uromys; species Uromys caudimaculatus. Next base: position 27,700,452 of record CM052717.1, on the reverse strand, counting down.
GTCCTTTTGCAGTCACCCAGGGCAGAAAGCTTAAAATCTTTCGATTATACCTTGAAAGAAAAACGCATCTCCTCAGAAATCTGCTCGAGAACTTTCTGGAAACTCTCCCAGTTCACAGAAAACAGACGCCAGATTGCTGGGTGCTAGGCATGTGGCTGTCAACAACCCTTATTTCCTCCAGGCCATAGTCAAGAATTATGTGACAGAGAATTTTTTTCTCAAATCCATGCATAGCTTTTGTGCATTTATAATGCATGGGGCTGGAGTGCATCTTCACAACACTATTTATGGATCAGAGTCCTATTCTGGGGAGGGGAGAGCAGAACCCATGGGTAATCAAGTGTAGTCAAAGATCCCACTTGTTTGGGAGTTATCTGTGGTTACCATAGGCTATCCCAAAGCAGTTTGCAGGTTATCTGTTAGCATAGGCTATCCCAGAGAAGTCTGCAGGTTATCTGTTAGCATAGGCTATCCCAGAGAAGTCTGTTAGTCAGTTTCTCATTACTCTGACAAAGTACATGGGAAAACAGCTTAAGAGAAGAAGGAATTATTTTGGCTCATGGTTTCTGAGGTCTTGGCTCAGCCAGCTTGTTTTTTTCTGAGTATTGGTGAAGAAGAACATTTATGGGGGTAAGAGCCCATGGGACAGGAGGCTGCTTACTTCATCGTGTCCAGGAATTAGTGAGGAGCATGCCTGTGCTTGCTCTCCCTTTTATTCTTCCCACATTCACTGCTTATGGGTCTTCTACCCTTGTCTGTGGGAGCTTCTTCACAGACATAGCCAGGAATCTCCTCTACAGAACTCTTGGGTGTCGCTCAAGCCAATCGTGATTAACCCTCCCACAGCCTCTCTGGGACTCTGGCTCATTTGGCCTTGCCTTTGACAGTCTATTGGGAAGCTAAAGGTATCTCTTTCACAAAGTGCTACTTCTATCTCTGAATTTTCTTCTCCTAGCCACAGATGTGTAGATACAGAGATCAGACGTGGGCTTCACAGCCAAGTGTACTTAGGTTTTAACCTATAGTTTCAATTCTTCTTATTGTTTTATTTTTAGTTATATTACTCCTTTATTCAATCATTTAGTGTCTGTGAACATGTACAAATTCTGATACAAGTGTGGAAGCCAGAAGTTAACTAGTGAAATCAGCTCTCTCCATTACGTAGATCCTAGGAGTTGGATTCAGGTCATCAGCTTGGGCTGTGCTCTCTGGCCCCTAGCCCTGGTTCTTACTTAGCAGCTGTTTAACCTGGGCAAATTCCTTAGTGTCTCTGGGCATCCCTTTTCTATGAACAAACAGAACAGATAACTCCCGAGAGATCCGAAGGACTGGTGGCAATAATTGATCTTGTGTCCAGTAGGCACTTGTGTTGTTTGTCTTTGGGAAGGATTGTGTTAGTTTATTGGGTTTTTTTTTATTATGTTTTATTTTGTTTCATGATAGAATCACAGATAATCCTGACTGGTTTCAAAGTCACTATATAATTAAACTTGAACTTGATCTAGATCCTCCTGCTTCAGTTTCCTGAGTGCTGGGATTATAGGTGTTCAAGATATTTTCTGAATCATTTAATTTTTTAATATTCAGTCACTGATCAGGCAAGCATTGAGTAAGGGCTTAACTTGGCCCAGTATTTGAGCTTCCAAGGATAGACCAGCACAACTGACCCATCACAGTGTGAGCCCTAGTATTACTGTCAGGAGTGTCATGCTGTGTGGCACCGGGTCCCTGCCGGCTTCAACTCTTATGTTGGTAGTAGATTACCCATTTGGTGCTGCCTGATTTGAGCATCTTGGCTCCTTGGAAAGCTCTTCAGTCAGAGCTGGTGAGGATTTCTTTTCCTCCCGTGTTATTTTGAAACTCACCTTTGAAACTAGTAACCGGAGTTGTTTTCTAATACAAATTCTGAGGTCACATGAAGTTGACCGACCACATCCCATGGCACAGCATCATTTGTTTATTTTAAAAATAAATCTAGAGTAAAAATACATGTATGCCCCATCTCAGAAGCAAATTGAAGCCAGACATTATTTCCACACATCTGTGAAATGGAGCAAGCAAGCCAATGGTACGAAATGATGCCTAATGCTTAACCATATTTTACTAGTCATTGTGAAGGCTGAATTAATGGTGACTTGGAGAAAATGTGACAAATGATGCTGTAATGGCAGCCCCCTGACTCTTTAATGTTCTCCACCAAGGATTCTTCATGCTAATGTGCAGCAGTCAGTTAGAGAAACGCATTTTCAGAAGGATTTATGGGGCATTTTAAACACTAAAAGTCCTGGTTTTCTGAAATCTAATCTTTTGTGCTCTCTCACCCATTTTTGGGGCCGCATGCTTCAAACTGGCTCAGAATTTCTCCTTAATAATTCTAGCCCTTGAGAGAAATTCAAGCCCCAAATTTCCACTTGCAGTGTGGGCACCAGACTTTGCTTGGAGAGCAGCATCAACCACCACAGAAATGCAAACCATGAGGAACTCCATATTCATACAGATGGGTGGGGGAGGGGCTGTTGCAAAAAAAAAAAAAAAAAAAAAAAAAGGCATTTTTCTGAAGTTAGCATGTGCTTCCATTAAAATGGTGCTCAGGGTCATCTGGAAAAATAAACATGAGAGATGGAGATGGCCAGCGATCTTTCTTTGTTTCTTTCTTTTTCTCTTTTTTTAATTGAGAAGAAATTTTGCCCTAGAAGATTCCAGAATACTGGAAAGCTCCTGTTTTAAAATACTGGAGACGACACAGGCTCAAAGGGTGAGCAGAGCAAGGCAGATGGCCATGTGAAAGTGGTGCGAGGTACAGTAAAGAGCATCCAGCCAAATGAGTAAACAAAGAAGAAAAACACATTGACTAATTGCTCCGAGAAAAAGTCATCTCATCCTGTGCCAGGAGCCGTAACACATTCCAGATGGTCCAGAGTTAGAAACATTCGTAAAAGAAGAGCATTAAAAAAACACACAAAAGTACGATGATTTTATTGTGGTGATGGGGTTTTGCTAAGTATTTGTTAGGCAGAAAAATAATATAAAAGGGAGCCAGAAAGATGCTTCAGTGAGTAAAGACACCTGCCGACAAGCCTGGTGACCCATGTTCAATCCCTAGGACGCACATAGGAAGCAGAGACACAGGAACTAACTCCTACATGTTGTCCTCAGACTTCCATAGGCTCCTCCTTCATTATGCACATACATATATGCATATAAGCTCATGCATATGCAAATTAAGTAAAATGAAAATTATAAAACATTTTAAAAAGTCATAAAACACGTCTACATATAGAGTATCTTAATTAGGCTTTCCATTGCTGTAAACAGACACCATGACCAAGACAACTCTTAGAAAGGACAACATTTAACTGGGCCAGGCTTACAGTTTCAGAGGTTAAGTCCATTACCATCATGGTGGGAAGCATGGCAGCACCTGGGCACACGTGCTGGAGGAGCTGAGAATTCTACATCTTGATCCAAAGGAAGACAGGAGAAGATTGTCTTCTGTAGGAGGGGACTGGAATTCCACACTGGGTGGAGCCTGAACATAGAGACCTCACCGCCCACGCCCACAGTGATACACTTCCTTCAATAAGGCCACACCTACTCCAACAAGGCCACACCTCCTAACAGTGCCACTCCCCATGGGCCAAGCATTGAAACACGTGAGCCTATGGAGACCAAACCTATTCAAGCCACCACAGAGAGTAACAGATTTATTTAGCTCAAACTTTAAGCACATTTAAATATGTGTAAGTGGCAGTTCTATGTGCATCCGTGATGCATGGTACTGTGGTCATACTGTATTATTAATATATGATCTCATGGGTAGTAAAATCATTAACAGATAAAAGCAGAGAAAAATTCAAGTACTCAATAAGATACTGAAAAATAAACCCAACCTCAGTAATCATATTCTTTAGTCAGCTTCCAGTTTACTATTAAAATGACCTGAGATGGTCAACTACTAACAAGTAGAAAGGCTTGTTTGGGCTCAAGGCTTTAGCCTATGATCAGATATCAGGCTGGAAGTGACGTCATGGTGGGAGCACCGAAGAGCAAAGTGGGTCACCTCATAGCAAGGAGGTGTCTCCTTGTCAAGCGTGTCTCCTGAACAGCACACACCGACCAACCTAAAGACCTCTCTCTAAGCCAGTGGTTCTCCACCTTCCTAACGCTGCGACCCTTTAATACAGTTCCTCATGGTGTGGTGACCCCCACCATAAAATCATTTTTGTTGCTGCTTCATAACTGTAACGTTGCTACTGTTTTGAATCACAGTTAAATATCTGATATGCCACCCGAAAAGACCTAAGATGGAGAACTGCTACAAGCCCTCCTCCTTAGAGCTTCTACCTTTTCCTATTAGCACAGGCTGTTTAGAGAACAAATCATAGCAGATATTCACATTAAGAATGAAAGCATTCTATTAAACTGTTATTATTCATTATGCGAGCAACTGCTAAGCAGTATAGAAGCCCCTGAAGGGAAGAGGGCAGGGAAATGCCAGTTTAGTAGCCCACTGTGCAACCTGGGGGGAAAGAGTATGGAATATGTATATTGTGTATATTATGTATACACATAATGTACACAAGTATGCTAATATACATATTCACAATATGTATATTAATAATACATTGCTTAATTAATTAATAATAACTTATTGCTATCATTGTTAGTTTGGAGTTTTTGAGATGGATTCTTATGCAGTCCCAGCTGGCCTCAAGCTCAGTATGTAGCCAGAAAAGTGTTGAATTCCTGGTCCTTCTGTCTCCACCTCCCAAGTACTGAAATTACAGGCCTGAGACACCATTCCTGGCTAAGAGTAATTTAATGCTGTATAACATGAGCCTTCAAAATGTCCATAGCTGGTCAACTGATGGAAAAATCTTGGATCTTGATTGTGGCCCTGGTGGTTGATTGATTATAACAGCTGTGAAATCTTATCGAATTGTATTCTTGTAATGTGTTTATAGCACATATCTTTAATATCTTAATTTCTTCAACTGCTTGATAATGAAAAAATGCCTATATATCATAAGCCACTCAAATCATATAGATGATAGATAGATGGATGGATGGATGCCAGTTGCATTGAAGCTACTGTAGTGATGTTCTCATCATAGTCTTCCATTGCAAGGCATATCCAGATCTGACCATCTAACAATAAGAGGTCGGGAGCCAGAGAAATGACTCAGTAGTTAAGAATACATCCTGCTCTTCTAAAGTAGTTTAATTTGATTCCCAGAGCCCACTCAGAGGGCTCATAACCTGTAACTCCAGCTGTAAGGGATCCAATGATCTCTTCCGGCCATCCATACACATGCACGCGCGCACGCACGCACACACACACACATACACACACACACACACACACACACACACACACACACACACACACACAAATCTGCAAAATAAGGAAACAGGACAACAGTTAAGTAGATTGTGATGTTCCAGTGTGAAGAACATCACATACCAGTAGAGCGTGCTTTCAAAAGCATGTGATGACATGAGCGGGCACGTGACGTGTGTCGTGACAAGAAGCAAGTGAAGGAAGGACAGCAGACAGTACTTTTAGGATGGTGCCATTTGAGAAACCGTGTAAGCCCAAGACAATGATAAAGTTGAAATACCTCAAAATGCTTACATCGTTAGTCATGCATTTGTGTGATGAGGTTACCAATGATTCTTAAAAATGTTTCCTGTTACATCATAGACACATGGAATGGTAGAGGTGGGGAAAGTGTCTTGGGTTCAGGAAATGATTGAATTGTCAAGTGAAAGTGACATGAAGGCAAGAGGAGAAGGCCCAGGGTCACTTGAGCATTGCTAAGGCATCTATTTTTCTGCCCCTTCCCTGCCCCTCTAAGTCCCTGCATGGTAGGCAGTATTGACCAAGAAGACCAGCAATGATCTCAGTCATTCAGATACCATCCTGGGTTCCACTTGTGGTTTGTCGTGTTGCCAGATTCCCTCTCTAGAGATTACTAACCTTGCTTCCACATTTTGACTTCACCAATATGGCTGCCACGTTCTCATTGGTGGTCCTTTAAAAGCCCACTGTGAGATGCGTGGGCACCAGCACATACACACAAGCAAATATACCCACAGTACTTCCTGCTTAGTGTATAGGAGGTATAAAATGTAATACGTATGTAAGGAATGTCAGTTTCAAGCCCTGAAATACTAATGTTCTGTGTAGCTCTAATCTCTAGTAATATTGACATTATCTTGCTGTGAACACCAACCATAAAGACCAAGCATAAAATCCAAAAGCTTGACCATTTGGGGCAACTGGGCAGATACATTGGCTGGTTTCATTATATGAGGGAGCACATAGATCTTTTCCATTAGTGCATAACTGCCCTTAATTGGAGAACAAAATGACTTAACTCCATGGCAGCTAAGGTGCTCACCTTCTAAGATTAAAATACCAGGATCATGGTTTAGCCAGACCAGATGTGAACAGTGCAGCTGTTTTCAGTGTGAGGGGCCGAGACTTACGCATGCATCCTTTATTTGTTTTTAATTGAGTGATTACAGGTGGCACCTAATAAAGTTTCCTTGCCGTGACATCCAGAGGGCACTGATTTATTAGGCTTGGTAGGTGTGGACAGTCCAACCTCGGCTTGCGTTCCATAGCCCAATCCTGCAGGAATGCTGGAATGACATTTGCCTATTTACTGTTCCCAGTGACTGATGAGGCTGCTTGCTGAGAAGAAAACACCAGCATGATTCAGGAGTGAAGTTAGGCCTCGTTGATATCTTTCCATAAAGTATATTTTCAAAACTCCTTCAAAATCAAGTGACCAAAATAACAGCCAGGAACTTTTCTTTAGATAGAGGTTAGCCACCACCACCATACCCCCTAGAGAATATAAGTCATTATTCCAAGTTAGTATACGATGAATGACGAATTCTGCAAGAATGCTAGAAACCAAGAGACAGGAGAGAGAAATGGCCCGTGAGGGGAGTTGGAATGTGAGTACCTGCACATGTCCTCCTGACTCTTCTCCACCCTGCTCACTATTTCTTAAAGATCCAGGAGCCTCCAGATCTTAAGAAGCCAGATCCAGGGCAATGACTGGGCCTGTGTTTTAGCTGGATGGGAGGCAGCTAAGGTGGAGGTTTAGACACCCCAGGGAAAGATGACGGGGTTCGGAGCTGATAGGAAGGCCAAGTTCAAGAGCCAGCCTTTGTGGTGTGATGTGGATTCCACAAGCAGAGACCAGGCACGCATCGAGCTTTTCCTTTCATGGCCAGTGAAGCGCTACTGTCACCGGAGCTATAGGTCAGCCATATCTGTGGGGAAACAGTTATACTCAGAGTTAGAGAATGATCGCATAGCCAGTATCCCTTCTTCTGATTAGGAGAAGCGTAAAAAATAGAGCTGGCTTTACCCACTAAAGAGTAAACATTCCGGTAAAAATGGGCAGACTGACACAGAAAGCAAAAGGTCTTTGAATGGACCTGATCTTTCTAATACCAATTTTGGGGCATCTTTTGACCAAAATTCCAATTTAGTCTCAAAAATGATATTCTGTATCTTTAATATTTTAAGTAACATGTCATTCCCTAAGAAGCTGGGTATGAATTGGTTTTCTCAAACCACATAAATCAGGAAACCAAGCCAAGGAATAAATGCTAAGTCTTCCGATGTGCCCTTTGTGTCTCTGTCAGCATACTGTCTTTTCCCTCAAATACCCAGCTAGTGTAGTGATGTCAGTAAAGAGATCTTACAAAACTCTTTTTGAAAACTTGTTGTATATCAGGAATAGGGCCAGATGCAAGACAAAATAAAATGGAAGGTTAACGAGATGGCCCACAGTGGAAAGAGAGAGCCAACTCTTGAAAGTTGTCCTGTAGCTTTTACACACGCGCACACACACACTCGCATGCATGCAGACATATGCACACACATAAATAAAATTAAATTAAAACAATTTTAAGAAGATAACTTGTACAGAACAGAGAGTGTTGCCCAAATGGGACCAGGGAGGTAAAAAAAAAAATATGTGAAACTTCGAGATGTATTGTTCACAAATTTTAAAGACAATAGGATCAATTATAGGTTGTGTGGCGTCTATCAGCACAATCATCTCTGACTTCTATAAAGCTAGTGGAGGCATGGACGGAGACAGCTCCATAAATGTTCGTGAATATGGTATAGAATGTGATTGTCACTGGACAGCAGATCTTAAAATCTTGGGGAACCCTTGATGTGTCAGTGAATAATTCCACGGAGTCAGTATTATATTCCCAGTTTCAATTAAACTAGAACTTGAATTCTTTTTTGTCTTAATTGGGAAGGTTAGCGTTTTTCTGGTGTGATGACAGAATACTGGCATCTTAAGGGAACACTTTGAAACAGAGGATGGTAACTCTGATCGTTCTTATACTGTCGATCTAAATAACACAGAGGCACTCCAATGAGTACTGATATTTGAGACACCAGAACACTGCTGTGGGAATACATATGACATGGTAAATGGTGAACATCTTCAAAGAGGGGAAGGTAAGGGAAGGTTTTTAAGCCTCCATGAGGAGGATGACAGAAGTCATTCTGAAATAGCAGTCCTTGGCCACAGGAACAAGGGTGATGCTTGTCTGAGGTTGAACAGACTGTTGCTAAGCAACTGTCCTTAGGGGAGTGTTTTTGTCTAGTTGCAAGGGCCTTTGTGCAGGATTGTTTTGACAAGAGTCTTGTGGTCATACCGTACATGAGAATCCTTCCTTTGTAACCTGTTAGACTAATTAACTATTATTTTCTGTTTCTGGTTAGAGTTGATATAAGCAACCCCATTTGTAGTTATGGCAGTTTTACCCTGGTTGGGGACTTGCTGGTCTATTGTCAAAACCTATGTTGTGTATTATATTTAATGGTCACCCTATGCTGCAGATTCTATAATTTTGTTCATCTTATAGATATGGGAACCGTCAGCTTGGAGAGCATCCGTGGCCTCCCTCAGTCACTGAGCTGGCAGTTGGTAGAGTCACCTCTCACACACAGGCCTGGATGACTTCTAACACCTATGTGTGGCCTTCACCTTCCCTTGAACTCCACACAGAGTACAGAGTGAGGAGACGAAGATCCATGGAGAGATGGCACTTAGCTGAGAAGTAGGAGTCTAGGACATTTTCCTCTGCTAAATCTGTAAGACGTCAGTATTTCTAGAAAGCACAGTGGTGCTAGCACAATGCTGTTCTCTGACGTCTTGACATAGTAGTCTCTTTCTCGTAGGGCAAAGGTTTTAATGGTTGGGATTACCCAAGTGGCCACTTTAATAAGGTGCTTGCGAAGGCTCAGCCTTGACAACAGTAAAGCCATTTGTTTCTGGCGTGTCAATGACATTGGCTTTCATAAGGGTTTCTAATGCATCGAGGAATGGAGTGGGGAAAAAGTAAACAGTCCAAGCAAAACTGCTTATTTTTCTTAGTAGCAAGGCAAGAATGGAGGCCCTTTCTATCTAGTTTCTGCGAATGGCTGCCGGTGTCTCAAAGTTCCTTTGAGTGTGTGACTCACGTCATGATTGATGAACAAACGTAAAATTCTTTAAAGTATGCTAATCATTCTATTTTCATAGATCGAGAAATATTCATTGATGTGTTCACTGTTCAATTTAAAGCGAGTTGGCATTCAGTGACATTCATTTTTATATGACATGTGAAATACATAGTCTACTAGAAAGAAATATGATTGCCCACTAGTAAAAAATCAACTTCAATGGTAGTTGGGTCTTGCTAGGGTGCTAACAAGAATTATTACTTTTCACATACTTTGCAAAGGCATTTATATTACTCATGAACACCATTGAGCTGATATGCTGTGAATAGCAATTGCAAACATTCCACCCTGGCAGTGTGTATCATATATTTCCCTTAAAATTCTAGTCTTCCTCCTATCTCCATGTTCATCTTTATGTGTACAGACAAAGCTCACATATCATCTGGTTTTAACATGACAGTTATGGAAATGGCTTATTTATCATCTGCTGCTGGAAAGTATAAGCTAGTATTTCAACCCACTTTGTATTTATTTTACATTAGGAAAAAGTCGCTATCCATGTACCTCTCCAGCCAGGAGATAAACTAAGGGTGTTCTATGGGACTGAAACCTAACTCCCTCCTAAACACTCCAAGTGGATATAAAGAATGACGTTGCAACCATTAACATATGGAAAATGGGATCTAAGCACCTCAAGGAATACAGACGCATGGTGGTCTAAACACCTTCAAGACGCTCTCCTGAACAAAAATGAACACTTGGGGCTCATCTCCAGGGCCATTCTGAGCAGTCGGTTCTGGTAGTCAAAAAGCTTTTAACACGTGGATTGAAATGTTGCTCCTGATTGTGACCTCTAAAACCCATCCAGTGTGGGCTTGATACAACATGAGCTGCAGTTCCCATGACCCCCTGCTGCCTCTGACCAGGGCCTGCAAACTTTAAGAGCAGGAATAATTCTGTATGTTCTAGCTCCGTCCCCATGGTGTCCACAGCTCTCCCACCCTGCCGTACTGGACTCTGCAGCAGCGGTGGCAGTGTATAGAATTTTCTTATGCATCAGGCACCTCTGCAAACATTCAAATAAGGAGGGAGGGATTAAATCTACTCAAAGAAGAACCAAAGAGATGTCATTCCCCTCTAATTAGCCAAGAAGTTACTAGTATGTTTTACTGTCATGTGTAAGAGCCAAGCTGTGATGACTGAGTTTAAGTCGTATGGTTTTTGATCCATTTGGGTGGAAATCATATAGAAGTTTGCAATGAGGATATGCTCATTCCTGTAGCCATTTATGTTCATGGCACAGCCTGTGCTCATTGCTAAAGAAGAACATACACATGCTAAGATTTTTCCTGACCTGTCTTGGTTTGAATATGTTTGGCCTCAGGACATGGCCTATTTGGAGGTGTGGCCTTATTGGAGTAGGTGTGGCTATGGGCTTTTAAAACCCTCAGCCTAGCCACCTGGAAGCCAGTCTTCTGTTTGCCTTGTAACAAGATGTAGAACTCTCAGCTCCTCCTGCACCATGCCTGCCTGGACTCTGCCATGCTCCAGCCTTGATAATAAGGGATTGAACCTCTGAGCCTGTAAGCCAGCCCCAATTAAATGTCCTTATAAGAGTTGCCTTGGTCATGGTATCTCTTACACCTTCTCATGAGTATCCGGTATTGTGCACATCTTACAGGATGTCTTACAGAGGACACTTACTAGAAAAGAAATGACTTTTATATGGTCTTATAAAGAAACTATGAGGACTGCCAAGATGGTTCAGTGGGTAAAGACACTTGCCTCCAAGATTGACAACCTAGATTTCACACACACACACACACACACACACACACACACACACACATAGAAAGAGAGCCCAACTCATAGAAGTTGTTCTATGACCTCTAGGCACATGTACACATGCAGAGGGGCAGTAGTGTAAGGACTCTATTTTTTAAAAGGTAACATGTAATAGATTGTGTTTTTATAGTGTTTAAGAACTCTTTTTTACACAGTGACAAGTAACAGATAATTTTTTCAGTCTAAGAAAGGAAACTGGGCAGTGGAGACCAGAGGCCAGGGTGACGGTACTGTGAAGCTGCTCTAAGCTTAGAACTTGGCCACATTGCTCCCTGGATCAGAAGTCATTGGTAACTTTCTCTTTGGTCAAAGAGTAAAGCGGGAAGAAGGGACATTTGAAAATCAAGCCCATGACCCCCAGTGTTTCTGTCTGAAAGCCCACAGCCCTCATGGAAACTCAAGAGATGTAGTAGAAGAGATGTTAAGGTCCTTAACACTTGGCTATGAGGGTTGTAGACAGGCCAGCGGGAGGGCAGGTCCATGGAGATCTTTAAATCAATCACTCTGTGTGTCTGTATATGGATTTGTTAGAAGGCAGAGCGACTGGAAGTGATTTTTAAAAAGTGTTTAACTGCGTGACTTGGAAAGGAGGACTGTGCCCTTATGAACCAGTTTCCACTATTATATCAAGATGAGGTAAAAGTACGGTATGGACGGGGCGCCAATTCGCTTACTCAGTTCTAAGCACTTAGGTTGTTGTTTTTAGAACATCGTGAAATTTCATTTCATGCTCCAGTAAATCTAAGATGGAATGGCTTACAGCTTTTCCAGTTGACTTTTCTCCCTCAGACGTCTTTGGTTTTCCATCTTTTGAATACAGTCTGGAAGACTGCCTCACGTGGCCCCTGACTATCCCTTCTCTCCTGTCCTTTCCCCCATTATACAGTGAACCAGACGTGATGATATCAAGGCCTAATGATAGCTAGGGGCATTTTTAAAAAAAAAAAAAATCTCTTTTAAAAAAAAATCTTAAAAATCAGCACCTATTTCTTTGCTTCTTCCAATCTATAAGGTGCTCCTCCCAGCGCGGTGAGTTGTTTCTTTGTAAACCTTTTGTCCTATGTCATCTAAGAAGATGGCTACGGGTGGGGCTGTAAGCTCAGGTACAGTGCTTGGCTTCCCATGCACAAGCCTTTGGTTCGATTCCACTCCAGTCGGAGAAGGGATGAGGAAAGGAGGGGAGAGGAAGGGAGAAGGGGAGGGGAGAGAGATGGAAAGGGGAAGGGAGAACAGAAAAGAGGAGGGGAAGGGGGAGGAGAGAAGAGCAGAGGGGAGATGGAAGGATAGGACAGATGGGTGGGGCGTGCCAGAAGGGACGAGGATCTGGCACACAGTGCCAGTTTCAGGCTTGCATTACAACAGAAGTCTCTCCTGGCAGTCTGACCCTCTTCCACTAATGTCATAGGCTTCTTTCTGCAGCGTCTCTTAACTGTGGGCCTGAAAGCTCCGCCCATGAGCCCTCCCCCACCACCTTCATTTACGGCTGCCCTCAGAGCTTCTGCCCATCAGAGTCACTGGTCCCTCTGCTCAGTCCTTCTCACATCAGAAGAACGAAAGCGCTGTACTTTTCTCATTAGAATTTATTTCCAGCTACCAATTCATGTTCCTACTGCCACAAAAACTTTCAAAACTACATGGCAAAAAAATTTTTTAAAGATCTATTTTTTTTCTTCCCAGATTGCTTTTGCAAGTTTACTGTGCCTGTAACATTTTTACAGTACATAAATGTGAATACCAAACAATTACCAATCTATTTTCAAGCTCTGTGACTTTACCCTGCCATACCTCCCTCTGATGGTCCTGGCGTGTCTGGCGTTCAGTGGGCAGTTTCAAAGTTAGCTTAAATAAACAAATGGGCCTCCTGTACAAAGGGGAATGGAACCCTCAGTTCATTCTTTCATAGGACTCTGCTTTGAATGTGCTTGTGAATTCATGCCCTGTCTTCCGGCACGCATTGCAGGTCTTAGAGTTAATGGGGAGAGGATCCGGCAACAGCCTTGTTCCTTTACCCACCTCCAACACCCGCTGCAGTCAGCGCTCGGAGCTGCCTAGATCAAGTGGATCAGATCTGAAGGGAGCACTGCACACATGCTGAAGAGAACAGACAGCATCCTCGGAATATCATCTCATACTCCCTGACTCGCCAATGGTTATTTTGAGTAGCTCTTCTCGTTAACTTAACTTCTTGATGTCTGGGCAGGAGGTTAAATATCTCCCTTATCTTACACATTCAGCCTCCATGAACAGCTTCATCATTCACAGCCCTTGAAGGGCTTATCAAAATTTCACCATGGTTAACATTCTAAAGAAAGCATCCCAGTTGCTGTCTCTTCGGACTCACTGTCAGGTCCCCTATCAAGACCGATGACAGTGATAGAATGTTGAGACAAAACAAAAACTACAATGGATTCTACCCTGTTAAAAGCCATTTAGAATTACCAAGAAGGAGGAAGGGATGAGGGACTAGTTCACGACTGTAATTGTCATCATTGCACAGTACAGGGTGCCAGGAATTGCTTGTGTGTTGTGTGCTCTATCAGTAGCCACATGTAACAAGTTCACTGCCGTGGCTCTCTGCATTCTCATAGTGGGCCAATAGAGGCTGATCTGAACGCTTTGAAACCTTAATAAGCTGAGTGGTAAAGTAAATGCCTTAATGTTTAGGGAAATCATGTCATATAAATTCTATATAAGTGTCCCAGAGTTGGCAGAAGCCACCGAAAAGAAGACAACCCCTGGGCATCTGAGCCTGCATTGATCTTAGGGAAACAGGACCCATGGTCACTGGTCAACTAGGATGTCATCACAAATTATTTAGAGTTGTAGAAACAGAGGAAGAACCCTATGAGTAGAAGTGGTGTGTTTGTATAATAGTCAGACATCATATCCCAAAATGCACTGCAAATTAGGGCTTGGAAGGCTGAGTGTGGTGACTCGTGACTGTAAATCCTGGGAGTTGGAAGGCTGAGGGTGAAGAGTTCTAGAGAAGCCTGGCTACAGAGTCAGATCCTGTCTTAAAGGGGTGGGGCAACGAACCTGGAATAATTCGTTTAAAAGAGAATAAAATCTAAAATATAAAGTATAAATTATAAACTATAAATATACAAAAATTACATAAATATATAACCTATAAATTATAAACATATAAATTATATATAAAAGAATATAAAACCAAATAAAATATAATCCGTGTATTTTGGAATTTGTATGCATAAATAAAACACTGAGAGGAAATGTGTTACTATCGTAATAATCATGACTTGATTAAAAGTCATTTTAGTGTCTTAATTTTTCTGTTTTCCTAAAACTTGCCAATCTGTATCTATTTACATGTATATATACATACATAAGTGTCTGTGTGCATGAATACATGAATTTTTAAGTTGAAAACTACTTCTTTTAGGAAGGTTCAAGCCATAAGGCTGACATTGCCCTGGGGCTTTATGATAACTCTATGTAGGACTCCAGAAGTGACTTGATTTTGGGGAAACCTTTGAAAACAGATAGACTATGAGGAGAACTTCCCTGTGGCTGTGTCATCATCCATGGGTGGCAGCCATTAACCGAACATCAGAGTTAGATCTCAACAGGGGAGCTCCTGTGTATGTATGTGTGTGTGTGTGTGTGTGTGTGTGTGTGTAGGTTAGTAGAGTCTTTCAAAGAAGTCACCAGCTTTTGGGCTGATTTGGAGTCCAGACTTGGGGAGGAAACACTTGATAGCAATTCGTCCTCTGCCTACCAATCCTAGATGCCAGGGAAAGCCAACTCCTAGAGCCTTGACTTAGAAAGGCACTGGGCTGCTCCTGCAGACCCTTCTCTAGCATGTGAATGGCACCAGGAGGAACCAAGGCTCCTCTTCCAACCCTGGGGCTTGGGGCTGCTTTGCAATGTGTAGTTGGCAGGCTTCTGTAGGAGCCTCGGCTCCACTGGTCATTGGCACTGTGGATACTCGAGCCCCCATACAGCCTCTGCAGCTGTCGGTACCCTCAGTTATTGGTTTACCCAGAGTGTTTATTTGTCCGACCCTACCCCCCCCCAAATGCATTTGCTTAGTACAAAGATCAAACCTTCTGATCCCCCTTCTTTCCCCTTCTGATTTTCCATTGGAAGGAGGCTCACCAGGTCCCCAGGGAGCAAGGATTCCCAAGTGGTTATGGGAGGGGTTTTGTATGTCAGTTTTTCTGATTATTATTTGCTTTCTCAGGGGTAGGTCTGTGTGTTTGGCCCTTCAAGGGTCTCATATTCTTTGCATTGGGCTTAGTAGGTACATCATAAAGCATCAATAAGTGTGTGTTCTGAATCCAGGCAACTAAATTACCAACACCATTGCTCCGCCACAGCTGTTGTCCCTGCCATAGCCCCCCCACCACAGCCACCGCCATCTTAGCTGGCTTAGCAGGTTCCAAGGTAACTGATGTGTATATGTAGTTGAGTTGCCCAAGTAGGAATCACTCCAGCAGGCCACCCTCGTCTTTACAATCTGTGGAGTTGAGAGCTACTCATGTGACATTTCTACCTGTCCAGTGGCAGACTACTGACCAGTTAGGCTCCATCCTCAAATGGGCAGTGCTCTGGTCTCAATGGGCATTTGGTGACCCATTCTATCCTGGTCTCCGTGGACTTTTGTTGACCCAAGCCACACAAGCCAAGTGTGTTCTCCTCCTGGGTCTTTTAATCGAGCTCCTGCTTCCAACTGTCAAAGGAGAGAGTGTGTGTGTTAAAAAGCCTTCATTTTCATTCATCAAAGGAGCCTAGCAGTTTGGGGGCATGGAGAAAAACCATGTAACTTGCACTTGGCCGCACAGAGCAAAGGTTCTCTTGAAATTGAAAGTGATCTCAACTTAATTTTAAGTTATTTATATTTCTAGATCTGAAATGAAGACCGAAAAGAAAAAGAAAGAAAAAACCCCTCTGTTTACTTTACCAACCTTAAACTCAGAGACAGCCATGAAGTGTGCGCGCCCTCCCCCCCTTAATTGCCATACCTCCAAGAAGCTGACCTTAACAGGCCATCAATCATTCCAGGGGCACATCAAAAGCGGCTCCTGTCAGCCCCGCCCACTGCTGTGAAGTCGGTGTGACACGCATTCATTTCCGCCGCGCCAGGCTACCCTACAGTTGTATTTCATGTGTCTGAACTGTGTGGCCGCCCTGCATAATTCAGGAAATGAGTTTACTCTATCTGTGACACACATCGTGTTCACACGGTTTCTGTGGCAGCCAGCACCGGTGCAGGGCTCTGCAGGAGTTGCTAGGATGGCAGTCCCAGGGTGCTTGCCCTGTTGCTCACTCACTCCCCTCCCTCTGCTGCCTAGCGCTCCGGCTCCTCCTCACCAGACCCTGACCACGCCTTTCTTCACACCTGTCACCTGAGAAAGTGTTCCTCTCTTTTGTGTGCTAGATATTTCTGGATCTAATCTAACCTGGGAATAATATAATACAGATTAAAAACACACACATACACAATACTTGTTAAAGTGGCAGGGTCTCTTGTCAATCGCTACTCAGCTAACCGGAAGCTGAAAAATAATGCTTATCTTTTGATGATGCCTGCCTCCGCCCTAGGTAAAATTTGACCTCACTTTCGTTCTTATGAAGCGCATATCCATTTCTTGCACGTGACCTCTGTTGGAGCAGGTTAAAACAAGTCTAGATTGGTGAGTGGGAGGCCCTCTGCTCACTGTGAAGTATTCATTCTCTCAAATGGAGACGAGGAGCCGCAGAGTCTGTGCAGCATCAAAACACAGCTCCAGCCAGCCATGAGGTTTGATTCTTTTGCACTGGGTTAGCCCCCTCCAAGGTCATAAAGCAAGGCTTCTGTCCTTAGCTGCAGCTGGGTTTCCACACTGTTTCCAGATTGTTTATTCTGGCCCAGAGTCAAGGCAACAATGTATTTCCATCACACATGTTTGACAGACTAAGGCAGGTGCTAGGGGAGGCTCCAAGCCACAGGTTTGTGATTTCTTTTTTATTTACATCAAAGGAGCTTTTTAGAGTCCCGAAGATTATGAACCAGTCTAAACATCATGGCCATGCAACAGAGATGGAGAGAGTTGAGGCTTTAGCAAAATGTCCAGATCTGGGTCAGTAAAGGCATAATCTGTCCATAGTCTCTGCTGAAGTTAAGTACACCATGCTTACTACCACACAGTCTTATACATGAGCTAGGTTCTTGGTGAATGATATTTATTATCCTGTTTGAACATGAATCCCCAGTGTGGGTAGGGTGGCTCACTGAGCAGACCATGAGTTGATACCCAGCGCCTGCGCATTTTGCCATGGCCCCTACATTCAGTGCAGTAGTAGCATGGCGCTCAGCTGAGATGAGGTTTCCAAAGCCCTGTAGGACTTGCCCGTGCTAGGCAGTGCTTCCTCTGAAAGCTTGGCTTTCTGAAGATGTTCCCAGCATCCTGATGTGAAATCTTCCACAAGAAATTACTCAAGGCTGACTCAAAAGACCCCTGTCTATCTACAGCAGATAGATGCCTTGGTACATGGAGCAAATGGGTGTGGTCCGAATGAATATTTTACTACTTCTATTTTTGCATGTGTATATGTGTATGGTGTGCGCGAACATGGGTCTGTGGATAGTGTCCACACATGTGGAGAGAGTCAGAGGTTGACATCAGATGTTGTTCTCAGTCCCTCTCTATGTTATTTATTGAGTCAGGATCTCTCGCTGAACCCAGAGCTTGACTCTTCAACTAGTCTAGCTAACAGTGTGCCCTGAGAAGCCCCTGTCTCAGCCGCCTGAGCAATGGGATGAGAGGCAAACTGTCCTGCCCAGCTTCTTATGGGAGTGTTGAGGAATCTGAACTCTGATCCTCACCCTTGTTCTAGAAATGTTTTCTCATGCCATCTCTAAAAAGAACATTTAAAAAAATATGAAAAAGTGTCAAAGATGGTGGCCAACCAAGTCATTGCACACCACTGATCCAACAAAATCAAGTCACATAGATGTGACTCTGATCAAAGGCACTTAGAGTCCTTTAGTTAATTTAGTTATAATATGCCTAGCACATAGTTGTTAACTGTAAGGTGGCAGAGGCACAGATCTGTCTGTACAGATACTTAAGTTGTGTGGCAAGCCATCCCTTACTGTAGTAATTCTAAAGCTTTATCAAGTTTGTGAAAGTGACCTGTCACCATTGCATGGTTTCAACAGAAGGACTTAAAACAAAACAAAACAAAACAAAACAAAACAAAACAAAACAAAACAAAACCCAGCAGATTTCCCCTCCCTGTCCAGACCAGCCATCCCTCAAGACCAGCCTACCTCAAGATATCAGATTTCTAGACATGGAGGTTTGCTTAGGGAAGCACCTCCAGTAAGAAAGAACTTTCTCAAGCAACAGTTTATGTAATGTCAACACCCAAAGTTGCCCTTTGGGTTAATCCAGTCTCACCTTTCGATTTCAAATGCAGGTTTCAAATCAACAACTCTTATGGAAGGTTGTTCCATACCAGGTGTGGAGATGGGCATTGGGGAGCTAACACTGAGACAGACACAGGCCCTTTCATTTTGAAAACATTTTTGCTGGTTGCTAAGTTTTTCAGCAGATCCTTCTGGGCTCCCCATAGCACTGCCTCCCCCCACCCAAGTTAGAACACTTGAGCCCTTCTTTTGGACCAATCCCCTTAATGCCAGAGTACACACTGGGCCAGGAGAAGTGGGTGGTTATAGATTCCCACTCAATTTGGAAATTAATAGCCTGTGATATAGCCAGAAAGTGCTAGACTGGAATCAGAAAGTCTTCTTTCCAGTCTCAGGACTTCACATACTGGGCTTAACACCTTGAGCTCAGGTCCTTGTTGCCTTGATGGTGACCTGGGCAGACTGGAGAAATCTGAGGTTGGCGAGCTATGCAAGATGAGTCTTTCTGCAAAATATTTGTGAGAAGTCCACCAGTTCAGGGAAGGAAGTGCTGAAACCAGAATGCCTTGCCTTCCCCTGCCCATGGCCACTGGTTATATGAGAGGGAGAGAGTGTTCCGTTAGCCTGGGGAACCGGCTCCACTTTAGGGGAGCACAGTTGAAACTTGGCTCAGCTTGCCAGTCTGAGACCCTAACGTCTGGCTTCTCTGTTTTCTGGTGACCCCGAAGCACTGGGGGTGGGAGGTTCACAAAATCAAAGGTGTGTGTACATATCGCACAAAACCTGGCACAGGGCAAGCTGTCAGAATGTCTGGTGACAATGTCCCATTCACTTCGTGCAGCTCCTGCACCTGGTACCGAACTACTGCTCAATAAATATTTGTAATGAGAGTAGGGAAGGTGGCAGTGGACGTACCAGAGAAGCCTGACTGGAGCATTAACAGAAAACACTTGCTTTCTGGGTTTATACAGCCCACAATTTCAAAGCAGAAGGACTGGAGAATTTCTCTGTAGTAAAGAGGCAGGTGACATAAAATAATGAGCTGGCACTTGGAGTCTGAGTGCACCACCTCTCTCAAGGGTATAGTCATGCTAAGACTAGACCCTCCTCTAAGAAAAGCCAGAAATTCAGATTCCACATGAAATAGGCCAAGTCCTTATAATTAAATAAATTTCTAAAGCATTTCTTCCTGGGGCAAACACACTGCCAGGCTGTCCTTGGACTGACAGTGCTGCCCCCACTCCTGCCTTCATGGAAGGCATTCTGGCTTGGATTCTTCTTTGACTAATGTCCTCACTGAGCATGTTAAGTCGTGTGCCCCTGGAAGTTATCAAAGGGTACCCATGGGTGAGGGCTTCTTAATGCTCATTTTTCTGAGGTCTAGGACTGCCTAGCAAGGGCTCATGTGCTCCCCAAAGAATGCCAACAGCAAGTGCTACTTTTTATCAATCAATCATTAGTGTGTAAGTTGTATGTTTTGTGAGTGTGGGTTCACTGGTACCACAGTGCACCTGTAGAGGTCAGAGGTCGGCTTTTGAGAGTGGCTGCTCTCCTTCCACCAGGGGTTCTGGCAATCAAGCTCCGATTTGATTTGAATGGCAAGCACTGTTACCCACTTAGCCATCTCATTGGCCAAGTGTGGATCTCTAAAGTATAGTTCTTTTCTAAAGTATAGTTCTTTTGTGCCTAAAACAATGACACTCTTAAAAAAAAAAACAAACCCAAACTTTGTATATAGTTACAGTCAGGGGAGAGACTGTTTAAGCAAGTTTGGTTTGTTTGGAAAGAATAGCTAGTGTTTTGTAAAAGTGGGGAGGGCTTAGCCACAGCACTGACTTCTCTGCAGGAAAATGTGTGACAATGTGCCTTTGAAATGCGATTTGAAATATTCTCTATTGATGGGATGGCAAGATGGCTCAACAGGTAAAGGCTTTTACTGACAAGGCAGGAGACCTGAGTTTGATCCCCAGGACCCTCATGGTGAAAGGAGAGAACCAACTCCCACAAGTTGTCCTCTGCCCTCTACACAGTACACCATTTGCCTCACCGAGTGCACACAGATACACATAAGGAAAAATGAAGAAAGAAAGATTCACTATTGACTGCATAAGGCAAGCTGACCTCTGGTCTTCCCAAATGATGGTAGATACTTACTATAGGAAATGGAACTGTTTAGTATTATGCCCAAGTTGTAGGGACCCCAAAAACCACTGAGGAGCCAATTCCGATGCAAACACATAAAGGTCTTTATTAAGAGCTCTCTCGAGCAAGGACTCTCACCATCCCCTTTGCAACGGGTCAGAGTGAGAGCCCCAAGTCTATGGGTATAGGGTATTTACTGTAGTTACAGCAAGCTTGGAGAATTTCCATACAGGTCAGCAAGTTAATATTTTTAAAACTGCATTTCTGGTGTACTCTGCAGGGACAAAACCAACTGACAATCAGGATGGCTAAGTTATCAATTCTCTGCAGGATGTCTTAAGTTATCTATATGTACCTTGACCCTGCTATTGTAGTCTGACTGGCTGTTGCTGGGGGGGGGGGTTGCCATAGGATGCTTGCTCAGGAGGACTTTGTGATGTTCTTCTTGGAATTGGAGTTTAGCCCCTGGTCTCTCACAAAATGAAGTTTCATTAAAAAATGAAGTTGGTTGGGATTTCCATTATGACCCAGTGCAGATGGGTTAAGGGAAACCTCAGCAGCAGGGAGGACCCAGATTCAAATCCTCCTCTGCCATTTACTCCCTTGTCATGTGACTCTTCTTGCTGAATGACCTGTGTGCTCATTTCATATCCCCACTGAAAAGAAAGGTCATGATATACGTATTATATGTAAGGATACCGCATGGAGTTACTGAGAATAGAAAATCAAGTACAATATCCATGGACATAGCCCTAACTCCTAAAAGGTATTTCCTGTCAGTGTTAGTGACTGAATCTAAGCCTCAGTTGCCCACAAATAAAACTCATCCTGGCAGCTTCATTAACCTTAGTATGCTTTCTAGCTCTGGAGAAATAAAAGCTTGAAAAGCTGTCATCATGGGCCAAGGAGAAGGCTCAGTGGGTAAAGCATTTGCCACAAAGCCTGACAATCCAAGTCCGATCCCAGAGACTCACATAGTGGAAGGAGAGAAAGAGCTCCTTACAGTTGTCCTCTGACTTCCATGCATGTACTATGATACGTGTACCTGTCCACATATGTGTACACACACACACATGCTAAGTTAATGGAATTTTTTATGTATATGAGTATATTGTATCTGTCTTCAGAAGAGGGCATTGGATCTCACTACAGATAGTTGTAAGCCACCATGTGGGTACTGGGAATTGAACTCAGGACCTCTGGAAGAGCAGTCACTGCTCTTAACCAATGAGCCATCTCTCCAGCCTCAAATTAATGTAATTTTTAGGACTGAAAAAAATTGTATTCATGTGACATAAACCTTTGACATTGGTATGAGGCTTAGAGGGTAGAGAGTTATTTGCTGCTACCCAGGGTCCAGTACAGAAGAGATGGGTTGGGACAGAGTCCTGGGAACCACTGACATTTAGAGGATAAATGGAAGAAGAGGAGAGATAGAAAGAATGGGATGGAGGCGATCAGAGAGACAAGGCGAACGAAGGCTGTGACAGTACCAAGTGAAGTGGGGTGGGGGGGCTTCAAGAAGGTATAGGGTATAGAGTCCTGCCCTGTGAGGGCCGGCAGAGGGCCCACGGAGTGACCAACAAGGAACCATTTGAATGAAGTATTTTGGAAACAGAAAGGAGAAACTTGAAGGTCCCAACTGGTGGATGTTGAAAACCAGGTCACAACAAATGTCTACAGCTTTCAAAAAGTTGGGCTGCAGTGATAAGGGCCGAAAGACACCAGCGGAGAAACACGGTGTTGACATAGCTCAATAAACAGTATTTACCCGGCATTCATGATACCCAGGGTTCAATCCCCAGTACCTTAAAAACTGGGCTTGATGGTATACATCTATAATCTCACTGCTAGGGAAGTGGAGGCAGGAGGATCCTAAGTTTAAGGTCATCTCAGCTTCAGCTAGCAAGTTCAAGGTCAGCCCGGGACACCTAAATCCTTGCTATATCCCCACCCCCACAAAAATGAGTGTGTGAGTGTGTGTGTGTGTGTGTGTGAGAGAGAGAGAGAGAGAGAGAGAGAGAGAGAGAGAGAGAGAGAGAGAGAGAGAAACAGTGAAAGTGACTGAAAGGAAAGGTGAATGAAGCAAGAATTGGATGTTAATGTAAAACTGGAATTTAATTTTTAAAAAGGACAAAACAGGCTCACTTAAGCTCCCTCCACACCAGCTGTCATTGTCCTTGTGTTTCATGAGGGCACTTAGAGGAGGGACTAAGGAGAGTGACAAAAACAAAGGGAATAGAACTACACTGGGGAGTCTCTGGCCACCCAAGAAAGGGTCTTTCTAAACTCTTGTAGCTGGAAATGCACAGCTTTATCTGCCTGTTCTGAGGAGTTGACAGACAGACAGACAGTTGGCCTTGCATTTCTTTTAACCAGCTTCCCAAAAGTGGGTACAGTTTGAACAATTGGGTAACTTCATGGAAAGGTCCCTTGGGCATACACATATACATATACATGGCAGATTTCATTACCTTATAAAATGTGGATACAGTAAGGCTATGAAGGGGTCAGAACGAAGTCCCCAGAGCTGCGGCTATCTGGGAGCAGACAGAATCCACTGGACTTGCTCTATGGGTACTATTTAAATGTTGCTAATCCACTGAAGCCTTTTGTTAAGAGACTTGACTCAAAACATTCCCAAATGGCTTCATACCTAGGAATAGTTGTGACTTTGTTATTTTAAGAGCAGTGTAATGTGTTAAACTCTTGGTTGGCTGCTAGAATGGTTACAGCCTGTTGACTATCTCCTACCGAAGTCATTAGGATGGCATCACTTGCCTTTGGGATCTGAGGTGCCATCCTGCAGGATGCACTGTCCACAGACAGGCACTTACCCAAGCAGCACCTTCTTAGCTTCCTTCCCCAGTATACAAATATAAAATGCAGGCGTTTCATACTTTGAGAGAAGCATGAACAAGAGACCAAGAGCACTGACTGAGGGCCCTTCAGTGGGCAAAAGGAAAGTTATTCCCCCAAATGTTGTCTTTGCTGCCTGCATTCCTTAAGGAGTTGTCCCAGATATTTAGCCAATGGCTGCCTGCATCATTTTTGTAATTCTTCAGAATCATTTTAGAACAGTCTGGCTCAAATTATGTAATACATTAAATAATAAAATCACAAGAATCTAGCCTGGCGTGGTGGTGCACACCTTTCATACCAGCACTTGGTGTGGAGTGAGGAGCAGAGGCAGGTGAATATCTGTGAGTTAGGGGTCAGTCCGGTTTATGTAGTAACTATCAGGACTATATAATGGACCCTGTCTCAAGAAAAAAAAATCTCAAGAATCTTTCCCTCCTCCTTCTCCTCTTCCTCCTCCTTCCTTCTTCCTTCTGCTGCTGCTTCTGCTTCTTCTGCTTTCTCCCCCTCTTCCTCTTCCCTCTTCCTCCCCCCTCCTCCTCGTCCTCCTCCTCCTTCTTCTTCTCTCTCTCTCATAAGAAAAACATCAGCATTGTTTTTTCATTTTCATTAATGTAGGGTCCCACTGTGCTAGCAAGCTAACCTCTACCTCCAACATAATCATCCCTCCTAAACCTTTCAAGTGCCTGGATCTCCTACCCCCGCTTTTTACCCAGTTTAGAACAGACTCGAGGAGATGATGAACAAGTGACTTAGGGTTTCCACTGCTGTGTAAAGACTCAATGACCAGGACCACTCTTAGAAAGGAAATCACTTAACTGGGGCTGGCTTACAGGTTCATCATGGCGGCAAACATGGCAACATGCAGGTATGCATTGTACTGGAGAAGGAGCTGGGAGTTCTATATCTTGTTCCCCAGGCAGCAGAAGGAGGCTATGTGCTACACTGGGCATAGTTGAACATGTGAGACCCCAAAGCCCACCCCAACAGTGACACCCGCCCTCCTAAGAGTGCACTCTCTATGGGCCAAGCATTCAAACACATGAGTCTATGGGGGCCATTCTTTTCAAACCACCAAAACAAATGAGCCTAGAAATGAGGTATCTCCAGCCTAGAAATGAGATATCCCATGGTGACATTTTCTCTTCTTTGTTGGATGTCCAGTACCAGGCAGTCTCATACACCCTGGTTACTCCTGAGATAGTTGCTCATGGGCTCCCTGGTTCTTTTCCAGAGCATAGGAAACTTGGCAACATGACTGTGACCGTGAAGAAGACTGTCCCGTCTCCCGAGGCGGTGCAGATTCTCTACCAGAGAATGAGATACGAGTACGAGTTTTACCACTACGTCAAAGAACAGTTCCACCTGCTCAAGCGCAAGCTCGGACTCAAGTCTCGCGCGAGCAGACCCCCCCTGAGACCACAGTTCTTCATCCCCACCCCTCTGGAGACTGAGGAGCCAATCGACGACGAGGAGCAAGACGACGAGAAATGGCTAGAAGATATTTATAAGAGGTGATGATGCCAGCACCAGATGGCCTCTGTGGCTTCATCCCCCTCTTTACAAAGTTCTTTGGGGAAGAAAAATTCTGAAGGGACTTTAATGCTCTAGTGCATTAAAAAGAACAAAACATTCCCACATGGTGGGGTCATTGGGAGATGCCCGGTTTTGCGGGTTTTATTTGTTTAATTTTATTGTGTGTTTTTTCTTCCCTCCTTGAGGATTTCCCAGATACACTAGATGGTTCCACCACAAGGCACCTCTTCAGAAAATAGCCTTCCCTGGTCCCTTACCCACCCCTTTCAGTGAGAGAAGAGAGAAATATACCCGCCAACCTAGTCATTTTATCATTTGTAAGATGGCTCCAAAAGTACTACATCCATGGTAAAAATATCCAGACTTGTATCTTGTAGAAACAACCATGTTAGAGAGGAAGGAATCTAGAAGCATCTAGGAGTGGAAGGAAGACAAGATGGAGGATCCACTGGTTATGGGTTCTGCCCCCCACCCCCACCTCACTCAGTCGGTAGAATACTGCCTCTGCCTATCTCATGGGGACACTGTCACCAAGAACACAGTACTTATCTCTGAGAGAACAAGTCAGTGTCTAGCATCCACCTTCTCACAAATCGGAGCTCGGGAAGCTTGTCGAGATCAAAGTGTGTGCATGCTAAGCTCCATTGAGAACTTTCATTCTCATGTATCATTCTGCTTAGGAGCCTACAGAGGAAAGGCGTCGGCTTGGTCGGATGTCAAATGTTGGCAGGGCAGCTCAAATATGAGGGCCTCGTGGCATCAGGAAACCTGATTTGTTACACGTGCAAGTGCCAGAAACCGATTGACCTTTGACCTTGATATGCATGGCAGAAATCCTAAGCGTGATTGCACACCGTGTATGATCCCAAAAGCACACTTATAGCCAAATTGGGCTTTACCGAACTTGGTATCTTTTGTTCCTTTTAGACCTGCAGGAGCTGTTGTATTTAGTAACTAAGGGTTCCAAGTCCTGCCTAGGAACAGTAGAACCATTGTTTGTAGAACCTGTTTGCCCCCATAACCCTTCCCAGGGACACCAATGCCAGAGACCTCAATGCCACAAACAGTATCTGGGCAGGACATTGCGTGGCTGTCTTTTGAGTAGGTTGGTGCCCCAACGTGATCTGAGTAAACACTGGGCAATTCTTTTGCACCAAAATATCCCTTGCTCTTCTATATTCCTGCCAACTCCCCACCACCCATGATGCTCTCTGCTCCTTTAATTACTAAATTGTATCTTTTTCTTAAGTCATGAAAATTTTAAAAGTTCATATTCTCACCGGTTGATACAATGCAACCAGAGAAGCCAGACTGCACTGGTGACAGCAGGAAGGACATTGGCAACAGCTTGTGTCTGCCTCAGGTTTACCCCAGAGCCTGCCATTGAAGAACACTAGCCAAGTAAGTTAAAAGTGCTTAAGGTCAACAAGACTCTGGCTTGACACACGGGGCACACATTTTGTACTTTGCAGAAGCCATCAAGTCTCTCTAGAATTTTTTTTCTTCCTTCACTAAAACTAGACACTAAAGTCTAAAGCCATTCATTTGAAAACTGTCCAGTATGTGCTGAAGCCCCTTCATCATGACACGCATTAAGACAGGTCCCTGCTCAAAGGCATCCAGGGAAGGCAGGGACCACGAAGAAGAAGTCTAGCACTGGCCACTCATGGGTCTCCTTTCTTCCTCAGGGAACTGGGACAGGAAGTGAATAAGGAAGCTGTTTGCAGAGGGGGAGATATCCTTTGTCCTGTTCCGAGAGAACTGGACCTTTCCATTAATCAGACTTTGAAGAGCAAGGTAGAAAACACCTGCTACCATTTTCCAGTCAGTTACGAGGACTGCAGTGTGGGGCTTTAAGTCATCTCCATGGCATTACATACGCAGAGTGATGGTTCGCTTGCCCACTGAGATCCCACAGTCGAAGATAAAGCTTCATTAGCTAGGTTTTCTCAACTGTTGTCCAAACATTGGGACAGCTGGTCACTCATAAAGGTTCCCTGCTTTCTAGAAGTCTGCACAGCACTTGCTGTGTGTTCGAAGGCATTTTTCCCACCTATGGCCACTGTCACACCACAGGAGAGGGGGTTGGCTGACTAGTTGCAGGACCCTCCTGGTATCCTGTCATAACACACAGCCCCCTACAAAGTCAAGGTACTTCATCAGCTCGCTTGGGCCCTGGCCCGACATAGTTTGTACTTCATGAAATATATTGTACATTTTACATAGATTAATTTAAAAAGAAAATACATTTTAAGCTAGTTGGTCCTTGCCTTATTTATTATAACCTTTCAGCACATTCCAAGGTTTTAGTTACTCAGGAAGGAGTTAATTAAAATGATTTTATTTTGGTCGGATGGGTGGTTTGTTTTTTTTTTTTTAAAGGAAAAATTATTCTTATGAACCCTCGGCTGACTCTCCTTGAATGCTGTAAAAGTGCTTATGAGTCTTTTTTTTTTTAAATATTAGAAAAATGGTGTTTGACATTGATGGAAGTTCAAAAATATATATGGAACTAAAGCATTAGCTTAGCTAAAATAAAAATGATCTGTGTTTGAGGTGAAGTGTTCCTTAATTTATTCATGACCCATAGAAATAAATGAATATAAATAAGTTGACCTTTCTTTTTCTGTGATTTTGGTAGCTGGAATTTAAAGACTTCCCTCTTTTCTCAAGATATGTGTGTGTGTTTTTTAAAGTGTGTCTTTGAAAAATATATCAACTTTCATCCTTGTAGCTATATGACCCCCCAAATAAGAAACAAATAGCATGTGTGCACACATGTGCATGCAAACACACATGCACACACACACACACCCCCAAAACACAACAAGGTAAAAACCTTGAGCTAGCCATTCATTCATCTAGTTGTATGTGTAAAATACTAAAGCATTGGCTGCCTTGGTCTGTGTTGATTGGCCTGCTGTCCAGCTGCTACTCAGACTATGAGAATAATGTTACTTACTTGTCCTTGTCAGTTGCTGTGATAAAATTTAAAAAGCAAAAATACCCACTTGAGGGGAAAAGGCTGTCTCTTAGTTCATGCTGCTAAATGGGTAGTCCATAATGGTGTAGAGGCAGAGCAACAAGTAGACATGGAGGCGGGAACAGGAAGCTTAAGTCACATTTTATCAGAGAGAGTAGAATAGGGACAAAGACCCACAGTGATGCACTTTCTCTAGCAAGGCTGCTCCTCCTAAAGGTTCCGTAACCAACCCAAACAGTGCCACCAAGTGGGGACCAAGTTTTCAAATACATACACATATGGGGTAGGGGGGTACAATTCTCGTTTAAAACCACCATAATTATCTACAATACGCACTGTAAGGTAGGAAAGGAAGGACATATCACATCTCTCTGTGTAAGCTGATCAGAATCACAGATGTGAGGAGCCTCTACCTGGCCAGTGAGTGGTCTTCGTGTCAGAAATGCCACCTGTACTGGATGGGTTTGTGGGTCAACTTGACACAAGTTAGAATCATCAGAGAGGAAGAGCCTCCATTGAGGAAATGCCTCCATGAGATCCAGACATTTTCTTGGAGGACCCATCCCATGGTGGTGGTCCCATCCCTGGGCTGGTATCCTGAGTTCTATAAAAACAAGAATCCAGGCTGAGTGAGCCATGGGAAGCAATTCAGTAAGTAGCACCCCTCCATGGCCTCCGCATCAGCTCCCGCCTCCAGGTTCCTGCCCTTGAGCTCCTGTCCTGACTTCCTTTGGTGATGAACAGCGATGTGGAAGTGTAAGCTGAATAAACCCTTTCCTCTACAACTTGCTTTTTGGTCATGGTGTTTTCATCACAGCAATAGAAACCGTAACTCAGACACCACCCTAGGAAATTTTAATGTAGTTCAATGGAGCTTAGAGAGATAAGGAGGGGTGGAGAAAGACAGGGACGCCAGTGCTTTTTAGATGTTGGCCACTGAATGCCAGCTGCAGCTGACTGACTGGTGTGTAAAAGAACTAGAATCTGGGTATTAAGTGAAAGAAAACTCTATTTTGGTAATAACATAATTTAACTAAGAAACCCAGCATCTCCTTAACAGGCGGTAAGTGGGGAGGGCTCTTTACTGTTTTCTTCTGGAACTCAGGCAATTGAATTGGACTGACTGAAATTTGAAATCCAGAGTACTACAAAAAAGCAGGCTAGACTGCATCTACTCTGCCTGCTTGGTCTAAAGTTCTTTACAAATGGAACTATTTGGTTTTCATCCATTTTTTTATAAAAACCTGTATATTCCCTTATCTATTCTTCTTTGAATAACAAAAGCCCTTTTTTGGGCTCCTCCTCTGAGGGAAGATAGTTCTGCATGTTGTATGTCAGGAAGCAGTGGTGGGAGAGGGCAGACAAGCATCAGAACCTGGTCACTTTGCCCTGGAGTCAGGAAGCAGGGCGACATGAACTCCGGTACTCTCAGAGGCTGCTCTCTGCTTGCTTCTTCCCCAACCGCTTTTTATGGCCATGGGATAGCGGTGGTAACATTCAAGGTGGCTTTTCCTTGGCAATTAAACCTTCCTAGAAATTCCTTCATAGACACACCTCTGGGTGTGTTTCTGGGTAATTGCACATTCAGTCAAGTTGACAATGAAAATTAACCCTCACAGTCAGTGTATCAGCAAAGACGGATCCATAACTATTTCTAAAAGTAGGGTCAAACTTGTAAAGTTGCCTTCAAGAAAGTGTAGCTTCATTGCTTGCTTGTTTTTGCTGATGATAAGATGTGTGTAAAAAGTAAAAAAAAAAAATACTTGATAATTCTGATGCAAGAAAGCCTACTTTAAGGCTAAAACCAGACCTATTAAGAAAGCCACATGAGAAGCCAGGTATGGTGGTACATGTCTTTACTATCAGCGCGAGGAAGGCAACCTGGTCTACATAATGACTTCTAATGCTGCTAAAGGTATATGATGAGACCTTGTTTTTTAAAAAAATAAATAGATAAAAGAAAACCATATAGCACCCCTCTCAAAGTCAAGAAAAGTTGCTACAGCCTAATGTTATCTTGAGCTTCCATAGCTAAGTACTGCCTATGGGGGTCTTCAGCATGGAGACTGGAAGGCCAAGATGAAGATGTTGGCAGTATTGGTTTCTTTTGAAGGCTCTCCTTGGCTGGCAGATGACTACTCCATTGTCTTTACATGGTCCTCCCTCAGTGTGGTCACCTGTCTGTATCCAATCACCTGGTGTCAGGCCTCACCCTGAAACCTTCCTTTTAACTTGCTAAGACCCTTGGCCAATGTGTATTTTGAGGGAACCCAGTTCATCTCATTACCCCTAGCTTCCTTCAGAAAAGTCACAGCAGAAGAACTGAACACCAGCCAGGAGAAAGAAGAGCCTGTGGGCAAGACTCCCGGAGTTGCAGTAGAGCATATCAGAGCTGGCTGGTCCACCTCATTTACCAGCAAAGAGCCAAGGCTCAGAGGAGAGAGGCAAATACACCACACACTAATATTTCTCATTAAAGCTAAACCCTACCCAAACCCTGTGCGTGTGTGTGTCTGTGTGTGTGTGTGTCTGTGTCTCTGTGTGTGTGTGTCTGTGTGTCTGTGTCTGTGTGTCTGTGTCTGTGTCTGTGTGTGTGTGTGTCTGTGTATCTGTGTGTCTGTGTCTGTGTGTGTCTGTCTGTCTGTGTCTGTGTGTGTGTGTCTGTGTGTGTCTGTGTCTGTGTGTATGTGTGTCTGTATGTGTGTCTGTGTGTGTGTGTCTGTGTCTGTGTATCTGTGTCTGTGTGTCTGTGTCTGTGTGTGTGTCTGTGTGTGTGTGTCTGTGTCTGTGTCTGTGTGTATGTGTGTCTGTGTGTATGTGTGTCTGTGTGTGTGTGTCTGTGTGTGTCTGTGTGTGTGTGTCTGTGTCTGTGTATCTGTGTCTGTGTGTCTGTGTCTGTGTCTGTGTGTGTGTCTGTGTGTGTGTATCTGTGTCTGTGTGTCTGTGTGTGTGTCTGTGTGTGTGTGTGTGTCTGTGTCTGTGTGTATGTGTGTCTGTGTCTGTGTGTGTCTGTGTCTGTGTCTGTGTGTGTCTGTGTCTGTGTGTATGTGTGTCTGTGTGTCTGTGTGTCTGTGTGTCTGTGTGTCTGTGTGTCTGTGTGTCTGTGTGTCTGTGTGTGTGTGTCTGTGTGTGTGTGTCTGTGTGTGTGTGTCTGTGTCTGCGTATCTGTGTCTGTGTGTCTGTGTCTGTGTGTCTGTGTCTGTGTGTGTGTCTGTGTGTGTGTGTCTGTGTTCATTGGGGGCATACGCTTGTGTAATGAGGACATGTGGAGGCCAGAGGACATCTTAAGTACCCTCTCTAGAGCCTCGGTCTCCATTCATTGTCTTTCTATACATTTCTATTTGTTTATTATTGTTGTAGAGGCAGAGGGGGTAAGCACATACCAAGGTACACGCCAGGAGGTCAGAAGACAACATTGTGGAGTCCATTCTCTCTCTCCGCTGCTTCATGGGTCCCAGGGACCAAGCTCAGGTCATCAGTGTTGTACAGCACGAGTCTACCCATTTAACTCTCTCCCCAGTCCAAATCCATCCACCTGCTTTTCTGAGAGAAGATCTCGCTGCATAGACTTCACCCCAGGGCTTCACTGTCTTCACCTCCTTTGGACTGAGATTCTAGGAACACCATCATGCCCAGTTTGGCGTTTCGTTTTGTTCCCAAATGGATTCTAGGGACCAACTCTGGTTGCTAAGCTTGGAGGCAAACACTTAACTGACTGAACCGTCTCTCCAGTTCTTAACTACTGACCTAGAACCCAGAGTGAAAATAAGCCACAGCCAGCCACTCCCAGGCCCACCTGCCGCCCTCAGATTGTATGGGCTCAGGCACACTCTGGGCACCCCTGGAGTTGGGGCTGGCAGCCCAGCCCCTATCCTCCATGGAAGGCTTTATTGGTTTTCAGACAGACCATCCAAGACAGATACACGGACTCCATTATAGAATGTTCTCCTTATTTTAAAGGGTAAGGTTTAAAGAGAGGATTTCTCATTTCTTCTCCTTTAAGTGGATGGGTGATATGGGTGTGTGTGTCTGAGTAGACTAGAGGTGTCTCTAGTTTCTACCTTATCTTATTCTCATTTTTAACTACATATTGTAATATGTATTTTGGGTGTGTGCGTGTGGATATCAGAGAACAACTTGCTGGAATCCATCCTCTTCGTCTGCCACGTAGGTCCCAGGGATTGCAGTTAGGTCACTGGCTTGGTACTGTCACCCAGCGAGCCGTCTCCCCCACCCTCTGTCTTTATCTTTCAGGAGATGCTTCCTCTCCAAACCTAGACCTCACTATTTCCACTCCTAGCAGTCCAGAGAGTCTCCAGGATGGACTGGTCTCTGCCTCCTCATGGCTCAGGTTACAGACACTGCTGACAGGCGTTGATGTGGGTGCTTCGGATCTAACTCGGTTCTCCATGCTTACACTGCAAGCTCTCAGCCCCCTCAGCCGCACCCTCAGCCCGTGCTCTTATTTTCAGTAAATACCTCTGAGCCCAGTTTGCCCATCTCACTCTTCTTTCTCTTACATGCAAAATGCAGATTCACATCCTGGTGTTTATAAGGTGTTTTCAAAAACCTAACTCAAAAAATTGACTCAAAATGCAGCTCAGAAAAAAATACAGATACTAGTTGATGCTGAGTGCAGACAAGTCTCTGGAAGGCAAAACCGGAGGCTAACCAGGCCGGGAGCTCCCAAGCCTCCTCCCCATTTCCCTCTGCAGAATTCCTTTCTGCCTAGGGCAGGCTTGGCTCATAGCTCTCAAGGCTACTACTGATTCCCAAGGAAGCCCCAGACCCACAAATGTTCATGGGTCAAAGAATCATGAGCTGACCACTGTGCATTTGGGATTTCACCTTGTAAACACGGGGATTCCTTTAAAAAAAAAAAAAAAAGAAAGAAAGAAAGAAAAGAAAACAAAAGAAAAGAAAAGAAAAAAAAAAGAAAAGAAAAGGAACAGAAGAAAGGGAAGAAAAATCACTATGAAGGGGAAAAGTCTGAGCTAAGTTTTTCCTTTTGGAATCTTGGCGGGTAAGGTTATCGATCCTCAATCTGGCTTTCGCCAGACACTGTATGTTTTGAGCAGGCGTGCAGCCGTCTGTCCATGGCGTGGCTGCCAGGACATTCAGCGCTGACCTGTAACAATGCCTTTGATTCCAGTCCTGAAGACAGGCGGCCTGCAGGATGGGTCCGCGAGACACAGCCCAGTGGCTATGAGGTGGAGCCTGGAGCAGTTGCACAAAGCCTGAACATAGACTAAGCTACAGAAAAGTCCAGGGTTCAAAGCCCACTAGGTCTGTTACCATGCACTGGACTGAATTGACTTCCTTGTGTTTGAAATCGGCCTAGCTAGAAGGTACAGTAGCATGTACATGCTGCCTCTGCAGTTGAGTCTTTGCCACCCCCCAGCCCCAAATGCTCAAAGAAGAAGCATAGTTCTTCTTAGGCCAGTGAACTGGAGCTCATGGATGTATTATTACATGTAAGTCCAGGTCCACGGGTACTCAGTCCCTCATGTCTACAGGGTTGGTGCCCAAGACACTGAGCAGTCTGTAGACAGCAGTGCTTTGGAAGTAGAAAACCAGTCCACATGGCCTGGCTCATTGAATTACCTGTGAGGCAGAGGGGAAGCCGGGACTTTCTCTCCTAACCAGGCATCTATTGTCCTAATACTATACTTTATCCAAGACAAAACACTATGTGGAGTTTTTCTTTTTCTCCTAGCCTTTGGGAGGTCTTGACCTAACTGTGAGTTCTAGGATTCACCTCTTATTTACAACTTTTTATTACATTTATTTATTACATATTTTTATTTATTGTGTGCATGTGTAAATGTGTGTGGGTTTTAGCATCAGAAGCACACAGCCAGCCTCTGATCCCGGCGATGACGTCATCCCTAGGCGACAAGGCCCCTCTCGAGTCTGTTGCATGCAACCGCCACACACTCCCTGCGCATGCGTCACCTGCATCACCTATGTATATCATCACCTGGGTTACCTACTTCACAACCTGGATAAAAGACAGAGACCCCGACCCCTCTCTCTCTTTTTCCTCTTCCTCGCTTCTTCACCTCTTTCAATAAAGGACCTCTTTCATGGGAGCTGTGCTGGCTTGGTGTGATCTGTCCAGGAACAAGCCGTTTTCAGCTAAGAGTGGGTAAATGAGGTACCACAGTTCATGTGTGGAAGTCGGGGGCAACTTTCAGGAGTCAGTTCTCCCTTCCTGGTAAGCAGGTTCTGGGAACTGAACTCTGATCATCATCTTGGCCACAAGTACCTTAACCCTCTGAGCCCTTTTGCCTGCCCTACATCATAATTTGTTCTCTGATTTCTTTAGAGTACCTTGACTTAGGATCCTATTAATAGCAACAAAAATGATGAAAAATTGATGTGAATTCACGGAGGTTATACGCACAAAGGGGGGGAGGTTGTTTCTATTTTCATGCTTTTAGGACAAAGTCCTGCCTTGAACTCCTGCTTCCCCTGCTTGAGTCTCCAGAGTGATGACATCAGAGGCATGCACTACCATGTCTGGCTGTCATAAGGGAAAGTTTTGTTAAGAAAAAGTTAAAGTCTGGCAATATATGATCCAGCACTTCTGAAGTCCGGATTCTTATTCTTAGAAATCACATCATAGCTGTGACGGACAAGGGGGAGGGGGAAGAGGAGGGGGGAGGGGAAGAGGAGGGAGGGAGAGGAGA
>CM052717.1:27534997-27665427 GCA_028551405.1 Uromys caudimaculatus | reverse complement strand
GGGAGGGGAAAGAAGAGAAGAAGAGAGGGAGAAGGAAGGAAGGAAGGAAGGAAGGAAGGAAGGAAGGAAGGAAGGAAGGAAGTTACAGTAGGGACACTGTGCACTCTGCTGCCTTCAGTATGGTAGCAATACAATGGACTAGTGTTGCCCTCAGTGTGGTCCTCCCTCCACACCTACTCTAGGGCTGCTCTGACTGAGACATTAGCACGACAGTGCCAGTTTTCACAGGAAGAGCTGTGACCCTGACCACAAACTTCCTCAGAGCCACTGTTTATCTCAAACCCAGTGTTCTCTCCTTCCAGCACACTTTGCTATTTGTTCTCTGGCTAGGACTGAACGATGCTGAAATTCTATGCCAGTGTGCACCCCCAGAGGAAAAGTAACGAGTCCAGTTTGTGAAATAAGCATGAAAAATAACAATGTGTTAGCCTGGGAAATACCGCAATTCTTCGAGCACCGTGTGGACATGTGTGCTGCTGTATTAGCATCATACGGGGCCTGGGGCATATCGCAGTTTCTGTGAAGGTGATCGTTGGCAAATCCCAAATGTGTCAGCATCATCTGACGGACAACCCATACCTGAGCAAGGTCCACTGACATCCTGAGGGGTTGATGGCCTAGAGACAATGCTGTGAGAAGCTTCCTGTCGGAGGAGCCAGGCATCACAGCTGCCTTGTGAGCAGCCCTCTCTCCGTGCTTCCAGAGGCTCCAGGCACCCTGATCAAGGTGATAAGGTGTATTTGCAGGTGATAAGCATTTTGATAAATACAAAATGGGACAAATAACTCTTCAGTGAATGGCTCAGAATCATCTTACAGTTTTGCTCAGTCTCCTTATGTAACTTCTACATCAGGAAAAATGTGGAAACTCTTTTTAAAAATCACTTTGATTAAATATTTTTAATATTTCTATGTGCATATAATGTGTTTGGATCCAATCCATCCTCCATTCTCTCCTCTACAATTCCTTCCCTCTTCTGCCATCAACTTTCTCTCCCAGCCTCCTAATATGTTCTCCCCCCTCTGCCCCTCCCCCTCTGCCCCTCCCCCTCTGCCCCTCCCCCTCTGCCCCTCCCCCTCCCCCTCCATCTCCCTCTCTATCTCCCTCTCTATCTCCCTCTCCCTCCCACCCCTCTCCCTCTTCCTCTCCCTCTCTCCCTCTTCCTCTCCCTCTCTCCCCCCACCCCTCTCCCTTCCCCCCTCCTTCCCTCTCTCCCTCCCCCTTTCCCATCCCTCTCCCTCTTCCGCTCCCTCACCCTCTCTCTCATGCCCACTGAGTCCATTAGTTCTGCCTGTGTGTTCATGGGTATAGGATAAGCCAGTGGGGCAGAAGAAGCCTTCCAGGGCCTGCATCCCTGGGGGATGGGTGGGCAGGATAGAGGAGGTGTGTGGGAAACACTAACTGTAAACATCTTTGAAACTGCCATATGGAAACTTGCTACTGTAGAAACTCAAAAGTAAAGGCTTGGTAGCCCATATCTTTAATCTCCACACTGGGGAGGCAGAGACGGGCAGATCTCCGAGTCTGAGGCCAGCTGTTGTTCATGGCAAGTTCCAGGACTACACAGTAAGACCCTGTCTCAATAATAATAATAATAAAGATGTGATTTTAATATTTAATATCTTTATAGGATTCGAATAGTTCAAGTCAATTCACAATCCCCGTGCCCATCGGTGCTTAACAGGAACACAGAGGCCATCGGTCCCCCTCTCTTCCCTAACCTATGCTTGGTTAGGGAAAACAAAGTTTGGCAGTACTAAACAGACCTCAAGTGGCTCAGATCAGACTGCCGAAGGGGAGGTAAGCTCCTGGCCACTGGTGCAGGGCACCTGAGTTGTTCGGTACACTAGGGGGCGCTGTATCCACAACAATATCCTCCAGATTCCAAGAGCTTTCCAAACCTCATGCTTCTCCCATATGGACTGACTTCATTCACCAGAGCCTTGTGGCCCAGAAGGAACTCGTGGCTGGTATGAATAAAGCTCAGTAACAAACTTCCTTGATGGTTACATTATAAGCGTCTCTAAGTCATGGGACCTGTTTTTGTTTAATTGGGTTTTTTTTTTTTTTTTTCAGAAAAACCTCTGTCTTGATATGCAATATACCTGTATAAAACTGTGTATGGCATAAGTGTACAGCTCCACGTACTTCTATAAGCTGAATGCCACTCATATAAAGTACCTCTCAGCTCAAGGAAGCAGACCCTGCCTGCATCCACGATCTTCCGGTGCACCCTTAAAGCCTTTTCTACCCTATCTGCAGGCATCAAGGCTTAGCTTCTCCGTTTGTACCATACACAGTGGGATTAAATGCTATGTTTGGAGATCTAGTTATCCTTTTTTATTATGGCTATGATTCGAAACTTACTATTCATTTAAAACTAAGTGTATATCATATCACCTATCCTGAGCATGTTGTATATTCACAACACGATTGAAATTCTAACTTGGTCCTTGAGTGGTGACAACCAACGCAGGCACTTCCAAGGCTCTACCATTATTGCAGCTATAAGGGTACCATGATGATGAAAAAAACCAAGATTATATGAGGACATCAAAAACCTGTGTTTGAACTAAAAACAGAGATCCAGATAATACTCTGTGTAGTGGCTATTCCTGGTTGTCAACTTGACTATATCTGGAATAAACTACCACCTAGAATTGGAAGGCTCACCTGTGGCCTTAATCTTGAGGCTGGGAGATCACATTTCTGACCTGGCTCTAGAGGCATATTGGCTACGAATCCCAGGAGACTAAGGCAAGGAGATCTCGGAGTTCAAGGTCATCTGGGACAAAGCAAGTCCCAGATCCAGGTGTGGTGGTACACACCTTTAATTAGGACATTAGAAGGAGGAAGATCTTCTCCTCTTGGCCTGCTTGCCTTGTGGGACTCAGCAACTGCTGCTAGATGCTTGGACTTCCATTCACAGCTGACCATTGTTGGGGAGTTGGACTACAGACGGTAAGTCATCAACAAATTCCCTTACTATATAGAGACTACCCCTAAGTTCTGGTACTCTAGAGAACCCTGACTAATCCACTCTGTGTACGTTTTTTAAGGGACACAGAGATGCTGTATGCGTGGTTGCTAAATATGGCACCAGTAAGGAGACAACTTCTGCGGGGTCTGAGCTGATGTGGAGGCAGAGCTGAAGCGGGAAGGTCACTCTACCGTTGGTGCAGATCTGTCCTGTCTGAAAACAGGAAAACATTTCCAAAACCTAAGGATGGCCTGAAGGAACGCAGAAACAAGCATGCGCAGGAACACTGGTTCTCAGCCTTCCTAACGCTGCGACCTTTAACACAGTTCCTCACAGGCTGGTGACCCCAACCATGAACCTATTTCACTGCTACTCCACAGCTGCAGTTTTGCTAAGATACCAGATATATGACCCCCATCTCAAAAGGAGTCACAACCCACAGGTCAGGAAGCTTGTGCGAATCTAAGTCCACCTCCCTATTTTTCATTGTTTATAAGAGACTAAGGTAAGATTGTACCTGATCACTAAGGATTTAGGCGAAAATATTTATTTTACCCCAAAGGCAATGAGGAGCCTTGGACATTCAGAACAAAAAAGTCACCGGAAGCAACTGCTTTTCCATTCTCTGGGTTCATTAGTAGGTTAGGTGATTGTCCTCCTTTCCCACCCTATTGTCTTCTTTCCGGGTTAGGTTTTCTCATCAGCATGCCCCTGGGGCTCTTAATCACTGCCTTCCATCTGGGTTTGCCCAGTGGCTGTCACTCAGGAAGTGAGACTCTTTGGGTGAACTCTGCCCCCAGCTGCTTTAAGGGACAAAGGAGTTGCAAAGGCAAGCTCACCTTGTGCACCTTGCCCTGTTCACTGGAGGAAGGACAAAAGGCAGAAACTGAAGCTTCTGGGAGATGGATTTCCATAGGTGGGAAGCGTGCTTTGCATAGTCATCTATTGAACCAAATAGCGTGAGCAGATTAAGTGGCATTAACTCAGCGTTTCCAGCTTGAGAAGCAGCGTACAGGAAATGCATGCATGTAAGAGCCGACCAGCATGGGCAGAAGACTATTTGCTGGATGTTTGAGTCAGCTTAATGAGATCCCTCCTCCCTCTTCCACCTCCATTTCACTGGCCTGGATGGTGGTCTGGGCTCCCAGTGGCCATCTTAACTCTGTGGCCCTAGCAGCTAGGACGGTTGCCCGATTCCCCTCTACTCAGCTACTGAGGACTGTACACATCTAAAATCTTCTACATGCACATGACATGGGAGGAAAAAGAGAGAGGTTTGGCTCTAATTTTCTCTACCTCAAATGCACAGAGTTTCTTTGTTTTTGTCCGTCCCCCCTCCCCCTTCCCCTCTGCCTGCTTTAACACTTGTCTTTTCTGGCCATCTAATTTCTTTTCTCTTTCATGACTGCAGGCAAGCATGTACAGACAGCAGA
The DNA here is from genome assembly GCA_028551405.1 of Uromys caudimaculatus. Classification (NCBI taxonomy): domain Eukaryota; kingdom Metazoa; phylum Chordata; class Mammalia; order Rodentia; family Muridae; genus Uromys; species Uromys caudimaculatus. Next base: position 27,661,014 of record CM052717.1, on the reverse strand, counting down.
GCACTGACTCACAACAGCCAAGTGATTTATTTAATTGTTGTAGCCAAGATGAAGGGTCAAAGGTCATCCTCTCATGGGAGTGGGGTGGGGGGCAGACCCATTGGGATGAAACTCACCTAAAAGCAAACATGTGACTTTAGGATCCCAAGGGCCAACCTCAAACACACTGTAACTAATTGTTCACAGAGTTACATCCTAGAAAAGTAGACATTAGACACATCTTACCACCCTCACGCAGGGTCATGGTCATTAACTTGTCCACTAGTTCTCTCGCTGAAGCTATTAGAAGCTACAAGGTTTCCAGAGTTATAAATGTATTAGTCAGTTAAACCCTGATAATGATAAACATCAGCCAATGTCTTGGTCTTAATATATATTCATACCAAGTTTTCAATGTAACGTGTTACATCGAAAGAAGCTAAATTGTAAATAGTTCTTAATTATGTTTCAGAATGTGTATGTTGACAATAGTTATTGTATTGCATTGGATATCTCAAGAATCAGAGGTAGAATTTTAGTTCAACATAATTGTTATATGATTGAGTAGCACTGTGACATGTTTGAAAATGTTGTCACATATGTTCTATCAAAATCAGATGTAGTCAGTTTTGAAGACTAGGAAACTACAGCTAAGAGAAGCAGAAGATTTATACTGTCACATGGTCACACCGTTGTAGAAGAATTGGTTCTAAAACCCTGTTTAAAAAATACCCCGTTTACCTTCCTTTTGTCTGAATTATGCTGCCAATGTACCAGAAATTGTTTTCATTTTTCTTTAGTCATGGGACGTAACTTCAGAGTTCACTAGGAAGTTGATGGGTGTGTAGCATTTGAACTCTTGGCCCAGAGTTCAATGAAACAGCAAGAGAGCCAGAGGGAGGCTCAGTCCTCAATTTGCACAAAACCAAACTGTAAGAAACAATAACTCCTTGTTTGGGATTGGATTTTTTTTTTTTTTTTTTTTTTTTTTTAAAGTCTAATTGCAGTGAGAAGTCAGCTCGGGAACTTTGTGATATTCCACCAGGGACCCCTCCCCCTCCGAGCACATGGGCACCTTTCCCCTCGTGGAAGAAACAGGTTCACCTAGGCTGGAAGGGAGGGGCTGATTAAGCCCCTGCCACCTCATTCCCTAAAGACCAATCAATTTAAAAGTCACAATGTTCTGCCAATCACATTGTGCCTAATGGCTGGTGCTCTAAAATCCATTTATAAGGTCCCTGAACAGGCTACATGTGGTTGCTCTCCCATCTTGGTACGCAGAGCGACCTCAGCATACTGAATTAATAAATTCCTCTTGCATTTTGCATCAATCCCCGACTCCATGTGTTCACTCGGGGGGTGGGGGGGGTCTCCAGTAAGTTAAGGCTCGCCAGAGTCTTACAGCAGAAGATATCCTGGCCTAAGGTTTCACTTGGTGTGATCTTTCCCTCTTCCTGTCATTTTAGCACAATTCTTAGTCTTGCGGATGTAAAGGGGAAAACATCAGTATGTCTGGATTAAGACAAAGGTTCACTGAGTGAAAATAAGAAAAGTGTTCCTTCTCCCAGGTCCTTGCAGATCAATAGGAAGTACTTGGGGTCAGGCTATCCGGTGGAGAAGCTCCAGCATGTGTGGAGTGCGGGAGGGATGGGAGTGGACGCAGGATGGCTATCAGGATGACCTTTATCCCACTTACCTTCTCCCTGCCTGTGACGTTCAGTTCTTTGCTACTGTGTTTCCAGACACTTCATCCGGTGATGGCCAGGTGAGATAAGAACAACCTGAGTTTAGTTTTATCTTCACCAAGGCTATTGGCTAATCCAAACTGCTAGCTGTTTCCCTGACTGGTCAGAGAAATTGATAATCCAAAAAGCAGGCCTGTTGAGGGTAGGGGTAAGGCTCCAGTGCTGTCTTCTACCACATCGAGCCTTAGATCCTTAGATAGCACAAACCTTCCAGACTGCAGAGAATGTGGGTCTGTATGCTACAAACTCTCTTCCCCTCTGGAGAAGGCATAAAAATACAACGGGCACAAATAAAGACAGTCTTAAAATTGTAGATGGATTTATTTTATTTTATTGGCCTGTAACCTGCGTGCCAGAAATGAAGATACTCTAAAAAGACACTTGTGTCTCTCAATCAGACTGCTGAAACAATGAACCCCAAAGAAATGGGAATGTCCCCAGGAATCCCATCCTGGAAGAAGGAAAAGACCCTAGCCAGTCCAAGAACCTGACTCCTTGGAAGAGAGTTCACACAGTTCTAACAACGTGTCAGACCACCTTGCAGGATGAGACCGAAGCTCCGACCTGGACTGTCTAGATGTGTATATCCTCTCTCAGATCCAAACGAAACTCTGAAAGGCACTCCACATATGCAGAAATAAGCTCAAACTGGACTGTAGGATTTCCGGTGGTTAGAGGAATGCCATTGTTCCTCAGGAACTGTGTCTCTATCTTACAAAGGAATCATTCCCCTTACCTATGGAAGGACAAATGGCTACCTGTAGATGCACACTAAAGTCCATGCTGGTCGCCAGGTTCCTTCAGTATCGTAAGTACCTGTTACACATTTCAAAGTCCAAGCTAGCACCCTAACCTGTCTAACCTCCAAAGGCTTCCCTCCTCCTGGATACCCGTTTGCTCTTTATAATGGCAAGGTCTTCCCCTCTCCCCTGCTATCCTCACTATGGTCTCTCTAGTCTCTCTCCCCCGATGCTTTCCCCTCTCTCACAGATAGCCCTGGTCATGTCCAGTCGGCTGGCCGTGGTTAGTCTACTGCTTTCTCTCTCCGCTCCGGACTCCTCCAGATGCCTCTGGATAGTTTTTCTTTCTTATGAGTGATAAGAAGCTTCTTCTTGGATTTCTGAGTTCGAGGCCAGCCTGGTCTACAGAGTGAGTTCCAGGACAGCCAGGGCTACACAGAGAAACCCTGTCTCGAAAAACAAAAAAACAACAAAAAAAGAAGCTTCTTCTTAACCATACCATGGAGATGTCATGTGGACAGCTTCTATCTACCCCCTCACATACATCCTTGACTCTCTAAATGCTGATCTGACATCATGGCAGACACTAGGGCTGTGTTGGCCCTCTTTGTCCCTCTTCCCAGTGTGACCATATTGAATGCATCTCCCTTCTCCTGCTTTCCACTTTTTAGATTTGGCTCTTTTGATTGGCTTATTGAGGATGGGTGACCAGATCTGACTTGAAGTGCAGGCTATGACCCACAGTAACAGTCTCAAACACATCTCTGTGTTCTAGTGCGATCACAGAATTTGCTTATATCACACAAGTGAACACTAATCAGGTGACTCTGAGTTGGGAGTGGAAAGGGGCCTTAAACAGAGGCAGAATAGAAAAGATTCCAAAGGGAAAAAAGAAAAAAAAAGTCAATCTTGGTAATGGCTCAGTTGATGAAGTGCTCTCTTTACAAATGTGACAACCTGAGTTTGATCCCCTTCCCTTGAACTCTCTTGACAGAAAAAAAATAAATGAAAGAAAGAAAGAGAAAGAAAAGGAAGGGAAGGGGAGGGAAGGAAGGGGAGGAGACAGGTGGAGAGAGGAGGAGAGGGGTGGGGAGAAGAGAAGAAAGGGAGAGGAGAGGAGAGGAAAGGAGAGGAAGCCAAGGTGGACCCACAAATTTGTAACCCCACTGTGGAGCCATGGAGGGAGAGACAGGAAAATCCTGGGGCTCTTAGCTACCTATAGCTAGCATGTCCTAGGCCAGTAAGAAACTCTGTCTCAAAAGACAAAGTAGATGGCACTTGAAGAATAGCACCTGATGTTGTCCTTATGCTTACGCACAGACAGACAAAACTCGTTCTGGAGTCTATTTCAAATATTCCTAGAATAATTAATCCCCAAAGCTTGTGACTCCATTGACTCTGAAGGACACAAATCAGCATATAGAGTAGTTTCTTTTGTGGAAGATCTCAATTTGTTGAGGTTTAGCAAAGCTCAGACACCTTCACTTGCCCAATTAATGCAGGGATTGCTTTCTAGCTCATTGGATTAGAAAAAAACATATACAGCCTTTGTAACCTTGTAAATGTGTCATCCTGCACATCACATTATTAATTGTGTAAAGCGATCATAATTTTTATGGTCATAGCCTTGATTTGAACAATCCTGGTATTGTCTGTTTCTTCCTGGAGCCAAGATGAGTTCCACCTCCTAAACAGATGGGGTGATCTGAAGATCCAAGCCAGGCATCCCTTTTTGTCTGTTTTTGTCTTCTCTAAGGCATGCACACACACACACAGACAGAGAGAGAGAGAGAGAGAGAGAGAGAGAGAGAGAGAGAGAGAGAGAGAAACACAGACATACAAAGAGAAACAGACAGACACACAGACATATAGTACTGATAATTTTATATATTTGAAAACTAGGGTTATACTTTATTCTTGAATTTTCTTAACTGTGTTCCATGTGCCAGAAATCGAACTCTAACTAGACCAGGAGGAAAATTCTCATGAACCATGTGATCTCAGAGGTGGGAAAGTAGTCCATACCCAGCAGCCCTCAGTCTCCACTGAGGTGTCTTTTTAGATTTGCTTTCGATAGCTCTATCCTCTGTTTTGAAGATCTGCCATTTTTTTTAATGCAACTACTTAAGTGAGAATAAACTAGAGAAAAATATAATTAATTTGAAAAGATCTCAAAATTCATAGAAAATTTAAATCATGTACAATCTAACTGACATTACACAGCAGTCACATTATAGTGTATATCTTTCTAATCTACATATATTCTTTCCTGGAGGATATCACTGAGGTTTGAGTAAATACAAAATTCTACATATTTAATGATATGTTTAATATCATTTGTCCTTACAAATCCTGTTAGCTTTGGGACTCTATGCACATCAGAACACATATGGACTTCTTGAATTTACATTCTAAATCCTATAGGTATAAGCATATGGTGTGTATTTCTCCTTAGAAAAGGCCCACATTATTACCATACTCTCAGAGAGGTCTGTTACCAAAGAACAAAGCCAAGAGCATTGCCATTCAGGTTGGAAAGCATGTTCATGTAAATTACTATAGATTCACTGGTCCTGATCATTAATATGCTCAACTAGTCTCAAGCTCATGACATAGGCAAACTTTATAACCTAGGAACTCGTGAATCTAAACCACAATTGTTCAAGCCAGACCTTCTCTTGATGAAGGAGTCTTGCTGGTGCCAGCCTCCAGTTACAGCAAAGCTCTCTTAACCTCTCAGGATGACTAACTCTTGTGAACCTGTTAAAATGGGGTATTTTAATGACCTGTGAAGGTTGAAGGAAGACTGTGGTGTCAGGGAGCAGAAGCAGTAGCTCATGCAGAAGAGCTTAGCAAAGGGAAGGCTGGAGCTGGGCTGCTGGCTTGGTTATGGTTGATGACTCTGAGGCCTCCTTAGAGCTGACCAAACCAGTTTGGCCTAAAGCTACTTACTGCCTCAAACACCAGGATCCCTGGGCACTGGCAGAGCTTGGAACAGTGACTTCCGGGCAAGACCATTCAAAATAATCCAATCCCAAGCATGGATTGTGGGTTTTTGTTGTTTTTTTGTGTTTTTTTTTTTTTTTTTTCGGACAGGTTAATGACTTCTTCTTTATAAATTAAACACCAACAGTTACTGAAGTCTCCCTTCCCCGGCCACTAGTCTACCACGGTCCTACTTGAGAAGCCTCTTTGAGTCTGCTCTGGCTGAATCGGAACCCACTTTCCTTGTCTCTGTGTGTGTGGTACAGCTTGCTCCTCCCAGGCTCAGGGTCGTCACATTCCCTGTCCCTCAGGCACACATTTTAATCTTAACTATTATTTTCTAGTCCCATTTTCACTTTAAACAGAGAACAATGAATATGTTTCACACCGGCCTTAGATCTGGCCTCTGGTTTAGCCCAGGAGCCCAGGCTGACTGGGAGTACCTCCACCTCCCACCCTCACGGCACCTTCTCGGTCATAAACTTTCCCAACCGCCCCGTGTGAGCTTTCATCCCACATTTAAAGTGTTTCCATTCGTTCTGACCCATCCTCCGACTTACCAAGTTGTTCAGAGTCCTCAGAAAACAAGGAGCTCCCTTTCTGAATTCTAAAATCATTGAAATCTTCTCAAATTTAAACTCACCTTCTGGAGCTTGCGTGCCCATTCAGTGCCCACGCAAAACACGGTGCTCGCAGCAAAGGGGGCAAGGAGATAATTTATCCTAAGCCTAATACAACTGACTGTGACCTAGGAACACGGATTGAGGGTGCCCTGAACAACATGTACCAACCTGAAAGCGGTTACATGAACTTTTGTAGTTACAGAACAAAAGAAAGCCATAAATCAAGGTGTTTTTCAGATGTATTTGTGGGAACACCCAGCAGGTAGTAGACTACAGTGTAGTGGGGAAAATTCCTTTTTAGGTTTTAGGTGTTGTCTGATGATAGTCTTAGCTTGGGGTTTGGTGAAAATTGTGGTAAGTAAGCTATTACATTCCAAAGGTTTGGCCTGGTAGCTGCAAAGATGTCAGTTCCCACCCAGGCAAAGACGCTGAAGACAGCAGGCAGTAATTTGGCTGAGGTTTGCAATGTTCTATGTAGTCAGCCTTGTAGAATCTCTAACAGAGGTGAAGCTTCTCCCCCCCCCCCTGGAAATTTCAGTTCACAACACATTTGTTGGCTTACAGGCAATTCTGCTCCGTTCCTCCCAGGGACCTAGCAACTGCTTACATCATCACCTGCTGCCATTACCAGCCACTGCCAGGGGCTGTGCCAGCAAAAGGACTTTTCGACAACCTGGTTGGTTCTCTCTCTCTCTCTCTCTCTGCTCTCCCCCCTACACACATGTTACTGGCTGGTGTCTCTTTCCCCTTTTCTGTCCTTCTCTGTCCATCCTTTTCTGCCCACAAGGCTCTGCTCCAGTCTGGCTGCCTCTACCCCTTCTCCAGGCCCTCAACTCCCCTCCCTTGCCTCCAATAAACCCCCGTTATAGCAGATCTGTTGCATGGTGTGATTTCTCAGGGGGGACACTTTGGCATGGGCCTGCCAGGTCCCCCCCCCCCCCAGTGCATTATATTTTATAACAGCATTGATGAATAGAAAATATGTATTTGTTGAGTAGGAAGTGGGTTGACCAAACAACTAAAAACCTCCAGCAGAGATGACTGGGAACTGTAAGGCCCGTGCTATACCTAACTCCTCCATCTGGATTTTGAACTGCTCCTTTGCATTAGTTTCTCATTTTCCAAAGTGTATAATCTCAAGAATGTCCCACTGGATTGTTAAAAGCAATTCTGAAATCCTCTTGGTAAAGGGTTTTGAGTTTTTTTTCAAAGAAAGTAGGCCTATGTCAAATAAGAGCACATTGCTAAAAATAGCTTTTGGTTCTAATAAATATATGATGAACAAATTTGCCTTCTGTGACTAAGGAATTATTCTATGTGGCGATTAGGATTTTAGTAAGCCAAATACACTTGAAAGGATAGTTGTCAGAGGTGAGGGTGGCAATGCTAAGATGTGTTCAATTACATAAATTAATTGCTTATATTGTTACAAACTCTTTTATGGTTTTATCATTACTATATTTCATTATAATATTAGTATTTTACTAGATAGCTCTTTTATAACAATTTTCAGGGATTATTGGTACGCCATACATATTAAATAAAGTATAATAAAATATTTTGTGTTTGGGTGATACCTATGAGCACACATGTGTATGAGTGCCCATGCATATAAAAAGCAGAAATTGATGTTAGGTGTTTTCTTGGGCCACTCTATACCTTAGACATTGAACAAGAGCTCAGCGGCGTGGCTACTCTAGCTAACTAGCTTGCTCTGAGGGTCCTCTGTCTCCATCTCCGGAGCGCTGGGGTCACAGGCTGACTTCCATGCTCAATCAGCATTAACAGGGATGTTGGAGGTTTAAACTCTAGTCCTTATGCCCCTTGGCAAGTGGTCCATTTCCCCAGCTCTTGTTTAGAACTTTTACTTCAAGAATATAATACAATAAGGGCATGGCTTTTATGTTTTTACTGAAATCAGAGACCCCAATCTCTTCTCCTGAGATTGAGAAAAATAAATACCCTTGACAGAATTGTGTGGCATCTATAGTAACAACCAGACTGGCTACTGGGCTTTTGCTGGGTCAACAAGCAGTAACACAGTCTCAGGTACAATTCTACATTACATTTGCCTCCCTTCATGGCAGACAGAGTTTCAGTCACTGCCACCCAAGTCTCTTTTGACCTCTCTCAGGATCCCATCTATTTCTAGATACTGAAAATGGATACAAGGGGCGAACGAGTAAAAACGAAACCAAGGCTAGCCCAAAGTGATACTTTAACTCGATAAGGGAAACTTTTCAGACATTCTTCAACACATGCATAGGCAAAAGGAAATCCAAGTAATGTTCTCCCCTCAAACCCAAGTAATGTTTTCCTCTCAGAGAAAAAGACCAAAGACAAGGGAGGGTGACCTTCTTTATTTGGAAACCAAAAAATCCTAAATTCTTAGTCTACTTTGTTTTGTCTTCAGGGAAAACCTAGTCAGATGATGTTTTCAATTCCCAAGGTGAGTTCAGTTGTCTGAATAAAGACTGGAATAGTTAGCTATAAGAAGTACACATGCATGCATGTGCATGCGCACACATGCACACACATGCACACACACATGCACACACACATGTACACATGCAGGCATGTACACACACACATGCTGATGCCCTCCAATCCCCAAACCCCATAAAATGGGTTGGAGAGATGATTCAGCTGTTATGAACCTGTACTGCTCTAGCAGCGGATATGTATAAATAATAATAAATAAATCTTCTTTAAAGCTAGGTGTATGTGAGAGGGTACAGTAAAGAAACTGCCAACATGACTGCTGCATGGTATGGTTAATTGAGAGGTGTTCGGTTTTTTAAATTGTAACTATGAGAGAAAGAACAGTCAGAGGCACTGGAAGAGTGCAGAGCACAGAGAGAAAGTAGACTGACCCTGGCCAGCGAATGGCCATGGCAGGAGCAGGGGATAGAAGATAGAGAAAGCACAGAGAAGAGCTGAGTTGTAAGAAGGGTGACCATCTGGGAGGAGGGAGGGGCTGGGAGACTGCTGGAGGGAATGAGAAGGGTTGAGGGAACCTGGGGGCTAGCACAGACCTCAATATGCTAATAGGCACCATAGGTATATGTTAACTGGAGAACCATAGTCCCTAGAGCTAAGGGAAATGCTTCTTTTGGTAGACAGGAACCGGTTTTACAAGTTCTGCAAGGATGCTGGCTTTTATCTAACCACCGGAAATCCTCCTATACTTCATGTTGAGCTCATGTCTAGATATTTGGACTGACTTTGGGAGTTTGGGGAATTGAGTTTTCTTCTGGGCCTGACCTGACCAGGCACCATAGCATGTGTTTATAATCCCAGTGGGGGCGCAGCAGAGACAGGAATGTCTCTAGGACGTGAGTGCTGGCCATCCAGTCTCTCATGAGCCCCAGGCCAGTGAGAAAACTGCCTCAGAAAGAAAAGAACAGGAGGGTTAACATGGTTGCTGCCATGCCTGCCGGCCTGAGTCTAACTCCCAGAACCCATGGTGGAAAAAAAGAGAACTGAATCCCAAAAGGTGGCTTTTGACCCCTTCAAGTACCATGGCACAGAGGTGTTCCCTACTGTGCATGGGTATACACAATAATAATAAATAAAATCTGAACTGAGAAACAACACTCTGTTATCTTCTGGCCTCCACATGCAGGCATACAACAGGCACGCACGCACACACACTGCAATAACTGGCCAGCTCTGGAAAACCATCACTGGCAGGTCCTAACACTCCAGGAACATTTTATTTAAATACTTTAAAAATCCAAAAAGAAAAAAATTTGAAGAGGGAAAAGCAGGCACCAAGGGAATCTTCCACTGAGAGAACCAGGCAGGTAGGTCTCATAAATCAGGCGTCCTCCTGCTCTGTGGTATGTGGGATGATTTACCGAAGCCATAAAGGGAATTAAAGATGTAAGTGAGAGACACTGCGGGAGCCCAGAAGTGGGATGATGCAGATGCAAAGCTGATTTGGACATAGAGCTCTGGGGGAGCAGGGTTCATAGCTGCCTTAGGCGCAGGGGAGACCAGTGATGGTCTTCTCAAGCTTTAGAGAGTCATCGGGTACCCTTGTCACACAGCTGGGAGACACAATTGAATGTCATTATCAAGGGGAGGCGGCTATCCCATTACAGTTTTCTGCCACTTCATTTGGGTTTAGGAGGCTGGGGGAGGCACTTCCAGAAGAGTGTGCCGTACTCTGTAAAACTAGAAGAGATGTATTTGAGCTTCACCCCTGAAAGAAAATCGCCACCGAGATAAAGTAAATAAAAGCGATTCCAGAGGACTACTAACCAATTAGCACATTCCTTCAGTCCAAGAAACCATAACTCATCTCGAACACTCGGCACATCCTATCAGGGGTGCTAAGAGAAGAAAGTGTTCAGGTTAGGAGGGGCGTGCCTTCACTATGAAGCCGCCAATAGCCTTCCCTAGTGGCATTCCCCCTCAAACCAAAAGCAAAGGATGGTCTCAAGTTGTGGATTCTAAGTCAGGATTTTGGTATGAGACCCACGGCACAGATTTCAGAGCTGTGCTCCCCTTGAACTGGGATAGGACAGTGTCTATAGAGCAGGGGTTGCGGACTCTGGGACATATGGGCCAAGAAAAAGAATCCTAATGGAGGGGAAAGGGTATATGTTCAAAGCACATTACATATGTGTATGGAAATACCCTAATGTGACCCATTTTAACTAAAATAGCCTAATTTAAAAAATCTTAATAAGAAATATATATACACATATATATACATTTATATTATATTATATGTTGCTTTTCTAGCCCTATTCAAGTAAAAAGAGGAGAGAGAGAGAGAGAGAGAGAGAGAGAGAGAGAGAGAGAGAAGAGAAAGAGGAGAAGGAGGAGGAGCAGGAAGGAGAAAGAGAAGCACTAGCTATTACTATCATGATTTTGAGAAAAGAATGAACCATTTAATACCCAAATATAATCCTCCCAAATAAGAGGAGGTGAAATGAATTCACATCTATGAGCAAAGTCGCTTGTTTTATCTTCTCCAGGGCAAGCATTAACAACCCCCTGCCTGGCACAGTAAAATAAGTGCTTTGGGAAACACAAGTTTTAATACCAGCTCCTATTCATGATGGGTTCCTTCAAGTCCCAAAGGCTAACCAGGAGGAGAAAACAATGCAGGCACCTGGGGCTTAGTGAAACAGCATGAGAGTTCCCTTTAGCCCAAAGTCCAAGAGTGACTATGGGGGAGGGGATGGTGGTATTGAAGCCAAGGGGAAGCTGGTTTCAAAGTTCCTATACCCAACAAAAAGGCTGCCTCTCTTTTCAATCACAAACCACTTTTGCCTGGTCTAGTGTTATGGGATCTGGTCTTCTTCCTGTAAAGGAGTCCCATAAGAGCCTGGTATTATCCAACTAAAGACAGAAGGTCTAGGTTACGTGGGAGAGGATCCTCAGGTTCCTGCACACCCTAGAATTCTCTAGGGGTAGTGCTGGAAGGCCCAGGAAACTGCCAGGAAACCTGTCATTTTGATTTACAATGAAATTGATTTGTTTGATGATCGCAAAGACAGATGGAGTTAGTGCTGCCAAAAACCAGGAGGATTTGTCCACAACCAGCTCTTATTTACTGTAGGCCTTTTTAGTTTAAGATTTATGTCAGAGTGCAACATGCGACTGTAAAATGTAGAGAGAGTCAGACCTGATCACACGCCTGTCCACCTCCCTCTGGCAGGAGGGTGATGCATAGCTCTTAGAGGAGAGGCCGAGACTCAGATGCTGAGCTAGAGACAGAATGATTTAATCCCCTCCCCGAGACCTTCGGAAACATCACTCCAAATGTCCATTTACTTAGAATTAGATCTGAAAGTCTGGATCTATCTCATTGGAAAAGAAAGTGGAGCCCTCAGAACAAAGGGTCTTCTCTGGGGGGCCTTTAAGAAGCGACCTGAAGTGTCTGTCAGCAAACCTCGACTGTGGTTTTACTCTTTAAGTATCTATGCCTTGGTTTCACACTGGGAATTATGACTTATTCTACTCTTTTCTCTGACAAGACTTCGGTTAAGAGCAAAGAAATCTATAAATTTGAAAAAGTTCGCAGCTCTTGTGCAATGTGGTACAAGTTTGATCATAGTGCTTTTAGTGGGCTTTCAGTGTTCTGGTTTTAAAGACAGCATGTCATTATGTATCCCGAGCTGGAACTCACTATATAGCCCAGGCTAGCATCACACTCACTGAGATCCACCTGCTTCTGCCTTCTGAACACTGGGGTTAAAGATGAATAGCAGCAAGCCTAGCAGCTTATTCTTCCTTTAAAGATCTAAAGTCTAAATAAAAACAGTTAATGAAATAAAGGCTTGTCCAGGTCTTTGAGAACTCACTGAGAGCTTGGCTTCCAGTCTTGGCATTCCCAGAAATCATACAGGTTCTCTGCTCCTAAGAAGAATCAAATAACCCATACAACTGGAGTACACTCTCCACAACCCATAGAACTGGAGTACACTCTCCCCCTAACTCCAGTTCTAGCCTCTGGTCCCTCCCAGCCCTTGGGCCTAGAGAGGCACATCCTCTTGTGCTCTCTTCATCCTCACCATTCTCTCCTCCAAGCAGGATAGCAGTTGCCTCCTTAAGGAGTGCTTAGGTGCCTGCTGCTAAGATAATACCACCCAGGCATAAGAGTACTGTTACAAACTGCGGTGCGAGTAAGCAGGGGATCTCACAATGTGCCCTCACATGCCAGTGGCAGCAGCAACAGTATTGCCAGGCAGCTTGTTAGAGATGCAAGTGCAGAGGCCATAGCCCTGAGTCAATACTCTGGAGAGCAATCCAGCAACCTGCATTTTAACCCAGGTCTCTGGGAGATCCTGATGCAGTGGAAGTATGCGATTGGCTGAACCTTCAAGGTTTAGCAAAAGCCTTGTGTTGGAAATGAGGAGAAGGTAATTTGAAGCATGGGTTCTACCCCTATGGTTCGAAACAGCAACCAGAAAATTCGCAAACCTGAAGTTTTAGGGTGAGCCCATGTACACAGGTTTAGCCTGTATTTCTAATGATACTGGAAAGAAAAGAGAGACTGCAGCTTAAGCAGCGTGCAGAGACGTGGAGTTGGCCCAGGGCCCAGTTGTCAGGCCTCCAGGTGGGGTGGAGGGGTCCCCATTCCATACTCACTCTGTGGTGGAGGGTGATTAATGGGTGCATTTCATGATTTAGGCCTACAGTCTACAGGGCTCACAGGGAGAACTCAGCGTGGGTTGGAGAAGTTAAGGACTTTGGCTGGGCCCCTTTAAAAAACAAGAACTGGACAAGCAGAGATTTAGAGACTTTTTTTTCTTTTCTCTTTTGGTAACATTCCACAACGCGGGAGAACGCGGCTAGCTAGGTTCTTTAGATAGTGGGCATGGACTATGTCTGCCTGAAGGTGGAAGCCAGATCTTACCAGCCAACCTAGGTTTAGAGCGACATCTCATATCTCATGTAAAATTGGGACAGAACTCTTGTGTCAGTCTGAGAGTGACTCTGGCAGATCCCTGGTCCTGTCTGGCCCAGATGCCCAGCTGAGGATAATGCCTGCTTTGTGCTCCACCTTGCTCTACTCTTGGCTCTCTTGTTGTCGTCTGCTGGGCTTGCCTGGTGCTCTTCTGCCTGTCCTTCACTCACGCTCATTGGCCCTTGCTGCTACTGTACGTTTTGCCTGCTTATTTGCATTAGAGGTTCCACCCTGTCGCAGGATTTTCCCTGTCCAATTCCATTAGGGCAGAGGGAGGCCTATGATTGGACATGGAAAGGGAGGCGGAGCTAAGAGTTGCAGAGAGGAAGAGTGTCTCAGGACAGAGAGGAGGAAGAAGGAAAGATGGGAGAGACGTGAACTAGCGTGGCTTTTACCAGTCATAGGTGGCTATGATATCATAAAGGTTAGAATATTGGAATAATTTGTCTAATCTAGGTGGGCAGCTTTTATCATTATCAATTGGTTCTGAAATTATTGTGTTGGCATCTTGTGTATTGAGAATTTATTGATATATAAATCTGATTGGTTAACTATAAACATTAAGAGTCTTGTTTTTACCGGGTTACTGGGTATTGTGATATCGAACTGCGAGGTTGGCAGATCAATTTAGTTCCTGGAATGTGGGACAGAGCCAGTGGGCCCTAACTAGAGATAATTGCCGGTGTGAACAAGCTGGGGCAGACAGTGGCAGTCCCGAGCGCGGAGAGTTGGCAGGTTCATTTTTAATATTTCCCTCAATACCACTCACCTACACTGTGAATCACCATCAGCCAAAGGCCCTCTAAGTAGTCATAGGCATGAACTTGGACTGGTAGGATGGATGAAGAGAGAGGGTGGGGTGAAAAACGGAGTGAAGCCTTGACAATTTTCCTTCAAAGAAAGTGTCCTGGAGCCCAGGGAAGGGCAAAAGCAAAAAATGACTAACCACAGGCTACAGCACCATGGAACCTGCACATGGCATTTATCATAAAGCTCTCCAGCAGCAAGGCCTGGCACACTATGCAACTAATTGATTAAATTAAACAAAGAAAGAAGACGGGAAAAGAAAGGGACCGACAGAGCTTTTTGAGATCCCGAAGGATGACCCAGTTACACACAAGTTAAAAGTTCTCTAAGTCTAAGTTCTCTAAGTAAAAGTTCTCTAAGAGCTGGGTGAGCTCCAAGGAACCCATTTGATTGGTCACAAGTGGCTCTATCAGAACTTTGGTTAAACCTAAGATAAAACATAGTATGGTCAGCTACTGAAGTGCTAAGATAAACTAACTAGTCAGCAAAAGCAAAGGTTAGCTGAATTGGACTGACTGGCTTGGTTAGAATTTCAGTGGATCTTCTCAGAAACGTCATCGAAGATTTATGGAGAGAGAGGCTACAGTAAAGGTGCTAATTGAAATGCAAACTCAATAACTAAACAGCAGAGCTTCCACGGAGACTAAAAAAATAGTAAAAAAAAAAAGAAAAAAATTCATGTCCTGTGCAAACTAAACCCAATTATAATCACACAGCAAGTCATGACCCATGTGCTGTGGCTTCATCAAATACACTGTTACTATCTCCTGGAGGTAGGGACGCATGTGTCTAAAGGCCCCTGAGAATTTGATGGCTGGAAATCTAGAACTTTGACAGCTGAGTAGCAAAGCACTGTAGTTGGAAAAACTACATCTAATGTTGTTAAGGTCAGCTCAGTCATCCTTTTCCTGAACTTTTAAAGCAATTCTTGGAAAGAGGTTAACATCCCAGGGTGCAACTGCCAGGGGGCCCTGACTCAAGTAATCTGAAACGAACGCCAACACTACCCAAAACTCGGGAAGCCTAATCCTCAACTTGAAAAATGACCAGAGCTATTTATTTCTTCTCATGGAGTAATAGAAAACTCAGTTACTCGGTGGCCAAGTATACTCTCTCTCTCTCTCTCTCTCTCTCTCTCTCTCTCTCTCTCTCTCTCTGTGTGTGTGTGTGTGTGTGTGTGTTAAAATATATATGATTTTTATTAGGAGTTTCAAATAGCATAGCAGAAAGGCACATTCAAGCTAAGCCCCTAAATAAATATTCTTTTGGATTTCATCTGTCAAGTTTGGTTGATAAGTGATTTTAATTTGTTACGAGATTAAGCAATAATTTGATAGTCACCAAGTTAGATGAAATACCCCAATTATTGGTTGAGGAATAATTGGAGTCAAAGAAGACAAATAAAACACATATATTGCCTATGTGTGGTAGGGCAGTCAGCAGGTAAAGAGGAGGAGACAACATAGGGAAGATGCTAACTGAGGTTGATGCCCTACTTCAATGGAAATTATTTGGACTTTAAGCCAAGACAATAAAAAAAAATTATCTGAAACTTAATGCTCCAACTTGGGGTCAGGGTCAGGGACCATACACCTGGACTGGTGGCCTAGCCTGCTAAAGGAGATCTACTAAGCAGACCTGGTGTCATTGACCATGGTAGACCCCAGCAGTCAATCGACGAGTACACAACTCGAGATTAGTACCTGAGTAGAAATGAGATTTCCAATGTTGAGTGGAATAAAGCATGATGGGATGGAACTGTGTGGTTTTTTTCCCATCATGCTCTTTATGGGAAGTGAAACACCGAAGGTACATTCAGCTTTCTGGTTGACATGAGGCAATGACTGGGTGAAAGACCTTCTAGGGTCATGCATCTGTGTTCTCTTTACTAGCATGTCAACCTTCATCAGCACAAGCACAGCATGAAATTAAGAGACAGACTGTGATGGTTTGTCTATGCTCTGCCTAGGAAGCGGCAGGATTAGAAGGTGTGGCCCTGTTGGAGTAGGTGTGTCACTGTGGTCGTGGGCTATAAGGCCGTTATCCTAGCTGCCTGGAAGCCAGTCTTCTGTTAACAGTCTTCAGATGAAGATATAGAACTCTCAGCTCCTCCTGCACCATGCCTGCCTGGATGCTGCCATATTCCCACCTTGATGATAATGGACTGAACCTCTGAACCTATAAGCCAGTCCCAATTAAATGTTGTCCTTTATAAGACTTGCCTTGGTCATGGTGTCTGCTCACAGCAGCAAAATCCTGACTAAAAGACAGACCTACAGCAGATCCTCAGCAACTAAAGAAACAGGAAGTATTTAGATGATAGGAGATAGAACACAATTTTGGGGAAGGGCTGGTAGAGTCATAGCTTTTCTGGTGTTATATGTTCAGATACATGCTGTTGACCAAGGTCTCAATTACCCAGTATCTTCTTTCTTCTTCAGTGTGAAGACCTCAGGGGTTAGATTCCCACAGATCCAAAAGGAGAGACGCTTTCTAGCTAATTATCTATTTGTTCATCCCCACAGGTGTTAATTAGTTCAGCTCCATAGACACTACTCTGGAGTGTCTTCATATCTGGCTCCCCCAACTACCTAAGAGTTTGTAGCAACAACACAGCTTACCTCTGTTTGAAAAAAGAGTGTATATCTTTACAAAAGAATAGTAAGGACTTTTCCTCACTGCTTTTCCAAGTGCTGCCCATGGCCTGACAGAAGGAGGAATTCTAAAATGTATATTAACTGAACACATGCTTTCTACAGACAATCTAGAGAACAATTCACATGAAATGTCTTCAAACTATGATTTCATCTTCACTGACTTACTTAATTCAGGGTAAGTGATATCATTTCATGATACAGTAATTCACATACTGAAAGAAACCTAAATTTAAGTGTGAACATTTTTGGGGTTACAAAGCAGGATTCTTAAATGCTTTGTGTTGAAATTTGATAATAACAAGTATTTCATAATGGTGGTAGGGTGATAGAGCTAGTAGCACCCTTGTGGCAAGGGTGAAGTTATCTCAACTCACATTGCTAAGAGAGAAGCAGCATTGTGACTCAGACCCAAACGTTCTATTTTAAATCACTACTAACTAAACATCTTAAGTGCAAAAGATATAGAATGTCAGAACAAGGTATTTGATTAAGCTGAATTCTCATTTCTGTGCATGCTGTGCATATTGTTTTTTCGCCAGTCAGTCTCTTGTGGATGAATTTATTTACTGTCTCTATGCACCTTTTGCCACTTCATCCTCTTCTATTCAGTCTCCCAATTTCTCCCCATCCTACCCTCTTCTCCATCCACATTCTTCTTTCCACTTATCAATAGACCACAATGGAAGACCACAAAGTGGTCTACGGACTTGTAAATCAGGAACTGCCTTAAAGTGCCCACTGTGGGAAGCACCATTCTCTAGGCAGAGAGTACTAAACTATATAAGAACAGAGAAATGGAGCTGAGCACCAGGGAGTGAGTGGGCACATGGATGCTGTCTTCTCTCTGCTCGTGACTGTGGATCTGATGATGTTCCTGATACCACGCCTTACTCACAGAATGAACCGTGACCTGGAATTGTGAACACATTGTATGTAAACATCTAAACATGATAGGCCTTAGTAGGAAAGACAGACTCTCCTTTAAAGGAGACTTCATTATTAGAAATGAGAATGGGGGAGGGATAAGGAGAGCCCAGAAATCAACCTCTCTAAGGAGCAGCCTTCAGCACAGCCTCCAGGCAGACCTGCAATGTATCTTGTAATGTAAGAAATCTTGTGGGGTGTTCCACATCATGCAGTTTAGTTCAATATTGTTACGTGATTTAAAAAATTAGAGATTATGCATAGGACTATAAATCAGGAACTGTTGTTAGGCACAGACAGCTTCTGCATATGTGCATACGTGCGTGCTGCTGAGTGCAGGGTCCCCAGAGGCCAGAAGAAGAAGTTAAATTCTCCAGGGCTGGAGTTACAGGCTGTGAACTGCCCGACATTGATGCTGGGAACCAAATTTGGGTCTTCTGGGTAAGCAATACTTGATCTTAATTACTGAGCCATCTCTCCAGCCCAGCACAGATAGCTTCTTAACTCTCTGTCCCAAAGAGAGCTGTACAGAGACGTGGCCTTGATTCAAAATGTAGAGTCTGACCTTAAGGTACTGGCCAAGGGAATGGAACACTCCTAGGACAGCAAAGCCAACATAATGGAAAATAAGTTGGGGTACACTCTGGAGCATCAGCCTTAAATTCAAGGAAGACAGAAAAGACCACAGCGTGCTACAAAAAGAGTGGTGGCAATATTGTCACTTTATAATACCTACATAGTACACCCTGTTTAAAAAAGGTTCATCTGCTATAGGCCATGTGGCTCCTGTAAGGAGAGACTCAGGAGGGAATAATCCTGTGGCCTCCTTAAGGCTGTGACAATCTCAGCTCTAAGGGTTGCTCCTTGTATCTACATGGCAAACTAGAAACATCTGTAATTCTAGTTCCAGGGAATCTGAAGGCTTCTTTTGACCTCCAGGGGCACTAGTTATTCATATGTGCACAGAAACACATGAGAGCAAAACACTCATACACATAAAAAAATAAAAATTAAAAAAAATCAGGACAGTAAGCCTGAAACATGGTTGGCTTGCCCTCTGTGAAGCAGAATTTGAGCCAAACTGGGCCTATCTGGAGAGACTTTGAGTAACTAAAAACCATGTACAGTTGCTTTTGAATGATAACATACTGGGGTGTTTGCAAATAACTCACAGACCTTTTGCTGTTGGGAACTGGCCACCTTGGCTCTTTAATAGATCCAATTGCAAGTAAAAATTACTCTAAGAAAATGCAGCTGTCTGTCGTCCAACACCATGGCAACCAGCCCTCCCTGCAAACAATGAGACAGCTTCCAGCCAAGACAGCAAGATCCTCATTTCTCATGATTTTCTTCCCAAAGAGCAAATGCCTTTAAAATGCACAAAAGAGCAAGGAGCCTACTGAATTGGCAGTGATTCCTGGTCTCTCTTCGTAAACATCTGTGCGAAAGAGGGGGAGGCAGGAAAAGATCTCTGTGGTTTGGGGAGACAAGATGGCCTCAGGATGAGTTAACCCTCAGTGGGCAAAGCTGCTTGAAGCTGCAGAGAGGGGGAGAGTATTCTTTGCATTTTCATGGCTAAGGTATGTTTTCTTTTTCAGCAAAGGCCTTGTTCCAGGGTGAAGGCAAAATATGTTCATTCCAGAGTGCGCCCCGTGGAAACCGCACTGCTTTTCAACAGGGTTCTAGTCAGCACATAGTTTCCCAGTTAGAAACCACCCTCCCCGCCCCTCATGCTCCGACCCAGATAAGCCACAGTCTGCTTTTCAAACACAGGATCTCAACAAGTAACAATAGTCCATAGAAATAGGAGCTTTTAATGCTCACCAAAATGCAAGTCATGCTAACAGGCCACCCCACAAGGCCTTCTGCTTACCAAAGTAGCTGAGCCAGCAGAACTGAGAGGCATCTGGGGCCTGAAACTGTTGGCTCATTTCCACACCAGTCTTGGCATCATCCCCTCACTGAGGCAGGCCCCCCAGCAGTGTCTGCCTTCACCAGGATACCTCTGTTCACTTAGGGCTGCTGGCTGATACACACAGCTACCTCTCTGCAGCCCGGGAGGGCTGCTGCCTCCTCCTGAGGATTTTTCATCTACCTTCTGTATTCCTGAAGAGTCCTGGACACTGTCTGTCTTGGCATCTGTCTCACATCTCAGAATCACTACCTCACAGTGAGTTTTGTCCTATCCACTGCTGGGCCACTGGGCCTTAGATTAATGTCTCGTACTCAGCCAGGGCTCAAGAGACAATGCCTGGGAGTTGTTGTAAGAACGATGCCCACACAGACCCTTGATTGCCATGAAGTCATGAGGACGCAATCTCTGCTGATAGAGTATCAGCGAAAGAAGTTTCTAAGTAAACAAAACAACACAGAGAGCACCTTCTGAAAACCCACCATTTGTGCATCAGGCCTACCCCGTCCATAATCTCTAACTTTGACTGCTTCAGAGTTATAGAAGAACATGATTAAACCTGTATGTTCCTAAACAGAGGAAGGTTGTGTGTACCACACGTGTGCAGACATGCACGCACTACACAACTTGCATACACACATACACAGGCACACACACACACACAGAGAGAGAGAGAGAGAGAATTTCCCAATTACGTCCTGATAATTACCCGTCACTTAAATGCTATAAACTAAAAGGACATCTGTCCCAGCCAACCTTACCTGAACATGATAGCTTATTTTAAAAGTTCCTATCATTCTTGAATGTAGCAAAAACTATTTGACACAAGGCTGTTTTGTAGCAAAGTGATGACTGTCTTACTGTCCAGTATACTGAAAGTGTGTGAGAGGTAGCATATTTGGATACTTTTCTACTTCCCTGAAATGACTTTTTAAAAAGTTATTATATTGAAAATAAAATTAAAAACCATGAACGCTGCCACAGACTCATCCTGAGCTGGCAAGGGTCTTGCATGCCACCTATGTCTGAGCAACATGAGGGCACCATTGCAGCACACTGCCGAGACTAGGCTAAGAACCTGTTTTATTTTAATCTCATACCTTTTCCACACCTATTTTAGACTTCTAACTACCTGAGGCCAAGAAGGAAACCTGAGTCTCTGTAATTGCCAGGAGTGGCTCCAGTGTTTGTACACAGTGGGAGTCGACAAAATGAGAACCACTTATAAGCTGAGACCTTGAAGAGGTGCGGGGCCAGAAGAGGACTGCCTGAGGCCTCGCTCCACTGGCTTCCCCGCATCTGTCTACCCTTGCCCCAGGGAAGGGGGGCATGGCCACTGTGGGCATTCAGAAATGAGGGGTGTTCCTGACCCCACACCTGCACCAGTCCAGTGTGGCCTCAGGACGTTGTTTTCTGCTAGGGTAGGGATTGCTGTATCATCCTCAGGGTTGTTTAAAATCCATAAACCATGTTTCGATTGTCACCGTCATTAAAGATTATTGCCAGTGTTTAGTGAATAAGAAGGCAAGAGTTCAAAGACTCACAGGACTTCTGATTGTGCCATGAGCTATTCATCTAGGTGAAGGTGTCCTTACAATTCTGTAAGTCTTACATTCTGACTCTGTTCTTCATAACATGGCAAAGCAAATTTTGTTCAGCATCACGTGTGCACTGAAATTTTTTCCCCAGAATGCCGCTGTCACAGGTCCATGTAAGAGTGTACTTTGTTTGACTTGGAACTTTACCAAGAGTTGTTCACCTTTTGAAAAATCACAATACCAATGTCTACACCTCTGAAGGGACTTGAATCACCGGGAAGCCCAGCTGCACCAGGCTGCATGTGAGAGCTATTATATTCCAGCAATTCTGTCCAGGCGCTGGGCTGTGACGAATTCATCACGCCTCCTAGTGTGGTGGGGCCCAAGCACTCGCACATGTAAATGCATTCTCCTTTAAATTGATTTCTTAAGGCTGCTCACATATATTGTTGCACAAGAACAGCCTATAGAATTTTTTTTTTAAAAAAATTGTGTTTCTTGGTAAGCTGGATATTTAGTTTGAAGAAATACTGTAAAGCGTGTGCTACCCAACTCAAAGGGAGCCGTGAAGGAGGGCAACGCCATTTACACAGACAGCATCCCTGAGGATGCTTCGCCTAAAAGCAGCCATCCGCTAAACGCAACAGTATAAAATAAGAATCAAATAGGAAATAAAATACATGAGATTAGAGTCTTACAGTTTAACTTCCCAGTTCAAACCAGAGACCTAACAGGCTGAGACGCCTGATGCTGAATGTTTTAGTAACAGAAATAGAACAAAAAGAAGTATCACAGACTGAAGAGTAAGCCAAAAAAAAAAAAAAAAAAAAAAAAAAGACATGCCCATCACTAATCCTGTCTTAACCTCCACTGACTGTGCTCTGGTCAAGGTGGAGAACAAAATGTAGTACCATAACCAAGGGTAGCTACAGAGTATGGCTAGGTCTGCGTCAGTACAGACTGAGCCCTCACTGGCGCACATTTACCACCGCGGCGGAGCCAGCCCTAATCTGCTGACAACGTGTTATTGCTTGCCAGGAAGACCCCCACTCTATCCCAGCCATGCCCACTCTAATTTTAAATGACTCTTCTTTCCTTTCTGCAAAGCTGGCTGGTTTGTATAACAGTTTATACGTGGCTCCTCTGCCAATTGGTTTTGTTGCCGTTGTTGTTTGTTTTAATTCTAGACTATAAACTCTTACTGGTGCGCCATCACCCAACCTTAGGACTAAAGGATGAAAAACTGAATGATGGAGGAGCTGTGGGGCTGACAGGTTGGAACAGAACAGGTTAAGCAGGAGAAAGAGACTAGGCAATCTCAGTCAAATAGTGGGGCAGGAGCAGCATGCTGAGAAGAACGAAATTCCCAAATGCCATTCCTCCAGGTATATGCCTCCTTGGCTGCAAGGGCTGCTGGGAAGGAAATTTCACAACAGCCCTATGAATGGGTGGTTTGTTCCCCTCCGAGAAGGCATACAGCTGGATACCAGTAGTCTAAATTGCAGTCCTGTTTCTCAGGCAGCCTTCCAGGGCTGCCAAGTGTTACAAGCCCTTCACAGAGCAGTAGATTTTAAAGGTGAATTTAGACTATTTTCAGATCCCTCTTGGGCAGCAGACAGACAGAATGACGGCGGGTTACTATGGTGCAGTTGTTTTTCATTCCTGGTCCAACTGCAGCCCTGCCTGCTCTCAGGCTGGGAGCTCTACAATGGACTAGCGAGGTTTACTCTCTCTGTGAATATGCAGAAAAAAACATGGGATCCAGGGGGTCAGGTTATTGTAAATATAATGGGGAAATGTTGACGAGAACATAATGAGGTTAGGCAAGCCAGTGCAGGGCTTTGGTTGATATTATCTTCGATATCCTTATGGAAATAAGAGAGAAGGCATGTTAAGTTTGCATGTTAGCTTGTTCTTGTGACTGCTATCTTTTGATAGATAGGAAGCCCAAACCTCAAAATGTTTAAGTGCCTGGCCAAGGCCCCAAAACGCCCAGCAGAGGAGTTGAATTAAGCAGGTAGGTGTGGTTTTTCCATGGCCCTGGCAGGCTCCATTCCAGGAAGGCTTCTAGAGCTTATCAGAATGCTGTGGAAGAAAAACTAAGACATGTGTTGTAATGACATGTGTTGAATTCTATTAGAGTTCCAGCAATTCTATGAGTCTCTAGGTATGACTGAATCTGGGTGATAAGTCAGGCACATATAGTTCATTATCAAGGGTCTGATTTGTGCAAGAGTGTCAATTCATCTGGAGAAGTAAAACTGCCTGTAATTCACAGTGATTGTGAATCCTCTCCCCTAAGACATCCAGACACTTAACAGATGAGCTCAGAATGTCCCCCAAAGCTCTCTCTACCCCCCAAAATACAGATTGCCACCATTCTACCTATCCTAACCCAGTGTTCATTCTTGCCGTTCTGGGATGGTACTTTTTTCCCTCTGAGTCTTGAACTTTGTTTACTCTCTTGGGTTAATTAGGATTTTCTTGATTCCTCTGGATAGCCTGACTCCATTAAACGCTATTAGATAAAGCCGCTTTGGAGCCAACATGGGACTTCCCAGCTGCACTATGCCTGCCGATGGTTCAGTATCTAATTCTTAGGTTAGTTCTGCATGCATCTCCCTTTAGAAGAGCTTACATAAAGCCTGAATATCCCTTTGGTCTCTGGTTCCCCTTGATAGCACAGAGATGCTGTGATATGAGAACATGACATTACTCAAAGCTTCCGATGTCCAGGACGCTTGGACACACTTTCTCTTCAAAGTCCCTTAAGCTCCTGGGAAGTCTTATCTAGCTTGATTTGAAAGGACACAGATTTAGAAAAGTTATACAACAGACGTCACTTCATCATGAGCTATATATTCTAAGACCCCCAAATGGATGATTGAAACCTTGGATAGCTTTGAGCCTTACACAGATGCACATTTCACACACACATACACACACACACACACACACACACACACAATTACATTTACGAACTAGGTACAGTAAGAGAGCAAATAGTACTATACAATAATATAATAAAATTGTCAGCATCACTACACTTATATTTTGAGATCATTTATTACTAAAATAAAGCTCACTGGAACACAAGTACTGCTGTACTGCAACAGTCCAGTTGACATCTGAGATGGCTTCTAAGTAACTCAGAGGATGGACACCTTACATTGCATGGATACGTTGAACAAATGGATGATTAACTTATATCAACAGAGCAGGACAGCCCACAATTTCAGAACCAGGTACAACTTAAAATGGAATTTTGTGTTTGTTCCTGAAACTTTTCACCCAGTACTTTTAGACTGTGGTTGACTTCAGGCAGTTGAACTTGAACCAAATGAAGTCACATGTGGTGTTGGGAGAGAGTGGGTTGGAGTTTGAAAGGAGGGGGTGCTTGCAATGCCAAATAAAGGCCTGGTCAGCTTCAAACCCTAGAGTCATTCTAGTTACTCTGTGCTAAGTCCTGAGAGTTCAAAACTGTTTCCAAAACCTTTAAATACACTGGTGGAACACAGACAAAGAGGAGAAAAAACAAAAGCCAAATGACTTATTTCACAGATCAATTGCTGCTGACGCAGTGAATTTCCCTCAAGTCTGTTAATGTTTTAAATAAGGGTCACTGGTGGCTACACCGCAGCTACAGCTTAGCTCCCTAGAGTGCCAGAATCTATCATGGCAGTTAATGAGGGTCTATTGACAGACTGGTCTTCACTACAGGAAGAAATGATACACTAAGTTTAGGCAGATACCCTATAATGTGTGGAGACATTCTGCTCCTAGCAGGAACCGTATCTGCTTTTGATACTTCCCACAGCTCTCTAGGGCTCATCAAAAACTTCTGATACTTACCATAGCTCTCTAGGGCTCATCAAAAACAAATAGACAGTTGCAATTCTTCCTTTCTTAAAAAAATGACATAAACATCTGTGTTGGTTTGAATGAAATTGGCCCCCATAGGTTTATCTGTTGGAATATTGGTCCCTAGTTGGTGGAACTGTTTGGGAAGGATTAGGAGATGTGGCCTTGATGTAGGAAGTGTGCCCCTGTGGCCAGGCTTTGAGGTTTGAATTAGCTGTCTCTGTTTCCTGCTTGTGGATCGAGATGTTGAGTTTTCTGCTGCTGTTCTAGTGTCATGCTTGCCTGCCTGCCCACCATGCTCTGTGCCATGATGAAGATGGACTCCTATCTCTCCAGAAACATAAGCCCCAAATAAACCTTTCCCTTTGCACATTTGCCTTGGTCATGGTATTTTATCACAGCAATAGAAAAGTAATTAAGACACCCTGAATGGAAATGAAACACAGTATTCACCACAGAAGAAGAACACAGCTCTGGTTTTCTGCAAATGGTACTAAGGCAAAGGAGGTCTTTTGGAGTTCCCCCAAGCCCAAAGCTGATCTTAGTAGAGATTCCTAAAGTGGATCGGGTGCTATATCTAAGAAGGCAGGAGAGGCGGGGGAAAAACACATGACATGGATGACACACACACTCTTCCTTGTTCAACATGCCTGTCACTCACTTCTGGGAGAATCTACATGACTTTGGGCAGTGGCTTAGATCTACACCAGAGGACTGCAGTGGTCTTTGCTACTTCTCTGCCAATGGCATTCAGATGTTCAGTCCTTTCATGTTCTCTGAGGTGGCCATTCTTTCATGGCTACCCCAAGCCTTATGAGAATACATGTTGGCCTGAAAAAGAAGTAAATGTTTATTGTACTGTGACTATTTATGAAAAATATTTAATGTGGGTGATTGTAGAAAGGGGATGTCATGGAAGGGGAGACTGAATGAAACTCACACCCTTCCAGAAAAGTTTGGAGTGGGTTGTGTTACTGAACCTGTCAAAATAGATTGACAAGTGTTTCCCAACCTTCTCGGGATTACAGTGCTGAGACTGCAGGCATGTGCCCAGAAAATACGATGGTATCTATCCCATACATTGGGGGACTGGATAAAGAGGTGTGGCTACTCACAGCCAGAAGCAATAGGCCAGGGACCTTTGGAGATGCCAGGCTTTGTGTGGCTCCAATGATATAGGGATTTAAATCTGTTGGGAATAAAATGTTCTGGTGAAGTTCACAGGAGACTAGTGATGCTGTTGGGTTCTGTGATTCTTAAGTAACCAGATTGTCAACAGTGTGGTAAGGAAAGTACATTTGTCTGGTTCAAGTCATTGCTATGCATTTTGTATTTTAGCAACAAAGATGTTATATTTTGACTTGTGGCATCTTACCAAAAAGTGTAAGCCCACTTTTTGAATCTATAACAAAATACCTGTGGCTGTGTTCTTTGTAAACAAAAGTTTACTTGGCCCACAATTTTAGAGGTTAAAAGTGAAGGTGACTCCATTAGTATAGCTCCGATTGTTTAGTTGGTTTATTTTTTGTTTGGAGAGAGAATCTTATGTAACCCAAACTGGACTAGACCTCCTATTTAACTGAGACTGGCCTTGAACTCGGATCTCATTGCTGCTACCTTTTGAGTGCTGAGATTGCAGGCAGGTACCACCACACCTGGCTCCGTGTGCTTAGCTCTGGGTCAGACAGCATCACAGGAGAGCTGTCGAAAAAGCATAAGATGGAACAGGAAGCTAGAAAGAGTTAGGGTCAAGCTTTCCCTTTTTATAGTGGAAAGTAACTAGAATTCCAAAAGAACTACATTAATCCCTTGTGAGGGCAACATCCCCAAAGATCACTTATCTCTCCTGAGGCTACCTCTTAAAGATTCTGCTTCCTCTCAACTTACCACACTAGGGACCGAGTTCCAAGAACACAGACATTTCAGGGTCATGCTCCAATCATAGCAGCCATAGCAAGGTCTGAAGACAGAGTTATTTTGTTTTAAATAACGCCTACCGTATTACATCTCACGTTTAATGTAAATTGTCAGTTAATTTCTAGGCAGGATTTTTTTCAAAATTTCACCAATTAATTTCATGATATAATGAGATATTGCAGATCTGTAATAGGCATGACTAAAGTCCATAGACCAATGATAAAAAGGAATTTGACCAAGAAAAAGATGTACTTTATGAGCTGTACTTGCTCATAGCTGTTTATCAACTGCTGAACTGGCAGTTTTTTGTATGAATGAGCAATAATACTCCTAAGTTTATATACATAGAGTCATTTGTACATAGGTCTGCCAAAGAAAGAATTAAAGACTGTTCACAGCAGATGTCTTTACAACAGCCCCAAGTTGAAAACATCTCATGTGTCTGCCAATAAAAGAATGGATAAATAACCTGCTCTGTGTCCATGCAGTGGAATACTCCTTCATAATGAAAGCAGCATGAACCAATATTGTTGATAACGTGGTTGAATCTCACAGACTATGCCGTACTAGAAGTCAGACACCAAAGAACACTTGTGTGATGCTTTCTTTTATATAAAGGTCAATAACAGATGTCTACAGTCATTACCTCCAGGCAAGGAGGCAAAGACTGATTCAAAAGATAAAAAGGGATGTCTAGAAAGCTGCAAGTGCAATGTCTTTTTGTCTGGGTTAAAATTTCATGTTTGAAAATTAGCACTCTCTGTGAGCCCCTATGGGCCCAGGTGAGTTGATTCTATAGGTTTTCTTGTGGTGTCCTTGACCTCTCTGGCCCTTTCAATCCTTCTTCCCCCTCTTCCACAAGATTGCCTGAGCTCCACATAATGTTTGGCTGTGGGTCTCTGCATCTATTTTCATCAGCTGCTGGGTGAAGCCTTGCAGATGACTGTTATGTAGGCTCCTGTCTGCAAGCCTAGCAGAACAGCAGGAGCAGAGGGCTGTCTCTGACTCTGTTGCCTGCCTTTGAACCCTTTCCCCTAACTGGACAGCCTGTCTAGCCTCAATAGAAGAAGATATGCTCAGTGGTATAACTTGATATACCAAGGCAGGTTGATACCCATGGGAGCTCTCCCCTTCTTTGAGGAGAAAGTGAGGGAGGGCGTATGGGGGAGGTGAAATGAGAGGGAGTGGAACCTCCAATTGGGACATGTCTTAGTTAGGGTTTTACTGCTGTGAAGAGACACCATGACCAAGGCAACTCCTATAAGGACATTTTATTGGAGCTGGCTTACAGGCTCAGAGAGGTTCAGTCCATTATCATCAAGTGGGGAGCATGGCAACATCCAGGCAGGCATGGTGCAGGCAGAGCTGAGAGTTCTACATCTTCATCTGAAGGCTGCTAGCAGAATACTGGCTTCCAGGCATATAACCCACATCCACAGTGACACACCCACTCCAACAAGGCCAGACCTCCTCCTAATAGTGCCACTCCCTGGGTCCAGCATATACAGACCTTCACAATTAAAGTCTTAATTAAATTAATTAATTAATGAAAAAAGAATAAAATTTAAAAATAAAAATTAGCACTCTTTAGATGGATGTATTTTATGTACTTTCTATATTATATCTCAATTCAAAAATAGATTCGACATGTGTATAGGAAAATCTCCCTAGTAGTCTACATGCTCATGTGTTAAGAAAGAAAACAACAACAAGAAGTGAATTAGGCAATGTCAGGATCCCTAGGGAGAGAAGCAGGAATCACACACCCCAGTAGAATAATCTAGAAAAACCACACAGAGAAATCATGGAATACCCTCTACTAGCCTGGCTCATCCTGAAGTCTCCACGAAGGCTCAGTCTCCCCTTGTTCCTTTACCTCTTTGTGTGCCCATTTGAGGGGTGTTACAGGCCAAATTGTGCCACCCTCATATTAACACTCAAATATCAAAATCAGGCAGACCATGGGAAGACACCAGAAGGAGACAACCATCTCCAAGCCAAGGAGAGAGGGCTCAGTAGAAGTGAAGCTCGCTAGTCTCCACATTTGCCAGCATCTTAATCTGAAACTGGTAGTCTGCGCAACTGTGGAAAATGGTTTTCTGTTGCTCAAGGGAACACGTCTGTGGTACCCCGTGATGAAAACCCTAGCAACTAAAGCAGGGTCTTCTGGTTGAAGCCGTTCATATCCCAACTCTTGATTCTTGACAGCTATGCCTACTTGGCTTAGGTACCCTGAACTTGATCCTTAGTCTATGTCCACACCACAGTTCCCAAATTTACTTGACATTCTGGAACCGGGCCACAGTCCTAAAGCAAACCACACCCGATAAGCAGGGGAGGCGTAAGCAAATCCCGCTTCCTGGAAGTGGAGAATAGGGAGGCTGGAGAGGCGGAGTTTAGCAAACGCACAGTAACTCCGGGAACATTATAGCTTCACCTTTTTATCATGACACGAAAGAGGTGTCATTATTCCGCCTTATTCGAGGACTTACAAAAAGGGAAAAATACGTGGGCAGCTGGGTAATGACAGCAAGACTAGCAAGTGTCATTTGCCATTAGCATTATTGTTAAGACCACCCTAAAAGGTAGAGAGCAGAGCAAATCAGGCAGAAACACAAAGAATGACAATAGTGGGTGCCCTGGACCTTTGACTCTTGTATCCAGAGTGGAGAACTGAAGAAACAAGCACAGGCATAGGAAATTTCTATAAAAACCCTTCTGTCAATAGCCTTGAAGGCCAAGAAAAGAGCAGTCTAGCAAAACTGGTTATTTTAAACAGTAATTCCTCTATTCCAGTCAAACACCACAGCCCAACTACCAGAAAAGATTTGATCTTCACTGCATTATAGAACCTGACCTCTCTGTCTGTCTGCCCACTCCCATCCCAATCCCACACCCAGGCAATAGCAGGCAAAGCTGAGTAGGAGTCTAGACTCCTTGGGACATAGCAGTATCATGCAACAGCAGCAGTGTGCATAGTCTCTACAAGTTCCTACAGAACAAATAGAAAGACAGATTGTATCGTAGGACACACACACACACACACACACACACACACACCAAGACAAAAACAAAACTTGGTGAACCTAAAAGAACTCAAATCATAAGGAGAGTTTTCTCTGACCATAGTGGAAGCAAACTAGAAATCAATAACATGGGTAAGAAGAAAATCTCAAGACACTTAGAAACTCAACCACAGCAGACTATTATGTCTTCGTGGCAGACCCACTCTTTTATAATTATATTAAAACTTGTATCTGTCTTTTATTTTTCCTTCTTTAGAAGTCTATTTTATTTAATAATTATCCAGCCACTGGCATGTTCCTTTGATTATAATTTTCATGATTATAAATTTCATGCACTGTTCTTTTTATTTCCAACCTACCTATATCATTATAGTAAAATGAGTTTCTGGTAGAAGGCATATGGTTGAGTCATATTTTTAAATTCATGTTGCCAGCCCTGCATTTTAACTGGGACATTTAGGCTGTATGTAAGTACTGAAAACATTTCATCCAATAAATAGAAACAAGAGAACAATGCCTAAACCCACTACTCAAAACCAACATAGTGCTGCAGGCACCATCCAGTGCAATAAGACAAGAAAGAAATGAGGAAAAAAAAGAATGGGTACAACACAAGAATTGGAAAGGAAGAAACAAAGCCACCTCCACCTGCAGTTGCACAAGTGCCCACATTAGAGATTCCACAAAGAACGTCCTTGGCATTCTTAGAACTGCTGAGTGAGTTCAATAAGTTCACAGGCCCAAGATTATACACTAAATCCAATTACCTCTTTAAATGTCATCAATGAGCATGTATGCACTGAAGTTAAAGACAAGACAAATGAGAACCACTGTGGGGTAGCCCTTCACTCTTGTTTGAATGGCTATTATCAGAAACAACGAAGTAACTAATATTGATGAAGGCGCAGAGGGAAAGGAACCTTGCCCGCTGTGCGGGGAATATGGCTTAGTGCAGTGACTGTTGAAATGTAATAGTAGCTTCCAACAGAGTTAAAAATAGAACTGCCAAGTGACCCAGAAGAGGTACTTCTGAGTCTATCATCGAATGAACTTAATTCACAACCAAAATGATTTCCTCATTCCTTCCTTCATTTAGCTTCATTTGCTAATATGTGGAACCAGTCTAAATATCCATCAATGGATGAACGGGTAAACAAAAGATCGTACGTATATGTATACATATATACACAGAGAAAAGGGAGAGGTGGGCAGAGACAAATACAGAGACAGGAATAATATTTAGCCTCGAATAAAAGAAACCATTGTCACTTGCCACAATGTGGAAGGGCCTAGAAGATAGTGTGCTAAGTGAGATAAGCTGGACACAGAAAACTATCCCATGCTCTTACTTACTCATGGAATCTTTCCTTTAAAAGATAGATATGAGAAGTCAGGTATGGTGGTGCACGCCTTCAGTCCCAGCACAGGAGGCAGAGCCAGACAGATCTCTGAATTCGAGGACAGATGGTCTACAGAGTGAATTTCAGGACAGTCAGAGCTACACAGGGGAATTCTGTCTCAAAAAAACAAAAACAAACAAACACATTTTTTAAAAAGTTAGATATTAGAGACAGAGGATAGAGTGGGGAAATGTAGATCAAATGATACAAAGTAGCAGATGCGAGGGTGAATGGATGCATTGTAGACCCACGGATGTGAACAGTTAATAAAATCAGACCGTGTGAGGAATTTGGAACTAATAGATTTTAGCTGCTATTGTCACAAGAAAGGTAACTGTGAAACAAAAGCTGAATTGATTTGCTCCAGTGCTGTAGTCAGTCTATCTCCTGTACAGGTGTCATGCATTATGTTGTACACCTCACACATACCTCACAGATTCATCTTCAAAAAACTGAAGGCACAACCGGGTGCAGTGGCACCCTCCACTGATCCTAGCACTCAGGAGGCAGAGGCAGGTGGATCTCTTTAAGTTCAAGGCCAGCCAGGGCTATGTAGTGAGACCGTAGCTCGATAGATAGATAGATAGATAGATAGATAGATAGATAGATAGATAGATAGATAGATAGATAGATAGATAGATGGATAGATAGATGGATGATAGATAAATGATAGACAAACAGATAAATACATTATTTATAATGATAGAAATGAAGCACTTAAATTTGAATCTGACACAACAGGTATAGAATCTATATGCTGAAAGTGGCACACTCCTGATAAGAGAACCAAAGAGGATCTAAACTCAGGGAGAAAACTAGTTTGTTCTAGTTTGAAGACTCACCTAGAAAAGGGACCAATCCAGTTTTAATTGACAGACAGGTTTGATGCTATTTCTAACATCTAAGAAAATGGTTTGTTTAAAATATGTTTTTGAAGCTTGTACGCAGAGAACATAGGGACAATGTTTTGTGTGCTGTGTAAAGTTTACCCTTGTGTTATTCAAATGTGGATTTCTCTGCCCTCGTATCTTGTTTCAATCCAGACATGGCACTGTAATGCTTATACCGAGAATCTCCTGTCGCAAGTTTGTATTAACAGTTCTTACCAGTTATTCTCTGCCTTGTCAATAAATGCTGATCACCAATGGCTGGGCAGAATAGAGAATAGGGTGGGACTTCTACTATTGAGTGGGAGGAGAGAAGGAGAGCAGGTGTACTGGAAGAATGGAGGAGTCCAAGAAGCCAGATCAATAACAATGTGTAAGTAGCGTGGGACAGGGCTGGGAGTAGCCAGATTAGCATAGAAGCTAAGGATAAGATCATTTAATTATTCAGCTATTGAGGTGCAATTTTAAATAAATCTTGATTTCTCTGTGCATTTATTGGGGGTTAGCATAAGGTAAAGAAATACAGCCATTGGATTAATTCATTGTTTACATTTATAATAAGGATAACTCAGCAGGAGAAGGAACTAGGATACTCTAAAAAATGAATATGAGGGAGCTGAAGAGATGACTTAGTGCTTAAGAGTACTTTGACACTCTTTCAGAGGAGCCAAGTTCTGTTCCCAGCATCCACGTGGTGGCTCACAAGCATTGGTAACTCTAGTTCCAGGGGACCCAAGGCCTTCCGACCTCTGCAGGCACCATGCATATTGGGGCATGCGCACACACACACAGACACACACACACACCCCTAACTACCAAACAAGCAAGAAACACTTATATGCATAAAATAAAATTTTAAAAATCTAAGAGAAAATGAAAAAGAATAAAGTGTGTAGACTCACAATCTGAGTTTGAGACTAATAATAGTAAGTAAAATTATATGGTCCTTATGTAGATGAGGATGACTTTGAATTTCTGATCCTCCTGCCTCAGCCTCCTAAATTCTTTGATACAGGCATGCACTACCATGGACAATTTAATGTGGTGTTGGGGATCAAACCCAAAGTGTCATGTATGTGAGGCAAGCACCTGTATCCCTAGCCTATATGTTCCTTATGAAACAAGTAATGTTATAAAATAGTAACCGGGGCCGTGGTATTGGCAGCAATCAATTGAATAGAACAGAGATCTCAGAGGCAGACTCACACACACGTGCACACTGGGTTGAACAATAGTGAACTACTACTTTAGTAAAGATGGCTGTCAACAAGTGCTATGGAACAACTGGGTGTCTATGGACAGAAGAAATCGACCACACCTTAGCCAGAGACTCCCTGACTCCTAACACACAAACTAAGACATATGGCTGGAAGGCTCCCTACCAAAACAACAACAAAAACATAAGAAAACCCAACAACAACAAAATAAAACAGAAACCACCACCACCAACAGCAACAACAAAATATTTCTAAGAGCAAGAAATTCCCTCTGTTCCCAGGGCTGCCTTTGGTACTCCACCTTGCTGCTAAAGCTTGAAGCTAATACCTCTAAAGGGTAGCTTGTTTCAGCACCTTCTCTTTAAACTACAACATGCCGGCATCTTTCTAAAGCAGGAAACAGGGATGATGGGGATTCATACTGAGATGGGGAAAGACTCTTGAGTCTAACCCAAGGCAGGTTTCTTCTGTGATTGACAGAAGGAGCTCATTTTTACACCTTTACCCCGTTGTCTATGGTTTCATCAGCAGACAGATGAAGCCCTTTAGCACATATGCTCAGCATCACTTTATTTCCTCCAGCTCAGAACACTGGGAACAGAAAGGGCAGTTTGTGCAGGGTGCAGCATCAAGACCCTAGGAGCCGTTGGAGCAGGTGGTTTTGGAGTTACTGACCAGTAAGAAAACCAGACCCTATCTCTGGGGTGTTTGCAGCAGTATGCAACATTATAATGGCATGCAGGAGAGGGTTAACCCTTTGAGGGAAATAGTAGGGAGAACAGAGCCCTGTGAGAAACCAACAAAACAATACAGGTATTGCATTATCAGCGACATCTGACTCCACCTTCAGCTTCCTTGCAGGAGACCTGAAGAAGGAATATAGGGATATAAGATCATTTCTTTTAAATTTTTTTATTTGTTTATTCATGCATATGTGTTGGGCTGCGGCAGAGGGAGGGAGCACGAGCGGGGATGGGAGCGTGAGCCGCCTCGGTAGCTCTCCAGCCCTGAGTCAGGTCCTGGCCACAGCGCGATCCCCGCAAGCCCTGCAGCCCCTGTCGGCACACTCCCCAGCATTTGGCCCAGAGAGCGGATCTCTTCTCGGGCCAAAAGTGTTACAGCTCTTAGGACAGAAGCTCTCAGATGCCGGAGCAGTTTTCCCACCTTTATTCCTTCTGGATGGCGGGTGGCGGGCGTGGGCAAAAGCAGGCAGAGCAGGCAGGTAGAGAGAAAGATAGAGCTACACAGGTTGGACGGTCTGATGTACTGTTTGGGAGGGGTCAGGGGTTTGGCAACCGATACTTTTCATTGGCTTGGTCTGGGGGCTTTGTAGTGCCTCATTTGCTTGTGGGAGGACTCAGAGTTGATTTCTATATGACAAATCTCACATGCCAGGCCTCTCTCTATACAGGGGTTGTGAAAGCTGTAGCTGTTTTTACAGGAGTCTTCCGGGAGCGTTGGCCAAAAACATAATCTGGTCCCTCGTGGATATTCCACTGGGTCTCCCAGAATTTTCAGCCTCTGCTTAACCGGGTGTCAGATTGCCTGCCACAGACCACTGCCCCACACATATGAATGTTTTGTCTGCATGCATGTATGCACAGCTGGAGAAGTCCAGAAAAGGGTGTTGGATCCCCTGGAACTAGAGTTACAGATGGTTGTTAGCCACCATATAGACTCCAGGAATTGAACCTGGGTCCTCTGCAAGAGCATCAAGTGCTCCAAGCCATTGAGCCATTTGGCCCCCTATGCTGCATTTCTTGACATTTTCAACAACATGCCATCTATGCTAGACTTTAGAAGAGAGGAAGCAACAAAAAGTCCCAGGGACCTTAGGATGCAGCCTATAGCAATTCTCTGCACACTGGAACCTTCTTTGACGCTGCATGTCTGTGGAAGATTCCACAGTGCATGTATTGTTACTTAAGGCAAACAATAGAACCATGTGTTTAACTCTAATCAAGCATCCTGGCTTTCCAGAGCTCACCCTACCCAACTCATGTCTTTGAGCTAAAGCATGATATATCATGCTGTGGCTGACGACTCTGAGCTTCCAGAACAAACTGCCTGGATCCATGTTGTGCCTCTGCCTCTTGCAAACCGAATGACCTTGGGTAAGTTCTTAGTCTTTGTGTGCCTCTGTTTCCTTACCTAGACCAGGGAGACAGCAGCTATGGCCACTTCAGAGCACCCGCGGAGTTAATCCCCATCAAATCTTTGGTATAGAGGCTCAGAAAATGTTGGTTTTGATTAGAACAGCTTCCTCTCTGACTTCCACATTCTATATGTCTCACTTAAAGACGTGGGTAACACAGAGATTAAAAAAGAAAAACTGAAAAATCAATAAGAAGACATTGCACTCAGAGATATGGAAGTATGTTTTGGTTATATCGGCAAAAACTTTCTGTATTAGATGTATATTGCGCACACTGTGAAAAGATATATTCCAGAATCCATTTTGAAATTAAACCCATCTTTGTGTTTTCTCAAAGCTGGGAAAGATTCATGCTCTGAAAAACACTAAGTAATACAATGAGACTATTCAGTTTGGAAGTTCTGGGTATTAGCCCTGTTCATGAGAGTAACTGTTCCCGGTTTTGTAAGTGGATAAATAGTTCATTTTCAACCCCAGGCATGTTCTTTGTGTCCGCATGGCAGTGACTCTGTTGGCTCTCTTGGAAAGTGTAAAAGGCTGTGGGGGTGACCCGGGGTTTACATGTGGACCTTCTGAGCAGGCTTAGTCGGAATGTGGCGCCTCAAGAACCTACTGAAGCTCACCCAAGTTAAACAGAGTTTGTCACACACGCAGCAGTGACATCAAAAAGGTTCAGGCTTAGTGCCCCTGGCTTCTCTGAAATGCAAGATCCTGGCTGAACCCCAGCAGGAGGGTCCCAGAGCTTGGCTATAATGGCAGTTCCAGTGAACTACCCTCTCAGGGACATTTTTGCTCTGTGTCAGGAGCAATTGTCAGTCAATTCTGTTTCCCTTAGAGAACAGCACGCACAGGATTTAGCTTTGATAAGAGAGAGACCATGAACTTACAGAATAAGGCCTGGGTTCTTCCTGGATACAACCCCAGGTGACTGATACCAGCAGGAAAGGAAGGTGGGCAAGTCAGGGGGAAGCTCTGTGGGGACAGTGGTTGTCTGGTTTAAAATCTTAACACACAAGGAAGAGGAGATGGCTCTCGCCAGTTATCAATTATGTACACCCCAGCATCTGGTTTTCTGAAATATTATTTCAGAGAGAATGAAAAAAAAACCCTGTAAGCTAAAATATGCACTACATTCTCCCATAATCTCAGCGAATGCTTTTTTTCTATTAAAATATAAACACTGCCTAGTGGTCCCATACACCAGACGTTCCTGCCAGAATCAGATAACCTCTTACACCCAGACCTGTGCTTCTTCCTGGGAAAGAGGAGCTCATGAACTTAAGGGATGAGGCCTGGATTTTTCCTGGGTGCGACCCAACATGACCAAAACTAGAAGGAAAGGCAGGTGGGTAAGTCAGAAGGCATGAGGATGAAGCCGGAAGTCCACACAGCATTCATCTTTATGCTTCCCCATCCCGAGTTGTTTTTTTCCCTTTCTGTTATAGCGTGTATTAATTACACAAAGTAAACTGGGTTCGTTGTGATATCACCTCACATGCGTATAATGGATTGGACTCTGATTCCCTCTTTGATCACTCCTCTCCCTGCTCCTTCCCCTACTCCCCTACCTCATCTCTAATAGTTCTTTTTTTTTTTTCCAACTAAACTGGAAATGAAAATCTCATCCCCTTTTGGTCTTCCCCCTACCTTTTATGGGCAAGACTTATCTGTGACTGGCTTATTTTGCTTAACAGGATGACCTCTACCTACCGAGTTCCTGTATATGACGTAATTTTGTTCCTTCGGGATGAGCAGTTCTGTTGTGTCTGTGACACATTTCCCTTCACACCTTGGCTGATTCTGAAGTTTGCTATTGTGAATGGCGAATGATAGATTTATTGTGCTCAGATCTTGTGATGCCTCTATAATCCGATTAGTCACATGTTCTATCTTAATCCCAAAGGGTAGGTGTTCTGACATACTTAGGAACAACATGGACCCCTTAGGAACATCCAGCATTAAGCCACCAGAGGAGAAGCATTTCCTGGAGGGAAACTGAGAGACTGTGCTGCACTCAATTTAATGACAATAGCTGACAGGTAAGGGGCCAGGACAACATTCCAAATCTTTTTTTTGGGTTACAATTAATCCACATATAAGCAGTTCTCAGCCAAGCTTTGCTGCCAGCCTGAGGGACTGTCACAGGAGGTCGGGACTCTTTCAAAATCAGTAAGGGAATCTGAGGACAGTCACCCTCTTCCAGTGAGCGGCAGGCAATTCACTCCCTTTCTTCTAGAGCACCTGTCCCTAGGTCACCTCTTCTTTTCTAGTGAGTTTACAAGTAAGGCAGGGTAATCAGGACCAGGAGGAGCCAAAAGAGCCTGGGAGAGGCTGGCAGTAGAGGTAGACTTAGACTCATCCCCTTGGGCAGACAAGGAAGGGAATGCTAAGTCCTTTTTCTTGTTCTAGAAGTTAAAAGGCCCAAAGGCTCCCAAGTCTTACTGCCACTCTTCCGTCCCATGACCATCATCCTGTTCTTGTAGGTCTCAACAAGGTCTCAGCATCTCGGTTACAACAGTACCCTAATGTTCTTCTAGGGGTGTCCAAGCCGTTGACTGTGGGCTCCACGCAGCACAGGACAGCTATGAATGCAGCAGAAGACAACAGCATAGAAGTACTTAAAACTTCATGAGGTTGGTTGATATCTTTGTTTGATCTGAGCTTGATTTTCAGGCTTGGTGACAGTCTTTGTAGATGACAATGTGGTCTGAAGAAGCATCCAGAAAGGTTGGGCATCCTTTCTGGTAGTGGGACTAAGCCACTAAGATGCAACATTTTTGCTTTTCACAAAAAAAAAAAAAAAAAAAAAAAAAAAAAAAAAAAAAAACCAAAAAACCAAAAAACCCTTACCCACCCCCTGCCTATCATTTTTTCACACACTACTTGCTTTCTATGAAGATGGGGAAGACCTGTTTATAACTCAGGAGTTACAACCATCACAGCAGGGTTGTCCAGTCGGGAATCTCATGGTGAGAGTGATATGTCACCCCAGCTCTGCAGGACTGCCATTTCTTAGTCCATGCATCTCTAACAGTCCTCAGAGCAACCCCATTTCCTTGTGTGCATTAGTCAATGGTAGAGACTGTGAAGAGTCTGCAAGAAGGAAGGACAGAGTGGGGATGGCTTGGCCTCGGGAGCTAGGGAAATGACTCAGTAAGGTGCTTAAGGCACAAATGTAAAGAGTCTGGAGCTTGCTGGTCAGTGAGCCTTACTGTGTGGGTGAGCTCAGCTCAGCATACGCGCGCGCGTACACACACACACACACACACACACACACACACACACACACACACGAGATAGAGAGAGACAGAGACAGATAGACTTTGGCTTCATGTAATATCTAATGCTACTCTACGTCTGAGGCAGAGTTGGGAGCATCTGGGAAAGCTTTCCAAGTCTGACTCCAGTCTCCAAACCAGCCCAGAGACTTTGAGACTTCGTCCTAGCCACAGGCAGACTGTCTGGAACCCTCCTCCAGGAACGGAGTTCCCCTCTTCTGCG
The DNA here is from genome assembly GCA_028551405.1 of Uromys caudimaculatus. Lineage (NCBI taxonomy): Eukaryota > Metazoa > Chordata > Mammalia > Rodentia > Muridae > Uromys > Uromys caudimaculatus. The sequence goes on along the minus strand of CM052717.1, from coordinate 27,621,714 downwards.
ACATTTGGCACCCTGGAACTCTGCTTAGCTTCCCAGCTGTGTCCACTCTCTTCACACTTCCCCAACACAAAGAGAGCAAGAAGTGGAGGGCCGGGAGAGGCCAGCCATGGGAAACGCTCGACCATCAGGGTGTGGAAAAGAGTTGCAGAAATCTACAAAAGTGAGAGAGAGAAGTAATTCTAGACACCGAAGCGGAAGTGTTTCCTGAGACGGGAAGCCAAGGGAAGAGTGAGGGAGAACGCAAGGTATGAGAATGACGCAGAGAGCAGAGCAGGCCTCTGCGCCCTCCAGGAACCTACACAGACAGCTGGGGGATGACACGGCCTCCCATAGCCTGGGAGAAACAGGTTATCTGCGCTTATTCCTGCTTTTCATTCCTTCCCTGTGAGGGTGTTGCCAGGTGGGTCAGACTGAGGTGGAATTGTGACATCCTGGAAATTGTCTGGTGACCTCTACACACTACTGCTGGGGACTGGATTCTAACCCTCCTTCTCACTGAAGTCTAGAACAGCACCAGTAGAGCTTTCCCTACAGAAAATGTCCTGTTTTGTCTTTAAGAATCGGGATATGATTTTAATAAGAGCTCAGGAAGAGAAGATGTGTGGGAAGGGAGCAGCGCCTAGGACTCTGACAAGATGCTTGGGCTGAGAAAAAGTCATGGTGAGCAGCCACAGAAAGTCAAGGAGGAGAAAGATGGAGGATGGCTAAGCATGAAGACCAGCCTTTTAGTGGTTCCTCCTTCTTTAGGTCCTGTTTGGTCCAAGAGAATTTGGCGAACAAGCTGGTCAAACACTAGCATTTTGGTTTTTAAATAGGGCCCAGTATCTTACCATCGTCATGCATGGCCTAGCTCCCTCTCCTAACACAGTCTACCTACTGTCTCATGATAATGCAGAAAAGGGGAAGAGTCCTGGCAGAGTCAGGTGAGGTACGAGGCTGTGCCAGCCCTTCACCTACATCCTCCAGAGACCCGGTGACAGGAGACTGAGCTACTTAAAATTTTTAAGGAGACCTAGAAAGTCTCACTCAAGGACATACAATCAATCCCCTTGTACCGTTTCTGACACTTCAGTAGTTTTCTGTTTTGAGTCCTGGATTTTGAGATAAACAAATGTCCCTTGCAAGGATGGCCTGACTGTGCATCAGACAACCTTCAAAGGGTTTGGGGTTCATCCATAGCAGAAAGCCACCAAAGATGGTCTCGCTTAATGGTGTGGCAGAGTGAGAACCCTGGAGACACTCAGAAAAGTCCAAGTTTCTGAAGTTTACACAGAGTGCTTCTCATGGCCTGTGTGTATACAAAGACTGAACAAGGACAATGAACCCTCCACTCTTAATTTCTTAACCTATCTAAAGCAAACCATTAGCAGAAAAGGGAAACCTTAGTAAATGAAGTCCCCTTTAGGCCAGTCCATTAAAGAGCATTTAATAGCTTTGTACCAACAAACTGGTGACCATTAAAAGAAATGATAAGAGAAGGACCTCAGAGGGAGAAGGGAGTTGAGGGAAGATTCTAGATAAAGAGCCCTATTTCCTACAAACAAGATGCAAACAGAACAGAGCAGGCAGACGGCACTGTGGAAACAGAGAAGAAAGCTAAACAATAGCTTTATTGATTTAAGACATGTGGGTTTCATTAGGGAAAGCTGAATGTATTAAAATAGGTTGTGAAAGCTGAAGGGAGACAAAGAGCAAACCCAGGTCACGGGACTCCTCGGACAAAAAAAGGCTCGGTAAATCTTTATTATGTAATTGGACTAGGAGGTAGGAGGAGATCCTCCCCATCCCCCACTCGGTAAGTTTCTCAGTCTTCAAAGGTTAGTCAGCATCCTGACGTGGAAAGGCAAAGGCAAAGAGCCCTCTCTGACACATCAACATCTGCCCGGCCCATCCGGAGCAACCCTGAGCCAGAAACACTCCCGCTGATATGGAAATAAACAGAGAAAAGATCAAAGCCATGCTTGTAGGACAGCTCCACGCAAAGCTTCCGCAGAGCCCCAACGTAATAGCATTGCAATAATGCTTTCTTTTTTACTTTGGTACGCATTTTCTCCTAGGAGCTCATAACTCGTGGTAACATATAGGAAATGTGCAGGCAGCCACTCAGGGTGGCTTCACTTCAGAAAGAATGGATACAAAAATGGATCCTTTGACCAGTATAGTGAGAAAAGCCACAGGTCTATAAACACACAGAGAACACAGTGGGACTACCCTTACATTAATAGAAAAAAAAAAATCCTTCCCCTCCTCGCCTTCTTCATCTTCTTCCCTCTCCTTCCTCTCTTCCTCCTCCTCCTCCTCCTCCTCCTCCTCCTCCTCCTCCTCCTCCTCCTCCTCCTCCTCCTCCTCCTCCTCCTCCGAGAAGGCTAGGCTGATTCCATGACAGGCTTCAAATTGACAGTTAAGGAGACTAAGGTCTAAATCTCTGTTTCCAAGAACTGGCCAATTCCAGGCAAGTCAGGTCTCAGAAGCTGCCCTGCCACCTGGCCTGGGCAAGGACAATGGGGCAGCAGCAGTTTCCAGACCTCCCCAGCAAGTTTCCAGACCCCACACCCTGGTAATGGACTGTCCCTAGAGACAGACCCAACAGATTCACATAGAGGTCACCTACCTTGGAATTGCCTAATGTGCTGTAAATCAGACCTGCAAGCTCACTTCAGGGTCTCTTTACTCTGGTAACGGGAGATCCCAGCATGCTGGACTTCTGCAGAATAAAACACTCTTTCAAATTACATACGATTTGAGTCCAGAGTATCATTCTTCAGAGAACCACGAACCCTAACATCTCCACCTTTTCTTTCATTTTGTTTTTTAATACAGGAATTCAGGTAACCTGGGCCAACCTTCAATTCCGTATGTGTCAAAGCCAACCTTGAACTCCTGATCTCCCTACCTCCACTGCCAAGTACTGGGTTTACAGCAGGTACCACTTCACTCAGCTTGCGGAAACTTTTGACATCAGTCTAAAATCTTCTGCCGTATTATACGTAGCAAGCTAAAGCCAAACTTTTTAAACTAAGAGAAACGTGCCTTTTAAATTTTTATTTATGTGTTTCTGTTCCCTTCCCTCTAGCATTTTTTTCTAGAATGCTCTCATTTTTATCCTGTGATTTAACTGTTCTGTTTTCCCATTAAAAACACAATGCTATAAACTAGCCCATGTCTGATACCCTTAGGACATCTAGTGTCCCCAGGATCTCTTGTCCCCTAAAGACTGTAAGACCCTGAGAAGTCTTAACTTACCGAAGACCCTCTGAATGGACACATGAAGTCGGGGATTGATGCAAAATGCAAGAGAAATTTATTGATTCATCAGCATGCTGAGGTTGCTCTCAGCCCAGGCACGGGCCACTCATGTCAACCAGACTAAGAAAGAAGTCATTAGCTTGGCATTTTTTCTTTATAATACCCACTCTTGTGGGGTTTTGTTGTTGTTTTACTTTTTACATATATATATATATATATATATATATATATATATATACACACACACACATACATACATATACACACACACACACACACACACACACACACACACACACACACACACACACACACATATATATATATATATATATATATATATATATATATATGTGGTTAGGTAGGGTGCTTACATGGTCATGTGTGGAGGTCAGAACCAACTTACCTTTCCCTCTACCTAGCACATAGGTTCTTCAGACAGAACTTGGGTCCTCAAGCTTAGAGATAAGCACCTTAGCCCACAGAGCCAGCTTGCCAGCCTCAAAGCTATGCTTAATAATTGTCTTGGATATATTGTAACACATAATGTTATCTGCTGAGCCAAATAACTATGGAAACATTTACTAACCAACAGGATACAATACCCTTTTTTAAAAAAAAAAAAAAGTCATAGAGTGATAATGGCCTTGAACTCAACTGTCTCACATCTCACTCTGGTTTGTGCAGATACCCTGCTAAACCCTCTGAAACTACACAAATCCCCTGCTTTGTTACCTTGTCTCCAAGGATGAAGACTTAATTTTAGGAAAAAAAGTAAGTTCAGTAACTTGAATGCATGGCTGACATGTGGCATCTGGGTGACATCCAGAGGCCTGGAATTTGGAAGAATTTGTCTGTGGGGAAAGATAGATAAAGTGAGACCTTTGTCTATATTTTGACTAAGGCCTCAATGTATATATTTGCATGGGCTACCGAAGAGTAAAGAACTGGGACGATGTGGGAAGCCAATGGTACGGTGCTTGTGTGTGGGGGATGGAAGGTCGGTACTGCATGGGTAGGAGAAAGGGGCTCCTGAACATTGTTCCTGACAACTGAGGTGACCAGCTGGGAACCCAACTCCCTCTAACTGGCAATTATGCACAAAGACATATGGAATAGGAGAGGCTGGTGAAATGGGGCAGGTCCCATGGGGCAGGTCCCCAAACACCAAGCCACTGAGTTTGAACTTCAAGAGTAACCAAGAGGCTTTGAAAAACCTCTTCAAACTCACATCTGCACGTGTAATAAATGTGGACCTAGGTGTGAGTATCGGAACCCAAATGTGTGAGTGTGTGTGTGTCCATGTTTGCGTGCACCTGCATGTGTGTGTACTAAAATGCGGGTCTCTGTGGATATGAAAGAGTACGGTTCTGTGTGTATGCGAGCTGGAGAGTGTGCTTGTGCACTGCCCAGGTCTCTGTGATGGGTGTCTGAGTGTGCGTCCGAGTGAGTATTCATGTGAGAGTGTGTGGAAAGGGTTAACAGCAGTGATGGGCTGGATAAAGTGGAAGGGGGCTGAGCTCCAGGCAGTGGGGGCTTGACCATGGCTGGTGTCAGACAGAAGTTTAACGTGACTGACAGATCCCAGGCTTGAAAGGGAGGGGTTCCACCCGTGATGCCTCTACCACTGCCCACACACCAAGCCCCTGGATGGTCATCTCTGTTATCTGCTCATCATGGAAGATGGAGAGTCCATGTTTGCTTTCTATTAGGGGAAGTCAGTCTTCCTTTGCCCCATGTTTAAAAGTATGTGGGTTGTTTTTTTTTCCGGTGTGTGTGTGTGTGTGTGTGTGTGTGTGTGTGTGTGTGTGTGTGCGCAAATTCATATGTCATTTAAAGATATGGAACAAGGAAGAGATCTATGACAGGATTTCATTAAGATCTGCTCTTCCACCTGTCACTCATCAGCAGCGTGACCTTGGGTGAGTTTTGTAGCTCTTCATCCCACCTGTGTTTGCTCAGTGCCTAGTCACAGGGAGTTTTCTGTTACTGCTCACTGGAGCCATTTGTAGGAGTGCAGAAGAGGTGACACATACTGTTTGGAAGGGAAGCTACAAAGCAAGTGTGGAAACACATGCTGGGAGAGGTAGAGGCAGGAGAATGAGTTTAAGGTCATTCTTGTCTAAGGGGGACAAAAGAAGGAAATGAGTGGGGGGTGGGGGAGTAGCTCAGTGGCAGAGTATTTGCCTAGAAGCAGGGAGCCTTGGGTTTAATCCCCAGCTAGGAACACAAAGCCTACCATGCAAGTAAAGGAGGGGGATTTATTCCCAGGTGTTATGAGAAGGCACTGAGGGTCCTCTCTTAATGGGGGAATTTAGAGGAAGCATTCTCCTGTGCTGGGACCGAGGTGCCATCTGGAGCTCTTCTGGCCTCCCAGCCAGTTCCAGCTCTGGCATCTCTTTTCCACCAGTACCCACGAAGATGTGGCATGCGAATGAATCTGGTTAACAGACTCTCCCAGTCCTGAACAGCTCTCCTCCGCTCAGCTTCTGATTTGATTTGAAGTGTCCATTGCTTTTGAAGTGTTTGGAATAACTGAGTGCAACTTTGCCCGGGGTTGGAAACTCCTGGTGACAAACAGATGCCCTGTACTCGCTGCACTACTGGTCTCCTGAAGAGACACCCCGGGCTTTTCAAATTGTGTGGAAATATACATAAATATAAAATCGGCCACTTTTAGGAGTGATTCGGTGGCAGCGGTTGTGTCCTTGTGCTGGGTAGTGTTATCATCATGGAGCTGCAGGAATCTATCTTCACAGCTTGAACCTCTGAGCTCCTTAAGCAATTCCCTGTCTCCTCTTCCCTTAGCTCATGTCAATCATCACTCTATTTCCTGTCTCTGTGCAATGATTCCTGAAGGCACCTCACAAAAGTGGAAGTGTACAGTACCTGTCCTCTTGTGTCTGGTATATTTGATTTTGTATCCCATTGTTGTGGTTTGTTTAAACGAACCTGTACATGTGAATGAACTCGAGAAGCTGGCTAAATTCTCGGCACATCTGTGTGGAGAGTCATCACAGCAGAGCATGGCTGGAGTGTAGCCAGCCAGGGTGGGAGCAGCATGCATTATCTGAGAGGATGATCTAGCCTCTCTGTGCCTGGGTTCTTCCTCTATGATATGGAAACCTTGACAGTAAATATATGGAACTATTGTGAGACCCAAACAAATGTGTAAAACTAACACTTGACACATAGACTGGGGAACTATTACCATAACTTAAAATAAGGACTTAAACATATTTAAATACAAAATTTAAAAACATGGTTTCACAAACTACTGTAATCATTTTGAAGTCTTCATAATAAAGAAAGTTATCTACTCTCTCAAAACATTACCTACAGTCATACCTACATGGATATAGTATAAATTAAACATGAACTATTCTGTCGGAAACAGAAAAAAATTTAAAACACAACAGACTTCAATCTTAAGAAAAGGTGGGCTCTCAGCTAAGAACTGTGGCTCATAACTCTAAGACCAGCCCCTGGGAGCCTGAGGCAGGAGGATGGGAAGTTTGAAGCCAGCCCAGGATATGTAGTGAATGTGGAGGTAGCCTGTGCTACACTGTGAGATGGAGGGAGGAAGAAATTAAATCTAAACAGGGTATGAGAAGGTTTATGAAAGATATCCACCCTAAAAGCCCATTGACAGATTCTGTGTTGCAACATGGCCAGTATTTGCCAAGTTCTTCCATAGGGTGAGTGAAGTTGGCCTATGCAGAAAGGGAGAGCTCCTCAGTGGTTAACATCATTGGCTGCTCTTCCAAAGGAGCCAGGTTTGAATCCCAGCACCCACATAGTGTCTCACAACCATCTGTAACTCTGGTTCCAAGGCATCCAATGCTTTCTTCTGATCTCCATGGGACCAGGCCTGCATGCGATACACACACACACACACACACACACACACACACATGCAGACAAACGTCCATACATATAAAAAGAAAAGAAAAAAAAAAAAAAAAAAAAGACAGAGATAAAGCCTGCTCTCTCAAGAGCACACATGCCCAGAGACTGAGATGTAAGGATATGAAAAGGAAGTGAACACTCAGGCAGAAAAGGAAGGTCTCTAGGTTTGCATATTTATGGTAGGGCTTTCCCCACTATCAAACCAAGACGTGATTGCCTGTCTTAGGAAAGCCCATTTCACTGATTCTGAAAAACCAAACCCATCATCCTGAGTATAGATTTTGCAAACAAAAATTCCCCTGTCCTCACAGGAACCATCTCTCTTCCAGTTCCTAAGTCAGAAGAGAGCCCAGTTCTGTAGATACATCTTCCAAAGACCTGTCATTGCCTGTTCTACTGCCTCCACACTGGGTCCGGGTGTCATCACTCATAAGACTTGTCTTTGTGCCATCACAGGCCAGGCTTCCTCTACCACCTCTTTTATGAATGTGGTATGCAATAAACTTTGAGATATTCTGAAATCCAAGGAACCTAATGTGCTGTGCTGGGAGTGAACGGAAAGAGGGACCCCTTTCAAGTCTAGGCATGTGCTTAATGGTTCCTCTGCTGTACGCTGAGCCCTTCCTTCTGCCATAAGTCAGAAGCAGCTAGCCCCCCTGTTCCAGCAGCATTTTGGTGATAATTCAATTGCTCTCATTCTCCAGTGGCTGTTCAAGGCTCTCTCTTCTTTTGAGTGGCGGATTATATCTCTCTCTTACCTTTAGTCATTTCTGTGCTGCGCTTACCAGATAAGAGCCCCCGTGCCCCATCTTAAAAGATTTCTCTGACAAGTTTTATCAGCACAAGCATGGCACAGAATGCCTTCTGACAAGTCAAGCTCAGCTTCCCTTCTTGTTCAGGGCCATTTGTTTCCGAGTCTCACAAAACTTTCTGACTTCCAAAGGAGTGGAGCTGCTGATAAAACCTCTAGACTTCAGCCTCAGGATCAGGAAAGGGGAACCAAAGAAATTCCTGGAATTTAGTAAGGGGAAATGTTTCATGACCTTTGTTTTTAAAAGCATGATTTTTGGGGGGCACCAGAAAATTCCCCTAGAGTCGATTCATTAGAGAGAAAACAGTACACATCAGGTCTGAAAACAGGAAAAGGTGAGAGGGCGGTCACTGCTCCATCATCTCAAGAGTGGGGAATTTGTCTGAGGTAAACAGTTCTCAGAAAAAGCAACAGTTTCTTGAAAGTGAGTGTTTGCATGGTTTTGACACCCTCCAAGTGAGGGCCAGATTCAAGTCCACACTCTGGAGGGCTCTGAAAGCCAAAGCAGGTCAGGGGACAGTCTTGGAACTTAGAATAAACTGGAAAGCCAGTGAGGACAACTTCCCTGTTACAGCTACGGGAACGAAAAATTAAAAATAAGACTGAACTGCTGGATCAGGACAGCATGAAAGGACACTGGGAGGAAACTGAGCATAAAGAAGTCTATAGGACTGGATTCTTCAAAAAAGATACAAATAGACTGAATTCAACCTGCTAATTAAAAAAATGTATGCTAAGGTTTCTAGTGGAACACTGTGAAACTAAAAACAGGCCTATAAATTCCAAATTAACATGGGGAGAAGAGTATAGCAAAGAGAATTTAATGCCATTAAGTTGCTTATATTGATTGTTTTAAATTTTTGAATTCAGCATCCAGATTCATAGACTAATCTTGGAAAACAACACAATCAACCCAAGGAAAGAAAAAAAAATGAAAATAACAAAAACAGACATTTTGAAGCTAATTAAAACAAACACTTCAAAGGGGATCTAGATTGTAAAAACTATATTTTATATAAACCAATAAACAGAGAAATGTATTGCAAAAGAGATTGAGAAAAAGGGGCAAAAGGCAAAAATAACAATAGTAAGTCTAAAAAAAAAATCAAACCATATATGTAGAAGTTCATATAATAAAAGTGAGCAGATTGAAAAGATTATTGAGGTTTTAAATGAAATGAAAATGTTCTTTAAAAAGTAGAAATAACAAAAGATGCTTCAGGCAATGATAGCAAATATGGATGGTTTGTTAACTGTTAATACATTGAATTGGAATTTATAAAACCTTCCCACAATAACCTTGAGTGGTCCTATGGGAACAATCTCCTCACACTCAGGGACCGATAGTCCCAGTCATAACAAAACTCTCCAGGAAGCAGGCAAACAGCAAATGGGATCTCAACTTATTTTACTCCATAATAATTGCTTTTAATCTAAAATTTTTTTAATGCATAAAAATAGAAGCAAAACCAAAGTGTTGACAAACAGAATCCTATCTTCTATAATCCCATGTGACACATTACATCACACTCAAATTAGATTTATGTTAGGCTACAACCTTAGTATTAGAAGTCATTAAATCTATTCATACAACTAACGTTGACACACGAGAGGAAAGGGTTGATCGTCTTATTAGATTCAGAAAAGGCGTCCAGTGAACTTCAATACAGTACAGCAATATGACTTAATCTGATAAAAAATATTAATAAAACCATAACAGGATGTGGAGATATATCAGTGGGTAGAAGCATTAGCTGTGCAAGTCTGCACACCAGCGTTCACATCCTCAGAACCATGCAAAGCTGGACACAGTAGCATGCATCTGTAACCACACAGCTCCTGCTGCAAGGTGGAGAGAGGACTCAGGAGTCTCCACAGGATCTCCAGTCAGCCAGCGCAGAGAAAACAATCAAAGGCCCTGTCTCACACAAGGTGAAAGGCAAGAACAGATACTCGCGGTTTCCCCTGACCCCCGCATGTGTGTCCTGGCATATGCATGCCCACCCCCCAAATATGTACAGGAGCCTTTAAAAAACCTAAATAAACAGAAGGACATGTTCACTTCATAGGTCAGAGAGTTCAGTTTTTCAAAGATATCAGTTTCTATGTTAAAAGATTCATAGATTGGTTAAGCTTATTACTACACGATTTTTCTTGGAAATTGGTACAGTAATTCTGAAATTCATATGAAGGCACAAAGTCCTTATAACATTATTGAAGGAGGCAAAGAAGTCAAGGAACTTCTCCTATGTTGTGTCAGCACGTCACATAATGATACAGCAGTTAAAATAATCCAAGGACCGGGATGGCATAGATGAGGCTTCTCAGGTTTTGCTGGCCAGACAATCTATCCAAATTAGTGAGTTCCAGGCCACATAGGATGGAGAGCAACGGAGAGACCCAACCTCTGGCTTCCCACCAGCTACATAAACATACACACATACCACAAACACACACACACAACACTGTACACACACAAAGATGCATGAAAGAATGAAAGTCACATGCCATCCAGTGGGAGAGACACCTGCCACACACAAAACTGTCAAAAGGTTAGGATGACAAGGATATTAAGAATGTCTATGAGTCAATAACATAGATATACTATATAAACATCTTCCTATGTGCTATTAGAAATAATAACCCCGGGCTGGAGAGATGGCTCAGCAGTTAAGAGCTCCGACTGCTCTTCCGAAGGTCATGAGTTCAAATCCCAGCAACCACATGGTGGCTCACAACCATCCGTAATGAGATCTGATGCCCTCTTCTGGGGTGTCTGAAGACAGCTACAGTGTATTTACATATAATAAATAAATGAATAAATAAATAAAATTTAAAAAAAAAAAAAAAGAAATAATAACCCAATGAGGAAAATCAGAAAAACATATAAATACTCCACAACAGAAGAACGCTGAATAGTAACAGACATTAAAAGATGCTCGACTCATTTGTAATCATAAAGGTGCAAAGGGAAACGGTACGTGATCTTAGGGCCACACTCCTGGCAGATCTTGCGGTGCTTAGCGGTTTCCAGAGGTCTCGAAGACCTTGGGCATCGATAGCCTGCTAAGTTGACGGATCGATTCTGCCTGGTGAATTGCTTTCACATGTAAGCAGGAAATAGATGTAAGCGACTGTTCATAATGAGTGGAGAGATCGAAACAACCTGAATTTCCATCTGCAATGAAGTGCACACGTGATGGACAGAATGTGAACTATCTACTACCTGCATCAATAACGATGCAGTCTCAATAATACTGCGGAAAGGCAAGTCACCGATACATATACTTTTGAGCAGTTCTGAAGAAGTGAGGTTTTGAAAAATGAGGGATAGAGTAGACGAGGAAAGGAAAGGGCAGAGTACAGCATCTCCATCCTAGGAGATAATGATACTCCTCGCCTAGATCATTTGCTGTTATACATGCCTGGTAGACATGAGCTGATTTTTTTGATACCTGGTCTTTGGTGGTGGTGGGGGGTGCGCGCATGCGCACATGCTTGCTATGGTGTAGGAGGTCACAAGATTACCCCTGCTTGTAATCACTTCGCAATTTGTTTTGTGATAGGATCTCTCTTGTTTCCTTGCTGTGTACGCCAGGCTAGCTGGCCTTCCGGCTTCTGGGATTCTGCTTCTGCCTCCCATCTCACCACATGAGCTCTGGAATTAAAGCTGTGTGTCCCTGTCTCTGGCTTTCTATGGATTCTGGGAATCTGAACTCAGGTCTTCCTGCTTGCCCTTGAGTCGTCTTTCCACCCCCAAACCCCACAACAAATCCTCTTTAGAAAGCCGGGTGGGGGTAGGGGGAGGAGGCAGAAGGGAATAAACCCAAACTTGACTCTTCCCTCCACTGTATCCTCTAAAAGAAAGGACCAAAGATGAACATAGACTTGCTCCCACAGGAATAGCAGAAAGAACATGTTGAGCTGGACAGTGGAGATTTTAAAGTTAGTATTAGAAGTAGGCTTTTCCCACCCCCACCCCAGAGCTTTTTGTCTAAGAACAAAAGGTGGTCTGAGTACATGATTGCATTTTTAAAGGCTTGATGATGGTCTTTGTGTCTAGAAAGGCGTTACTGTCACAAGGCTTGGAATTACCATTCAGTTCATGAACGTTATAAACTAATAATATCAATTATCGATGCTGAAATCAAGTTGGCAAACCTTGGTTTCTTTGCATTTGATGAGAAGTACAGTAATTGTCTAACTGTAGGAAGTATCATTTTCATACTCTATGACAATGTTTAAATTAACTCAGAAAAGACTACATTCTCTGTTAAATAACAATACGTTTTCCTTAGACATTTATGTTACGATTATACATTCAATACATCTGAACTTGTCAGAAACTTCAAAGCCCACCAGGTATAGTCAACACAATGATAGAGGTCATCTTCTCCTGGTGTTGACTCAACTAATAAGACTTTAAAACATAGTAGAATCAATTCTTTTAATGTCCTGTAATTCAAAGACAGATAAAGCATACCCAAATGCAGTCTAATAACGTTGGCACTTACTATAGTTGCATGGTCCTTACAGTATACACCTTATGCAACAACATGGATATTGCAATCACCTTCCTTCTCTCTCTCTCTCTCTCTCTCTCTCTCTCTCACTGGCACACTGATGATCAGCAGAGCACCTCTTGCTGACCACAACAATCCAGGTAGAGTCCATTTAAAGCATTTGCTATTAGACCTGCCATGGATGTCTGAGTGACATTATATGAGTCTTGGGCCAGCCAGCAGAGCCCTGGGTTAACCCTGGGCTCTGTCTGCTTACCCAATCAAGCACTGAAGTACTTTAATAACATTTTTCCTGCATATCCACATTCCCCCCCCCCCCATTCCTGCTCCACCCAGATTGCAACACGTTTCTGTCTTTTGGTTCGTGAAATTTCACACTCTGTGTAACAATTCACTTTATCATCTGTTTTATCATTTCTGTAGTCATTTCTGCACACAAGGCTAATCCAAGTGTTGGGAATTAATGATGTAAAACATAATAGAAAGGTATTAGGTGCTTGACTGGGAGATGAGAAATTAAAAAAAAAAAATTCTTAGAACGTGAAGTATTGAAAAGCAAAAGAGCTTGCGACATCTTGGAGCTCTGAGGGAGGGAATTGCTGACTGTTTCTGACAACTGGGACTTGTAAATAAAAAACATTTCCACGCCCTTTGGTCTCAGCCAAGATGGGTAAAAATGTCACTACTACTGTTCACTTATGTCAATAGCCTGGATGCAAGAAGTCTTTGTGGCAACCTGCCAGTCCAAGACACGGAGGTCTTTTAGTTTAATCTTAATATTTTCTTTGTGGGGAAGCAAATACCCTACAAGGGTACATAAACAAATTTGCATGTGCAGCTATGGCAACATGAGTTTAAGCCTCGCCACATAACATGGCACTGGCTGGCTAAAGACCTAACGGTGACACGGGTGTCATGCTGTCAAAACCCAAACTCCCTCTATCAAGCAGGGCTTCTCAACCTTCCTAACACTGCCACCCTTCAATACATTTCCCCATGTCATGATGACCCCCCAACCATAAAATTATTTTTGTTGCTACTTTATAACTAATTTTGCTACTATTATAAATTGTAATGTAAATATCAGATATGCAGATGTCTACTATGTGACCCCTGTGAAAGGGTTGTTCCAACCCCCCAAAGGGTCTCAAGCCACAGGTTGAGAACCACTGCTGTAGGGTGTATATAGTATTTGGAGAAATGATTCTTTTTAACTTCTTAGATCTGGAGGGATCTGGCCAAGATGAGGCTTAGCTATGGCAAGGCTTGAGGGAGAAACTTGTGTTTTAATAGAGGGATGGAATAAAGGACGGCGTTCACGCTGCTTGCTGAACACTTACGTGGAGGAAAGAGGATTAAAGAGAAGCCAGAGTTAATGACAAGTTCCCGTCTACTGCCAAGACAGTAATTAAGGGACGACCAGGATGGACTGTGCATGGGAGAAAGATAAAAGCTTTCATTATAAAAAAAAAAATTAATTTAAGTGCTTCAACAAACCTTCCCACAAACATCATATCCAAATGTTAGGAAGAAAATTTCTTTACCTATCTGTCTGTCTGTCTATTATCTATCTATCTATCTATTCTGTGGGTTTTTTTTTTTTAAAGATGAATCCCAAACTTGACATATCACCAAAGACATATATAAGCTCCCGATATCCTGTTCCCACCTTCCAAGTGCTAGGACCACAGGTAGGGGTCACACCGTGCCTGGCTGCAAGGAACTTGATTTGCTGATCCTTAGTTAGCACGGTCCTCCTCTACTAATTTTTTTTTTCCTAAAAATTTTGTGCCCCTAGATTATCAAAACAATGAAGTTGTTTATTTAGTTGCTTAAGTTAATCATTTTTGTCTTTTGAGAAATATGAGTTTCATTAGGATTTAGAAATTCATTTTGAAACTGTTTGTTTTCCTAAGGATGCTTGAGGACATTCATAATGGGAACAGATCAAAACCAGTGACAACCCCTGCACAAAATGGCTAACTTAGGATTTTCACTGACGGTGAAGCCACTGCAAGTGTATTCATTCAATCGATACGTCTTTCTGGGGACTAAGAAGCAGCATATTGATTGCTTAGTTCAATCATTGACACATTTGTCCAACCTTTCGACATCACAACGCCACACTGTCATCTACAAAGTACATGCAATTTAGCTGCACGGTCAAGTTACCCACCCCACTTCCTGCCACCAAATCTCATAACATTTTAAGTACATTTATGATTTTGTGTTTGGCCACATTCATAGTTTTCCTTGGCTACCCACTAGACATATTTACATGATTCTGCCGTTAATAAACTATCCCCTTTTTCTTCTGGCCATCACACTTTTAGTTTCTTCAGGAGCAGTCAAAGCTAGCAAAAATTCTCTGCTGTCCTTGAACCTACATCCTGAGGGGTGGCATAAGGGGGAGAGACACATGAGTGAGGAGATACACTTAGATGTGGCAAAGCACTGCGGTGAGATTGGAAAGAAGAGCAATAAGGAGGGTGGGGTGGTACCCAGAATTGGGAGGAAAGACAATATTTAAAGGAGGTAAGGAACACCACATGGATATTGAGGTAAACGGCACATTGAAGGGCTCTGAAGCAGAACCCTTAGAGATGTCTTTTTTTTTTTTTTTTTTTTTTTCTTTTTTTCTGTTCTCGGATCTAGGGACCCAACTCAAGGTCTTGTGTTTGCTAGGCAAGCCCTCTTTCACTGAATTAAGTCCCCAGCCCCTTCTAGTATGTCCAGTAAATACCAAGGAGTCTGTGGATGGGAGAAGAAACAGTTACGGGCAGAAGAGTAAGCTAGAAGGATGAGTAAGTCAGACAGGCCAACTCATGCAAGGCTGTGGCAAGGACCTTGACTTTCATTCTAAGTGACAAAGGAGGCTGTTTTCCTTCCATTCCTGTTGCTGTGATAAAAACATCCTGATCAGAAGTCACTAAGAGGAGAAACAGATTTATTCAGCTTAAAATTCCCAGTTACAATCCATCATGTGTGGAAGTCACAGGGGCTGGAGTTGAAGATAGCTGTTCACACCACATCCACAGTCAAGAGCAGAGGATCATCAATGGACCCTTACTGCCTGCTCACTCACTGCTTCTGTTCTCACCTGGCTTTCTTTTGTTCTATATAGTTCATGACTCCTTGTCTAGGGAATGGTGCCACCCATAATGGGCTGGGTCTTTACATCAATTAATAATCAAGACAGTTTCCCACAGACAAGCCCATGGGCCACCTTGGTCTAAATACCCCCCCCATTAAGATTCTCTTCCCCGGTAATTCAAGGTTATAACAGGTTGGCACTTAAAATTAATCAACACTGACAAACTGAGAGATTTTGAACAGAGAGACATGACCAGATTCATATTTTGTAGGATTTTTTGTTAAAGTAGATCACTTTTTGTTTAAGTAGATCACAGTAGCAGAAGAAACAAGCTAGGAAGACATGATGGTAACCCAGGTGAAAGATGGCCCAGAGTGGTCACTATGGAGGCGACACAGTATGACGGAAGGTAGATCAGATATCTCTGTCTTTGTTGACACATCAGATATAGGAAAGAAGGGGGGAAAGGAAGAGAAAAAAAACTACTTAGATTTTGGTCTAGGCAACTGGGCAGATGAGATAACTACTGACTAAAATGGGAATTTTGCCAGAAGAAAAAACTGTGTTAAATTAATCGATGGTCTTAGTTAGGGTTTCTATTGCTGTGAGAGATACCATGACCAAGGCAAATTGTATGAGGGACATTTAATTGGGGCTGGCTTACATTTTCAGAGCTTCAGTCCATTAACATCATGGCAGGAAGCCTGGAAGCATCTAGGCAGACACAGTGCTGCAGAAGGAGCTGAGCATTCTACATCTTGTTCTGAAGGGAACCAGAAGAAGACTGACTCTTCTAGAAGAGCCTCAAAGCCCACCCCCACAGTGACACACTTCCTTCTACTCCTAGAATAGACCACACCACTCTAACAAGGCTACACCCACCCTCACATACCTCCTAATAGTGCTACTCCCTGGGCCAAGCGTATTCAAATGATCACATCGATGGTGCTGATAGGCTCAAGACATTGGAATGATTGTGATTTTTTAATAGGGTATAACCTAACAAATTTATGTTATAGATACAGGAAAAGACCATAGGTCTATTTCTAAGTGAGAAAAGGAGACTGCAGAATAGAAAAAAAAAATAGCATGTAAACTTGAGAAAACTATCATATTTATGAGTCTATGTATCTATTTTTGTGGTCCTCTGAGACTTAGAATGGAGACATATGCTTGGTGCACTTAAAACCTTAAGGCCAGAACCTTTGGCCCTTAGGGAATGCAGAAGTAGTCTATTCACTGAGGCTGTTATTTCTTAACTGTAACATTGCTCACCCCTTATTCAAAGGCATTATGAAATCTTCTAACTTATGAAAGAGTCCCTTATGTCCTACTAAGCATCACACAGTAGCTAGGATCAAGTCTTCCAAGTCACAATGGAGAGTTCTGAGCCTTCTAGACCAAGAAAGGGTCCCTGTACTATAGGAGCTACAGTACCTGGCTATCTGCGCTAGCAGGAGTTTGGAGAGTGTGCCTGTGATTGGATCCCACAGTGGTAGGCCAAGGGAGGAGCATGAACTTGGACATGGAGGAAGATCTGCTGATATGGAAGCACGTCTTGTTTTTCAAAGTTCAATACCTGTATAAAGGTTGTTAGAAGATGGTGCTAACACACTGCTGGGATGACTCTTGACCACCTGAAAATGCAAGTGTTACAACAGGAATGGAAGAAAAGCTGAAGCTGCCGTGGTAAAGGTAAGGAAGTCAGAGGCTCACAGAAGTGAGCATGAAAATGGACACACATGGCAGAGAAGCCTGGTTAGTGAAACAGAGAGAAAGGGGCTAGTGGAAGGGTGTGCATAGTCTTGCTTCAGGACTATAGACACAATTTTTGGCATGAACATCCAAGACACCTGGTGTGAAGAGATTATAGTAATGAGCCAGGGAACCTGACTGCCATAGAGGTCCTACAAGAGACACGGAATATGGCCTCCCATAGAGATCCTACAAGAGACAAGGAATATGGCCTCCCATAGAAGTCTTACAAGAGACAAGGAATATGACCTCCCAGCATAGATGAGTAGTTTATAAGACTATTGCTTGAACAGGACCACATTTTATTGGAGTGGGCAGTCACTCCAATAAAATACATGATTTTCTATCCAGGACCTAGACCTAAGCTAGTCTGACACAGACCCATAGACTAGAGAAAAGACAAGACAGAGTCCAGGGAGAAGGACTCTACTACACTGTGGCAAGTCATTGTGGTGGGTGTTCCCAGGGCTTTTATAGGTGGCTACATGTCAAGCAATTCTCCACTTCAGCCTCCCAAATAGCTGGGACTACTATAGGAATACACCATTGTGCCCAGCTTATTTAGACATCTTGAGAACTGTTTTATACAGAATCTGGACTAACATTTACTACCAATGCCAAAACTATCATGACGGACCCTTATTATTAGCACAGGGGTATGGAAGACAGGTCATATGACATCTTGACCCAGATGGAGTTCACAGTAAATCTGTTGGGTTCATAGACTTAGTGGTCATTTCCTGGGTCTCAGTAGTATATCATTGAAAAAGAACTCTTGGAATATGCGGTTGGATCTGTGGGAGTGTACTCAAACTGCGGGAGACTTAAGCTTGCTATGATACTCAAGAACATCTACTACTGAAGGCTTACTAAATAACAAGGAGGTGTAATAACTTAATCTGATAACAGTCAGCTCTGTCACCATCCTCCCCGGTACTTGTGACCAACCATAGAAGGACCACAGGGCCAAGTAATATGGTCTCCCATAAGAAAAACTGTGCTGGTTACTGCCACAGGCAGGCTGGCAGAAGAGAGCCAATACTGAGTTCAAAGTTTGGCCTGAAAGCATCTGTCCACTCCATCGACTTGCTGAAACATTGACCACATTAAACTAATTTTATCTAGGTAGGAGAACCTCATCTTGACTGAAAGAAGAATGTGCTTTCCAAACACAAGTTTCTTGCCAACCCTCAGCCAGACTGGTATGACAGGTCCTGCAGAGCGATCCAATTGTCATGGGATTTCAATTAGATGAGGGCCCTGCTGTCCAGCTGGAGATGCAACAGTTGGATATAAGACCATGGGACTTACTGGTCCTATATATCATCTAGAACTTTCCAGCCTGAAGCTGTGCAAACAGCCGTTTAAGAGATGATCTTCTGCAAAAATGGAGCATCATTATCCAGCTACTATACACCTCTCACCCCTGTAGCTCATGCACTGTGCCATGCTCCAATGTAGGCTGTGGCATAGCTCTAGGAGACAAGAATTGGAAGTAGAAACAGACACCCTGCTGAAATTTCCTGGTAGATAAACTGGAAGATCCTACCCCTGAAACTCTAGGCTCTGTGGCTTGGAGATCCTGCTCTCCAGAGCAATCATGTTTCCCCTGAGCATCTCGGAGAGACTCTCGTTAAATTTTAAATTGTGGATGGCACTCAGTTACATCAAGAACCTCATGCTCTGTCACCAGCAAACAGGAAAAAGGCCATCATCTTGGCTGGTAAGTTTGCTCTCATGAATAAACTGACCTAAATCTCCCAAATGTTACAATTAAAGATGAAGGAATAATTATAGCATCCAGACACCACACCAGTACTTTTCTTTACACTTCCCTGCCCAATTATTTTGATGGTAAATGAACAAACATAGTAGCCACAGCCTGAAAAGACCTTGGAGTGAGGAACTCGGACCTCTCAAGACTGAGGTCTGGTCACCTCTCCAGATAAGTTGTCTATACTAGGACAGATTGTAGCCGTGAAAGCAGAAACTCACAAATGGCAGTAAGAAAGATTTTGTGTGTAATTGATGCCTCAGGGCCAGCTGTGGTGGTAGTGGAGAGCTTTAGTTTTTCTAATCACCTGTCTTTTGTGAATTTATCAAAGAATTGAGCCCAAGTAGAATTCTGGAAAGCCCTTCTCAGTTGAAATGAACTCACCATGTTAGATTCAAGAGGTAAAAGGGATGACTGTAGTAAATACTTCCATGCTCAGGCAGGGTCCTCCTCAAGGCCAGAGGCATTCATTAGTTCTTTAGCTGTCACATAGGTTGGACTTCCTTGGAGAAAACCCCTATTGAAAGGAAACTGCCTTGCCAAGGTTCTCCTCACCTCTAACAGCCGCCATCCGATGACTAGCAAGTGATGTGTGAGGTAAGCGCCTACTCCCTTTGAGTTAATCCAAGATAACGGCCAAAGAGCCATCCAAGCCTCAGAGCCCTGTGTCTCAGCTGAGACCTTGCTAGCAACGGCATCTCAGCTTAGCTTTCCCTGTTCTCAATTCTGCTTCATTTACTTGATGTTGTTCGAGAACATTCCCCAGTCAATTTCCAGCAACACAGATCTCCATTTCTGAGTCTTTTCCCAGGAAATGAGAGCCAAGACGCCATAGCATGTCTATTCTAGAAAGTGAGAAGTTAGAAGAAACAGCTTTCATCTACAGCCCTGGCTGCCCCTTAAGTCATCTCTCCAATGAATCATATCATCCTATCATTGCCAATGATGTCATCCAAAAATGTAGTTGCCTACCCCATCCACACAGGACACATGCCAAGACCTCCAGGAATCCCCAAAAGCTGAAGAGTGCCAAGTCCTGTATATCATCGCACTCAGCTTGCTCACCAACACAATTACTGACTGAGTAATGGGTGAGGAACATATACAGTGTGGACATGTTGGACAAAATGGCATGTCATGTTCTAGACAGGAAGGAGCAAGATTTCCTAACTATGTGGGCTTTGCCATTTAAAGCTTAAGAATTGTCTGGGGTTTTAAAAACCTTACTACTGTCACACTCAACTAGAAATAAGTTGACAACTCCTGACTAAATTCAGAGAAAATAAATATTAGTCTTCTAAAATATACAGGACTCACCTCCCTAATGTGACCATAAAATTCAAATACCTCCAATGTTCTCCCTTGAAGATATGTTAGCTTCACTCTGAGCAAAGAGCAACATTCCTTTGTGTTTCCCAAGGCCATTACACTGAGATTCATCAGATACCTATAACACTTGCTGAAATTACCCCTCAAATATTTCTATTTGACTAGTACGAAGTGTCCTTCCTTATCTTTTTTGATAACTCTTCAAAACCTATGGAAAACAAGTAACATTAAACATGTGATTCATGAGATTAGGTTGTGTGCTATTTTGATAGAAGTCAACTTTCCTTTGTCATTTCAAAGGAGAAAAAAATGAATGGCCTATAAAACTGTAAGAGTTGATCTGTCAGAAATAATTTCCAATTGATAATGTTTTTACAAAGTGATTTAACTTATTTTAATCATATTTATAATGTGAAATAAGATGATGATAATATTGGCTTCTAAAGTTTTAGCCTAGAAAATAGCATTTTAATTATTATAGAAATGTCGACAAGTAATATCATAATTTATTACTTCTGTATTTAATTTTGACATGTTTCTCATAATTCACCATTTTATATAATACTATGATAGAAATCCCACAGTACATACATATTTTTGTCAACATAAATTCCTAGAAATAAAAAATAAAAATAAAAAAATAAAAATTAAAAAAAAATTGTCTGGGGATAGAGCTCAGTTGGTAGAGTACTAACCCAGCATGCTAAAGCACTGGGTTCGATTCTCAGCACCACACAAAACTGGGTGTAGTGGTGTGCTCCTTTGATACCAGCACCGGGAAGTAAAGGCAGGAAGACCAGAAGTTCAATGTCACCCTCAACTTTGTAGCAATTTGGGGGTCACTTTGGGCTACATGAGACCCCTTCCCACAATCACTTAAAAATTATTTCTGGAATATTGGTTGACTGAAATGGTAAACATTGAAGTCATTACCAATGGAGGACTACTGTAAAAGTAAAAACTGGTGACACCCCAGTTTCTTGCCTTTGTTCCACACAGGCAGGATGTGGGGCAGTGATCTGTGACAGGCAATCTGGCACCCGGTTGAGCACAGGCGTAAAATCTGGGCTACCCAGTAGAACAGTCCACAAGGGACCAGAAAACGTTATGCCAATGCTCCCGGGATGCTTTTGGCTCCAGTCACGATCACGTACCACCCCTCCTCAGGTAGAGGCGTGGCCACACAGCCCCAAGCCATCCCCATGTTAATGAGACACCTAGAGGCTTAGCCACGCCCCTTCCCAGTTACTATTATCTGCCTCACCTTTCCCAGAGGGGCGGGGGTACAATTCCATCCATACCACTCCATACGATGAAAATAAACGTCTTAGAATTATGGACTGTCTCTTCCTCTGGACCCGTGGTGGGAAGCGAGGATCCGGCCCTCAAAGAGCCGTGTTTAATCTCTCCCCGAGGGCTTCCCAGCACTCCCAGACAGTACCCATTCACCCAAGCCTAAGCAGCTAGCCTAGCTCCCCAAGCCACAGAAACCTGGTCCCAGAGGGAATCCCAATTGCGCTCCAGCTAGCCCGTTTGTGGCACCCTGCAGCAACTGCGGTGCCCCAGGCTAGAGAACCCACAGAGACAGCTGCTGTGTTCCCTGATAATGGCCCCCTCCCCCACCCATGGGCAGGGCCTGCAAAGGCTTCCCACAGCCCCCACCTGCCAGTCGAACTGTGTGGGAAGACACGTGGCCACTTCCCAGTGTCTCCTGTCCCACCCAGAGCCGCAGCGCAGGACACGTGGGGCTTCATCCCACCGCGCCAGGCTTGTTCCAACAGCAGGATCTTGGTGATAATGCACAGGGATTGACATCCCTCAAAAGTCTCTTCCCTTCCCCCCCTCTGTTCCATACCAAGGACATGTTCCTGTACACGTGGAGACCTGGAGCGCACAGTAACTTTGCTGTCATCTTTTCTCCTTCGGTTACATAAAAAAGACTTTTCACACACACCCAACTTGAAAGCCTGCCAAGCCAGTGCACAGGTTTTCACAACTCCATTACTACAAACAGAGCCGAAACAGTTAATATTTTTGTTTGAAATATGGTGAAGCCAGGTTTTCTTGGTTATTTTTGTTAGGGTAAGCCAAGAAGACCAAGCAGCTCCCTTTTTAGACTCTTCCAGAACAACCAGGAGATATTTGGGGTTTTTTGTTTTGTTTTGGGTGTTTTAAAATCTCAACTGACTCATTTGGTGGGAGCAAATGCCCAAGTCAGCGTGTGGTCTGACGGGGATGATCTAGCTATAGGATGGGAAACTCTAGAGCATTTTCAAGTGAGTTACGTTCCGTAGTCACATGTTTTTGTTTTAATTTCCTCTTATTAAAAAAAAAAATATGTATTGAGGGCTGGTGAGATGATTCAGTGGGCAAAGGCACTCTTGCTGGACAGCCTGGGGACCTGACCTTCATCCTCAAGAACCCAGGAAAAGGCAGGAGGAGAGAATCGACTTTACAAGTTGTCCTCTGGCTTCCAACTGTACACTAGGCACAGAGCTGCCCCTGCTTAGAATAATAATAACTATTATAATAATAAACATAACTGATTTTGAAAACTGTAAGAAGATGTATTGACCAGTTCCTAGCCATAAGAGCTAAAAGGATTTGCCATGGTAGGGAGACCGATCACTACCACACTGGATAGTTTGCTCCTGAGAAAGAGAAACTCATTTCAAAAAGTATGCGTGAAAGGGGGCTTGGTGTTAGCATGAGCCTCTCCCAAGGCTTGAAATTTGCACATAAGCAATGCAAAGTGAGTGGTCACTAAATGCCTGACCACTCCTCTTTCTCCTCTACCTATCCTTGGCCACGCCAATAAGTCTTTCATCTCTCCTTCAATTCCTCCTTTACCTCTGGCTTTCCTCCCACTGTACTGTAGATTCCCAGTTCATTCCCAAGTCCTTTTTGCCCAGTAAAGCTGCAGTAGTCCAGCATCTAGCTGGACTGGACCATTGAACACATAGTTCTGTAAGTCCTAAGCCAACTCTTTTCTTTCCCAGTGCTGGGGACCAAACCCAGGGCTTGTGCATGGTAGGTTAGCGCTCCACCACTGAGCCACAGGCCCAATCCTCAAGTTGCATTTTTGGGGTTTCTATTTGAGGATTTGTCAGCATTTGGTCTAACCAATCTGATCTCTCCATAAGTGTGAACTCGAGCTAGAGGAGTCAGGGTAGAAATTTTTGTCTTTGAGCTCTCTGGCAGAACAAATCATCCAGCCGGCTGGTCAGTAAGGCCTATGAAGGTAGGTAGGAGAATGAGAATGTCCTCAAATGTCTTTACTACATTTGAGCATCTTAAATTCTATCTAACAAGTTCTCTCTGGCAGATAATGATGTACCTGTACATTCTGGTTCATCTTATATGGTGGTTCCCAACAGACTGAGTGAGACTAATAGTCTGAAGATTCAGGTGTCTGATATTCATTTCTGAAAGAAAAGTGAGGAAGAGGTCATTGTTACAGCATTTTTCAAAAACAGTAGGAACATTACTTTAAAAACAATCTATTAAATTATGTAGTTGGGCATGGTGACTCACACCTGTAATACTAGTGCTCAGGCAACTGAAGCAAAGGGACTGAGGCCAGGCTGGTTTACAGCTTAGTGAGTTCAAGACTAGCCAGGCCTCCACAGTGAGACAGGAAAGAGGAGAGGAGGAAAGAGAAGAGGAGGTGATAGTTGGGGAGGAAAGGATTTATCCAGCTTAGGCTTCCACATCACTGTTCGTCATCAGAGAAAGTCAGCAGGGCAGGAGCCTCGAGGCAGGAGCTGATGCAGAGGCCATGGAGGGGTGCTGCTTACTGGCTTGCTCATTATAACTTGCTCAGCCTGCTTTCTTCAGAATCCAGGACCAGGAGCCCAGCTATAGCACTGCTCATAATCACTAACTAGGAAAAATGTCTTACAGGCCTGCCTATGGCAGCACGTTACCTGAGGTTCCCTCCTTTCAGATGACTAACTTGTGTCAAGTTGACATAAACCTATCCAGCACAGGAAAGGAGGGGAGTATACTGGAGAAGAGGAAGAGAGAGAAAGGGTGGAGAGGAGAGGGGAGGGGAAGGGAGGGGAAGGGAGGGGAGGAGAGGAGAGGAGAGGAGAGGAGAGGAGAGGAGAGGAGAGGAGAGGAGAGGAGAGGAGAGGAGAGGAGAGGAGAGGAGAAAAGAGAAGAACTTCTAAGGGGAGAGAGGAAAGAAGAATTTTGAGATTGGGTATAACTCAGTTGATGGGGAGCTTTAACCTAAGAGTTCCACTTCTTAGAATGCACACAAATAAATCATAATAACAGGGCATAAAATATTTCTTAGGGATACTTTCATTAAAGTCATGTATAACTAGGAAAAGATTATCATTCAGCAGTAGGAATTCCAATGATAACTTTATATTCTATGCATATGGTTGGTTATCAAGCCACCTCTAAAATTAATCTTTCAACAACTCCTAACATATCAAAGGGAAAAGTCAAGTATGAAATGTCATGCACATTCCAATTGTATCTTAGAATATTTGCCTATAAAGCATTTAAATTAGAAGAGAAGAAAATACATCAACCTTTTGACAGTGCTTATTACTGAATCGTGGCGATATGGGTAATCTTTACTTTCCTCTTGACAGTTAACTTCTCCATGGAGTCGAAAATTCTTATACACATTGTTTTAATAATAAAAAAAAAATTCAAAATACATACTGTAATGACCCGCTCGTCTGAGTTCTCTGGTTAAGTGTTTCAGCTTCCCACCTCACAAGCATGGTGTAGTGCTGTGATCTCTGAGGAGAGAAGAGAGAGAAGATGGCTGAACCACCATAAAACAAGACCAAAATTAAGGTTCATTTATTTTTCAGTTCCCTTCTTGTTGTTCTGGGAAGGGCCTTACAGAAGCCAGTATTTTCCTAGAATGGTGTATCATCTGACTGGAGATTCATTCATTCATTCATTCATTCATGTATTTGTGTGTGTCTACATACATGTGTATATAGGGTAGTGCACGCCATAGGGCACTTGTAGGAGGCAGAGGACAACTTGTAGGACTCAGTTCTCTCCTTCCACCATGTTGGTCCTTGGGAATCAAAGTCAGGTCGCCAGGCTTCGCAACAAGCCTTACCCCCTGAGCCATTGCGCTGGCCCTAGCAGTAGATGCTGCTTTCTCCTGCTCATGGACCTGACACTTGTGACATTGCATGTTCAATCCCCTTTCTGCCTCCTTTGATGCTGACAAAAACCTGTGAAAAAGGTCTCTTCCATCATTTCTTCTTTTTAAAGGAATGGTTAAATTTATATTATAGTAGTGTGTGACAAGCACGGCAGAGACTAAAAATATGATTCCATTTCAAATAAAACATTCGTTATTTTGGCTGGCTGCGACACATATTTGGCCATCATTTCCTGATTAAAATTCCCTGAGGCTTGTTTGTCTGGGTTGTTGGGTTCTTTTGAGCATATCAGCATTTTTCCTCCCCAGCTTTAAGCTATTCTCATCTCGGCGTGCAGGAAGTTAAGGCTCCTGACTTAAGTTCAGTAAAAAATATAATTAGTGAGGAAGTCACGGAACCGACATTACCCTATCCCAAAGGACCAAAGACCACGCTGATGAAGCCCAATCCAGATATCCATCAGGGCCACTGGTCCAGGTGATGGATTCAGCCTAAGTGGGCTCATATTATACAGGCACTGCCCAGGAAGATGAAAGTAGGGACACTTGGAAATTGGGGTTACTAGAAACAAAACTTAAGACTTTTTTTTTTTTTTGGAAACAGGGTCTCATGTATCCCATGCTGGCCTTAAATATCCTGTAGGCATAAATTTTTTGCAACCTACTTTTTTTTTTTTTTTTGATACTTTATTTACATTTCCAATGTTTCCCCTTTTCTGGGTCTCCTCTTTGGAAACCCCCTATCCTCTCCCTATCCCCACCTATATGAGGGAATTGCACCTCCCACCCACCCGCCCACCCATCCCCATATTCCCGCCTTGACATTCCCCTTTACTGGGGCCTCTAACACCCTCAGGCCCAAGGGCCTCTCCTCTCTCCCTGATGGCCATCAAGGTGATTCCTCTGCCACATATGTGGTCTGAACCATGGGTCCATAGATGTGTATTCTTTGGTTGGTGGTCCGAACTCCAGGGCAACGGGGGGGGGGGGTCATTGACGCCCTTGCTCCCTCCAAGGGGCTGCAAATTCCCTCAGCTCCTTCAGACCTTTCTCCAACTCCTCCATCTGGGACCTCACTCTCAGTCCAGATGGCTCAGCCGTTTAAAGGCTAGGCTCGAAACCTACTTTTAGTAAGGGTTCAACCTCTCCTCTAGCCCACCACCCAGCAGAGGTAGTGGAAGAGAAAAGTTATTAGGATACGGAGGAAGTGGACCTGTTTAGCAATAGCTCTTTGTGTATGTGTGGGGGTGAGCTCCATCTTCTAGGGCAGCAGTTCAGTCCCATAGCAAACACCAAATCTGATTCAGTAGCAACAGACCAGTCCTCTAGGCAGGCAGACACCAGGCAGCTGTAGTTCAATCCAGAAGAAACTGCCAGACTCACCAATGGGCCTGAGGTGAGGCTGCAGAAGCAGCAAGCTGCCACAGGAACTTCACAGCAGTTCTTTGGTGAGTTTCTCTCAACATCGGCGTTACCACAAGTTGAGCTCAACAATGCTACCTATGTAAGGCGAACCAATACCTTCCTGTCGTTATCGAAGAATAGCGAGGCGCAGCAAACCAAAGCATGGCTCAGTGCTTGTCTCCCGCTGTTTGTGGGGTCATATTTACACGCCTTTCTCACAGGCCCTTCCATGTGTTTGCTATTAAAACACCCTTTCACCTGTGTCTGCTTCATGTGTTTGCTTTAGTGAGACATCCTTTCAGCTGTGTGCCCCAGCAAAACATCATTTAACATAACTAACTTTCCAAAGAAACTAGAAGTTTCTACTTCAATACCCTTTGTAGATGAGGACAGCTTTGAACTCCTGATCCTGCTGCCCTCCCTCCCAGGTGCTAAGATTGCCAGGTGTAAGCTACCAGGCCTGTTTTGCACAGTACTGGAGTTAGAACCTAGGATTTTGTGAACGTTCGTCTTGCATTCTACCAAATGAGCTATATCACCAGCCCCAATTAGATTTTTAACAAAGAGCAAAACAAACAAACAAACAAAACCCAAAGATTTCTGTTTTAGGCAGTCACCCTTCTGGACTACATGCTTAATCTGTTGTAGAGACATACATAGGTGGAGTCCTGGTTTGGAATTACTCTTACATATAGTTTGTAAAATGCATCAGAAAACCAATCTCTTCAATTCTGATCACATATGAATGAGATTAAAAAGTCAGATTTCTCAATTTATTTACCAGGCTGGGCTCCAGATGCCTTCTGCATTTTCTAAATAGCAGATCCTCTCAGAAAACCAAAGTTTGCCGCCAATAAATCCTTCAAAAACCGCATGCCTTAGTCTAAGACAGGAATTCCACAAGGGAATTCCAAAAGGGATTAGGATCAAGGCGTGATCACAGGAATAAGCAGTCAGCATTTCAACTCAAGACCTATGGATGAGGCATTTCATCTGTACAGTCACACAGCTTAAAAATAATCGCAGTATTCAGTTGTCAGTGAGCGTCACATGGGGCCATCCTGTCTCCAAAGATGTTAGGGTGTTAAAGCAGCATCTTAGGTCTAGACTGCTCTAGGCCAACAACAGTCTTAAGAGACCAGGTTTCAGGAGGTGACCTAAAATGTTACATTGGAAGGATGTTTACCTGCATTTTGCAATCAGAATGGATTAAGGCAGTGGGTCTCAGCTGCCCTAGTGCTGCAACTCTAATACATCATGCTGTGGTGCCTCCCAACCATAAAATGACTTTGTTGCTACTCCATAACTGTTCCTTTTGCTACTCTTATGAATTGTAATATAAACATCTGATATCTAATATGCAACCCCTGTGAAAGGGCTGCCCGACCCCCACATGGGGTCTCGACCCACAGGTTGAGAATCACTGGTTTAGGTCATGGCTAGTGCTGTGTTCCTGCCATCCGGGCACCTAAGAGGCTGAAACAAGAGGGCTGCCTAGGCTCCACAGCGGGTAGTAGGCCAACCTGTCTCAAAAGAAATGGGGCAAAAGGACTACAGGGGAAATACATTTGCATTTTGCAATATTCTAGTGTCTACATAAACCCTCAGACTCTAGAAGGTGGTTTACATTGGAATACACAGCTGTTGTTGCCTGATCCCTCCTAGCAGTCATTATGAAATAAGAACTGAAGTTAAAGCAGTGACAATCACTGTGTGTTTGCTAGCAGTAGCAGCAGCAGCAGCAAACTATCTCATACAGGTGCCATACTTCTAAACACGAGGTGAAATGGCTCAGACGGGTCACTGACAGCCCCTTTGGCTTCTGCAAACAGAAGCTCATCTCTCCAAATCTAGTCTATGTAGTGAAGGTCATCTAAGTTTAGCAGTGTCCTTGTCTGGGGAACACAGTTTTGTTCATGAGATGACAGTTGTTCCATGGACAAAGTTTAGAAGACCCTGACCTTCTGATTCTCCTGTCTTTACTTCGTAAACACTGGGATTACAGATGTGCGCCACTACAACTAGTACTTGTGTACAGCGGATAAAACACAAGGTTTCATGCATGCTGAGCAAGCAGTCTACCATCAAGGTACATCCCCAACCCTCAGCAGATCATGTAACTGCATGATCAGACTGTGAGTAGGAGTCAGGCAGTGGCTTACACATTTATTCATTAGCTAACATGTAATACTTACTGTACACAGGCATTGGCTTTGAAAGTATAAAGATTAAAGTCCATTGGCCAAGATGAACAGAGAAATCTAAACAGGACGTGATAAATGCATTAATGAGAACATGGACAGAGAACTTTGGAAGCTAGAGGAGTTGAACACATAATAGCCTATTCTCTAAAGAGTGAGAACTCAGGGCTGAAGTGATGGCTCACCAGTTATGAGCACTTGATCCTCTTCCAGAGGACCCAAGTTTAGATCCCAGAACCCACACCAGCAACTTATAACCAGCTGAAATTCCAGTTCCATATCCAACACCCTCTTCTGGCCCCATGAGCTCCTATACATGCGTGTGTATGTGTGTGTGTGTACATACACAAAACAAGTAAATCTTAAACAGCAATGAGAATTATCTGGGGTTCTGGCTGCTCCCTTTGAACTAGGCTGAAAAGCCGGATGTGAAGTGGATAAATCGTGCTGACCCCGGTGCATTTATTGGTTTCTTCTTTCCTGTAGTGTCTCTGGGCTTTCTGCAGACAACCCTCCTTGCTGGAGAATGTTGCACAATGCTAGACCTTCATGGCTGTTTGACCACTGAGCGAATTCTTCCTGACGGCTTTGGAAGAACTGCTACTGTGGTGAAGGGAAGCCAAAGCAGCACTCGGGAAGCAAGATATTTTGTTTGAACATAACATAAATCAAATCTGGAAATGGGGGCTTTGAGCCTCCCTGTTCTGAAGCTCTCTTGAGCCTTCAAATTCCACTGCCAAGTCCTTCCTTGCTTCCAGACCTCAGGAACAAGGCTTCAACAGGTTTGCCTATTCCAAGCCCACGCTCTGCATTGCTTTCATCCTGTGGTTTCTCTGCCTGTTTCAAGAATGTAATGCAAAATTATGATTTCATGGAATATTATGCAATTCAAATAGAAGCCCAGTAAAATTATCAATTTTCATCAATTACCACGTCATGTAGGGGACCAACCAATGATTGCAGTTTGGGTGACTCATTCTGTGGTTGCTTTTTTTGTTTTGTGTGTGGTGTGTGTTTGTGTATATGTGTGAAGGTGTTTGTAGGTGTCTGTGTATATGTGTGTGTTTGTCCCTGTGTATGTGTGTGTGATTGTGATTGTGTTTGTGTGTGTGTGTATCTGTGAATGTGTGTGTATGTGTGTATACGTATGTGTCTGTGTGCATATATGTATGTGTGTGGTGTGTGCGATTGTGTTTGTGTGTGTGTATGTGTGTGTGTTTGTATGTGTGTGTTTGTATGTGTGAATGTGTATGTGTGTGTTTGTGTGTATGTGCAAATGTGCTTGTGTGTGTATGTGTGCATATGTGTGTATATGTGTGTGTTTGCATGTATATGTGTGTGGTGTGTGTTTGTGTGTATGTGTATGTATGTATATGTGTGTGTATGGTGTGATTGTGTTTGTGCACGTGAATGTGTGTGTTTGTGTATGTGTGTACATATGTGTGTGGTATGTGTGTGTTTGTGTGTTTGTGTGTATATGCATGTGTATGTTTCTGTGTGTATGTGTGTGTATGGTATTTTGAGGTGTTATGTTTTGTTTTTTGAGAAAAGGTATTATGATATGTCTCCAACTTACCATGCAACTGAAGATAATCTTAAGCTTTTGAAATTCCTCCCTTCACTTCCCAGTGCTAGGATAACAGGCAAGTGTCATTATGCCTGGTTTATACACTGCTGAGGAGCAAACCCAGGGCTGTGTACACGCTACTGAACTTCCCCAGCCATATGCTGTGATTTTAATGTTTGTCTCTACTACAAAATATCATGTTGAAATGTAGTTCCGACTGCAGCTACGAAGAAGAGAGAT
Organism: Uromys caudimaculatus; assembly: GCA_028551405.1. Lineage (NCBI taxonomy): Eukaryota > Metazoa > Chordata > Mammalia > Rodentia > Muridae > Uromys > Uromys caudimaculatus. The sequence goes on along the minus strand of CM052717.1, from coordinate 27,590,718 downwards.
CTTTGGAGGCCATTGTGTTATGAGGTCTCTGCGTACAGAAGTTAGAATAGTAAATAAACAAATAAGCCAAGGCTGAGGAGTGGTCCCTTGACCTCCTGTCCCTTCCTCACTTGGAGCCACATCATCCCTCCCCTCAGGGGACACAGCGTGCATCTTGGAAACAGAGCAAACCTCACCATCCACACATCCTGATAATCATTTTAGTCTTGTACCTCCCAGTCCCCAGAGCTATGAGAAGTGGATTTCTGTCTTTTATAAATTACATGGTGTCAAGAATTTTGTTATAGCAGCATTAAATTGGTGAAGACAGCCCACAAAGTAAAAATAAATGGAACGGTTACAAAGTGAACATGGACTTCTTCATGACCTTTGAGAGGTTTTATTATTCTTGGGACAGAATAAAAAACAGTGATGACTGAAAAATAGGACTCACTATTGCATCTGTGATGTATCTTAAAATGAATGCCCCATCCCACCCCCAAAGATGACAGTGGTCAGCCTGGGCTAAGGCTCTATTTGCAGTTGCCCTAACTCATTATGGGAATTTATCTGGGCTTTCTTTTCGTTTCTTTTCTTCTCTTCTCCATTCTGTTCTGTTCTATTCTATTCTTTTTTTTTTATTCTCTCATATATTACATCCAGTTTGCCCTTCCTCTATTCTGTCAGCTCCTTTACCACCTCCACTCTATCCCAGATCCATCCCTCCTCCCTTATCCTTTAGAAAGGAGCAGGACTCTCGGGGATCTCAATCAAACAATAAGTTCTAGTTACAATAAGACTAGGCACACCCTCATATCAAAGCTGCATGAGGTAATCTAGTAGGAGGAAAAGGGTCCCAAGAGCAGGCTAAAAAGTTAGAGACAGCCCCTCCTCAACCTGTTAGGCGTCCCACAAGAACATTAAGCTCCACAACCAGAACATATATGCAGAAGACCTACTATCAGACCCACACAGGCTCTGTTACTGTCACTTTGGTCTTTGTGATCTTCTGTGAGCCCTGTTTAGTTGAATCTGTGGGCCATGTTCTCATGTAACTTTTTTCTATCTTAGATAACAACCTAAGAAAATAAATTAAGAAAGCTGCACTGAATTTTTATATACTCAGATAAAATAGGATAATGCGATGGTTTGACTAGGTTTGGCCACTGTAGACTCATGTGTTTGAATGCTTGGCCCATATAGAGTGGCACTATTATGATGTGTGACCTTGTGAGAGTAGGTGTGGTCTTATTGGAGGAAGTGAGTCACTATGGGGGTGGGCTTTGAGGTCTCCTTCTATGCTTAGGTTCCTCCTGGCTGCTTTTGGATCAAAATATAGAACTCTTGGCTCCTCCAGCACCAAGTCTGCTTTCTTGATGCCATGCTTCTCACCATGATTATAATGAATTAAACCTCTGAACCTGTAACCCAGCCCCAATTAAATATTTATTATAAGAGTTGCCTTGGTCATGGTGTCTCTTCATAGCAATAAAACCCAAACTAGGACAGAAGTTGTACCAGGAGTTGGGTATTGCTGTGATAGACCTGACCATGCTTTTGTTTGGAGGAACATGGATTTTTGGAATTTCAGATTAAGAAAAGAGTGGAATACTTCAAGTGGGGCTTAATGGCCCATCCTAGTAAGAACTTGGAAGACATAGTACTGAAGTTGATTTGAACTGTGGGGGTCTGGCTCAAGAGTTTTCAGAGGAGAAGAATCTTAGTATCATTCTTGTGGTATTTTGGTGAAAAATGTGGCTGCTTTTTGCCCTTATCTGAAGAGTCTGCTTGATGCTAAGGTGAAGGGATTCAGACAAAGGAAGTCTCAAAAAAGCCTAGTTTAGATTTTGTCCTGTGGTTCACTTTTTTTTTTTTTTTTCATTTTATTTTATTTTATTTTATTTTATTTTATTTTATTTTATTTTATTTTATTTTATTTTATTTTATTTTTACTTACTCACTTTACATCACTCTCACTGCCCACCTCCTGGTCAGCCCTTCCCATAGTACCTCCCTTTCCCACTCCTCCCCTTCTCCCCTGAGGGAGTAAACTCCCCCCCTCCAAGTATCTCCCCCTGTGGTTCACTATTATGAAGATCATTTTGATCAAGCATAGCAAGCTTAGAAAGAAAAAATACAAAATGTATGGTTCAAATATTAATGGGGCAGGAAGTGGAATGGAGCTGAATCCTTAGGGCAAGATCCCACCCAGCTAAGCTTATTGTTTATGTTTGCAGTTGAACAAGGAATAGTTATACCATGTTGGGCATTATTATGACCGAGTTATTGTTTTCATTTGGGCATAATGAGATATGACTGTGTGTTTAATTGACAAGGGATAGATTGTAATGGCTATTCTCAGTTATCAACTTGACTATATCTGGAATAATCTATAATCCAGAACTTATAAAGATTCTGAGAAAAGGAATTAAAGAAAAGCGTAAATCTGGGCATGGTGGCTCAAGTCTTTAATCTCAGGAGACAGAGGCAAGCAGATCTCTGAGTTCAAGGCCAGCCTGGTGTAGAGCAAGTTCCAGGTAAAGAAAAGCTTAGGTCCAGATGTGGTGATATACGTCTTTAAACCCACTACTTAGGAGATAGAGGAATGCAGATTTCTAAGTAAGATGTAATAGAACAAGGGGTCCATGTTCCAGTCCCAGCAAGCAGCAGAACTTGGCAGCTTTGGCCACATGGCTCTGGCCTTAGAGTCAAGAATAGAAGGGGTTACTGGGACAATTGATGCTGGTTAGTAGGAGCTAATAAATTAGCAGTGATTAAGAAGAGACAAGCATCTCTGGGGTGAAATCTTCTGGGAAGTGTTTTTGAGAACACAGAAAAGCTGTGTTATGGAGACAGACCTAGTGCTGGCAACTGGACTTGGTGATGTGTAAGAATTACCCAGATGGTACTGATTTTGAAGGAATGAAGGGGTCATGAAGAGCAGCTGAGGCTTGGCACTGTGAGAGACCAGAAAAGGACAATGATGAAGGTGCAGCCTCAGTGGCAGTTTATGGCCCAGGACTGAAGGGTCATGCAAACAAGTTGAGGTCTGGCATCATGAAGAGAGCCTATGATAGGTCTTAGTGAAGCTTATGCGGTGGAAGATCCAGCATATTGGAGATGCTTGTACCATGGCACAACCACTAAGAACAGCAGCAGTAATGGAGTAGATTCAATCAGAGCCTAGTGTGATACAGAGAGCAGAGCTGGAGAAGTGACCCAACCCCTTTGGAGGAGGCCAGAAGATCGGGTGTGAATCCCAGACATTGCCTTGGATACTCCAAGATGCTAGAGATGCCAGAGCCATGGGACACCTACTGAGGAAAACTGCTAACAGGGAGTGGAACCAGGTCACAGTCAACAAAGCTAAAAGGAGCTGGACATCAGACATGGAGAAGCAGAGTTTGCATTTTGCCCAGCTGGTTTTTGGTCTTGCTTTGGTCCAGTATTTTCTCATTATGCTCCCATTTCTATGATTTGGAATGGTAATGTATATCCTGTGATGTTGGAAGTATGTGATCTTTTTTATTTTTGTTTTATAAGGAATTATAGTTAAGAGATTACATGAATCTCAGAAGAGACTTGAACTTTGGACTTCTAAACATTGTTGAGACTGTGATAGACTATGGGGACTTTTGAAGTTGAACTAAATGAATTTTACATCATGTTATGACTACATACCAATGGGGGCCAGGGAGTAGAATGTGATGGTTTGATTAGGCTTGGCCCCCAATAGACTCAGGTGTTGGAATGTTTGTCCCATGGGGAGTGGTACTATTAGGAAGTATGGCCTTGTTGGAGTAGGTATGGTCTTGTTGGAAGAAGTGAGTCACTGTGGGGTAGGCTTTGAGGTCTTCTCCTATGCTTGGGCTCCTCCCAGTACAGAAGAGAGCTTCCTCCTGGCTGCCTTTGGATCAAGACGTAGAACTCTTGGCTCCTCTAGCACCAAGTCTGTCTTCATGGTGTCATGTTTCCTACCATGATGATAAAGGACGGAATCCCTGAACCTGTAAGCCAGCCCCCACTTAAATGTTTGCTTTTATAAGAGTTGCTTTGGTCATGGTGTCTCTTCACAGCAATAAAACCCAAGCTAAGACAGATAGGAACACAGAAAAATGCATTTTTATTTTATTGAAATATGATATTACTTAGAAAACAAATTATCACATTAGATCAGAGATTCTAAAACTTTTGATATTCTGCTTTGGGATATCTTTATGCTCTGTGTGTGTGTGTGTGTGTGTGTGTGTGTGTGTGTGTGTGTGTGTGTGTGTGGTATATGTTATACATATATTGCATATGTAGTATGTTTTAATTATGAAACTAATACATGTTTCTGGAAAGAGGTGGAAATAGTATAAATGATGAAAACTACACATTTTTATCAATGAAAAGAGAAGTTTTTAGTGTGTGTTCGATTCTAGCACTGCTAAAATGTAGACGTTACTGGCATCCTGATATGCAGATGAGGAAGCAGGTGCAGACTGGAGCACTGACTTGACCAAAGCCATACCAGGAATGTAGGATTGGATTGAGCCCTGGTGATTAGCTGCCTTGCCTCTAGAAGTTGACAAGGACAAACTAAAGAGAGGGGTGCTAGTCTAGGAGGAAGCACTTCAGCTAGCTGTAATATATAAGACAGACTATTCCAAACCCTCTTCAAACCAGTAAAGAAACAAAACCAAAATCCCACGGAAACATCAACAAATGACATGAGCAGAAGACTCAGAGATGAGTAAACACAAATCGCTAACTCATCTCTGAACAAGTGCTCTGTCTAGTTAATGACATCACCATGCAAGGTTTTAAAAAGATGGGCCTTTGGAGTCTTCCAGTGTGTCTGCTGGATGAAGCAAGGAATGCATGGGTGGAGACATCCTTGGATAATATGCACACACATTAGCCACTCTTTCCTTTTCCTCTTCCAGTTCAATACAGGAGGCTCAGCTGACTTCCAGGCCCGATTTAAGTTTTATCTTTTACTGTCTATTGTAATGCTAAGTGTGGGCCCCCAAGACCTAGAATCTTCAGATAGTTAATTCTGCCCCCAAGTTAATTCTGATTGATAAATAAAGATACCAACAGCCAACAGCTGGGCAGAGAAGACATAGTAGGGCTTAGTTTTTATGGGCTTGGGGGGGGCACCAAGAGGAGAAGTGTGCAGGAGGGAGAAGGGTTAAAAGTCAAAAGATCGTGGCCTTGAGGGCTGCCCAATTGGAGCTATTGGGGCTAAGAGCAGCCCAGGTGAAACACAGTAAGAAATAACTCAGGGTTTTCAATGGGAAAATAGCTTCTAACAGCATGGAGGGTAGACAGCTGCCCAGTTCCTGTGTTGTTTAAGGTGTATTGCAAATATAAAGGCCGTGAGTGTGTTTTTTATTCAGGAACTCAATAACCAAAGGCAGGGTAGAAACCTTGGGCTGGGATTTAAATAATTTCCTCAACAGGTCCCCTTCAGATTTAAGAATCTCCCATCATAACCCTCTGCAACTGGACATGATTTTTGTTTCTTTTGAACCTGGAAAGTTATTACTTACACCTCTCCTATGTCCTAACCATATGGTACTCTCCACTGTAGTTCTTTGTGCATTTGTCCCTTAAGGGTGGGAGGTAAGTCTTAGTCATCTAGAATTCTCTGTAGTACTAGTGTAACATTTTGTACCTAACAGGAGCCCAATAAATCTTTATGGAGTTGAAGTTAGTAGAAGTATGGTATGCTGAGCTCCCAGTGAGCAGTCAGAGAAAACACAGGAGCTTTGAGAACAAAGAAAAATGAGAGAGAACAAACGACCAACTTGGGCAGATCAGCAGTTTCTGAAGTGTTCTCTGCAGAGCACAAATCCTATAAAATACTACCTGAAGAAAGGTCCTGGCTCAAGTAATTTTGTAGAGCACCACTTAATATACTCCCACCCACACAACTCTTTGGGGAATCGTAAGCAGTTGGTGTGCTGGAGAGACTCGTTCCAGCTTGCAAAAGTCAGTTGTTAAAATTTTGAAGAATTTGGCGAGCCAACAGTTACACACACTCATTATTAAATATTAAATTACATAAACTTGCATTAAAATAAATTCTGTTAAAAACAAAGGTAATAATTATTGAAAGCAGCTAATTACTAAAGTTTGCTCTTGTGTGCTGTTGTAGCTCAGATCTGAAGTGTCCCCAAAAGGCCTGTGCATACAGCTGAGGACAGCTGTGAATGTAACCCAACACAAAACCAGCAACTGACTTAAAACATTATGGGCATTTTATACAGTTGCTTTTGGTAACTTGATTTCTTGGTTGTCAAGTGTGAACTTTGAGGCTGACAGTGTCAAAAGGTTAGGACAGGCCTGGCCTGTGTGGTGAAGGCCTGGTTTTCACTGCAGTGCTACTTGGGGGTGACCTAAAACCTTTAAGAAGTTCAACCTAGTAAGAGGTTTTAGGTCATTGGAGACATGTCCTCAAAGACGATGGTAGGGCCTACTTTCTTCCTCCTCCTCTTCCTCCAGCTCCTCCTCCTCTTTTTATTCTTGTTCCTAGCCATGAGGTGAACAAACTTTCTCCCCCAGAAGCCCCCCAAAAAGCAATGAAATTCCTCAACCATGAACTAAAACCTCCGGAATTGTGATTCAAAATGGACTTTTCCTGTGGTTAAGTTTGACAGTGTCAGGCATTTTGTCACAGTAGCAGGCAGCTAACGGTGCATATGCTCTTGTATTTCCATGCATTATATTTGTCATCCCTATGTGAATGTGCTAGATGACAGTATGCTGCCCATCTCACGAGCATGTTGATGGCTAGAACCATCCACAGTGGGAGTGTTTATACACAGAGATCAGCTGACACTGCAAAGGAGAGGCTTTATTTCCCAGAGAACTGGCCATTTGGCATTTACAGTTCACTGTTGAAAAAAAAAAAACCAATCACCCAACACCAACACCCAGTTAACCACTCATCTGTATTCTAAATTTTATTTGATCACAGAAAACATTTTATTTTATTATTTTTTTAAAATTAGAAATATCTACATTTTAATGGGAAATCTTACATGATTCCTAGTGATAGCATCTATGGGAATTTAAACTGAGCTAAATCCACGGTCTATCAAGGAACCATTTCATCCCCTTTCACAATAATCAGGTTAGCAGTGTTACAAAGATTTGTTAGGGGAATTTCTTCTACCCAGATATGGAATATGGAATTCAGAATGCAGAATATTAAAGGTGCGTATGCTTGAGAAGTTTGACATTCAAAGGAAACGACGCACAAAGCTTAGAAAGGGAGATAAATGAGCCTACATCGATGAAATGACTCTCCTAATTTGAATTTTATGATTTGATTTTAGCTTTCGCTTCTTACTCCTTCAAGTGGAAACTTTAAAATAGTGTCAAGGAGTTATGAATTTAACTCCAGCAAGGAAGGTGTTTCCAGCGGAAAAGGGAGCAGTGCAGTAATGGTTGGGGGTGGGGTGGGGGAAGAGTGTGCTGTGCAGAGGGAGAGGGAGCACAGCCTTCCTGTTTTCTGCATCTGAATCACAGAAAACATTTTAAAGATAGAGTCTCTATATGCAGCTCAGGATGGCCTCAAATTCACAGCTCTTCTGTCCTGCCTTTGGAACTCTGATGAAATTATTTTAATGACTAACATCTACTTCCATCTTGAGACATAAACTTTTGGAAAAACTGTGAAATTGCTAAGTGTTTTCCTGATTCTTTTGGTTTGGGGCGGGGACAGTGTGTGCATGCGTGCATTCGTACACGCATGTGTGTGTGCCTGTGCATGTGTGTGCTGCATATGTGGTTGCATGTTCGTGTACATGATGTGCACATATGTGTGCAAGAGTCCACATGCACGTGTGTGTGGTTGGAGGCTGGAGGCCAATATCTGGAGTCTTCCTCAGTCACTCTTATTCCTAAGGCAGGGTCTCTCGATTGAACACAGAGCTCAATAATAGGGCCCCTCAGGTCAGTCAGTTTGCTCTGGCAATCCTGTCTCTGCCTTCCCAGCTCTAGAATTACTGGCGAGCTGCCATGTACACCTGACATTTATATGAGTTTTGAGACTCCAAACTCTAGTCCTCACACTGCCTGGATGACCATTCCCGTCTTCTTCCCGGTTGTCAGGAGTAAGTGGGGAATCATCAAACAAAAAGAAGCTCACATTTCTCACTCTTAGCTTTTCAAGTTATTGGGGATGAAAGGGTAATCAATCTTCCCATTCACACAGCAGTTCTCAACCTGTGGCTCGTGATCCCTTGCAAGGAAGGGTTGACCAGCCCTTTACAGGGGTCACCTAAGACCATTGGAAGTATCAGATATTTATGTCATGATTCACAACAGAAGCAATATTACAGTTATGAAGTAGCAACAAAAATAATTTTATGGTTGGGAGTCACTAAAACACAAGGAACTGTATGAAAAGGTCATAACATTAGGAAGGTTGAGAACCACTGCTTTAACAGAAACCTTTTTTTTTTTTTTTATATTTTATTTATTTCTATTTTATATGTGTGCATGTTTAGCTTAAATGTACCATGTACATGCAGTGCCCATAAAGGCCAGAAGAGGGCATCATATCTCCCTGAGACTTGAGTTACAGATGGTTGTAAGCTACCACATGGGTGCTGGGAATTGAACCAGGGGTCGTTTGAAAGAGCAGCCAGTACACTTAACTGCTCAGCCATCTTTCCAGTCCCTGGTCTTCCTTTTGAAAACAGTTAAAATTACTGAAAAGGACTTCTACTTTCTTGGAACTGCCTGCTGATGTGTCCATGATTCCTGTATTCCATACAACAGTGCTAAAGGCCGACCACCACTCAGAAAGTTTCCATTTATGGTTCATCACCAGGTAAGAAAATCCAGGCCTTGCAATCTCATTCTTGACACTTGTAAAATGGGGTCTTCCCGAGGGGTATTTTGAGAAAGCTAAGTTTATCCATGAAGAATGACTTGCCCAGTTGTGCAGTTGTTTACATAGGAAAGATCTTAGATGGGTGTTGCTCTCTGAACACAGTGTAACAAACATGGCTCATCAAAAAATCCTTAGCGGAGCCTACCAAAGCTCAGAAGTCATCTCTCAAGGGACCAACGCAAAATGGCTAAAGCTTGGTGACGACTCCAAAGTAACCTGATTGTCTGTGCAGCAACAGCTCAAAGGTGATTGTGAAGACGCCTCCCAGCCCCGTGGCCAAGCTCATGAGGAACTGCAGTCGTGTTTCCAAAAGGATCAAGCCAAAGCCAATCGTCTACAGACTGACAGTAGGTGTGAGAGGGCTGGGTGGTCCAAGGACAGATGGAATTTGTAGAATGTTTTCAAGAAGAGCCCCTTATCACTCGTGGCAAGCAGTCACGGGTCAGAGTCCACAGGCAGTTTGACTTAAGCCACAAAAAAAGTGATTTTTATCTCTCAGATCCATTTTGGAATAATATTTTCATAAACTTGGACATTCTCAGTTTTGCTAAAGGTCTGGAAATATCACCCTCCTTCTCAGGAGGTCACAAGGAAGGAGAGAATTGGGGACAGGGAGAGAGGACAGGGAAGGAAGAGAAGAGATGGAGAAAAGAGGAGAAGAGAAACAAGGGAGGAGAGATGGGAAGGGAGGAAGAGAAAAGGGGGAGAAGGGGAGAAGAGAGACATGATAAGTGAGAGTCTCTCTCTCTCTCTCTCTCTCTCTCTCTCTCTCTCTCTCTGTCTCTCTCTCATCCCTCAGTAGGCTGTCAGAAAGCCTAGCATGTACACCCCGATTTTACTGACCCTCACCCTGTGATGAGCTAAAAGCCCAGTGCAGCCTCTTGACATTTTGCCCTGTGATGGTTACATTGTGGATGCTTGACAGGTCATCCTAGACAACGAGCACAGTCCTGCAGCAGTGGCTTGAAAGCCTGCCCTGGGCTAGGTGTCTTGCAAGAAAAACAGAATGCTTGTCATGTCAGGGAGACACTCACTGGAGGAGGCTGATAACATCAAACTCCCAACAAACTGATGTCCCTGTTGTTACAACTGATGCTGTATGTACTGCAGCTATCTAGAAATGTGTCTAGTTCCCAAAGGAAGCCTGAACAGTACTGAGAGACAATGAGACTTTCAAGGGGTGGGTCCTGTTGAGGCTGATGGCAAGTGACTATGTCACATAGGTTATCCTGAAAACAACCCATAGGTTAGTCTCCCAGAAGTGGACTGGTTGTCGTGCAAACAGGTTGGTACAAAGCCTGTCATCAGTTCCTGATCTCTCCCGGCTGTGGCCATCACTTGCCACTCTCAAGTCTTCCACTTTATGAGCCATCTGCCATGTTGGGATGGTGTCAGCAGACCCTCGCCAGAGGCTGAAAAGATGGATCTACCCAATCTTCAATTTTCAGTCTCCAAAACTGTAAACTGGATCAACCCCTTTTCTTCACAAAGTATCCAGTCTCAAGTATTTTATCACAGCAATACAAAATGGACCAACGTTGACTGAACGTCACCTCTGATTGTAGTCCTGCTCAGAAGTTAAGACTTTGCTAGTGACAGATTCTCCTGCTACATCAGGTACCTTTGCTTCCCATTCGTTCCCCCTCATCTGTCTAGTTTCATCTAACTGACTTATGGGCTGGCGTTAAGTCTCTAGTGGAAGGCACAAGGAGAAGCTATCGATAATGGTACAGCCAACAGATCCTGAGACCTGAAAACATGTTTTGAAGAGGTTCTTAGGAGGTGGAGTATCCTATGCCCTGAGAAGATGCTGAGGGAAGCACCTGGGTCAGCCAAGAGGTAGACAGAGAGGAGGGGCTATAAACAGAAGCCAGTACAGTGGTTTCTGAGGCAAGAAGCTGCCAAGCCAGGTATCGGATCTTCTGAGTCATGGCAGTGCCTCTCCCCAGCTTCCTGCGCCCTTTGTCCTGGGTAATCAGGGAAGTTGGATAAGGACCCCAAGCTGACAGCCCTACAAAAGAGGTTGCTGGAATGTGGACTCTGGGTTATTTGCTTTGAAGTGGAAAACTGGGCTCCTGGGGGTGGACTTTCCTATCTTTAGGAATTAAGTAGCCCTGGGAGAGGCAGGCCCTGCAGCAACAGCAAGAGGTCAAAGTATCAGAACATAGGGGAAGAGAGAAAGGAGGGGGGGGAAGTCCAGATGGTACCTGGGCAAATCATCACGGAGAGAGTCACCTCTCTTCCCTCATCTCCCCATCTCTACTGGGAGCTCAGAGCTTTGCAGCTCCTATACCCTCAGTCCTTTATTCTCTGTGGCTTGTCTCTCACTGCCTCTGTTCACCTCTTCCCATCTCCCACACATGCCTGGCTGTTCAGTCTCCAGGCTCCTTGGGCTGAGCCCTGGATAACTTTGCTCTTTGATCTTTGCTTTTCCAGAACCAGCAATTCTGCCACACTCTGTCCTTTCGATTAGCATACACAAACAGGTCTTTTATAGTATCCCCTACAGCAGCAGAGACATACACAGCTGCACAATGGGTGTATTCAGCCATGAAGAAAATGAACTTCTGGGTTCGGGCTTACATTTCAGGGAGCTCTGTAACTCAGTGATCTTGTGCCCTTCTGAAATGCCAGGGTCAGGGCAAAGCATTGAAGCTGGCCAGCCTGAGCTTTTTGGAAAAAACTGCCTAGATGCCTTCTGGGTATAGCTGGACCCTACTGAGTCATCTCTGTGCAATACCATGGGCAGAAGTTTCTGGAGACATCAGGAGGGCAGTTACAACCACCTCAGAAGCACCATTTATAACCCTCATTTTATGTGACTATCAAGCAGTGTGTGAACCATTTGTAAGAGGACCAAGGATAGTGGGTGCCAAGCAAGCTTCAGGGGCTCAGGACCTGTGTGAGATCTGCCTGCTAGAAGCCGTTTATACGCTGACATATTTTTGTGGAATTTCTTTGCATGCTGATTTGGGCTGTGTGTCTGGCTCTTCTCAAAACTCGAAAGCCCTAGTGTAATAGTGTAAATAGGGCCTTTGGGAAAGTGACTAGGGTTTGTGTGTAGGGGGCGTGGGTGTGGAAGTACAGTTTACTAGGGGCTCTTTAACCTAAGCCACCTTGTCTGTTCACAAGGAGAGCATTTGACGCTTGCTTTCAGGTATTGAGGAGAGCGAGACACACAGCTCAAATCAGCATGCAAAGAAATTCCACAAAAATATGTCAGTGTTTAATCGGCTGAAAGGTCACAAGGTAGAATGTGACTTAGAAAAGTTCGATTAGAAGCAAGCTGACAGTGGTTGGGGGAGTGGGGGCAGACATTGAACTGGGGATTGCAGAGTAGGGACAGGAAGTCACTTTTTCTCCAAGGCAAAAAGAAAGTTATACCTAGAGGCAGGCTGAAGTCTGTCCTCAGTGAGCAGAGTGTGGGCTTCTACTTGCTTAGATCCCACTGAATTCAGGAATTCTCTTCTGTGGCCCCTGTGAGAGCTAAGTTTATTAGGCTTCTATCCCTAGAGGCTAGTGACTTGTTTTCAATGTGCTTTCCTACATTAGCTTCCTGCTACGGCTTGAGTGTCTCCCAACAGCCTCTGTGCTGAGATTTGGTCTCTAGCCCACCACACTATTTGACAGTGGTGGAGTCTTTGTGAAGTGGAGTCTTCTGGCAGGTCTTTGATGGTACACCCTCAATGAGGATTGTGGAACCTACCTTGGCCCCTTCATCTTTCTCTCTTTTTTAAAACTGCTTTGTTAGGGATGGGTAAGGGATTTTACTTCATGCTAATATACTCTTACCATAAGGTGATACCATACCACAGTCTTGACCGTAGACAGAAATTTCCAAAGCAAGCCTTCAGTCCGCCAAAATTAATTATCTTGGCCATTTTGCCATGGGGAGGGAAAAGTGACTGATACATTTCCCTTTTTGCATCCGCCTTAGTCACGGCTGACTAAATAGTCACTGGGGCCAGGTAACACCTCAAATGTGTCCTAGGCTAAGCGAGCTGAGAGTGGTTCGCGGGAAAAAGGCTGGATATGGATTAAACTGTGATCCTCAAAACAGTATTTTAAGTCTCAGCCTTGGAAACTGTGAATGTGACCTCGTGTAGATATGGAGAGTCTTCAGATATAATTACAACATAAGTTAGGAGGAGGGCAGACTGGAGAGAGTGTGGCTAGTGTCTGTAGGAGGGGAGACAGACACACAGAGAGAATAAAGACAGATGGAGAGATCAGAGGGATGCACCAGGAGCCGAGCTCCACCAGGATGGCATGAAGAAGCTAAGAGAAAAGCAGAGAACCGATTTTCTTCTTCCAAGCTAAAATGATCCCACCGATACCTGCCTGCCTTCAGGCCTGGAAGAGTAAACTTCTGCTGTTTTAGCCATCCTGGCTTTGGTTATTTGTTACAAGTTCTAAGAACATGACCACGGGGACATTAGTGTTCCCAGAGAGCAATCAGAAGAACTCTGGGGTTTTGCTTAGCGAGAGCAGGTTGAGAACAAGTGCTAGAGTCAAGGACCTCATCTGTAAGGCGTTGTGAAGATGCTAAGGAGGTGGGGCAGAAGGAGAAGGGGTGATTTGGGGTCCCGGGGCAACACTCTTCATGTGTCATTGATACCCCTGACCCCTCCAGTACTCATTTGAAGACATGCTGCCTCAGTTTCTTCTGTTGCTGTGATAGAATACCACAATGTAAAACAACTAAGGAAGGAGGCTGATTTTGTCTTCTATTCCAGGATGGAGAGTCCATAATAGGGGAGGTGGGGACAGCTGAGGAGTGGCAGGGAGGCATGTCACAGGTAGCCAGAGCAGAAAGCTGAGAGAGCACGTCTTCAACCACACACAGAAGCAGAGAGAACAAACGCAGTGGGGCTACAAACTCTAAAAGCCCTCTGCATGACTCTACCCCCTAAAGGTTCCATAGCATCCAGGGACCAAGTGCAAACCCGAGAGCCTATGGGGAGAGGGGGGTATTTCTCATTCAAACCCCCACACATGCTGTAATCAAAGAAACAGGAGGAGAAGGAGGAGAGGGGAGGACAAAGAAAAAGAAATGAAAAGGGCTTTAGCAAAACAATGCTCATAGTGCATTTCATAAGCATTTATGTGGCACGTTTTGCTAAAGGCACAGAGAACACAAGGTGGTCGGGATGTGGCCCCGACTGCTAAGCAAGTTACCAGAAGCTCAGGAAGACAGGTTGATCGAACACTGCTTTGTAATAGGAAACCTGTGAACACTTTCCCCGCAGCTAGAAGGGGCTCTGACTCTAACCATTAGTGCTGGAGTTTTTAGGGGAGACTCTGTGTAAGAGAAGAGGTAAACTGAGTCTCGACTGAACTGTGAAGTGAGAGACTGTTTCATGGCAAGCAGGGGAACGGGACTTTGTCCACGGAACTGAAGGCAGCTGGAGGAGGGCCAACACAATAGCCTGGGGCCTGCCAGAAGCCACAATAACTCAGTTTCCACCTCCCTGCCTCTGCCGAGCTCCTCCTACCTTGCTGGGATAATCAAGCTTCTGGAGCCTTGCTACCAGGAGACGATGTCTCTCACTAAGGCCATTATTCTAAGGTCGGCGGCCCATGAAATGGTGCATCTCTTGCTTCAGTGGAAAGGAACCCATGCTGCTTTGTGGTGCTCTCTCTAGGCATTTCAACAGTTTGGTTTTTTTTAATCGAGCTGGTGGGTGCGATTTCTTCCTTATCACACTTGTCAGAAATGGAAATTCTGGCAGAGTCTTGAATTGGTTTTGATACATGTTCCCATGTAAGAGCTTTCAATGTGAAAGGTTTTGAGGCCGCCTGAAAGAGTTTTCCAGAAGTCTGCCGTTTGGATGTCTATGGGTTAGTGCTGCTATTTTAAATTATGAAAATGTGTTTTTCTATGAAAGAAATGATAAGTTTATAATGCTCCATCTCTCTGTGTGTTTATCCACTACACAGGACTCTGGTGTTTCCAGCAGGGCCCAAGGGAAGAGTTGAGAGCATCCTCTGCTCTCAATTATAGCCCACCCTGATATGTGTTTTTCTTGTGCTCAGTAAAGTGTATCAATGAATTACAGTGCCTAAGTTCAACTAAACAGACCCTGTCAGAGAAGGGTTTCAAAACTCGAGGACAATGACTCACAAAACAAAGTCCACAACAGAGAAAACGGGCCCTGCCAACTATTACTTGAACTCTTTCTAGACTACAGCACTAGTCCATAGCACCTACACACACAAAAAATTAATCTCCCCCCTCCCCCAGAGGATTATAATTGAAAGGCTTTGTGATGTTACTTAGCACTAAAATAAATTTTGTCCCTACTAGAATCTATTCATCCAGTTGACTTAGAGAATTCTCTGCTGAGCAGTTGAAATAGTATCAGCTTCCTACTGCGGCTCTTACAAATTACACAAAGCGATACAAACGTATCCAAATGCTCAGCTCAGAGAACTTCAAATCAAGGAGCTGCTGGGCTGTGGGGGTTTGGTTGTTTGTTTGGTTGGTTGGTTGGTTGGTTGGTTGGTTTTTGTAGCCGTTCTAGGAAGACGCCTTTTTAAACTTTCAGAAACTGCAAACCATTCCTGCAGTGTAGCCTCTTCCTCTATCTCAGAGGCCAGCAACACACCGTCTCCAAGTCAGTCTCTGTGACCCCTAACCTGTAGAAAGATCATCTTAGGTATTGTATAGATGCCTCACCTGTCAATTAAAAAGCCAATGACCTATGGCTTAGGCAGGAAATAGAGGTGGAACATCAGGAGGAGAAAGAATTCTGGGAGAGGAGGAGGTGGGGAGAGGAGCCCGAAAAGATGTGTGGAGACAGACGCATGGTACCCGGTCACAGGTAACCAGCCATGTGGCAAAATAAATGGGTATCTTTAGTTATGATCTAGTCAGAGTAGAGCCTAGCTATATAGCCAAGATATTTGTAAATATAATTTGAGTCTGTGTCTTATTTCTGAGAGCATGGAGCTGGGAGGCAGAACCAGGACTTAACTTCAACAGTAACCCTGGTTCCTGCCCTCAGCCGCACTGGTTTCTACTCCCTGCCTCCTTTGTATACAGACCACGTGATCACGCTGTGGCTCCCTGATAAACCAAGATGGGCTTCTGTCTCGAACCTTCAATTTAATCTACCACCAGAATCCTTACTTCGATGTACCATGGTGCATTCAGATGCCTGGGGTTACTGCCTGGACATCTTTGGGGAGACATTATTTAACTTTCCAGGATTTTAAAAAATTATTATTATTATTATTATTATTATTATTATTATTATTATAGTACAGATGTCCTGCCTGTATGTATGTCTGTGTAACATGTATGTGACTGTGTAACTGGTGCCCGCAGAGGCCAGAGGAAGATGCTGGATCTATAAGTGGAGTTGCAGATGGTTATAAGTTATCATATGGGTGCTGGGCATTGAACCTATAACCTCTGAAAGAAGACTTCAGAGCCATCTCCCCTGCCCCACTTTGAGGCATCTTTAAATAGTTCATAGGTAGACATGTAACTGTACCTATCTCTTCTACAACTAAAGAACTAGAATGTCACTAAGTTAAAGAGACAGTAGCATCAAATCCAGGAGTGGCTGTGCAGTGCCAATCACCCCAGTGCTGGAAGGTAGAACAGAAGGACCAAGGTCATTCTCTGTTATATATCAAGTTTGAGGCCAGCCAGGGTTACGTGAAACCCTGCTCCTGTCTCGAAACAAACAAAAACATAGAGAAGTTTACTCCTCTTTATTGTCCTGGAAGAAGACACACTAACCTAATAGCCCTGTTGACTAAACTACAACCGGTCACATTGGCAGCTAGTTACGGAGCCAGCAGCACAGCTTAGCTCCATTCTCTACCCACGCCTCACACAGCAGCCTGCAGCACACGGGCTGGAGCCTGGAAACTGTCAATGGTGCCCTGAGTCGGGAGCTTGCACTGAAGTGCAGGGTCATGGGACAAAGATTCAATTCAGAGAAGAAGAAAAAAAATCAGTCCCCTTGGTTGTTTGACTTTCACGTAGGCAAAACAAGCATCTGGCCGATGGACTCTTTCACTTTTCACACAGTTATTTTAGCTCCTTCGAGCTACAAGCTAAGTGTGCCATTTATATAAATACACAGTAGTCTATTTACAAGGTTATCAAATGCTTTAATTCAACATTCACCACGCCCAACATTCATGTTTACCTGTGGCATGCCAAACCTAGCCGCTCCCCACTCCACCCCCAACTCCCAGTTTTTTCCTTTGCCTTGGGTAGAGTTCTGCATCCAATCAGGTCAGGACATTTGTTTTTATTTTTTAACTCAACAAATATTCCCTGAATGCCTGTTATGAGCCAGGAACTTAGATCCAAAGATTCAAAAAAAAAAAAAAAAATTCATAGTGTTTAGGAAGAGTGTGTGATGGTTCTCGGCCAGTATGGGTGAACTTCACAGAAGTATTCTGGAGTTAACAGGGGAGTCGCTCAAATAGCCTGCTCTCCATTCTCAGCCAGCGGTAGGCACCCTGCTCCAAGGTCTAACTGTGGGCTTTGTTTTGTTTTGTTTCATTTTGTTTCTCTCTTACAGAAGTAGTTTTGGATCCAGTTTTTGGTTTTGGTTTTGTTTTTTTTGGTTTTTTGTTTATTTGTTTGCAGAGATGCAAAAGACATCTTTGTATTAGTGTCCCAAGAGCCTTTTCCCTTCCTAGATCTCATTTTATTGAGACGTTATCTAACATAACTAAAATCTCTTAGTATGAGGGAAGCCCAAAGGTTTCAGGGTACATGCCACTGTTGCAGCACCCAGTGGATACAGGACGGAGGTGGGCAGGACAGAGATGGCAGCTGACAGGGTGTAGCAGAGGCCGCAGGCCCTCCAGGCACAGCTTTTCTTGCACACATTGCCCTAGGACAGTGGTTCTCAATCTGTGGATCAAGAGCCCTTTGGGGCTCTGATGGACCTTTCACAGGGGTCACCTAAGACCATCAGAAAACAGATATTTACGTTATGATTCATAACTGTTATGAAATATGATGCAGCAGAGTCAGGCGGAAGGAATACCTGGCAGGCCCATGCCAAGGTGTCCCCCTGAGGAATCACACCATGGGACAAACCTAGTATAAAGACGATTTATTGTGGGGGAAGGGAACAGGACCTGGAAAGGAGTAGAAGCATAGAAAGGGGAAACAAAGAAGGACAGAGAGAGAGAGAAAGAGAGGAAGAGAGAAAGACCAACCAGAAACTTGTGGGAACAGAGAGAGAGAGAGAAGGAGAGAAAAGAAGAGAGGGGTAGGGTAGCAAGCATTCCTCTTTATAAGCTGCCACTGCTGCTGCTACACCTGGATAGCACCTGGATAGCACCTGGCAGGTGGCCTGAGATGACACAAGCTGTTGCAAGGTAGCTGTTGGGCAAAGCCTAGCAGAATTGCCAATAAGCCAATAATAGAGGTAGCAAAAATACAGTTATGAAGTAGCAACAAAAATAATTTTATGGCTAGGGGTCACTGTACTAAAGGGTCCCAGCATTAGAAAGGTTGAGAACCCTTGCTCAAGGATCTTTTGGTTGAAGCTATGTGTATGACTTTAAAGTAACCTGCACCTGTGGTGGCCTCCAATCCTGGCATGCCTAGATGAAAAAGAACGCCTTTGAAGCATTGAACAGAGACACATTTGTACGCTTGACCGCAGGTGCCATTTTCAACATGAAGCCACCCAGGGACATAAAATGAATCGTGCTGAACATAGTATCACAGACCTAATAAGTCCTACAGAAAGGAAATGTATTTGTCTTAGTTCTGGTGAACTATGAGGGGCTGTATTTGGTAATACAGTCCTTCCAGCTGCATACACAGTCTCAACTACTAGATTCACAGTAGTGAAGTGGAAACTTGAGGGTTCTTTGTAGAGTCAGTTGTGACGGATGGTGTTTTGCTGGGGTAAACACCTGAAGGAGTGTTTTCCTGAAGCAGACACAGGTGAAAGGAGGTTCTGCTAAAGCAAGCACGTGAAAGGACACGTGATGAAGGAGTCTTTGCTAACAACATGCATGTATTAGTCCGCCTTACAAGAAGTAGTTGAGCTCCATTTGTCAGTACTCCGTAGCGAGAAATGCACCAAAAAACTCCTGGTGGTATGCTACGGCTTCTTGCTGCTTCCTCGGACTTAGGCTGATTGGCAGAGTGATGTCAGCCGAGACAGACTCGTGCTGAGGCAAGACCCATGAAGGACATATGATGTTTGGAGCGAGTATAAATAGGACTCAAGGAACTGTAAGGGGCGCTTGCTTGTAGAGCTAGCTGTGCAAACCACTTTGTGGTTTCATGTCTTCCCTGATCTTAGCTTCATTGAGAGAGGCACGGCAGAGAACTTCTCCTGGTGCCCCTGCTGGTCTGATTCCCTCCCGCTGACTCAGGCCAATTTGGCTGAGGCCTGGCTGTCTCTGCTAGGTTGTGCCACTGCTGTTAATTCATGTTTGCTATTCCAACTCCACCAAACTGGACTGCTGGTGTATCCATGAAGCGCTTGTGAGTGGATCCAGCTGCCACTGCTGACCTGTGAACGGAGCTGCTGATTTCCTTACAACACAGATGGGAGTTGCTCCAAAGAACCTTTCTACACAGGTCCACTTCTCAATCTATCCTTTCTTTTCCACTACCTTTAGTGGGTGGTGGACTACAAGGGAAGTTAAAACATTTAAGAACCATCATTAAAAAGAGGGCTTGAGAAATTAAAGTTACACAGTAGCAATTAGGTTTCATTTTGGAGTTACCATAATCTGAACACTGGGGCTGCATTAACACTCATTAGATTTTCCAATTCTTGACCTGCTTACAGGTCAAAAGTGACCCTTAGGACTAAAAAGGCCTCCAGAATGCCTAAGTATGAGGGTTAGGAGAAAGTATATAGAAAAAGAAAGACAAGCATCATTTTAGGGGAGGAGTACACTGGCTCCAGTGTATCCCTGGAGACGCAAAACAGAAGACAAGGGATTCCATTCGCACCTCACGATGGTTGCATGGGGATTCACATTTGGTTACCTTGTTGGGAAGCGGCAGGACAGTACAGCAACAACTACCTAGATGGTTGTACTGCTAACCACGTGTCTCAGAACCAGAATGGAGGCAGCCCCATCTAAGGAAAGGAACTCAGGACGAGGAGCTGAGGCAAACAAGGAAGGGAGAAAGATTAGCAAGGCGCCATAAACCCCAAGGCCACCATGGGAAGATCTTCATCCTGGGGTCTTCAGTAACTGTTCTTTTCTCACCATGAAAGTGGTCTGAAAGTGCTGATGGGTCAGAATCAGAGGTTCTATCAGAGGCAGATATTCATCTTAAAGGTCTCTTGCTGGAATAGTCGCCTTAGGACATGTCCTATCTTCTCCAGTTTACTAAAGGGCTGAACTACCAAACTTCTTTAATAAGCTATAGCATCACAACGGAGTAGTGGCCAAGGCATACTCACAACGCACACAGGAGACCTAATCTTCATTGTCGGCTTCACTGGATTTACAGACGCCCACTTTGGTATGCCTGTGAGGACCTTTCCAGAGAGGTTTAACTGAGGAAGGGAGACCCATCCTAAACTGCTGCTGAGAGGCCAGACGAACAAAGGGAGAGAAAACACAGTAACAACAGGATGGCCGAGAGCTCTCTTTGCTTCCAGACCGTGGATACAATGTGACCACCCGCCTCAGGCTCCCACCCAAGGGTGGTAATTGATCCTTCCTTCATTAAGCTGCTTTTTGCCAGGTGCTGGGGATGACAAACGTTCCTAAAACAGCATATTTGAATATTGCTCAGAGCATATATTTTCAGTGTTCTCACCACCCAAAAACTCCAACCTCTTGTGGTTGGAGTTGGGCATTCTACAACACATGCAAATACCAAAACCATCGTGTGGCATACCATAAACACCTACAATTTATACATGGGAGCAAATAAGTCAATTCCTTACTAGCAAAACTTCAAACTAAATATTAAAACAGTTTTATAGGAACTATCTTACATAATAAAACAAAAATTTATAAATGAAAAACTTATACTTAACACAACCCAGCTGAATCAAAATGATACCTTCGTAAAGTTCAAACAGATAATTTGCATGAAATACCATCTTTTTCAAATAAAGTACACGCTAATGCATTGATATCTGTGTTTGACTTTTGCAGTACGGTCATAAAGAAAGTAGAAAAATAATTCTATGATATTTGTTTTCTCAGTACATTCTCTTAAATATTTGTGTGGTGTGGGGCTGTGTCCCACCTGACCCCACCTGTACAAAAATTTCTTCCTTCAGTAGTTCACCAGGTTAATGCTGCCAGACTCTCGTTTGGCAGAACTGTGGACATGATTCTAACAGTACTTTCTTCAACTTCATGAATTCTTCCATCTTGTATATAAATGTTGAGTGCCAGTGACATCTAACCATCAGCAGGAGACAAGCCACAAAGGGCTTTGAATTGGGAAACAGCAATAAATACCCGGAAGGGTTGTTTGCCCAGGGCCACTCATTTCCCAAGTGGTTAGATCATTAGTGAATACTTTCAAGCTTTGATGAGTTCTGCTTGCCTGATGTTGGCTTCCCTGTGCATTCTGAAACCTTGTAACTATAGGGGTTCTTATGAGGAATTTAAGAATAACAAGGATCCCCCCATCAAAACTGGAAATTCATATTGTCTAAAAAATCAAGTTTCTCATCCAGCTTTGAAAGCTAAGTTACCCTCTTGTAAAAGCCGCACCAGGGTTATGTGTCCACAGCCACTCCCCACCCTCATTTGTGAGTAACTTTTGTGGAAAACGCATCCTGGTTTTAAGCACACCAAGACCACATACATCTTCCACTCCAGCCAGAAAGCGATTCACTCATCTAAGCACCAAACCAAAATCATTAATTCTATAGTGAATGAATGCTATTGCTGACTATAAAGTCCCTTCTAGCTCTACCTAACGATTCATGGCAAGGAGAGTCTACGTCATGATTATTCTGGAAAACCTCTTAATGGACCATTCCAGGGCCTCTAAGTTGGAAACTCTGAGGCTCGGAAAGGAAGTCTGATTGGCCCCTTCCTAACCCATGCAACACTGGCTATAATCTCAATACTGCCGGTGTAGATCTTGCTATTAGTCTCACCCCCCTCATTTCTTTAGCTCTATAATGGTTTATTTTTAGGTACTGGTAGGAGGGCAATTATTTACGGTCAAGAAAGTCCACCTTCAACCTTTAATGGAGCCTATTCACGCGAGTAAATCATTTAAAGCAATCAAACAAGGTATGCAGAAGCAAACAAGAAAAAAAATAGACCAGAAATGTTAGTTTCTAATATGTGTTTAATTTCTTTCTAATTATGCTAAAATAGGTCTCATTTTCTATTCTATAAACTTTAGATTGCTTAGGTGAATATCAGGCCAAATGCTTTGTCCATATTAAGGTCCAAACTATATTTATTAGTATCAGACTGCAGATTTTAGAACATTTGAAATGTTAACAACTACCTAAATGGCTCTGTGTTTTAAAGCAAAAAAAAGTCACTGACTTTATTCTTCTTAAGTGTAGTTATAATATTGTCTGTGGGAATCAAATTCATAATACAGTAAGATTTTGATTACCATGTAAAACCAGGCAATATAACATTCACTCTCAATATAATATAAGAGACTAGAGAGATGGCTCATGGGTTAAAACCATTGGTTCCTGTTGCAGTGAACTATCAGCCAAATCCCAGCATCCTCATGGGCAACTCTAGTCCCAGGGGATCTAATGCCCTCTTTTGGCCTCCAGAGGCACTTCACACATGTGGAGCACAGACATACACACAGATGCACCACATCCACACAGAAAAACGATAGAAAATATATAATTCTTTTAAATAACAAAAGCTATATTAGAAGATACTATATGACTTTTTCTGGGTAGATGTAACAAATGCTATTCATAGCAAACAGTGCACAGAGAATAGTCCAAAGAAAAGCATTCTAGCCCAGTCTGGCTTAATGAACCAGTGGCTTTTCTGAGGGTCACTTAAAGGTAGCATAGATAAAGGTGATTTATAGGATCATGGGTGACTCAAAACCAGCTGTATGATATGAAAGCCTACCTCAACTTGAGTAATGATTCTTGGAAGCTGCCCCTCTGGCACTGTCTGATGCCCCATCCCCCACCCCAAGTGATTATTTACTATGTTTATAGCTCTGGGGAAGAACTTTGTGAATCCTGGGATTCTGTGCTCTTTTTGAGCCTTGCAAGTGTTACTAGTTTCCAGAGAAAAACCATTTTCAGACTTTGTACATCAGGTGGTGCAAGATCATTCTTCCTGAGAAAAGCACAAAGATGGAAAAGGGCCCAGCCTTTGTCAAGTGTTCTCCTTACAGGGATTTTCTGGACTTCAGTGTAAGAGCCCAAAAGTCTTTCTAAAATGAAGAGGCAGAAGATAGGAGTCCAAGCCAGCTTTTGTGTAAGTATCTGGAGAGAAGGAGCCATGCAGATCGAGGGCTCCAAAAACATGTTCTAGAACCTTCTCCAAAAACCCAGGGTATAAGGTGAAACCCAATGGAGAGAAAAGCTTCCAGGGGAAAGGTCATCACTAAAGCACGGTGCACAGACAATTCCCAGAGGTCATACAGACTTGGGACTAGTTCCAGTCCTCATGAGGGTACAACAGAGAGCAGACCCCTCCTCCAGAGGTGCAGGGTGATGCTTTAAAGACTGCCTTGGAACAAAGGTTAGTTCCTTCTGTCCCCAAACAGCTTAAAACAAAACGCAAAGTTACAAGAAGCATAGCTTTCTGCCTTAAGAAGCTCAGTTTTACAGAGTGTTAGGTCCATCAAAGAAATATGAAACAGTCCCACTCTCACCTGTCTGCTGTTTGGTCAAAAATTACCACACATGCAAAGAAGAAGGAAAATGTGGAATCTATAATCTAGAAAAAATTATTAGCCTATAAGAAAACACTCCCCAAATGATAGAAATGGATTTAGCAGTCAAGGAATTTAAAACTACTGATAAAAACGTGTTGATTGCGCCGGGCAGTGGTGGCGCACGCCTTTAATCCCAGCACTTGGGAGGCAGAGGCAGGCAGATTTCTGAGTTCGAGGCCAGCCTGGTCTACAGAGTGAGTTCCAGGACAGCCAGGGCTACACAGAGAAACCCTGTCTCGAAAAAACAAAAAACAAACAAACAAACAAAAAAAAAACCCGTGTTGATTATTATCATAACATGGGAAGAAAAAGAGATTATAAAAGGTAATAATGGGAAATCCCAAAAGTTATATCTAAAGTGAAAACAAAATAGACTGAAGAATTTTTAAAAACATACAAGTGTTCTAGTTTCTTTTCTATTGCTGTAATAAAACTTTCTGACCAAAAGCAATTTGAAGAGGAAGTTTATTTGTCTTACACTTCCAGGTCACAAATCATCACTGAGGGAAGTTAGGGCAGGAACTCAAAGCACGAACTTGAAGCAGAAACCATGGAAGAACACTGCCTGCTAGCTTGCTCGCTCTAAGGCATGCATTTAGCTGGCTTCCTTAAATGGTTCAGGACCACCTACCTAGGGATGGAGCTGCCCATAGTGGGCTAAACCCTTCCATAACCGTGAACAATCAAGACAATCCTCCACAGACATGCCCACAGGCCAATCTGTTCTGGCTAGTTCCTCCTTGGAAAATTTCCTCTCAGATTGCTCTAGACCAGTGGTTCTCAACCTTCCTAATGCTGTGATGCTTTAATACAGTTCTTCATGTTGTGGTGACCCTAAACCAAAAAAGCTATGTTTATTGCTACCTCATAACTGTAATTTTTCACAGGCAACCCCTGTGGAAGGGTCATTTGATACATACGCCCCCCTCCCCCCAGTGCAGTTGAGAACCCCTGCTCTAGTGTTAGGTTGACAAGTAAAGTTAACCAGGACACAATGCCAAGAAAAGTTCAGTAACCTTGAACCTAGCTTCACTAGCATTAGAGTCCTATTCCCAAACAAAGCATACAGAAAACAAACAAACTGAACAGAGCAACAGAGATTCATCTGTAAACGAGGTCCAAAAAGGGGACGAGGGTAGAAACAGAAAAAAAAAAAGGTTAACAACAACAACAAAAAGAATAAAAATATTTCAAATCTAACGAAAAGTGACCCACAGATCTCAGAGGCTTGTAGTGCTGAGTACAAGAAACAGGAAAATACCTCAACATAGTTGTAACCAAACCACTCCAGGTCAGCAGTGAGGAGCACACCTTCAAAGTAGCTGGAGAAAAAAAAAATCCCTATAGAGGAACAGAGATCACAATGACTGCAGAGTTCACCCAAGAAACAAGATAAGCCAGGAGAACATAGACCCAGAGCTTTAAAGTACTGAAAGAAAAATCTACCCTTCTGGAGTTCTATATTCAAGAGGAATGTCTTTCAAAATCGGAAAGTGATCTCCCTGAGAAATGGTTTAGGGGGCTCATCATCTGGGCATGGAGATGATGGTGCACCCCACTAATCCTGCTTGGGAGGTGGAGGTGGAATTCAAGGTCACCTTCAGGTATGAGTCAGTTTGAGGCAAGCCTGGGTTGAGACTGTATCATGTGGGGGTGGGGGTGGGGGAGAAAGCTCTTCAGTTAGAAGCAGAGAGCACCAGAAAGAAATTTGTATCAGTAGAATGTTCCCTAATTGTCAATATTGTTAGAAAATAAACCTTCCAAGCAAAAGTGATACTAATGGTGGTAGAGTGGCGGAGCTCAATTAGCCCTAAGTTAAGGCTGCTGTGGGCTGCTCTAATGAGCTCAAAGGAAGTGTTTAAAAGGTAAAAGGAATCACAAGTCACTTAACTGTTTGCCTGGAAAGACCTCAACATTTATAAAAAGAAATAAAACCAGCCCTCAACAACATCACATTCCCGATGGTCTGCATCCAATCAAGCTTCACAAAGCTTGTAACTAGTGGAAAGGAGATGGCCCACAAGGAAGAATTAGCAGATAGAGGAATACCCCAGTCAATGGAATTCGTAAAGAAAGGTCTGAAGAGGCAAGGTTAAAAGACTAAGATTTTGGAGCCTGTGGGATGGTGCTTGCCACCAAGCCTGAAGAATGTGAGTTTGATCCCCAAATGCTAAGTGGTAGAAAGATAGGATTGACTCAAACAACTGACAGGGATGCTGTGGCCTGTGAACTCCCCTAGGTACACACAAGAAATAATAAACTTATTTTTTTTAATTTGAAGATAAAGATTTCAACATTTTGTGCCCATATTTAAAGTTACAAAAGAAAGCAAATGAACACAACAAAAAATAAATGTGTGATATGAAAAACCTCTAACTAGAACGTAGAGATGTTTTTAATCTGATTTGAAAAATGTAGACTGAAGGATGATGTAGATGGGGCACTGCTGATGAAAAAGGTTAACTACAAAGGAGAAGATTTTGAAAAGGGACCATAAGATTGCTCCTTTTTACTTGGTCTTTAGCACTGATTACATGATTGCATGCATTGAGCTCCCAAAGCATACACTTCAGATGAATTAATCTTCATTTACAACCATTATCTCATGTTAAATGTTATTAAGTCATCAGATTGCATACTTAAGATTAATGAATTATACTGTACATGCATTAGGCCTCAATAAAATATTTTAATGCATTTGTCAATCAAAACAGTATAAAATGCATAATACGTAAGTCCATGTGTGTGATAGTTTTCTGCCTAAGGTATGGCCTCAAAAACCTTTTCATGGAATGCTTCCCTCACCCAGGATGAGGGTGCGTAAGGCTCAAATGAGTGATCAAACAAATAATTATCTGAGCAGATAATAAAGCCAAGAAAAAAACAAATGCATCTATCCAGATGTTCTGGAGCTACTGTTATTATAATCTAACCATATTATATTGTGTATATTATATTGTATTGTATATATTATATTATTATGTAACCTATATTGTAAGCTATCTAACCCTCGAATGACAGATACTCATTTCCTACAGATATATCTCCATATAGTATTTATATAACTTCATGCTTAGGATAGCATATAGTTGTAAACATGTCTACCCATACTAATTCAACTGTACCTCACATGACACTCCTAAAGCATGCCCTGCATTGACTGACGTCTTTAAAGACCAATGTCCCAGTGGCTTTTATGAGGAAAGATGCTCTGGCTGCTGTGACTGGGAAAGGAAAGTCGGTGTCCCGAGAGCAGCTTTTCCAGGCAAAGTTAGAGAAGGGCATTGCATTTATCCCAGGGCATGTTGACAGTGCTGAACTACATCAAATCTTATCTGTGAGCAGCAAATCCCCTCACCCGGGGGCCAGAGAAGGGGGCCCGTGTAGCTGCCTGCCAAGGTTCAAGCCTTTTCTCTCCAAGAGGTTTCATTTCAGAACTCTGATGATAAAGTGCTCACTTGGTTTCCTCCTAGTTCCAGGGAAATCTTATAATAAAAACCCCTCTGTAAAGCTAGGCGAGACTACGCTATGCCACGGCAGACTTCCAGGACACCCATACAGAAATTTCACTACCTGGGGCGGTAGTCATTACCAAAGGGCAGGATTCACCAGGTTAGTGAATTCAACGTGCACAGTTCATTTTGAGTTATTGGAAACAGCCCTGGTCTAGTGCCTGATTCCTGGGAGGATCTTTAACTTTTATCAGCATCAAATGCAGGGTAACTGAATGGCAGCTGGATACGTGATTTAATGAAAGCAACATGAATGTAAAAGGTTGAGTTCTCCTAAAAGATACAGTAAACTTTTTTTTTTTTTTTTTTTTTTTGAGACAGGGTTTCTCTGTATAGCCCTGGCTGTCCTGGAACCCACTCTGTAGACCAGGCTGGCCTCGAACTCAGAAATCCACCTGCTTCTGCCTCCCAAGTGCTGGGATTAAAGGCATGCGCTATATCAAGCTGGTAAGACAATGTAGTATTAAAAATGTATAGTGTATGCAACCCCATAAGAAGAACAACAATATCAACCAACCAGATCCCCCAGAGCTCCCAGGGACTAAACCACCTGCATATGTAGCAGAGGATGGCCTTATCTGGCATCAATGGGAGGGGAGACCCTTGGTCCTGTGGAGGCTCGATGCCCCAGCATTGGGGAATGCTAGGGCAATGAGGTGGGGGAGCACCCTCATAGAAGCAGGGGGAGGAGGGAAGGGATAGGGGGTTTGCGGAGGGGAAACTGGGAAGGGGGGTAACATTTGAAATGTAAATAAGCAAAATAACCAATAAAAAATGTATAGTGTGCCCTGGAAATGAAAATAAAAACTCCTGAGAGAGAGTTGTATGCATTTAGGTCTTTGCCATCTGGGCTTCACGCCCTTACAAGGTCAAAGACTGTGAATGTCTACTCCAAGTGTGTCAGGTCACAGACTGGACCTGAGCACTATAGTGAAGACTTATTCTGTTGTTTTGACCTTGGACCTAGACTCCCCAAAGCCTGGGTCTTCTAAAGAAAGCAGCCCAGTTGATTTGTGTGTGTGTATATGTATGTGTGTATGTGTGTGCGTGTGTGTGTGTGTGTGTGTGTGTGTGTGTGTTTCCTTCATTGTTTTCTCTCACTTCAATTATCTCACAGAACTTGAGATGCATGAAATTTTCATGAAGAACATGCACAGTGTACATTAAAAGCCCCTTGAAACTATGCACACTACAGAAAACATGTAAAATTCCAACAAGTCTGCACAGGGACTTTAAGTCTTTATAGGGACTCTCTGGGGTAGATATTGCTATCTCAGTGACAACTACAGGAGCCAAAGCCAAAAGGTTTGGAAAGGGGGTGTCCTAGAAAAAGAAAAGACAAGCTCGTCCAACGTCTCTGGAGATAAAGGAAGAAGTCGCCATGTCTGGAAATCTTAGGATCAAGATGCCCGGGCATAGCTGTTTCCAGGAAAAGCAACCAGGCTGAATCAGGAGCAACATACATTTCTAAATCCTGGCAATTGCATGCTGAGAGCCTGACCAGATATTCCAGGTGCCACCTTGCAATAGGCCAGTTGTGTCATTGACAGCTCTGTGCATATCAGGGAAAAGACACACTCTCAGTTGACACCTCTATAGCCACGTCATTGCAACTGAAGTGTGGTTCTGGACCACAGCCAGTCTGCCCAACTGAGGCAAGGTGGTGACTTATGGGACATTACTCAGACTGAAAAGACACATAGAGCCAGCATCCTGTGTCACAGCCGTAGAAACAAATCAGACACTCTGTTCCAAAGACGCTAAGTCATAGATACAAGATAATTTTGGCTAATAGAAAGCCACATCAGTCAAATTAAATGAGTTTCATACTTCCAGAGTGGCCATAACAGAACATATTCATGGCATGCTTATCTCTTTTAACCCCAAATAAGACTTAACAGTTACAACACAGCCTTTCCCTGGAAGAAAAGATGTCCAGCCAGAGACAAGAGTAGCAGTCACTAAACCAGGACTATGGCCCTATGTACATAGTAAATTCTATAGCCCCTATAATAAGGGTCATAACAGTCTTGAGGATTCAGAAATGCTTACAGATAACATGGGCCTTCAAGAAAAATAACTTAAATTAAGAGAGAGAGGCAAACATCCCAGAGGGTAGAAATAGCATTAGTAAGGATATAAAATTATCCTTATAAAAATGTAAAAAAGAAGAATGTATTAGACACCAAAAATGCTGAGAAAATCAAACATGGGATAAAGGTAAGATACTTCAAATGAAATTTAAACTTGATAATGACCAGAGTCTTTGAGCAGCATCTTTCCACAACATCTCCAAGAAGACAGCACAAAGCACAGTAATGAAGTCCATGGGACACCTTCCTTCCCCTGCCTCGCCTCACTCTGACTAAATATGCATTTCCCCTTGCCCCTAACCTTCAGGTGTTTTTCATCCAGAATATTCCTTGTTCTATATACTCAGGTTCCATGTAAGCTCTTATTCTAGAATAAGTTAACAAAAACTTGTACACATTATAGGGACCTTAACAATGAGCACAAACAGAATAAATTATTTAAAAATCATAGTTTTAAAAAACCTAAATATTTGCAGAACAACACAGTTAATTCATGACTGTCAAGCAGATACAGGAATAAAATTGTAAAAAGTTTCTTCAAAACCAATGGAATTGATACCAGAAGAGAAATATAGACTTTTTAGAAACAATAAGGGCTACCAGAAATGAATTTTAAAAAACTAAATACTTAGCAGTAACTCTAAAACAATAGCTAGAAGGTCTCTACATCAAAAACTAAGAGTATTTCATAAGGAAAATTAAACAAAGTCTAAACAAAAGAAAATATACCATGCTCATAGAGGATATCAACCACTTAATGAGGAGCGGTTGTAAGGACCACCGTAAGTGGGGTACCACAAGACTACCAAAACCACAGGGGTTTTGATTTCTGCCCCAAATAGAGAAATATGCTGTTTTTTCCTGCACAAAATAATTAAAATTCTAGACAAAATACATGAAGCAATAGTTTTTAAGACATTCAATATTGAGTAATGAAAACAGAATTTGCTTAAAAATAGGTGGGTGAGAATGGAATCAGTGTCCCATAACTGACTAAATTTTCAGTCTTTTCTTTCCAGGTGATGTCACAGAATGAGGCCAGGCCACCATCTAGGTGGAGCCCAACAGACTTAAATTAAGATGAATCTGAGAGTCTGAAGCAAAAAAAGGAGATAGGGTACACACGAGAGTCCAAGAGAAAAGAGAACTTCACAAAGAAGTCCAAAGATCTGAGAAAGGCCCCCTGAATATGCAGGAGAGGAACCTACTCGTCTATGTGTGAGAAAACTATTCGTGCCTGAGAAAGAACCCTCCCCAAAGATCACAGGGGCCACCAAACAAATTCACAATCTGTATAATCCACAGGCACTGGGTAGAAAAATCAAAGGGTCTCATTTCTGCAGTGGCACAAATAGTCCTGCACATTTTTCTTGGCCCCTCTAACAATCGTTAAAATAAGATCAAAAAGGTCATTCTTTACAGGTGATTTAATTACACCCCAGAAAAAAAGCTCAAAAATATTTATAACATGCCTAGCATGCAGAGCCCTAAATTCAACCCGTAATAGTACTGGAACTCATAGTGCATGTCTGTAATCCTGGTACTCAGTGTTAGATTGATCTAACACTTAAGAGGATCCAAAGTTCACGGTAATTCTCAGTTACATAGTGTGTCTGAGGCCATCCTAGGATGCATGAGTCCTTAGCAGAAGAAGTGGGGGGGGGGGGGAGATGGAAGGAAGAGCCAGGAGAAGAAGGAAGGGGGGAGGAGGAGGAAACGGGGAGAGAGGAAGAAGAAAAGGAGAAACAACAATAACAAAAATAATATTATGATAGCAATGCTGGCTCCACATGGTCCCACAGTCCAACCTATCACAAGCCTGTCGGCTCCAAAATCCTATTCTTTCTATCACAGGCAGAAGCTACATTAACCTGCATTAAAATCAGCATGCTTTCTCCTTTCTTTGAATAGTTGGAAATTCATATGGAAGAGAGATGTTGTATACTTCTGGATGAGAGCTGTAGTTAAGAACAAGCTCCTCCCAAGAAGTTTTCCCACTGAAAAGGTTGCACTTAAATCTAATCAAGCATGTAGATCTAACTATGGATTACAGGAAATATTCGGAATGAATGCCACATTGCGGTATCACCATGATAGGACAGGCCATGTCTAGAAAGTGGTAAATTCTATATGACAAATGACTTGGTTTCTTCAATAAATAAATGCCATGAATCTCATGAAGAAGTGGAACTAGCTTAAGAGACACTTGAGCAGTATATCAACTACATACATAGATCACGTGTGTATTTTTGGAGTCCTGATTCAAGGAAGCCAACTGTAAAAATTGAGGCAGATTTAAGTGCTCATAGATATTGAGAGTACATGAGAACCATGTTAGATATGAGGAATTATGTCTCTTACATCCCTGAGAACTGTCTCCAGCACCCAACATGGGAATTTCTCCCAAGAAGCACTTGGAGAGATTAAGAGAAAAAAAAAAAAAGAATTTCATGTGGTTGGGAAATTCTAATGAGAACTTATGTCAACATGTGTTCAATTGGCAAGGAGTGTATTTAAGACTTATACAGTAGGGGGGAGAGGTTGATATCAACTCTAGACACCACTGGGAGAAGTGGCCATTTATAGCCAACAGGCAGAAAGAATGAATGGAAGGAAAGTTGATAAAAAAAGAAATTTGTTAGGTATCAAGGCTTGATGAGAGAAGAGTAAGGCTTAGGGGATTCTCTGTAAACTAAGCATAATTCTCTACTAAAAGTAGGCTTAGCCAACCAAGGTCAGGCTTAAGGACCAGGCTAAAGGACCAGTCTGAAAAGGGAAAGTTGACAAGGGTTTGGTCAAGGAAAGTAGGTTCTTTGTCAGATCTAGAAAGTCTAAAAGGACAGAAGGAACACAGTAAAGAGATTAGAGATAGAAAAGAAAATTCAGAAAGGGTGACTGGTCACTAAGAGTGGCCAAGTGGACATCCAGAGATGCCAATCACCAGGCCAAATTAATGAGAATGGGGATGGTGTCTGGCGTGGGCTGAGGAACTCCCTGGGGCAGGGCTGAGAGTTGAATTATGATTCCAATTCAAAACAAAGGCCTGCTTTACACAACTTCCTCTACTTTGTGTATGCTTGACCAGCAAACACCACTCAGAGGACATCAATTTTTCTCCTCGGTCGCATTTACTGACTTCTCCCGACACCCCTCCCCTAAAAGGTCTGCTAGCTGTCTGTAATGGATAACTATGCAATCTTAAACCATGTTTCTGAGTCAGAGACACACAAAACAAGGGACTGCAATTTCCAGTCTACACTGGATTAAACTGGACCCAAAGTCTCCAGTCCGTGCAACTACCTGATCCATATCTACAGACAAGAAAACATTAGATTGGTAGATTGTGTCTGTGTTGACTCCACTCTTCCTGAACCCTGTGACTCTGGATTGTTTCATCACTGGCCAACCCCCTGCAAGTCTGGCCAATCAAAACAATTCTTTTTGAACCTTACTGAGTGCTGTTATCCACATGGGTTAAACCCTGGCAAGCCATCTACTATGAAAGAAAATAAGCCACTGAATGAGAAACTCCATCTTGGAATCTTTCTTTTCCACCAAACTACTTTGTCAATGAAGACGAGTGCAGGGTCACACCAGACACCTCACACTTTCTAAATTCATCGAAATGAACTTTAATTAATCAGCAACTTTGAACTTTAAGGGGGGGAACTCTTATTAAAAAACAAACCAGGGAAGAATACTAAGCCACAAGTTTCTTGGTTGATGTTTTTGTTTTTGTACAAGGCTTTGTTCCCAAACAGGCAGATAAAGAACTGGTTCAAACGGTTCTTCCCTGTGCACTTGATATTCTTGTTTCTGGAACTGAGTAGAGAGGCTCCCAAGAAATGAAATCCCCTCTTTCCCACTGCCCTGTTGTCTTTCAAAACAGCAGGACTGCCAAGATCAGCCCCCAAAGAGCTTGCTTTGAAGTTCCTCATGCTTCTCTGAACTACAGCTCGAGCAAAACAACCACCTAGACTGTGTGCCCAGTCCCCAGGGGAACAACCTGGAGGCCAGGCTGCCATGCTCAGTGGAACACAGGGCTAAGTCACTACAAATACTTTTGCAAAACTGACATAGGGTGAAAAATAATGGGACCATCACTCCTCAGACCTGGGATCATGAGTTGTACTCAAAGCTCATATGTGTCAGGAGAAGGGAGTACTTTCTCTTTCTGGGGCCTGGGTATTCCTATACTTCAGGCCAAGGATTAATTTCTGCTTCCATTCAAGTTTAGCATGGATATTCCCCCATGCTCTATGAGGTGCCCTTAACCACCTTTCCATCATACATGAAGACTATCTTTATCATAAATATAACAGAAAATGTTTCAGAGCCCAATTAAGGGTAAAAAGGCTCTCCCAAATCAACCCTGAAGTCGGTGTGGAAAGAAACGGAGACCAGCCAAAGAAGAAATGCAATCTATGTGTTCAGAGCTGAGGGCATGGGAACACACCACCATCATTTACATTTTGACAGACTCAAAGGCAGTAACAGACAGAGGCAAACTGGGGAAAAGGGAAGGTTTCTGATGTGCCTGATTGATTGGGGGCTGTTGAACTTGGGGCACTGAAGTTGGCCGAACTAGACGGCCGCATCATCTATAATTGGCTAGGGCTACATAGTTGGCTTTCTATAATTGGTTTTAAATTGGAAGCAGAAACAAAGATTAGGGAAGTTGTTTCTTATTAATCAAGTCTTGGCCATTTGGAGCTGATACTTATGGGGTTGTGGCTTAGCTTCTTGTTTGTTACCAGAGATAGCAGGCTGGCTTTCCTGTGAGTCTGATGTATAGCAGGCTGGCTTCCTGTAAGTCTGACCTATAGCAGCCTGGCTTCCTGGGCTGTTTTGCTATAGATAAAGGGGTTGGCTTCCAGGGCAGGCTGGGGTCAGAGCTCCATTTTCCTAGATAATGGAGTTCCTTATATTTGTATATCACATCTCAGTGCCCTGGAATAGGAGATCTGCAGGTAAGAAAAGCTATGTATGAACCAAGGCAAATCTCCATAGTATGCACAGGATTTCATAATTACAGCTTCCCTATGCCTTACTGCTGTCATGGGGATGTGGTTGACTTGGCCTCATGACTTCTAGATTCATGTTCCCTTATGCTTGGGGCAGGAGGAACCCAGTAGCCTTCTGAAAGGGGAAGATGGCTCCTTAAGCCCACTTCCCTACTCCTGGCCACTCCAGTCTCCCAAGTACTAACCTAAAGCAAAGTTAGTTTGAAGGGAATAGAGAAATATACAATTTAATTTAGATCAAAATATCTTCGTGCATTTTGGAATATTTTTGTCTGTGTGTATGGATATGTGCAGGTGTTGAGGTCAGAAGATATACCCTAGAGTTAGAAGTGTTTATAAGCTGTCCGATATGGGTGATAGGAACTGAACTCAGGTTCTCTACCGGAGCAGCAAGCACTCTTAGCCATGGGGCCATCTCTACACACAGACAAAAATATTCCAAATGCTTATAAGGAAACTTCTGGTGGTAGTACATATATTCACTTTCTTGATTGGTATTTCATAGATGTATGTATATGTGTGCCAAATCTTACCAAATCATATAATTCTTTTTGTTTGTTTGTTTAGAGTCACTTGATTTTCTTACTCTTCTGTAAGTAACCACAGTAATAGCCTATATCCTTATATATTAGAAAAGTTTTGATTTACCAGTATGGTACGCTAAAACAGTATTGTATAGGTCACGGGACCCAACTGCACGTCTATCTACTCCTGTTTACAAGTGGCATGTTAAGCTTCATTGTTTTCTTTTTTGTGGACTTTTTGTTCCTTTTGTCTTTATTGGTCTTTTGCTTGTTAATTTTGATTTTCATTTTATGGAGTTTTTGTTTGTTTTAGAAAGAGAAGAACATACATTTGGATGAGTAAAAAAGAATTAGGGAAGAAGAAAAACATCAAAATATATTGTATGGAAACAATTTTTAATAAAAAATTTTGAAAGTGAAAAAAAAAATACCTTCATGGACTCACACATGACTTGAAAGTATTGATTTTGGATTTCAATATTCAATCAGACTTTGCATAAGTCTGCTCCAGTTGCCTTAATAAAATTCAACAGGCTGGTTGGCTTAAACAACAGACACTTATTTTCTTGAGGTTTGGAAGACTGGATGTTAAGATGCTAGATAATTCCATTTTAATCTGAAACTTCTTCTGTAAGCTTGTAGTGAGCTAACTGTCTTGCTGTGTGCTCATCTAGCCTTGCCTCTGTGTTTGTGGAAGCTCTGGGTATCTTCTCGGAAGGACATTAATCCTACTGGACCAGGTGCCCACCTCCATTTAACTTAACTGATTCCTTGTAGCTCTTTGTCCAAATACAGTCACATCTGGCATCACATGAATTTGGCAGAGACACAAATATTCAGCCTATAATCTTACATAAGGCTCCAGTTGTTCACCTAAAACTCCCACTTAGAAAGTGGGTAGTCACCAAGACTACCCAACTGTAAAATTTCTAAAGTAATTCTTTTTTTCATAAAAAGAATTTTATAAAGTTTTTGATCATATTCATCTGCCCTCCCTCAGCTCCTCCCAGATCCACAGCTCCTCTCTACCTGCCCAACTTTGAGTCCTCATTTTCTAGAATTCAGCAAGGCCAATTTGTGCTGCCCATATGCTCTAGGGTGTGTCAGTATTCACCAGAGTGTGGTTTGCCTCTCAGTGGCCACGCTCTTAAAGAAAATGGGCTCTCACTCTCCCAGCAGCTAGTCATTGCCTATAGCTCCTTCGATGGGTGGGATTTTGTGTCCACCTCCCCTCTCCATGTTGGGATTTGTTCTGACTTGAGTTGCACAGGTCTTGTACACACTGTCACAAGCACTGTGAGTTCATATGTACCACCAACCTGATGTGTCCAGAAACTTCTGTTTCTTTGTAGTCACTCACTGCTTCTAGCTCTTAAATCTTTCTCCTGCCTCTTCTGCACTGATCTCTGCACACTAGAAAGAAGGGGGTGTGAGATATATCTCATTGAGGAATGACCATTTCAGTCTCTTATTGTCCACATCTGCACCAGATGTGGTCTCTGTAAATACACACTCCTCAGATAAGAGTTGAGGGATACACTAATTCATGAATATAATGCTAAGTCATTAGAAGTTGGTTTAATCCTCTCATTTCACATAATAATAGTAGATTCTCTCCTAGGGCCTATGACAGTGACAGGCATGGTTTTTTTTTTGTTTGTTTTTTTGTTTTTTTGTTTTTTTTCGAGACAGGGTTTCTCTGTGTAGCCCTGGCTGTCCTGGAACTCACGCTGTAGACCAGGCTGGCCTCAAACTCAGAAATCCACCTGCCTCTGCCTCCCGAGTGCTGGGATTAAAGGCGTGCACCACCACTGCCCGGCCAGGCATGGGTTTTATGCTGTGAAGTTGGCTTCAAGCCATTCAGAAAGTGGTTGGTTATTCCCATGGCATTCATGCCACTGTACCACTACTGAGCATATCTTACCAGGTTGGTCATTATTACAGCTCTTAGGGGTCACATAAGGGTAATATTGATGAATATTTTTCTCCTCCCGTAGTGAACGTAGCACCTTTAAGCATATGGGAGCTATGGAGGAGGACTAGAGTTTGGTCAACATCAGCTTGATCTCACCATGTTCTATGACTATGTGGCACCTTACCAACACAGCTCTAGAACTCTTAATATTATTCTCTACCACTCCTAACTACAGTTATATTTTCTTTCTTTTCTTCTCTTTTCTTTTTTTGAAAATATTTCTCTGCCACTCTCAATTTCTTTAAAGTGGATATCTGGTGATTCAGACATCCCAAAGAAATCTGCTTCTAAACTATTACATGGAGTTCAGAAGCTAAGTTTCTTAAATGGATTAAGACAACGATCCCAGAAGTCAGAAAGGAAAGCAGATATATTGATCATAGAAATGGTATAAACAAACAAACAAACAACTGTTCTTGTTACCTTCTGAGAACTTCAGTAGTACAGGAAATAACCCCAAAATTTAAAAAATGGGGTTACATGAAGCTAAAAAGCAAAGCAAATAGTGAGCATTTATAAGATAGAAGAAATCTTTGCTAATTATACTTCAATCAGGAGAATAGATATCTGAGTATGTAAGGAACTACAAAAATCAAATGGTCCCTCACAAAAAAGGTCTTGTAATCAACCAGAGGCTAATGAACTGAATAGACAGTCCTTAAAAATAAAAGAAAGACACATGAACAGTAAATATTGGGAAAAGCATTAAACATCATTAGTCATCAGGAAAACATAGCATTAAAATTACTTTGAGACTCCACCTTGCCCCAGACTCAACCTAACATCAAGGAAACAAATGATAATATATGAGGCCAAGATGTGGGCAAAGAGAAGCCCTTATCCATTGGTGGTGGGGACATGAACTGCAGTGCACAGCCACTACGGAAGTCAATGTGGACGTCTTTCAAAAGATGAAGAACAGTACTGTACTGTCCAGCCTTCCTGAGCATATAACCAAAGGACTCTACAGCCTACCTAACAGAGACCTGCACACTTACAATTATTGCTGCACTATTAACGATCACTTAAAAATATAGAGCTGACTAGCTATCCATCAGCAGATGAATATATATGTGTGTGTGTGTGTGTGTGTGTGTGTGTATCATAAATAAAGCCATAAATAAAGGTGAAATCACAACATTTACAAAAAAGCAACTGGACATTAAATGAAGTAAGCCAAGCACAGAAAGACAAATGCTGTGTGTGTGTGTGTGTGTGTGTGTGTGTGTTTCTCCTACTGCCTAGATTTCAGTTTAGTTATTTGTTGACTTGTCTCTTTATTTGTTTCTGTATGTGTGTAGGTCATGAAGCTACAAAGGGAGCCATAAAAGGAGAAGAAGAAGTTTTAAGAGAGTGTATGGGGGGGAGGCTAATAGGACTCTTTCATGTACAGTAGCATGAAGACAGAAGTGGGCCGCTGGAGGCCCAGCAAGAGGAAAGGGCACAGGGAGGGGGATGTGGAGCCAGAACAAATGAGAATCCAGCATTATGAAAATGCCATAGTGAACCCTATCAAATGGACATGTCTGCCTGGTCAACACATCTTTAAAAATATGCAGGAAGGTGGAAATTCAAACATCCTAATAACCTATTTTTACTCAATAGAATGGAAAACCTTGAAAAGAGCCCTAATATCCCACATTGGTAAAGCAGGAAGATAAGTCCACTTACAGACAGCTGTTGAGAAGGGAATCACTATTTTTTTTAAAAAAGATTTATTTATTTATTTTATGTATATGAGTACACTGCAGTTATCTTCACACACACCAGATGAGGGCATCTGATTCCATTACAGAGGGTTGGGAGCCACCATGGGAATTGAACTCAGGACCTCTGGTAGAGCAGTCAGTGCTCTTAACCGCTGAGCCATTTCTCCAGCCCTACTGTTTGTTTGTTTGTTTGTTTGTTTGTTTGTTGTTTTAAATGTCTTTCAATATCTTTGGAAACTTAAGTATGTGTATGTTCTGACCAGTTATCCAGTATTTGAGATTCAGTCCTCTAAGAAAGGCACCAATATACAGGTGGAGAATGTTTATTGAAATAGGGTGTTCATCATGACATTGAATTATGAGAGGAAATGACAGTAATCCATCATTGGGGGGAGTGACTGGGTAGGCCTAGTATGTACACAGCATGAAATATCATATAAACATTAAAATAACGATGGAGATAGAGTACTGATCATAAAGGCATAGGAGAGTTCTTGGCTCTGATTTCATTTTGTCCCATTAAACTGGATCACATGGCCACTCTCAGCTGCAAAGGAGGCCCCAGGAAATAAATATTTGCTTGTTCAGTATCTTGTAAAGAAAGGCAAGGGCAAAATGTTATTTGGGACAGGTACTAGTGTCCTAGTGTCCTACCTTTTCCCACAGGGACTATGTTGCCTGTTTTGGTTTTTTTTTTTAGCTTTCTCAAAGAAGAGCATGTGAGATGTGTGCTCCAAGCTATTCTTGAGGGAATGATTAAGGGAGCTTTAAGTGCCTCAAACATCTTGTCATGGAAGAAAGGCTATGAAGAATACTGGAAGGAAACTGAGTCTGGAGTTCAGTTAAGTCTGGCATGAGTCTCAGGACCCCTTAGACTATAGCACTAGTGACTGTCACAGCATGTATACTGGGCTTGGGTAGAGCCTGGCAACCTGCTACCAATTAGACCTTGCTCTCCCAAGTTAGCTAAGAGCGTGTACCACACTCCAGTTAGAACCGGAAAGCGGAAGTAGAAGCAGCTGTGAGAACACACAGGAAGCCGAGCTTCTGCTCACCCTGGGAGCCCGGAAGTGGTCTCAGCAGATGGAACCAGTTCTCTGTGTAAGGGTTTCCTGAGGCCAAGTTTGCTAAGAGTTCTCATTTGCAACGTCTTATGGGCTTTAAGGTGCAGGCATTGCAAAAGCCAGGCAATTATTGCCATCGCTGCGAAACAACACAAGTATTGTAAAGATTACAACTTCAAATAAAATCAAGCAAATGTTGCCAGTTTAAATGTTAGAAATGAGCAGGCTTATCCCACAAAACCAATACAGGCTGCACGAGCCAGCCAGGAAATAGGTGAATATATACCGTGCCTTCTCAGGTCACGGTATAAAAAGCCTGGCTGAGGAAATTCTGAAGGAGCAGGTGTGAGTGGAAGATGTCAGAATGAACATTGGTAAAATGGGTTTCTAAGGAAATCATTTTATTGCTAAGGAGGTAGGGAAGAAAAGCCATTTAAAACAGATAGAAAAACGAATCTCAATGACTCTTCTCCTGTTTTGCTTTAGGTCTTCAAAATCATGTACTTGACCACCACACGCCCATGTAAGAACGCCATTCAAAATAACGACATTATATTCTCCGAATCCTTGGGATTAGTCACTTGGAGGGGAGATCATACATCAGAAGGCTGCTTTTGTTTGGTTTTCCCAATCACACAAGATTATCCAAGTAATAACTAAATAGCTGGTCCTTTGCCCACGATAAGAAGATAGTTTTTAGAGAAGTTTTGTGGTTCCATGGCTACTTTAAACCTGGGTGGTCTGAAAACCAAATAAGCAGTCGTTTTATTACTAATTTTTTCGGTGCTAGTGGGTCACATCCCAGGCAATTTGTACCATATTTTCCTGCTATTGCTCTAAGTTTGCTTGTTGTTGTTTAAGCAGTCTTAGAAGTTCTAAAAACACTTAGAACTTGATTAGCTATGAGGGGGAGCTGGAAATCCAACACAAGAAACGCTAAATAGCATTGCTCCTATAAACAGAGACAATGTAATATGTCTAATTCATAGTATAACTGCCGAGTTTTGTTTATGCCTTATTTTTCTGAGACAGGATCTAGCTTTATAGCCAGGGCTGGTCCAGAATTCACTATGTAGTCCAGGCTATTCTCAAAGTTGCACCAGTCTTCTTGCCTCTGTTTCATCAGAGCTAGGACGTTATAGGCAGGTACCCAAGATTAAACTCTTAAGAAAAATAATCCAGGCATCATTGTAGGTAAGATAGATGTCTTTATAGCTAAGCTTATGTGTTTCAGTTCACTTGACAAGTTAGATCAATCGATGAAGAAGAAGTAAAATGTTACATGCTCAGCAAAGGAGATCTGGTTATTTCCTTTGTTTTATATTTGTGGTGCTTAGTCATTGCTGGGCAGCAGGAGGCAGGGATGCCGAACCCAATGCAAGGATGCGGGACGCAGCATAAGGATGGCAGATTATGGGTTTTGTTGACTTGCTCTGCTTTGGAAAGCCACTTAAATAACATAAAAGAGAATAAGTCCATGACAGGGCTGAGGGCAATGGGCCAGATGCTTGGAAGGGTTTCAGACAGCGAGTATGTGGGATCGTATTGGGATAAAATCTGCTTTTTATAGACTCCAGTTATCCTTTAATACAGCCTTGTCCTAACTTACTGCATCTTCAGTGGCTCTGTTAGCAAATAAGGTCCTATCTGGAGTCACAAAGATGAGCAGTATGACATGCCCTTCAAGAGGAATAAGGTTTACCCCCAAACACTGCCATTCATCTCGGGATTCATATCATATTCTCTCCCTCTTCACAACCCCCACTCCATTCTGTCTTTCAATATTGACCCTGACCACTTACATTTTCCAGACTACTTGCCAAAGTGGCTTCTGGAAGCCAATAGAAGACACTGGCAAGAGGCTGGCAGATGGGAGGAAGGAAGAAGCCAGGCTCTGGTTCTTTTTCTCCTCGGGGCAATGTCTCCAACACTAGCTATGTGTGCCAGGATTTCAGCTCCCACTGGGCGCTGGCTCCAACTGGGAGGGCCTGTTGTGGAGTGCCAGCCTCTAGCTTCTGGAGTCAAAGCTATGAATGGCTGGAACTACACGGTGTCCTACCTCTCCTCTGCTACTAAACTTGTATTGCTTCATTGTCCTCTTTGCTCTGTCAGCATTTCCAAAGCCCTTATAATTAACTCCCTTAATTACATTCCCTCCACTGAATACCTGGCACACATTCTTGTTTCCTGATGAGACTCTTGACTGATAGAAGTTTCAAGAGATGCCAAGGCCTGTGCTAACAACTGAAGAACAGGAGTGAGCCAAGAACCATTCATGTGTAGAGGGCAGACACCCATCCTAGTTCTTTTCCCAGCAATGGTCAAAAGGAGGGCATGTGAGAAATAGTAGCTGCAATGGTACAAAGCCCTTCATTTCTCTTAGCAGAAGGCAGAGAGCAACATTCAAGGTTGGTAAATGACCAAAGAGAAGACAAAGCATCTTTCTAACATAATACAAGTAGCTATGACGAGAATTAAAAGCACCAATAAACAAAGACAGTTACCACATTGGACTCAGACTTGGGGGAATGGGAATGAGCTTCCTGATCTCTTTTTCTCTTTTTAATGCTATTTGAATTTAAGTAAATTGGTGTGCCTATTACTTCTTGAATTTTTTAGGCAAAAAATCCAAAGATTTGACTGGGTCTTTGTAGAGTGAAGGAACAGCATTTTAAAAATAGGTCCTACTTTTTTAGTTTCTGACTGGGCAGGAAGGTAGAAAACCAAAGAGGAAGGAAACTTAGAAAGTAGGCACATGAATCAATATGCTATTGATATTAAGCTAATATATGAGCTAATGATATTGCCCATTAACTAAATAATTGTATAATTAAGTAGTTGTGACTGAGAGGAATCATTACAGAGTACTTTTCAAGGTAGGGAAAAATGCCTCTGTCTTGATGTGGATGCTTCTGAGGGTCATTGCTTGTAAGCACATTTGATCAAGATTTTTTTAAATTCTCATTTCTACTTCTTATGTATAAGATCAGAAAGAATAAGGGGCTCATTTCTCTCATTCATAGTAACAAAGGCCAGGAAAGAACTTGAACCA
The DNA here is from genome assembly GCA_028551405.1 of Uromys caudimaculatus. NCBI lineage: Eukaryota > Metazoa > Chordata > Mammalia > Rodentia > Muridae > Uromys > Uromys caudimaculatus. The sequence goes on along the minus strand of CM052717.1, from coordinate 27,548,021 downwards.
TAACCTGCTCTGGGCATGAAAAACTGCAAGCTCTTCTTTACCACCATTCAAGGGGCCTGTTTTCAAGGCAAACCGAAAAAGAACAGTGGGTCTGGACAAAGGGACCCCTGGGTTCCCTTCTCCTATTCATGACCTCAGACTCTTTACTTCAATTCTCCGAACTCTAATCTTTACATCTGTCAAATGAGACAATATTTAGTCCATACACAATTGTCATAAAAAGCTAATGAGATCAGATATGCTCCTTGCATGGAGGTGGGCCTGTAAAATGTTCCCATTGTTGATGAAGACAGAGATCAAATATGGCTCTGTGTATTTGTGCATAAATCAGAAGACCAGTAAGGGGAGACGCTTCACTAGTAGCTTCTCCCCAAACACCTAATTGCTTCTTAATCTCTGCTTCTCCTCAATGTAGCCAAAACACTTACTGTCTGTTCCATTGGATGTTTTAAATGGGCTGAAGACTAAAGGGGACAAAAGCAGGTAATCCCAGACAGAGCCATCCTTTCCAGCCTTCTCAATGCTAGCTGTGAGTACAGGGAGCAGATTGAGATGAGGCATACCTTATTGAGATGGGCTGAGAAAGATGCAAGTCCTAGAAACATAACTGTAAGTTCAGTATGTGACACTGATTCTGGGATTCTATTTATAGTGAGCAGGTAATAGGAAGATATTATCCATAAAGAGGATCCAACATCCCCAACATCTGTTTCCTAATTTCTATATTACGTTATATCCCCAGGAGCCATGCAGACAAATGGAAGTAGTCTGAGAAAGAGAAAGGAAGAGCAAGAGAGGAGAAGACTGGAAAGGGTCTTCTGAGCAGCATAGTTAGCCCCAACAACAATCGTTTGATTTGCCTGTTATCTAGCTTGAGAGTAACAATAAAACCACTTAATGGTAAGACTCTGTTGCTGAAGACACACTTTGTAACAGGACATGGAGAAATCAAGTTGTTACTGACCAGGAAGCATCCTCCCTGCTAGATATCTTTTATAGTACCAGAAGGTGCTACGTAGATTGCTAGGGGGAAAGAGTCATCAACACTTTTACTTAGTTTTGAACCCCATGAACTGCAATCACGAATGGCTTGGCAAGATATGCCCATGCACACAATAGTGGCACAAATGGTATGTGGGTAATCACTTGTTTTCTAGTTGGATTTAAAGCTTACTCCACAGGAGTAAATGCATGCCTGATACTATAAATCCATTACACTTGCCTCTAAATTCATACTTATATATTCAAACATTAGAGAAACTCTCGGGCATCATCAGAGGAGTTTCTTCATGCAGTGGACAGTGATTAACACAGAAACTCAAAACTGCTCACAGTTCATGTCAGTGGAAAGCCCAGCCTCAAATGGGACATCTATATTATCCCCTACCCTATGGTTCAGGTACCATCTTGGAAGAAGGGAGGAAAAAGATAGTAAGAGCCAGAGGTCAGGAAGGACTGGAGCCACATAGTGTCTTCTCCTTGTGACACAATTGCTGTACTCACAACCTCACAGCAGCTGTGCTTGCCTGCACAAGACCTGCACAAGATCGAGCCAGTCCACATTCTAGCATAAGAGAAGAGCCACTCAGAAGCCTCTGCTCATATCTGAGGAGTCAGAGGAGGAAGACTCGGTTTTCTCTAAGGGTACAGTCCCTGGAAAATCAACCATACTCCAGAGGACAGTCTCACACTGTACTGTGAGTACAGGGGCAGCATGAACTGGACTTGGTGGGCTATTTAAAAACAAACCAAACAAGGAACTCAGAGTTGAGGGGAGAGGAGGATCTGGGATAAGTTATGGGGAATAGTAGAGTGTGCATATGATAAAAGTACATCATATTAATTCTCAAAGAATGAAGATATAATTTAAATTGTAATAACCAGAAATCTCAATAGCTTTTCATGATAAAGGCTGGATTTTGTTTTCTTGATTATACATCTGACATGAACGAGGTGGCTCACTTCCATTTTTGAATGTAGGCCAAGTGGAGCACATAGTCTCCATCAGGAGGGGAGAGAGCTGGGGATGCCTGGGAAGATCACAGTGGCAGGTCTGAAAATAGCTTGTTCTACTTCTTTGCCACTGAAGTCCATGCCTGTTCCTTGCCATGAGAACTAGGAAATGCAGAGAGTATCGCCACTGAGTCAGCACAGAGTACCTTTGCCACGTCCCTTTTTAAAATTCATCTCTCTAGTTGCTTTATTTTAATTGCTATTGCTGAATACATGTATTTGTGTCTTGGGGATTTACTTAGTCAAGACAAGAGAAAGATATTAATCAAGGTTTGAAACCAAATTAAAGCCAGTATGGGGCACACCCTCTTTGGAGGCATCTCAGTACGATTATTCTAGTAATGAGTTAAAAGTTGCTGTGTATTTACCATGGACAAAGACAGAGCTTTCTTTATATCTTCAGCCACAACGCTGAAAGCTGCCAACATTAGAGCCTATTTGTTTTATTGAGACGAGCAATTGTTGGCCAAAACACAAGGGCTTCCCATTACTCTTTCTGGAATAAAAGCAATGGGAACTTTAGTTTCCCTCTGGATGATTACCAGCAACCATCAAAAGAAGCAAGGGTTCACATCTCTCTTTAAAGGGCATTAGAATGCTGAACAGTCCACCCGGACCACAGTGGTGTCTCCAGTAGACAGAGATCCAAATCTGAGCTCCTTTGTATCTTATGGAAGCAATTCAACTTGTAAGGGGAAAACACCCAATGCCTGACCTAGAAGCTATATGAAACTGACATCTGATGGTAAAGAGCTGAAGATTATGAGCCAGTGGCAACTTCCCTCTTGGAATTAATGCTGTGTCTGGCAGAATCAGGCTGTGGCCTCCCATAGAAGGGATTACATCTCTGTGCATCAGTTGACTCAAGGTCATACTCCACCTCCTTAGGCAGAGAGGATTTTCTTTGAAGGACATTTTGAGGCCAGAACAAGCTAGAAACAAAGCTGTATCCCATGGAAGCCAGGGCTCCCTCATTTCTCTTTCTGGAAAGGGCCATGAGCTCTTGAGCATTCTGCTGGATGGCTACCAACAACTATCAAAACAAGCACAGATTTCTCATCTCTCTCTGCAGGGCACTTAGAGGCGTCTCATAGCTCAGTTCTAGAAGTCAATTCACTTCTGGTCTTAAGTCTTCTGTGCGTTTTCCTTCAGTTTCAGTGACAGATCTATCTTCTCATTCACAGGAAAAACAGAGTAAATCTCACTAGTCTACCTGAAAGATTTTTAGATGTATGCTTTCCAATTCCTGTCCTTTTGGTCTCTCTACCCACCACTGTCTGGCTTCTGCTTTTCCAATGCTAGTTCTGAATCTAAAGCTCCATCTAATGAACCCTGTAAGTCCTCTCTCACTGAGCACTGCTGCAGTTATTCTTTCACTTTCTGCACTCTTGTTTTCTGTTTCTTGTGATTGCTGGTTCTGTGACCACGTCTCTTGAATATTATGCCGCCATCCATCTCCCAGGTACAACTAATACACTGGACAAGACTTTCTTCAAATAATAATTCATTGAGGCTGGAGAGATGACTCAGCAGTTAAGAGCACTGGCTGCTCTTCCAGAGGTCCTGAGTTCAATTCCCAGCAACCACATGGTGGCTTACAACTGTCTGTAATGGGATCAGATACCCTCTTCTGGTGTGCCTGGAGATAGCAACAGTATACTCCTATACATTAAATAAATAAATAAATAAATAAATAAATAAATAAATAAATAGATCTTTTTTAAAAAGAAAAAGAATTCCTTGAGGACTATGTTAAATCCCATCAACTCCACAACCTGAAAATGGGCACCAGGATTGGCAGGAGAAAGGAGAACAGAGTGAAATCCATGCCTGTTCTCAGGGGTATACGTTCTGCGTCTCACTCAATGGCCCCAACATGTAACCAGGCTGAAAACTGAGTCCTCGCTGATTCCTCTCTCACAGCTAAAAGAGTACCACAGTCAGATCTCTGTTTATTTTTGAATCTGTTCCCTCATCTTCCATATGGTCAGCAGCTAAGTTCTGGCCTTCATGATATCTCACATGAACTGCTGGGAATACCTCTTCACTATTCATCCTGACGCCAGCCATACTCACCCCCAACTTCTCCTGTCTTTAACTTCTAGAGTAATACTTGAAAATTCAGGTCAGTTCAGTAGTTTCCAATCAGTTCCCTCATGGCCTTCCATGTGCTGGCTTCTGCCTGCCTTTCTCTGCATGCCTGGATGGCTTTGTTCACAAATCATAGGCTCTCAAACTAATAATCAGTGTAAGATTTTCCCGAGCGTTGGCGCCTTATGGAACCTCCAGGCAATGACCTTCATTCTGCAGCTCAGGTGCTTTGTATATCATGTGTATAGTTCCCTTCCCATCATGGATCTTGTATATAAAGGCGTATTGACCTACATGCCCGGCAACCATCTCAAACTTGGGGTGTTAAAACTAGAAAAACCCGCAAAACCTGCTCCTCTCTGTTTTTTTCCATCTCAATGCTTAGATCAACAATCGAGGACACGAACATGAGTCCAAGTCCTTCTGATACACTCAAGTTATCTGTCAGCTCCACACCCAACATGTATCCCAAAACAATCCACTTCCTGCCGTCACGTGGCTCCCTCTGCAGTTCAGGACACCATTCCAGAACATGCCCCCACCGGGTCCTTCAGTCCCCTGCCTTGTCCAATTAGGACCCATGCTTCTCACACAACTGACTTTCTTTGATGAACATAAGTCAGAGCTTGTCTGTCCCTGCTTAATATTCTAGTAGTGTCCTTGAGACTTACAGAAAAGTTCAGTTTTAGAAACTTCTGTGACTTTGCCAGGCCCTTCCCATTTCCTGACCTCCTATAATATATCTGTTTCACCCTCATTCATTGTACTCCTGTGTTCTAAATACTCTATATTTTTCTCACCCCAGATAAGAAGCCCCAGTATCCACGGGATACTGTTCTCAAATGCTGGCTCCTTCCTCACCTTAGCTCTCACGATAGCTTTGCTATCGATTCTTTGTAAAAGCCTTCATGATTACCATGCCTAGACCACCCCCGTCATAACACTCCATTTTTGTGTGTGATGGTACTTAGCACACTTCCTGACTTGTTCATTAGCCGTTTTTAATTATTCACTTTAGTCTAGGTATATGAATGTTTTCCCTGCATGTGTGTATGTACACCGTATGCATGTCTAGTGTCAGAGGGACTAGAAGGGTTCCCAGGGTGAGTGAAATCTCTTGGAACTGGAGCTACAGATGGTTATGAGCTGCATATGAATGCTGGAAACTACACTCAGGCAATCTACAAGTTGTTTGAAGCACTAAGCCAACTCTCCAGACCCAATGGCTCAATTTTTCTAATAGACTCTCTCCTCCCCTCATGACAATATAAGATGTACAGTATACACAAGGTATACTGCCGGATCTACTGGTGGAATTCAAATGATTTAACAATAGGTATGGCATAGACTCTAGCCCATCAGAAGAGATGCCTCTTTGAGCACTTAGAAGTAGTGGTTAGATATAGTATTCTTATACCTATTGGCTCAATAGAACATAACTCTCAATAAAGGTCAGTTGGGTTCATAAACCCAACTCATTCTTGATTAGTTTCATTTTTCTGTCATGAACCTAAATCTATATTACTAACCCACCCTGAGTCTCTGCTTCTTTATTCCCTTCCTGTTAGCTACCATATCTACTTCCATAGGTTAATTCTCCTGGGGGCACTGACTGTTGTTCTTTATCATTTTATGGTATAGCCCAGCATGACCTTGAGCATGCTCTCTTCCTGTCTCAGCCCCCTGAGTGATGGAGTTACAGGTGTGCATCACTATGTCTGGTCACTCTTGTCAATTTTAATTGGCGTAGTAGTTCTGGACTTTGGGTAGAGTCTTGTTTCTCTCTGAAATTGTTGACCAAGTCTATCCTGAACCATGGATATGTGTCTACAGATGGCCCATCATGAGAGAGGTACAGAAGTCAATTTCCAGTTGCCAAGCTCCAAGTTCAGGTGTCATTACATCCAGTTGTCAGGTCCAATCACTTAACTTCTATTCCATTCGTAAACATATATACAGTAATAATCTGCCTCACAAGTGGCGGTAAACAGTTCCAAATACAACCTATCAGAGCATCCAGCTAATTACACCCAGGGAAATGGTCAATGAGTGCTAGTCTCATGTTGCTTGTCCCCACCCTTTAGCAGTCCTATTAGATCAAATGAGATAGCATACACGCATTGCTCTATAAAGCATGCACCTTGATAGATCATTGATGTTATCTCAAAAAATAAGCTATTCTAGAGTTGAGAATACAGTTTGATTTCCAGGAATCATAAAGAGATGGTGTGGTGGTTAATCCTTATGGTCAACTTGATTGCATTAAAAAAAAAAAAAAAAAAAAAACCTAGGAGATTAGCGAAGTACATTTCTGGGGTGTATTGGGATGGGGTTCCTAGAAACAATTAGTGAGGGCTAGAAACCTAATCAAAGATTTAATCTATTGATGGGTGAAAAACTGAATACACTTATAGGAGGTGGTAGAACTGGGGGGCGGGGTGGGGGGGGGAGCCTGACTAGAGAAAGTAGGTCACTGGCGTATGCCATTGAAAGATACATCTTGTCTACCCCTTTCTATTATTGCTCCCCCCCCCCCCCAGTCCCACCACGGCCTTCTTTCTGATGGACCAAAACTGAGTCGGAATAAATCTTTCCACTTCTGAATTTTTCTTTCAGTAATTTGTAAGAGTGACATAAAACTAATAGACACAAGCTGAAAAGATAGAGTAGGAGCCATCATGGGAAGGCCAGTGCTCCAGCCTAGAAGTCCATACTTTGCTGGCTTAGCCTCATAGCAAAGCAAAAGACAGCAGCCTTTGAGGAGCACTGCTTCTGCATTGTACAAGCCTGCAGAAAGCTAAAAAGTAGACCTACTGGATACCTACAGAGGAGTTTGCTGCTGGGTTCAACATTTCCAAAGCAGCATGAACACTTCCTTTATCTTTGCTCCTAAGCCAATGATTCTCCATTTATCTGAGAACAAAGTTTATCCAGGTTTTGGTCTTCAGTGATTAAGGGTGTCTCACGTTTTAACTCAGCCAGGTCCTTTCTATTTCTGTCTTCTGCCTCCATTCACCACAGGACTATCCTCATTCAGGTGTAAACCAAACTCTAAACTGCCTCATGAGCCTGGGCTTTCATTATGCTCATATGGAGGTATAGGGCAACCCCAGTCAGCTCATATCTACCAGCAGTTATGCCTTCTCCAGAAGCTCTGCTAATTACAGTGATTCTGACAGAGAAGCTGGTGAAAGGAAGACTGAAGGAGTCTTTATATCCATCACTTAGCTCGAATGTGTACACCACATCAAAGTTTTCTGACAGACTCATTACAAAATGGCTTCTTCTCCTTTAACTGGCCACTCTTACTAACTATACACTAAACTGTTTAAACTGATTATTGAAGTCTTTGGTGCCTTCTAGGTTTACTGTTTTAGAACAAATCCCATTACCACAGCCTCTGGATTGCTAGACTTCTTTGGAGAACAGGGTGAGACAATGTCTCCATTCAAATCCATCTTCTGTGTACATGCCCTGCAAAGTCAAGAAAGACACTTCATTTCTCCAGCCCAGGTTCTTGATAAGCCCCTCTTGAGGCAGAGAAGGAAGAGGGGGGGAGGAGGGGGAGGAGGGGGGACCAACCCAGTTTCTTGATAAGGTCCCCTTGAGGCAGAGAAGGAGGAGAGGGAGGAGGTGGGGAGAGGGAGGGCAGGAGGAGGAGGAGGAGGACACCTACTTCAAAGGGTTTTGTAGGGAACTGTTACAGTGTATAGTACAAGCCTGTGAAATGCTCAGCACAATGCCAAGCACACTGATAATCAGAGACTAGCTGTCCATAGTATTTTACTGCTTAGCTCAGGATAGGTGAACGCCTACCTGGTCAATCCAGCCAAGCACATTCATCTACATACTGTTAGTGGCTACTCTCCTTACAGTTGCTGAGCTGCATCACAACAGTCAGTATGGCTGCAGAATTATGGGCAAAGCTTGACAACCTTTGGATTTGTTTAGCCTGCTTCATCTTCTCTCCATCACCACCATCAAGAAAAGTCTCCAATGGGGACAGGGGCTGCTAATACCTTCCCAATATTTCTTTCTAGAATCTCTTTCTAGATGTTTGTCAAATCTTTTGTACTCTTAGCCAGTTTGAAATGGAGAGTGTAATTCCCAGACTCCTTTGCTACCATATGTGGCCATATGACTGAATCCTGCCCAATGGGATGCAATTGAAGCTTTTATGCATCTCTTAGAGAAAGCATCCTGAGGGGACTTCCCTGCCCTCTTTCCTGAAGCCTAAAATGCTAAAGGCAGTGATGACAAAATAGGAAAATGGAAAAAGTGTTCTCATCTTAGACCATGGTGTGGTCTTGAAAATGAATGTAATATTTAGCAGAACTACGAGACTGGAGCATCCTAGATCTCTGATCTTCGAGGCTGCATATTATCTGGTAGAATATACATCATGTTAGGTTGCTTACTTGGAGTCTTCTCTACTCAAGTAAAACCAGTCCCGAAAAATACACTAAATAAACCAAGCGAGAAAGACTGGGAAGCTGATCATGGTCTCCCTGGCCTCTGCTTGACACTCCCAAGAAAAACTCTTTGTGGTAAAATTGGCCCTCAGATACATTGGTTTGGGCAACATGGAACCATTTATTCTTATAGATGGCCAACATAGCATTGCACATGTTTTATATTTACTCAGGAACAAAAGACTAACACTCATTCAAAGAGGAGAAAAAGATTTCTTAAAATGCTTATTCAGGGAAAAAGATTAATGTAGAGTACCTATTAAACAGGAGGATGGATAAAAGAAGAGTAGCATTAAGTTTGAAGACATGTTCACGTCTTCAAGTTGAGGGACTGTCTCTTTAGACACAAGCTTTAAGCTGGAAGAATGAAGACAGGGAAGAAAAGATGTCATCTTGCAGATGAGCAGACTGAGGCTAGGAGATGATCACTCATCTTGCTGCTGAGCAGACCTAAACCCCGTCTGGTCCAGCTCTCTCTTCATGCGCTGTTGATGGAGATGGACCTGGACAGAGTTTAATCCTCCCCAACAAATCAAACATAGGAGACAGGAAATAGCCAATGTGTCTGTGTAGAGGGTCTAGGATCTTGAGCTCTGAGTCTGTTTGGTGAACTTCTCCATGGAAAGATCTGGGGAATGCTCACTAATGAGGAAAGAATGAAACTGAGGGCTTTTTAGAACGCCTTTAAAATCCCTGACGGCAGGGAAAGAGACCGCTAACATTTTGCCAGATTTATAAAAGAGAAACGGTGTCCAGGCAGCTCGTGGACTTTCTCATCCACATAGCCTTCCCTTATGAACTGTCCTTCATTACAACTTACTCAGTTGCTAGCAATTTATCTCTGGGGATTACTGGGGTTGGGAGGGGGACCCACGATAGCCAGAATGTCAAAAGGACCACACAGAACACTTTCTAGACCTCAAACCACCAGAAGCCAGAGACCCAGAAACTTCACTGTCAAGTGAGACAAGACTGCTCATCATAATCACACACACAAGGGCATGCTTGCTTAACTTGTTCAAGCACGCTTGTGTGCCAAGCACTAGGTCAACAACTCTATGTGATCTTATCTTACTATATAGATAAAGATAAGGAGGGAACCCTTAAGACACTGAAGAACTTGCCCAGGTTATACAGCTAGCAAAGTGACCTTGCTGAGATTCAGTTGAGTTTGTTCATTTAAAAACTATTCTTTCCTTTTTCTTTCTACTGGCCATTAGTTCAAGATGGATGAGACATGACTAGTCACTGAATACATGTCTCACTGAGACACTTAGAAAAGGTGATTTTTAAAAAATGTTTGCTTTAGGGGGACAGTCTTTATAACTTGAATCCCTTGTTCCTTCGGTTTAAAACCATATCAGGGTTGGCTCTTCACCTGTTCCTCCTCTTCTCCAAATCCAGTCTCCAGCTTCAACCCCAGCTCTGTAGCAGACCACATGCTATGGCCCCTCCTCTCTCTTTGCCCCAACCTCCAGTGGATCACACAGATCTTCCTCTTCAACCTTCCTTTCCCCAGCTCATCTCTTTAGCCCAGCCCCAAGATCCAGCAGGCAGTCCCTAGGAACCCACCAGTCACACTCTTCAGAGAAGCAAATAAGCCAGCCAAGCCGCTGGCCTCAGCTAAGTAGGCAGGCTTCAGAGTTCTCCTCCCCTCCTCATCTCCAAACCCAACCCCGTCTCATTCCCAGCTTGCAGCAGACTGTCTGTTGTGGCTTCATCTCCCTCTCTACTCCCCACTCTCAAAGGACTAAGCAAATCCGGATGGAGCACCCTGTTTTCCTCCCTCCTGTGAACCTCCTTAGCCCCCAGGAGCCCATCCCCATTCATAAGTGTCAGTTCCCAGTACCTAAAAGCACATTTTATCCAGAACCCCCAGTAGTCACACCTAGCAGAATACCAGAAAAATCCCTATAAAGCAATACATAGCCACCATAGAGGGCAACAGAAACAAAGGAACAAAATACCTACCAAACAAAGACAAGACCAAATATCAGTACCTAGAATTACAGTCATCCCAAACCCAGATACATAGATTAAGCACAAAAAAAAAAAAAAAAAAAAAACCCAAAAAAAACCCCAATAACAGCCAAGACAATGTCTCCACTAGAGCCCAGCAACCCTACCACAGTAGACCCTGAGAATTCTGACATAGCTGAAGCACAAGAAAAAGACCTTAAAATGGCTTTTATGGATGTGGTGGAGGTCCTTAAAGAGGAAATGAATAAATTCCTTGAAGAAATCTATGAACACACAAACTAGAAGAAAATTAATAAAACAGTTCGGGACCTGAAAATGAAGATAGGATCAGTAAAGAAGACTCAAACTGAAGGAAATTTGGAAATGAAAAATTTAGGAACTCAAAGCAGGAACCACAGCAGCAAGCTTCACTAACAAAGTACAAGAGATGGAAGAGAGACTCTTGGATTTTTAAACCATGATAGAATAAATACATGCACTAGTTAGAGAAAATGTTAAATCTAAAAAATTCCTAACAACAAAAAAAAAAAAATCCAGGAAATCTGGGACTCTCTGAAAAGTCCAACTCTAAAGATGACAGGAATAAAGGAAGGAGACAATAAAGGCAATTGGAAGAGGCAAGCACATAGTACTAAGTGCATACATTAAAAACCGTGAGAGATCTCTCACTAGTAACTTAGCAGCACACTGGAATGCACAACAACAACAAGAACCAAATCACACCCCAAAGGAGGAGATGGCAAGAAATAATCAAACTCTGGGTCGAAATTTAAAATAAAATATAAACAAACAAACAAGCAAAAATACAAAGAATCAATGAAACAGAGTTTGGTTCTTTGAGAAAATCAGTAAAATTGGCTCACACTTATCCAAATAGACTAAAAGGCAGAGAGTGGGTATCTAAATTTAGAAAACTAGAAATGAAAAGGAAGACATAACCACAGATATAGATGGTTATAAGGACAACTGTTTAAAACCTATACTTCCACAGATTAGAAAATCTACAAGAAATGGATAATTTTCTTAATATATAACACTTACCAAAATTAAAACACGATCAGATAAGCACTTTAATAATAAATAAATGGTTTAATTTAATAAAATCTATAACCCATAGTGAAATGGAAGCAATAATTAAAAGTCTCCAAACCAAAAAAGCCCAGGACCAGATAGTTGTAGCACAGAATTCTAGCAGACTCTCAAAGAGTTAATTCAATACTCTGCAAATTATTCCACAAAATGGAAACAGAAATTGCCAATTCTTCTAAGAAGGACATAGTTACCCTGATACCAAAACCACATAAAAACCTAACAAAGGGGCTGGAGAGATGGCTCAGTGGTTAAGAGCACTGACTGCTCTTCCAAAGGTCCTGAGTTCAATTTGCAGCAACCACATGGTGGTTCACAACCATCTGTAATGGGATCTGATGCCCTCTTCTTGTATATCTGAAGATAGCAACAGTGCACTCACATATATAAAATTAATAAATCTTTTTAAAAAAAATCTAACAAAGGCCAGGCAGTGGTGGTGCACGCCTTTAATCCCAGCACCTGGAAGGCAGAGGCAGGTGGATTTCTGAGTTCAAGGCCAGCCTGGTCTACAGAGTGAGTTCCAGGACAGCTAGGGCTACACAGAGAAACCCTGTCTCGAAAAATCAAAAAAAAAAAAAACCTCAAAAAACAAAAACAAAAAAACCTAACAAAGGAAGAGAATTACAGACAAATTTCTTTCTTTCTTTCTTTCTTTCTTTCTTTCTTTCTTTCTTTCTTTCTTTCTTTCTTTCTTTCTTTCTTTCTTTTTTTTTTTTGATACTTTATTTACATTTCCAATGTTTCCCCCTTTCTAGGTCTCCAGTTTGGAAGCCACCTATTCCCTCCCCCTCCCCGCCTCTATGAGGGAATTCCACCTCCCACCCACCCGCCCACCCACTCCCATATTCCCACCTTGACATTCTCCTTTACTGGGGCCTCTCCTCCCCCTGATGGCCAACAAAGTCCTTCTCTGCCACATATGTGGTCCAAACCATGGGTCCCTCCATGTGTATTCTTTGGTTGGTGGTCCAGCCTCCAAGAGGACAGGGGGGGTGTCAAGTCAGTTGACACTGTTGCTCCCTCCATGGGGTTGCAAACTGCCTCAGTTCCTTCAGTCCCTTCTCCAACTCCTCCATCTAGGACCTCACTCTCAGTCCGGTGGTTACTGTAAAGTGACACTTGGGTATTCTGAACGTTTGGGCTAATATCCACTTATCAGTGAGTACATACCATGTTCGTTCTTTTGTGACTGAGTTATCTCGCTCAGGATGATATTTTCAAGTTCCATCCATTTGCCTGCAAATTTCATGAAGTCATTGTTTTTAATAGCTGAGTAGTACTCCATTGTGTAAATGTACCACATTTTCTGTATTCATTCCTCTGCTGAGGGACATCTGGGTTGTTTCCAGCTTCTGGCTATTATAAATATGGCTGCT
>CM052717.1:27463643-27534497 GCA_028551405.1 Uromys caudimaculatus | reverse complement strand
CATCAATGACTCCTGATCTCTTTCCTAGGTTTTCTAACTCCAGGGTTGTCTCCCTTTGTGATTTATTTATTGTTTCTATTTCTATTTTTAGCTCCTGGATAGTTTTGTGCATTTCCTTTGTCTGTTTGATTGTGTTTTCTTGTAATTCTGCCTGTTTGATTGTGTTTTCCTGTAATTCTTTAATGGATTTTTGTGTTTCCTCTTTAAAGGCTTCTAGTTGTTTATCTCTGTTCTCTTGTATTTCTTTAAGGGTGTTATTCATTTCTTTCTTAAAGTCTTCTATCATCAACATGAGAAATAATTTTAAATTTGAGTCATGTTTTTCTGGTGTGTTGGGGTATGCAGGGCTTGCTGTGGTTGGAGAGCTGAGTTCTGATGATGCCCAGTAGCCTTGATTTCTGTTCCTTATGGTCTTACCCTTGCCTTTTGCCATCTTGTTAACTCTGATATTAGCTGGTCTTACTCTGTCTGGTTGTGGCTTGCCCTTCCTGCAGGCCTCTGTGTCAATACTCCTTGAAGACCAGCTCTCTCTAAGAGGTGTTTTGGTTTGGAGAGCTGTGGGCACAGGGTCAACTCTGGGGTGCAGACAGAAACCAGAAGGATCTTTTCGCCATATGTCCCTTGGTTCCTATGTCCTGATGGCTCTGCAAGGGTCCCTCTTGATCCAGTGAGTTTGAACAGAAGTGGTGGTTTTGCCTGTGCTCAAAGGTGTGTCAGCACTCCTGGGATACCAGCTCTCTTCTGGAGCCTTGTGGCCCAGGCTGAGGTCTCTAGGCACAGACCCGTGGTGGCCCAGGCAGAGGTCTCCATCCACAGATGGAAACCGGAAGGTTCAGAGGTTTCCTGTCCCAGAGTTCTCCTCAGGTCCTGTATCCCTCCGGTTCCGAACGGGTCTCGGTAAGCAGTATTGCTCCCCTTAACCCCACTCATGGCTTTTCCATGCTCCTGGGAGGGTAGCTTTCTCCTGGTACTCATTGGCTATGGACCCCTGGTGGCCCAGGCAGAGGTCTCCACCCAGACCAATTTCTTAATAAATTCTTAATAAATACTTGCAAACTGAACTTAAGAACACATCAAAAAGATCATCTTTGATGATTAAGCAGGCTTTATCACAGAGATGCAGGGGCTATTAGATAGACAAAAATCAATAAATGTAATCTACCATATAAACAAAGTGAAAGATAAAACCATATGATCATCTTATTAGATGCAGAAAAGGCCTTTGACAAAATCCAACACCCCTTGATGATTAAAGCCCTGGAGAGGTTAGGAATACAGGGAACACACCTAAACAAAGTAAGCAGTTTACAGCAAACCCATTGTTAACATCAACTTAAATTGAAAGAAACTCAAAGCAGTTCCACTAAAATTAGGAACAAAATACTCTCCATACCTATTCATTATAGTACTTATACTTGAAATATATAAGATTTGAAGTCTTAGCTAGATGCAGCAATAAGACCACTGAAGGAGATCAAGGGGATACAAATTGAAAAGAAAGAAGTTAAAGTATCGTTACTCACAGATGACATGATAGTATACATAAGTGACCCTAAAAATTCCACAGGGAACTCCTGTAGTTAATAAACACTTTCAGCAAAATAGCTGGATACAAACTTAACTCATAAAAACCAGTAGCCCTCCCATATACAAATGGCAAGCTGACTAAGAAAGAAATTAGGGAAACAACATCTTTAACAATAGCCTCAAATAATATAAAATATCATGAGGCAACTCTAACCAAGCAAGTGAAAGTCTTTTATGACTAAAAGCTTCAAGTTTTTAAGAAGGAAATCAGAGATGATATCAGAAGATGGAAAGATCTCCCATGTTCAAGGATCAGTAGGATTAACATAGTAAAAAATGGCCATCTTACAAAAAGCAATATACAGATTCAATACAGTCCCCATCAAAACTCCAATACAATTCTTTACAAATCCTGGAGGGACAATTTTCAGTTTCATATGACAACACACACACACACACACACACACACACACACACACACACACTCTAAAACAATCCTGAATAATAAAAAGAAGTGTTGGAGGTATTACCATCCCTGACCTCAAACATACTATAGAGCTACAGTAATAAAAACAGTATGGTATTGGCACAAAAATAGACACATTGATCAATGAAGTCAAATTGAAGACCCAGCCAAAAATCCACATACCTATAGATACCTGGTTTTTGAAGAGGAGACAGAAATGCACACTGGAAAAAAGGGCAAAATCTTCAACAAATGTGCTGGTCAAACTGGTTTGCTGCACATGGAAGAATCCAAATGGATTCATATTTATCAACCTGCACAAAAATCAACTCCAAATGGATCAAAGACTGCAACATAAAACCAGATACACTGAACCTGAAGGGAGAGACGGTGGGGAACAGCCTTAAACTGACTGCACAGGAACAGACTTTCTGAACACTGTTGGCACAGGCACTCAGGCCAACAATTAATAAACAGGACCTCATGAAACCGAGGAGCTTCTACAAATCAAAGTATACTGTCATTTGAACAAAGCAGCAGTCTACAGAATGGAAAAAGATTTTTACAGATTATACATGTAGTAGAGGACTGATATCCAAAACACATAAAGAACTCCAGATTTAATATCAAGAAAACAAGTGACTCCATTTTTAAAAATGGGGTACAGATCTAAATAGAGAATTCTCAGGCTGAAGAGAAAGCTCAGTGGTTAAGAGCACGAACTGACTTCTCTACTAGAGAACCTGGATTCAATTCCCACCACCTATATGGCAGTTCACAACTGTCTGGGCCTCCAGTTCCAGGGCATCTGACACCCTCACAGAGACATGCAGGCAAAATTAAACATCAATGCAAATAAAATTAAAATATTTTTAAAAAAGAAAATCAAGAAACAGAATTCTCAATAGAGAAAACTCAAACAGCTAAGAAACACTTAAATGTTTAACATCCTTAGTTATCAAGGAAATACAAATCAAAACTACTTTGAGATTTCATTTGACACACTCAAGAATGGCCAAGATCAATAAACTGAGTGACAGATCATGCTGGTAAGGACGCAGAGTTAGGTAAACACTCATCCTTAGCTGGTGGGAGTGCAAGCTTGTATAGACACTGTGGAAATCAGTGTGGCAGTTATTTAGGAAGATGAGAATTAATCCACTTCAGGATCCAGCTAAACATTCTTGGGCATATGCCCAAAGGATGCTTCATCTTACCACAATGACACACAGTCAACCATGTTCATTGCTGCTTTATTCATAATAGCCAGAAATTGGAAACAATGTAGATGTATCTCACCAGAAGAATGGATAAAGAAAATGTGGTACATTTACATAGTGGGATATTACTCAGCCATTAAAAAGAATGACATCACAAGACTCTCAGGAAAATGAATAAAACTAGAAAAAAGTCATCCTGAGTGAGCTGTGAAGTCAATGATAACCAAGCTACAATCCATAAAACCACAGAGGTTAGGTATAGAGTAGCTAGACCTTCTTAGGAAAGTTACATGTAATAGTTACGGATGATGGAAGGATACCAAAATGGTAGGGTAAAGTGGGGAGGGGAGGAAAGAGAAAGGCAGTGGACAGAGGATGTGGAGAGACAGCTAAAGTTAAGGGCCATTTGAGGGTAGCATGGAAACCAGATCTGAAGGAGCTTTTATATATATCAAGTCGCCAAATAATGGAGGAGACAGAGCCTCAGTTGGACCACTCTTGTCACTAAATAAAACTTTAAGTACTGGGATTGGGCTGTGTCCAATTGAGATGTTGGCCAAAGGGATCCTAGGGAACCCCCAAACAACCCAAGCTGTTGTTAAGACTACAGATTGCTTTCCACAACTGTTCGCTTTGTACAAAATGGGGCAAGGCCCCATTGCTGACAACACACATGTAACTCATTGAACATGGATGAGTAGACCTGGAGTCTACACAGAACCTTCACCCTTACTGGTTAGTGTTCTTGATATCAGAACAGACTCTGCATACTACCAAAGGAAAAATGCAAAGACCAACTCAGCTACAAACCCTTTGATCTACAGAGGTGCTCTGACTGCAAGATACTCTAGTGTAACGGGGGCACAAAGCTTGTTGGAGTAACCAACCAATATCTAATTTGTCTTAAGGCCCACTCCACAAGGTTCAGCTCATACCTGACACTGCTTGGGTGACCAAGAACCTGAGACTAGAAAGCCCAGAGACCTAGGGTAAAACCAAATAGTACTGTTATAAAAAGCAAGCAATATTTAGCATTAAATGACTCCTAATGACATTTTGCTATATCAGAACAGTCAGTAACTACTTCAGCCATCGTCAGAGAAGCTTCCTCCTGAAACAGACGGAAACATATACGGAGAGCCACAGCCAGACATGGTGCAGAGTGGGAGACCTTGGAACACTCACCTCTTAATGGACGTTTCTATCTCTTCCCTCACCGCTCAGGGAACCCCATGGAAGAGGAGGTGGAAAGAGCTAAGAGCCAGAGGAGATGGAGGACACCAAGGAAACAAGGCCCTCTATGTAAATAGATCAATGTATACATGAACTCACAGAGATGGACGTAGCATCCACAGGGCCTGCACAGATCTAAACCAGATGTGGTTCTAGAGCTGAAAGGAGTGAGCACGTGCCCCCATCCCTAACCTAATTGATAACCTCTCACAAATAAAATTCCGTTTTCTCCAAAGGATTCTCACTGGGGAAATAAACTCTCTCAAGGATAGGCTGCATGCCCAACCTATGAAAAGAGATGGCCAGCAGAAAACAAACTCAGCGGCATCTTTGGACTTCCCTTGTCTCACATGTCATGTCAGATCTGGGCTTTTTAATTTTCATTTTATCTTATTTTTCATTTTCACTTTATTTTATGTATGTATTTTTCTCTCTTTTTACCATACAGATCCTTTGGATACATATTATGACTTTCGCAGTGTTTCCGTGGGATGCCTGAGTGCTGGACAGCTGTGTCCCCGTATCTATGTCTGTTTCTTGTGCCTTTTCTTGGGCCCTTTTCCTCGTGTTGGTCTTGGCTTATTCCAATGTATTAGTTTTTGTTTTATCTTATTTTATTATTATCCCTTAGACCTATTTGTTTTCTAATGAAAGACTGAAAACAGGTATATCCAGATGGGAGGGGAGATGGGAAGGAACTGGGAGGAGAAGAGGGTAGAAAAATCATAATCGGGATATATTATGTGAGAAAAAAAATCTATTTTAAAAAAAAAGGGGGGAAATAATGGAATCAGATATTCTAATTACCCTAGTTCTATCACTATCTAATGTGTAATGAAATAAAACTGCATTTTTATTGATAAAAATGTGAAATTTCATAGCACAAGGTGAAGGAAATATACACAAAACATGTATGCAATATAACAAAATGATAAAATGTCTAGTACTTACACCAAGAAATAAAAAAAGATTACATCACTCTATGAAAGTGTTTTTCAATATGTAAAGTATGCTACTATACATAAAATAAAGTATGGGTTTTTGGGGGGTTTTTTGTTTTTTTGTTTTTTCTTTTTCTTTTTTTTCAAGACAGGGTTTCTCTGTGTAGTTCTGGCTGTCCTGGAATTCACTCTGTAGACCAGGCTGGCCTTGAACTCAGAAATCCACCTGCCTCTGCCTCCCAAGTGCTGGGATTAAAGGTGTGCGCCACCACCGCCCGGCTAAAGTATGGTTTTAAACCTTAAAAAATTAAACTGAAGAATAAAACCTGTTCTTTACATTACTACCTTTAAGAACAGAGAGCTGGAAAACGTATTTGCAGTCAGTCACGGGAAAGGGAATCTGTGTAAGTGACCTTTGGTTTTCAAAATTATCCACTACTTTGTATCACCTACATTTTCTGTCGCTGGCTCTTGTTCACCCCAGCAGCACACACATGCTGCCCTAGAAACAGTTTATTTTTGTTTCAAGAAACTCTTCTACGTCTCCTTGCTCCTCAAGTCACTGTATAGTTTCTCAAGAGATCTTTCCTACAACCCACAGAGCACCAGTTAGCACTGGTTTTTCACACTTAGGACTTCCCCAGATTCTTAATGACAATCAATCTGTTTCCTGTTTCCATTGGTACGAAGGCTAACTCTCTCTCTCTCTGATTTTTTTTTAAATCACTGAGAGATATAAATCTCTACAAATCTACTGATTTGACAGATAACAGTTTGGTTACCACATCCACATTTAGTCTGTTATGGTGTTTTGTTTGTTTGTTTGTGTTTGTTTTGGTTTGGTTTGGTTGAAATGTGTAAAGAAAATTCAATTTTATTTGGACGTGTCAATAGAATAATTTTTTCAGATATTTGTGGGCATCCTTTAATGCCATACCCCATTTTCAATAACGCTAAGTATGAATGGAATCTGAATCCATTATCAATGAACTTTTAATATTCTGTTATATTAAGCTCCATTAGACTATTGTCATACTCTTATTTTATGTAACAATAACAGGATATAAAAGACTGAGTGATTTACATACAAAAGTTTGATTCATGGTTTTGGAAGCTAAGAAGTCCAATACCAAGGTGGGAAGGAACATCCTGGATGGATTTTGTTCTTATAACAACCAAATGCCTTAGATGGGGCTATGGTTCAGCTGGTAGAGTGCTTTCCTATCATGTACAAGGTCCTGGATCAACCTCCAGCACTGTATGAAGCAGGTCTGATAGCAGAAGCCTATTATGCTAGCACTCAGGAGATAGAGGCAAGAGGGTCAAGAGTCCAAGGTCATCTCTGGCCTAGACTATAAAACACCCTGCCTCAAACAAACAAACATGCTACTCTCAAGACATCTTACAACTTCCATGCTGTGACATTAATTCCTTCATGAAGATTCTGTTTCTTATTTCACTATTAATTATTTCTTGTAAAGACCCACATCTTAGCAGCAGGCCTTGTTTCCAGTACATGGGCTTCAGGGAACACACTAACTACAGCAACTATATTACACTATGAGCACAAATAGGCACATGATTCTGTCACACCAAGTCATTTAGAAACTCAGTCATTTCAATAGTTCAAATGCTGATACATTTCTGCCCAACTATGCTATTGTTAATACCATTAAAAACCTTGTCGTGGATGCTGTCAAAGCCACAGAAGATTCAACTTAAACTCTCATTTTCACTTAAAAACTCAATTTTTATCATTGGCAACAAATACCAACAATTATTTCCCTTGAAATACTGATCTCATTTCACTCATTTTCAGGAAAAATATCTGCTATCTATCCAGGTGTCAGTTTGCCTGTTACTCATCATCCAAATAAATAAAATGGGGTTTCTGAATAATCAGCCAGCTAAGTTCAAAACCCAGCCACAGCTGGCTGCCTTCCTAAGCCCTACTTTCATGTCTGCGTAATGCAGCACAGTGCTGTTTCAGTGTGCTGTCTGTTTTGCCCAAATGTCCTAACACGTCTACAACTGAGGACCAAGCTCCCTGAAATTATTTTTTTTAATGCTTGCCAGGTACACACTTAAATGATACTGCCTTATCTCACAAGCAAGTGGAGGACAGGAAAGAACATGAAGACTCTTAACACAGTTTATGTGGCTGTCTCGACTTGTCCATAGCACGGTCAGTTTTACCCTCTATGGTTGAGACATCGCTATTATTAATGTCAACCTAGTAGTAAAAGCAAAAGGTATCTTTATGTTATTTATTATAAGATGGTCTTGACCTCATGACTATCCTTCCAGGGATTACAAGTATCTCAAGAGTCACCTCTACGGTCAACCCAGAGGGATATCCCAAAGGCCAGACTTTTTGGCCTTGATCCTCCCATAACAGAATAATATATCCTGTAGTTGAAACTTTTAATTTTATTAGACAGAACTTCTCCATGCACCCTAAGCTAAGGTTGTTTGTTTATACATCCTAAGCAAATAGTGTTGTACTAGACATCAATCCTGGAATGACGATGGGGAGAGGTAGGTTTATAACGGAGTCCTGGTCTGACATTCAGAAAGGTTGATATCCCATTCCCTATTTCCATCCTCTTTACCAACTAGAGGAGAGTTACTCATCTCTTCTTGACCCCGTGGCTGTTATGTGTGATGATTAATTATATTTGCCAACCTCACGCGGCTGAGGGAGGCCCAGCTAGCAGGTAAAACATTACTTCTGTGTGTGTCTGGAAGGGCAATTCCAGGAAAGCTAAGGTATGCATCAGCACTAAGTAAAGAAGGTCTCTTCCCACAGCAGAGTACCATAAGTCAGTCTGCTCAAAGTCCACAGATAACGAGAAGGTAAGGGAAAGGTGAATTCCCTCTCTCTGACGAAGCTGGAACACTCGTCTTCTCTTACTCTTAGATGTCTATACTCCTAGCTTCAGGCTTGGGGTTGAACTACAACTGCCCCATTGATTTTCCTGAGTTGTCAGCTTGTGAACTATGAGATTCCTTAGTCTCCATAATCACATGAGCCAATCCTTCATAATAAATCTCTGTGTAAGGGGGAGGGGTGTCCTGCTAGTCCTGAACACCTCCTTCCAGAACACTCTGACTTGTGCAGTAGATAAAAGTTACTCTACTTGAAAGAAACGTACCCATAGAAGCCATATGTAACTCTTTTCTCCCTGAAGCCCAGGGTATTGGTCAGGCTTTTATCTCTGTAAGCAAAATACCTGACTTAAATAAGAGAGGAAAGATTCGTTCTGGCTCTCAATTTCAAAGGGATCAGTTCAAGGTTGCTTGGTCTCACGAATGTGGGCAGAGCATCACTATGGCAGGAGAACATGGTAGTTCTTCACCTCATGAAAGACAGGGAACATAAAGACAACTATGGGAAGGAGCCAGGACAAGAAAAAGCCCCCAAGCACACACTAGTGGCCTACTTCCAGCTAGGCTCACCTCCTAAAGATTCTTCCCCTCTCCCAAATTCACCAACATTTGTGGACTAAGTGTTCAACACAAGAGTCTGTAGGAGGTACTTCTATGCAAATCATAATACCTAATCACAAACAATAACAAGAAATTCCTTTTTCTCTTTCTCAATAATTAAAGTTCAAGACCACCTGTGTAGGGATAGTACCACCCACAGTGGGCAGGGCCATCCTACACCAATTAACAACAAAGACAACTCCCCCACAAACAGGTCTAGCCTAATATGGGAAAATTCCTCTCAGTTGCCCTCTCTTCTCCAAAGACTCTAGGCTGTGTCAAGATAAGAGTTAAAGCTAGCCAGAGCAACCCCTTTATGGAGTAAAACAACAACAAAAATGTTCAGCAATATTACCACTTGAGAAGGTGATGTAGTGTTGTTTTCAAAAAAACATATCTAGTTTAAAGCACCCATGCCATATTTTAAATGTGTCGGCAACTGAGCCTGAATACAAGTATTCCTTCACTTGGTCTGAGATGACACATATCCCCCTTTAGAAAAATGAAGGAAAAACCCCTTCCAGAGGGTCATAAATAATTTTACTTAAGTGAATGCAGAAATTAGGTACCACGATGTTTGGCTCCTGGTAGCCTGTTTGCAGCCAGATACATAGGGTGCACACTAGTCTTTGCCTTTTCAGATATGGAAGGCTGGGAAAGCAGTAGTTTTACTGAGGCATATTGGACGCATCCTCAGTTAATTATACCTAGACAGTTGCTCTGTGCAGCAACTGTCGCTGGCCTTGGAAGAAAATGATGTAGATGGCAGCTCATGAGCTAGGAAAGGTGATAACGGACAAGATGTAATCATGTATTTTGGCGCTCACTTTGGATGGTACAAGGAGCTAATTGCATAAGTATTATCTTACAATATGGTGACCCAATCGTTTTTGGAAGGTAGCCCAAAGTCTCCCTTTTGTAGGAAAGACCTATTTCTTTTAAAGCAAAGATTCATTAATTTTTCCTCTCTGAAAGTTCAAAACCCATTTTGCTGGATCAAGTTAAATGGCACGAATTTTCCCCATAAATTTTCCCATCTGGACTGTCAAAGGCTGACAAGTGTATCAGCGGCTCCTGGGTTGAACTCTGAAATGATGGATCCTGTTTTCCTTTCTCTCCAGGTAATCCCCGGTTTAGGGTGACTTACACACCACTTACTGTGATTCTTGCTCAGATTACAGGAAGGAAATATTCCTCCTGTCAGAGTCTGCTGCCTGCCCAGGGATGCATGCCAGCCTACAGTACCACATGAGGTAAGAGAGAACACAAAACGTCTCCAAGAACAAAAGAGCAACAGGAAGAAACCGGTCCTCAAGTGACAGGCTAAGAATGCCTGTTAAATCACCAACAGGTTGATTCAGAGATTAGTGCTGTCCTGCATACCTTCGTGTGGGAGTTAAGCAGGCTCTTGACAGGGAAAGAGGAGAACTGAGGAAGGAATTAAGGCACTACTTTCTCCCAATGTGTCAGTGTAATTAATAGCGTATGTTGCCCTGGCAGATTTTCAGTTCTGTGTATGTACAGGACATTGGGGTTAATTGGTCTCTTTCTGGAATTTGGTTTTTGGTCAAGTGCTTTTCATTTCTAGTAATACTGTTTTTCAAGATGACGTTTTCAGCTAAAATAGACTTAGCACTGCGATTCACTACGTATATTGGCATCAAATAGAAGAGCAAGACAAAGGCTGGTTTGAGAGTTTGCATCTGAAGCAATGGGCACGGGGAGGTTGTAATTATTCCAAAAGTAGGCAGCGGAGACACAAATCTTCTGGAAAAATCAAAAATATTAACATGGTTGGTTATTTCCAGGCCATCAATAGCCATCTGTGTTTTAAAACTCAACCATAACTTAATTTAATTTATACCTTGGAGAACCAGAAGGGGAAAGAATATGGATCCATCATCAGTGGGAAGAGGACACAGGATTCAATATCAAAGGGACATTTTTCAAATTTTTCCAGATTCCCATGGTAATGCAAAGTTTTTTGATGTGGACCAGGAAGATCAGGAAATCGGGCAAGTATCTTGTGGTCAGTGAGAGGACTCGGACAAAGCAGGGTGACAAGCTACTTGGAGGCCACCCTTGGGGGCTTCTGTATGTCTTGCAGATCAATCTCCCTATTGGGATACTATTGGAAATGTTGCCTCCTAGTTGGCAACAGGAGAAAAATTTAAATCCAACTGACTGTAAATAAACTCCATCTAATACTGAAATCACTGTGAAGCATCGAAAACAGGCTTTTCCCCCAGTGGCATTTATTATGAAAGTGTGTTCTATTGTTAGGTAGACCTGATGTTTAAAAATTGAGGGAAGTATGATGATAACAGGTCAAATATTCTAAAACACACACACACACACACACACACACACACACAGAGTGTTAAAGAATGGGGTTGGAAGCAATTAGAAGAAGAAGAACACATACTAACCATTCAAGATGGAGACTTGTTCTGGGTCATGTGGAGACCTAGCTTTAGAATAAGGCCTGCTCTTTACAGAACACAAAAAATAGACACACTTAAATCCATGGCTCTGGCTAAGGCTGAGTCAAAACATAAACAACAGAACAGTGGGGATATGTTTGCTCAGCTCTCTGGACTCCAAAGGGTGTGGCCTTGTTACTATGACTATGCGTGTAAGGTCGTTCTGCCTGTAAACGTTTGAATACATAAGTAAATGTGCGAGTGAGTATGAATATCTATGTGTGTGTGCATGGGACCACTTTTACGAGTGAGTCCAGATACATGGAACGTATGGGGTGGGAGGTACACAGCCAGCAGCCATAATCTTCCTGAAGGCCCACCCAGGTCAGTCCCCACTTCCTCACAGATTGACGACTGGCTTTTAGGACTCTACAAGATTCTTTGCTACCTTCCCCAGGTTAAAAAAAAGTCACTTTATCCTAGTTGAATTTTCTTCAGAAAGCAGAGATCAAGGTAGACAGGCAGATCTTTAAACCCTTTTAGCCCCACCATAGAACGATGTCTGTCTGCTCATTTAGCACCATGTTTCGAAAGATGTTAAGTGTAAAAAAACAATTGTAGACACTTGAATCTTCCTAACAGCAATATCAGAGTAACCTATTTTAATCACTGGGTCCCAAGAGCTACTGTTTCAAACAGCCAAAAATTAACCAGGAAGTACTAGACATTCCCAAATCCAGACTTACATAGCATACAAATTAACACAGAATTTAAAACTCAGACGTGTTGGACCAATAGACTGATCAATAGACGTTAAGGGTATTTAGTTAATTTTTGCAGGTGTCACTGCTTTTCAAACAAGATTGTTTCAACTCTGTCTGGAGAATCTCAGACTCAACTGAAAAGGATGGGAGAGAGTGTAGACACCCCTACCCACAGAAAACTATAGATCCCCCCCCCTTCCTGAAGAACATGGATTCATTTTTTTAAAGCAACCTTTGGTAGTAGGATTAGAAACATTTTTCTTGCTATGCTATTTCAATAACAGGAAGTAGAAATAATTGGGAAATTCCTATATTTTTCCTGCAGGTACTTAGAGGATTATGGATGTCACTTATGGTATTAATATATTTCATCTAAGATCCTTTTTCAATTACATTCCTTTCTAGGGTTTAGAAAACTCTGTGCCCCTAACTTTACAATTCACCATGTTTTATATACATATAAAGAACATAGCTTGCTTGTGCAGAATCCAGATCCTTATCCCAGCTGTAAGCAAGTCTGAGAAAACCAAAACACTTGATACAGGCTTCCAGAGAAAGAGCATCATGTTACCTCCAACTCGCCGACACGGCACATTCCCATGATGCCAGGCCACTGATCAGGGCCAGAGGGGAGCCGAGGCACTTCAGGGCATTCCTTCAAGGGACGGGTTTCTTACGTGATGTCACTGGAGGTAAGGCTGTCTTGCAGCTGGCCTTTCCCCTTTCAGGAAGCTCTAACTGTCCTCATTTACAGTTGCCCTGGGGAGCCTTTTCCAGATGTTGGGGGAGGGGGGAGATAGGGGGAGAGACACAGCCATTCTTTCTAAAAGTCAAGACAACTTGCTGAAGCAAAATGTTTTCTCATTGTGGAATTTCAAGTAACCAGTGGGGTGGCAGAGGAAGTCTGGAAAGCTCTTATTACTGGGTGTGGGTACATGAAGACTTTCTGAATTAGTTTCTTTATTTTGTGTGTGATTTCAACTCTTCTTAACGTGTCTTTAAAATTCTGCTAGGATACTTGAGGAAGGGAGCGTCATAGCCCTGGAGGGAGAATAGGCAGAACATACAGTAACTCAACCTTAAGAATAAAAAAGCCAATTGGTACCTGTTGCCCTCCCCGATCTGACCAGCACTGCCTCAAAGCTATTGAGCTCCATGTGCCAATTCAGATAAAACAGCTGCAAAAATAGAAGGTGGCCCAGCCTTGAAACCCAAGGCAAATAATTGGAAATTTAAAAACAAAGTTTCTGAAACAAATCCATTTGCTCCTCACTCCTAATAACAACTTTTCATTTGAATTATGCATCAGCATGAACATTTGAATTACAAATGTACGAATTATTCATTATTTTCGATGTGACTAAGTAGTTTGGCCTTATGCTGAAAGCCAGTGCTAAGCTTGCCTGGGTTCTGGATGACAAGGGGAGGGTGGGCATCCAGGGACCCTGACAAGGCTGGTTGCCCTCCAGACTGCCAGTGTATAGAAAAGACAGGGAACAGTGTACTATACAGGGTCCTGGGTTCTGACCTCTTCACACCAAGAGACGTCCGGGTGTCTCCTGGCTCTGCAGCCTGTAACAGCTGCTACCTACTGGCACCACCTACATTTTAAACCAGCTGGAGACAGAGTTCTACGTGATAAGCCTGTTACATTTGCAGAGTAAGCAGGAACACCTAATGGCTGGGCCCCCAATAACTCAGGGACCAGGCTCTGCCCAGCCATAGCAAAGCAGGGGGAAAAAATAATTAAAAGAACCATTGTCAAAACTCCTTCTAAATCAGTCTTTTTAATGTGCTCAATTTAAGAGTCCCTAAGTGCCCATTCAATTGCATTGGCCTCTAAGAACTCTAGAAAACCCTGGGATAGCCATGGCCAATTAGTGAAACAGAAGTGTGTGTGTGTGTGTGTGTGTGTGTGTGTGTGTGTGTGTGTGTCTGTGTGTCTGTGTGTCTGTGTGTCTGTGTGTCTGTGTGTGTGTCTGTGTGTCTGTGTGTGTGTGTCTGTGTGCTGTGTGTATTTTGCATGCATTCATGAGCTTAAAGAACCAACACACATGTTATACTGAAAGTGCCCCCCATGAGAGAAGGACACATTGAACCCCAAATAGAATCATTCTTCTATTGTTTGGGAGACCCTCAGAATCATGGCAGCAAAGAGCAGCCCTAGTGACAAAATAGAAGAGGCTTGTATGTGGGGGGCTTTAACCACAGGGAAAATCGGCAAGGCAGCTGTCTGAAACCTAAGGGTGGGCATCACCCACCGTAACGGACGGAAGGGGAGTAGAGAGACAGATAAAAAGGAGAAAGAAGGGGGGGATACATGGTGTCAGAAACCAAATGGAGGGGCAAGGGCGAAACTGTCAACTGTGCAGAGAAAACCCTGCCCTGACAATGTGCTTCAGCTAACAAAGAAAATGTGTGCTTTGTGCACATAATACCAGCAAGCCTTTAAAGAAAGTGGTGTGTATGTGTCTGTGTGTCTATGTCTGTGTCTGTCTGTGTGTGTGTCTGTGTATCTATGTGTCTGTGTGTGTCTGTATGTCTGTGTTTATGTGTGTGTGTCTGTGTGTGTATCTGTGTGTCTATGTGTAGGTCTGTCTGTGTGTGTGCATCGATGTATATCTGTGTGTGTATGTGTGTGTGTCTGTGTGCATGTTTGTCTGTGTGTGTGTGCATCGATGTATATCTGTGTATGTGTCTATGTGTCTGTGTCTGTGTGTCTGTGTATGTGTCTGTGTGTCTGTGTGTGTATCTGTGTATTTATGGGTGTGTCTATGTGTAGGTCTGTCTGTGTGTGTGTATATTTGTCTCTGTGTGTGTGCATCTATGTATATCTGTGTGTGTATGTGTCTGTGTGTCTATGTCTGTATGTCTGTGTATGTGTCTGTGTGTCTGTGTTTATGTGTGTGTATCTGTGTGTTTATGGGTGTGTCTATGTGTAGGTCTGTCTCTGTGTGTGTCTGTGTGTGTATGTTTGTCTCTATGTGTGTGCATCTATGTATATCTGTGTGTGTGTGTGCTAGCAACAATGGGAAGCTTTTGCTTCCCCTGTCACCTCCCTTTGCTGAGTGAGACAGTCATCCCCCTGCAGGGGTTGTTTAGTGCCTGGGGACTCTGTGAACAACATCAGTGCTACAGGGCTTTGCTACATGAGAGAAACTAAAGCCCCTACAGTGTCTGGCAGGGCATAGAGAGCGAGCCTGGCTGTGTAGGGCTCAGTAGAAGGAGAGATTTGGGGGATTTGATGGAAACTATAGATAGACCTTCCTGGAGGACCTTTCCTCCCCTCCCCTACTGGAGAAGATTCTGGTCTCAACCCCTGCCAGTTTGAATCCCAAATTTCATCCTTAAGGGATCTGTAATGCCATATCAGCACCTTATTCATTGTTTTTTAAAGCACTGAGGAAGATATTAGGTTGGTTTATTTGCTCTTTTAGTGGTCAAGCTATTTGAACCCAAGCTTTAGATCTCTCCAATTCTAGCTACAATTGTTCAGAACACTGGCTAGTTGTAAGCTCTAGAAATACCTCTCCAATAAGTGGGTGAGAACTTAGAATAACCAAAGGGGGTGGGGGAAGAAAGGCTTGGCTCCAAGTTCGGTTGAATGCCCAAAGGTTCAAGTTTGGCTGGATAGACTTTGTGTAATGAAATCCCAGCTTTTCCTCCCTGCTCTTCCAGGTCAAACACAGCCTGGATGAGACTGATGAAATTAATTAAACAATGCAAGAGACTTATAGTTGTCTGTGTTAGTTAGGATTACCTGTTAATAAGAAACAATGGGAGCCAGAGGGCTAGCTCCATCAATAAAGTAGTGCCTTCTGAGCATAAGGACTTGAATTTGAGCCCCAGAACCCATGTAAGAGAGCCAAAGTGAGGCTTATGTGTAATCCCAGTGCTGGGAAGGCAAAGACGAGAGGATCCCTGGGGCTCACTGGCCAGTCTGTCTTGCCTAATTGGTGACCCCAGTTCCCAGTGAGAGACTCTTAAAGGAGTAGATGATATTCCTGAGGATAACACATATGTACAGGCACATTTGTGCTTGTTTGCATTCACACATGTGTGTACACACACACAGAGTCACGTACACACACAAAACAACAATCCCTCAAAATTCAGTAACCCTCCAGTTTCACCCTGCATGAAGAGTGAATTTTGCACTGAACCTTCTACCCCAGTATGCAGCATGTGCCCCATCCCTGTGCCTGCTAGGACTCGGTCACAAAGCTGCTGTCCCTATTTTACAAGCATTGGCCCATGGAAACTTCTGAAGCCTCACAAATCTGAGAGCTGTGACTTTTCTGCCCCTCTGCTTAAGTCTCCGGCTCTGGTGATCATTAGGGGTGGGGGTGGGGGGAGCTTGAGTCTTTGTGCCTTAAAAGGACTGGGGAACTGGTTTATAGTTCAATTTAGATTAGCAAGAGATGCTTGGTAGATTAAGTGCCTGGGGAAAGGGCTACAGACTTTAAAATTGAAAGGATCAGCTTCGCTAGCTGGAGACTACCAAGCTCACTGATCCATGGGATGGTTGGCCCCATTCCCTGAATGATAAGCTAATCAATTGTTCTAACCATACAACACCAGGAACTCGGCAAGCTGAACGATTCTATAGCTCTTTGCCCTACAAGGCTATGAGGATGAGTTGAAGTGAACAGTAGGTCTATTTTTGTCCTGCCTTACTGTTAGCACACTGGCGTTCACAAGAAAGGTTGGGAAATGACATTAAATGTGTTTGTCAGGGTCAGATGGATCCTCAACATTTCGGGAGAACTGAAAGCAGGGTATTTCCTGGGTGTACTAGCTGCACTTTCTTTTTTGGCAAGAGAGCAAAGAACTGTAGGAGGAAATCGGAGCTCACTCACTGGGCATGGCAGTCCACTTTCAACTGATACTCACAGAAGGAGAGCCTTCAAGAAGTAGAAGGCAAATCTCTTGGCCTTCAGGATACTTAGGCTGTATCCTAGGTGGCCACGCTAGCCTGGAAGCTTTAGCAAGGCAATTCGTGTGCTGCTGGGCTTTTACATTAGTAGCTGAGGACCGGTAAGACATGAGAAGGAACTGTAGACAATGACTCCCTTTTACTGCAGTGGAGATGATTAACGACCACATGCCTTGGGAACTTGAACTGTAACCACTTGAATGCCAAAGACTTTAGAAAATGCTAGAAAAGGTGGTTAGAAAAGAGGCCTACCCCTGTGGCTGCATGCTGATTAAATTAGATGCTTGACTGCATTTTGCAAACTGACTACAAAGGTGTAAGTCACTGATATATTTATTGTCATTTCCCTTCAAGTTAAACTTGAATTGGGAATGATGCTTGAAGCAAGCTTAATATGTTTTAAATATCTTTTCTTTATAATATTGACAGCCTGAAGAAAACACTTAATACAATACTGAATGAAAAAAGAAAAGGAGAGCATGAATATTCCTAACATGGAGAAGATTTTTTATTGTAGATATGAGGGGGAAAGCAGACAGAAGGAAGAGTCCAGGCTGAACATGGCCAGCAGACTAAATAGGACCATGAGAGAAGAGATGGGGAGAGAGAATAAGAGAGTAGCCACAAACCAAGAAAGGCGTCCTGGGCCAAGAAACCGAGAGGCCGGATCAGCAAAAATGGCTGTTATATTGAGATCGGGCTGGGGGAAAGGAAGCGGAAGCCTGGTCCCTCGGAGGGCGGGGCTTAGAAGAGGGGGCGGGGTGAGAAGTGCTGGGAAGAGCTACCAGGATGGAATGAAACTTGTCCCAAGTTTCTTTGAGACCTAGCAGATACGTAGTAAACACATGCATCTGATATCTCTTGGAAGAAAAAGAATTGAAGTAAGTGAAGATGGAGTTCTTATGTTACAGCTCATTTTAAACCACGTGTGAAACTCTCTTTTGGAAAGTCGGTAGGTAGGGGGACATTGAAAAGGTGCCTCTGGTCCTCGGTAGGAAACTCACACATCTTGGGGAGGGAAGGACACTTAGACCTCTTCTTCTAACCGACATTTCTTAGCTTTGGGAAAGGCACAAAGAAGCAAGGAGCAACTGGCCCTTATACGGAGTAGGGAAGAGGGTTGTTAAGTCTGGACCGGGGTTCCCCGTACTGTATTTCTGGACAGAAGAATGTCAGCTGGGCTGGGGGCACATGTGGGACCCAATTAGGAGAACCAGACAGAGAGACTGAAGGGAGGAGCAGGAAAGGAAAAGTGCATGCTAGGAAGAGGAAGAACAACGGAGGAAGTGTGCTCTGGGGATGGGCACACAAGGTTGACCTCCCCGGGATCTGGTAGCCTGGGAGCACAATATTGTGAGACAGGGAGGACCCATGCTCTCACAAGAGTGCTAGAGACAGGGAACAAGGTCTCTGAAGGGGAATACAGCAAACTGAGGACATCTCTTGATCAAAATGGTAGATAAGAAGAATTAAGTCTACATACCAAGTACTGTGTGTCTTGTCTGATATTATTTCCTTTAAAAATACATTTTATAGATAGGAAAACTAGGCTTGGAGAAGCAGCATTCCCCCAAGATCACACAGTTCCTACCCACAGGAGTCTAAATCCTTACTTTTAACTCCCTACACTGAATTGTCTTGTAAAAGACTTCAGAATAAAACAAGTCCAAGAATATACATCTTGTATCCTGTCCCCTGAAGATGCTGCTAAAGAGTTCACAGTTAACACTGGCAGTGTTGCCTTCTCCTGTCCTGGGACACAGCAGAGCTTGGCAGCAGCCTCACATGTTCTGTAGTACACAGTATACCTACCTAGCCTCATACTCTATATCTAGAATAGCTGGTCCTTATAGATGTCCACTAACCCAAGGGTATGGGAGAGCTTATGAGTAAGAATAAATGAAAAGAAAAAATAGCCAATAAATTAGTAAAGGAGACAGTGACTACCTGGCAATGGGTTAGTAAAACAGCTTTTCCAGGCCCAAGTTACAGCTGGAGCTACTAACATAGTAACAAAAATCTCGGCCTACAGGTAAGTTCCTCTCACCATCTCTCCACCCCAGCTGTGTGTTTCCATAGATAGATTCTTTCTGCCAAGAACGCCCAGAAGTCTCACCTCCAGAGAGTAGCAGGCCAAGCTGGCTTTGTCCCTTACAGCGTTGGCCAGGGCCCAGCAACTCGCTCCTACCTCTGTCTAATTGGCACACATAAATGCTATGGTAGAACCATGCATCTATCTCTTCCATTGCATGACAAAGCCTCATACCATTCAGATTGTATCACCCCTGTATCACCAACACAAAACCACAGCCTAACACAAATCCTACATGGTCACACCAAATGACCCACAGATCAGACATCCTTCAAATGAAAATCCTTTCATGGGGACCTTTCTCAGTTGATCAGCACTGGCTTCTTTTGTGCTAGCATGACTTGGTTGTTTTGTAGATTCTTTTTTCAGGGATTGCTACAGATTTAATTTTTAATGTCTCTCCAACAGGTTCAAGTCTAGAAGGCTTGATCCCAGTTGGTGGCACTATTGAGAGATGGGGGAACCTTCAGGAGGTGAGTCTAGAGGACAGAAGTGGGTCATTGGAGGTTTATCTTTGAAGGAGAGATTCCCTCCCCTTGTTTTGCAACTTGGATACTACAATGGTTTTGTTCAACTCCCATAACAAAGTGCTGGTTCACCAAAGGACCAAGAGCAACAGAGTCAACCAACTAGAGACTGAAACCGTGAGCCAAAATAAATGTTCTCTTCTTCGAGCATGATTGTCATGTTGCTGGAGGTCTAACTAACACACGACCTTGAACTGACCTTAACCTATCAAATACATGGCCCATTGCAGGCTCCCCATAATGGTGACATCATTTTCCATCACCTTTGTCCTTGCAGTTATACTCAAAACCCAGGATGTGGTCAGGTTCAACCTCTCAGTTCTAGACTTGATAATTAATTTCTGAACACTTAAAAATTTGAATGTTTGTCATCGTGACGTGCATCTCTGTGAGAACCCAGCAATCCTGACTTTGGCTTATGAATATTTTCTACTCTCTTTCAGAATCACCTCGGTTGTCATTTGTGTTTCCAATTATGTCTTTAATGAATGTATTGAACAAGATGCCTGCACGATTCACCAATAGCTCCTAGCATGAAGCTTCTTACCTAGCAGGCTTTAAATAATATTTTTGAGATAGAGTAGAAACTCGCAAAAGCAGACTGATTAATTCTTGGCTTTCTCTGATGATGTCTGTAGGCTTGAAAATGAAATAAAAGGAACTCTTGCCATTTGGGGATTTAAAAAACCAGAATATTAAAAACAAAGGTCTCTAGAGTTCATCCCTTTCTAAAGAGCTTCCAGAAGGAGAAACTGGTGCTGATTTGGGGGCAGGGGGAGACAGAGACAGACAGAGAGAACACTGGACCAACGGGATGCAAACCAAGCCTCTGGCTCACTGTGGCCACTCATGCTTCTACTCGACATAGACCAAATCCACTGTTTTCTTTTACATATTGAGGGTTTCCCTATAGTTTTATCTGGAAAGAAATGATGCCTGTATGAAACATTTTTAAAAAGACTTGAAAAACCATTTGATAGTTGTTCACCCTACTTGCCATGTGTGCATTGGATACAGGAGTGTCAGCCAACAACAATCCTATAGTTTCATTCCTCATTAGATGGTTTTTTAAAAGATTACTAGGATTGAGAGTTACTAGAATTAAAAATCGTCCAAAAAAATATAATTACTTTGGCCTAAGAATAGATTGAAAGCAGAAGGTACAACACTTAATAGAAATAAATGCTAATTGCTACATGAAGATTTTCAGAAGCAATTGTTAAGGGGCTAGAGATGGCTCAGGAAAAGTCTTTTTCCTGAAGTAGTGTCAGCCTGCTCTTTGAGAGGACCCAGGTTCAATCCTGCTCTATGCATACATGGCACACAAATGTACATGTAGGCAAAACAACCAGATGCATAAAGTTTTTATAATATATGTATTTTTTTAATTTATGAAAATATAAGATGAGGTGACTTAACATCAGCAATTCTCTGAAAAAAAAAAAAACAAACTAAAAATCCAAGCAGTGTATAATTAATGATACATCCAGCTTTTGAAGTACCCACCCCGTGTCACTCAATCTGAGTCAAGAATGTAACATATACTCACTAGAAGTGAAAGCAAGTTCTGTTTGCAGTTGTATAAATAGTGTTCAGACGAAGGCCAGGAGACATCTGACCAGAACCTGAACTAGTGAAAGCACCAAAAGGAGTTCAGTCCCACACAGTAACAGAACCTTGATAAACTGGGCTGTAAGCCAAGAGAAACAACACTGGATGGCCCCGTAAACCACAGTAGTGAGCGGGTGTCAAAGGAAATGACATTCAGTCAAGGAAATCTTAGGAGGGGCAGGATAGACGTCTTTAAAATCTTCCTCAGTTATACTGAAAGGGGATCAGGTGTACTTTGTGTAACGACAGAGTGAACTTACATCTCTGGGGCAAAGCTGGAGGCGGTACCTGGTATCAATTATCACCTTTTCTAACGACCAAAAATTATCCAACGGGCTTGAGCATAGCTGTTCAGTGCTCAGGAGCCAGGCTGAGGACTCCCAAGCAATGCACAACTCCAGAAGTTCTCAGGATCAGGGATTTCTTTACCATCTTGCCTGCCACTGCTTTTGGTCAGCTGCTCGATGCTGTATAGCTCCTCACAAGGTCTAGGTCAGAAGCATGAGTTCCAACATGTGCAGAGTCGAATGTTTGTCCCTTGACTGTCGCAGGGAAGTGAGAGGAAGATTCAGGCAGGTGAAGTAATCATAACAGGGCACTCATTTGAACTTATTTGTCTGACTTGCGACACATCACGGGAAGCAGATTGTTCCTTGAAAGAAAGTTAGGGTTATGTTAGGAAGGGGTTAAGGTCCCCCCAAAACAAAAAATAGCCACTAACTAGAACACAAGATGAAATTCCTTCTCAAGATTATCAAGGTCCAGAAATGTAATGTCCCATGAGGCCACTGGAGATAACCAAGGGCAGGTTATGGGATCCACGAGACAGGGCTGCAACCTGAACCTGGAGATCTTTGAAATTCCAAAGTCTGATCTCTCGAAGTAGTTTCCAACTTGA
Organism: Uromys caudimaculatus; assembly: GCA_028551405.1. NCBI lineage: Eukaryota > Metazoa > Chordata > Mammalia > Rodentia > Muridae > Uromys > Uromys caudimaculatus. Next base: position 27,512,370 of record CM052717.1, on the reverse strand, counting down.
GGACATGTCAGGTTCCTATTAACAGGGTTGGTTGTTTTTTTTTCTTTTTTTCTTTTTCAAATCATTTCTGTCCACTTCTCTTCCGTGTGCCCAAAGATTTTTCTAACATCTCTTGTGCCTTTATGATCCTTTAGTCTTCCTCTCTAACTGGGAACAAATCAGTCAAACGCTTAGGCTGGTCAGATGGCTCAGCTGGGAAGGGTGCTTACTGGCACACAAGCACACACACACACACACACACACACACACACACACACACAATGCAGTAATTATTTTTTTTAATCATCACATATTTGCCTGCACAAAACCTGAACAATATCAAGGCAGGCAACATTCTACCATGGAATGGGGAGAAGCTCCTTAGCCTCCACCCTTAAATAAGCTACTTAGAGTTAGTGGGTTCTGAAGGAAGTAAAGTCCTTTTTCTTTAAGGGTGTGGCCCCTGGGAGGAAGACCATGCTCCAGCAGAAGGCCCTATACTAATGAGTATAACTCAATAGATTTTCATTTTTCTTTTCTTTTTCATTTTGGCTTTCATTTTAAAAATATTTTTATTGGTTGTTTTATTTACAGATTTTCATTTTTCAAGAAGACACAAAGTCGAGAGGAGTTGGAGAGGTAGGATGAATCTGGGATGAGTTTGGAGGCAGAGTGGGCAGGCAGTGAAAGATGATCAAAATACACTGGTTAACATTCTCAAAGAATTAGCAGAAATATCATATTTTTTAAACAAGTACCACATCTGACTTTTATTCTATTTGCTCCTTGTCTTATACTGTAAAAACAGCCCAGAATAGAAAGAAATGATGGTAATTAAATTGGAAAGTTTTTCTTATTATTTAGAAATCTTTCATGTATTAGGAATGTCTAATTTATAGTTTTAGGCAGTATAAAAAATATCTTCAAAAAAAAGTAGAAAGGGACTTGGTTAAAGAAAATTAATAGTTGGAGTTATCTAACAACGCTACAAACGTCGGCTTCAGCCACTCCTGTTTTCTTTGGAAGGGGTCCAGTTTCCCCCTTGCATAAGAGAAGAAGAGAGTTGTTTGAAGCCATTAACAACACCAATAGGAGGAACATTTGAATTAATAACCCAGAGGCCAGCCAGCCAGGAGCAATTTGGAGCATAATCTTTTCCTTCGGCTTTTTTCATAAGACTGATATTTTGCTGTATTATGCTTGATCCGACATGCCACTGCAGAGCCAAATAATTTATCTCCCAACTCCCTTTGTTTTTTTAAATTGACCTCAGTTAAGTGTTTTAATTTATTTGCACTGCGATTCCCTCCTGTGGTCTGTGTTGGGTGCTGTGAAGTGAGATTTCTAAATTGAAAACGTTTCTTGGAATTTGAGTAAAGAGACGAGGACATATGGAGGTGCTCTTAAAGGAATACTAAGGACACAGTGAGATGCAGAGTCGTGATTTCCCTTTGGTTTCCCACTAGTTTTTGTGAATGTTTTCTTCTACCCTATTTTATCTCCGAGTGTTTATTTAGTAGTCTGACCTTACTTTTAGTGAGATCCTTGTATAATATCTAGAAGACTCAAGGTGGCTTCAGTGTGCTCAGAAGCTGGTCCCAGTTCATTCCCTCCTCTCCATCTTCAACTCCCTCATGAGGAACTACGTGTGCCCAGCTCCCCTGCTCTCTTCCCCCAAAGCACCCTCTGGATGACCAGTGACATTCCGGTGTGCTATGGAACTGCCAAAGTGGGGCTCTGGGCCCATTCTGCACTACAGTGGGGAGATGAGCGGTCCTGCCCTCTATTCTTACTAACTACAATGGCTGCCAGAGTACCATACAGCAAAGGCTCTGCCTTCCACTACAGAGTCCACCTCGAGGCCTAATGCCTCCTACCTCCAGACTTCATACTTGACAGCCAATCCCCTCACAGTGCAGGAGCCAGACACCAGTGGCCTCAAAGGTGAACAGTAATGCTCACTCTCGTGGCTGTCCTTTTGTCTGGCAAGGTCTGTGGCCCAGTGTTCTAACCAGGATGGAGATGAAGAGCCACGAAGCTCTACATTGAATCTTAGGGGTTTCTAAGACCCCCTTCATGACTCTGAAGTTTCCTACTTCTTGTCTCTTACATCTGGCTCTTCTTGGCACTGCTTTCTCCTGCCTTTCTCTTCCCTCAGTGTACTTCATTTCTGTCCAGGATCCCAAACCTAGCTTCATCTGCATAAGACACTGGTGGGCTTCAAACTTAATGCATTTAAGACTCACCAGCCTGACCTGTCCCGTGCCATAATGCTTAGCAATGACTGAGACTGGTCAGAGCTCTCCCTCCTCCCAGGGACAAGACATCAGGGTCTTTTATTCACAACAATATCTAGCAATTCCCACCAAACCCTGTGATCCAAGTAATTCTCACTCCAAGAAGAGGTCCTGAGTGACAAGACCTGCACCCCGGAAGCTCCACCTTCTCATCCAACTCAAATGGCCCTCCCTCCCTTCCCTGGGCTGTCTACGCATAGCCAACCCTCCTGCTCCATGGAAGCGTCTTCGCTTACCCATGTAGAGCATGCCACCCTAGATGGCTCAGCCAAAATATTCTGTTATACTTCTTTAATGTTTGTCTTGAAAGCCACACACTGACCAGAGATGGGATGGGAGGAGTATCTGATCTCAGCTGTAGAACTCACATTTATCATATCCAGATGGTTGGTTCGGTAGAAAAAACAGCAGCAGAAGAAATATCTACTAGACGTTGATGAGAGATTACCTCAACCAGCTATGGAATGTCAGTACCTCACCAACTGATACTCATTGTGGAACCTCTTCTCTGTGCCTCTCAGGAAGGGATCCCTGCAGAAGACACCACAGAGATTGTGCATTGGGTTTCAAATGAGGCTGATATATCTGTTACCAACACAATTGTCATATGGTCACTTGATGGGCAAGTGCACACCAATGCCAGGGCCACTTCCTTGGTCACCATTATGTTCATCTTTGCCTGTGGAGTTGCCACAACCAGAGCTTGCTAGGATTATAGGGTGAGGTCACCTGGACCAGGAAATAGAAGCTAAACTATTTGATAGGCAGGCCGTGGTTCCACCCACAACTTTACCATCATGGAAATAGTCCAGATTTGTAGTACCCTCAGTATGTTAAGGTGCTGCTATGGCTCTAGACTAGAAAACCAGAGGCAAATGTTTCAGTACAGAGGCAGGACCATTCGCTTCTATTTAGTGAGCTTAGACAACTGCCAAAAACCCTCAGTTTGCACTCTGAGAAGCTGCTTCTGCAAATGGGTTTATTTCATCCCTATCCCTCTTTGTTTCTAATGGTGTTGACGAAGAGCTGGCAACCTCCTGGACTTGGCACTCCTCAAGGCTTACTATTATAAAGTGTTGCATCCTCCTTGACCACTTGAGTTTTTGTCATGAGCCAGGCACTGGCTTGGTCTCTAGGGACATGTGCTGAACATGAAGAGGCATTTCCAGTCAGTCTAGGGGAAAGTATCTCCAATAGGTATGGACCAGGTTTGTCCTCACTGGGTCAAGGCCATTCTGTTTAAGTCCTCAGCCACAGGCTAGAAACAGATCCCACATGGAGAGCTTTCAGGGATCCGAGAGCGTGAATCGAGGCAGGTAAAGCAAAATGCTTTGCAAAGTGCTGTAAAACTACCGGGTAGCATCATCAGTAAGTTCATGGAATTACAGTGGTGACGTCACAGCCTCGATAACTCCAACCTCAGAACCATTACCTGCATTTTCTTACTTGTTCCACTAAATTTTTTTTGTCTTTATTGTGGTATAATTTATACAACATATAATAAGTAACTTTGGCCATTGAGTTTTTTCATTATTTTTTAGCTAATATAAAGTCAAATAAGAATTTTTAACTGATATAAATACTTAGGGCTATAAATTTAATTTGCATATATGATACAGATTGAAGGCTCCAATGCTTTCTAAGTTGTTTGTTTTTATTCTTCTCTCAGATATTACGTCCCAACTGCAGGTACCCTCCGTCTACTCCTCCCAGTCCTCTATCTGTCCTCCCATCTCCACCCCACCTGCCACTTCATTTCTCCCCCAGATCCACTCCTCCCCTTCTTCCCTTCAGAAAAGAGCAGGCCTCCCAGGGATATTGACCAATCACAGCATATCAAGTTGCAATACGATCAGCCACAAAACCCTCATATCAAGGATACACAAGGCAACCGAGGAGGAGGAAAGAGGTCCCCAAAGCAGGCAAAAGAGTCAGATATACCCTCACTCCCACTGTTAGGAATCTTACAAGAACATCGAGCTAGACAGCCACCTTTATAAATTCTTATGTTGAAGCCCCGATGTTAAAAGAAGGCCTTTGTAGAGGCAACTAAGATGAAATGCAGTCACAAGGGTGAGTAAGCCCTTAACGCACATGCTAGTGCCCTTACTGTAGAAGAAACTCAAGAGCTCTCTCCATCTACAAGAGCACAGAAAGGAGCCAGATGAACGTACAGTGTGACAGTGTCTCCTTAGAAGCCAAAAAAAATGAGACCTCAGACTTCGCCAACACAGGGAGCCCCAATGGATGAAGCTTTTGTGAGCTGTCATCTATACTAGGGCAGACATTTTTGGTGACACAGCTACTTTTGGGTTACTCCACACGTAACACCCATGCTCCTGTGAGCAGCTCCAATACACTCATTAGTTCACCAAGCTAGGCTTAGGTGGGAGTCTTTGCTCTGCCATCAGTGAGCTATTTGGAGTGAATAGTTGATTATTCATATTTCTGCAGGAAAGATCGTGAAACACAATTGGTACCTAATGGGGGGACTGATAAGACTAAAAATGAGTTATTGAGAAGATGTGTGGTCCCTGTAATAAGTGATGAGATATCTAACTGAGGCTAATCCCTCTGGTGGGAGGAGGCTGCAGATTTGATCCCTATAAGACTACTTTGCCCATATGTATGAGATGCTGGACCTCCTTGCTGTGGTGGCAGTTGTATACTTCCTATGCTGTGCAATAAAACATGTAACCAAGACTGAGCTGAGTGGGGACGATCCTTGGGGAGAACTCCAAGGTTACCGTCTTCCTTTATGTGGTCTGAGGTGGCATCCCTTCGTGATTACTAAAGTGTACCTTATAAGTGTAGGGACATTGCTAAAATGGCCAACGGGCAAGAGAATATAATGTTATCCCTAAAAAGTATCATCCACAGGAGAGACCCCGTAAGCACGCTATTGCATCAGCTAATCGGCCTTTGGTGTAGGCAATAAGATGTGTGACCAAGGCTAAGCTTTTTACCTGGGAAGTACTTGCCCATTTGAGGGGGAAATTATATTAGGATAAAGGCAAAGAAGTGATATCCTCCTCATTAACCTGTAATTGGCAGAAAAGGTAGGAAAAGGGAAGATGAGATAGTGGTGTTGGTTAGCTTTCCTTCAAGCTGTGATATATGTCATAAACAGCCCTTTTTGGGTTCCAAAAACTTAGAACCCATGGGAAAAATAGGCCAGTAAAAATGGAGAAAACATGACACAAACGATAGAAGATAGCTCAGGTCAACCATTAATAAAGATGAAGGGGAAATCTATACTACAACATACAAACAGGGGCCTAAATACTGGCCCAGTAGAGGAAACTATGATAACCAGGAATGTTCTGCATCTAAACTACTTCAGTTGGCTTTGGCTTTTTGTGACAGTCTCATGTAGCAGAGGCTGCTGGCCTTGAACTTCTGATCTGCCTACCTCCACCTCCTAAGTGCTGAGATTATAGGCTTATAGCACTACACTCAGCTGGGAAAACTTTTAACATGGAGTGAAAGAGATTCTCATGGCCTGGCTTGTGAGTCTATGGGCTGTGGGAGCACCTGGGATGAGTCTTTGATACAAGAAATGGAAGAAACCACTGTAACTGCTCCTCCCTCCATCAGACAAAGGCTGCACAACCTGATTGATTCAGCCGGGAAAGGGGCTTCAGTGGTTCTTCTGAGCCCCATAATTGTAGGAGAGGCTCTCAGAGATCTGAATGATTTAAACGGACATGTAAATCAGGATCATAAATCAATGAAGCATTAAAGGGGTGGGAGAGAAGGACAAAGCAACAAAGGGACCTAAGTCACTCTATTCGACTTAGATCCCTTAGACATGTCTAAGGTAAATATGTCAAGCCAGAGTTCCTAGAGGAAAAAAAAAATTAACAGAGAACTAATGTTATGCTAGTGGGCTTCTTAAAAAGCTTAAAGCCAGAAAAATGGTCCAAAGAAGACATAAATGATAAACAGCACACATGGAAAAGATTAAGTTTGTCCTTGAGATGAGGACTTTTCACCTCTGAAACTTTTCACATTTTTCTCCTGCAAGAAAGTATTCTTCTGGAGGTGGGGATTGTTCACCCAGACCAAGGCTCCTGAAGCAGCTAGGTACTCTTTATGCAAGGGCAAGACTAACACTGCTGGCCCAGAGCCTGTCAGAACCTGGAAGCTGGTTCCAGTGGCAGCGAAGGCAGGCTGAAGCATGTCCTGCTCCCTTGGGCCTGAGCCAAGCTGAGCAGAGCAGGCCAGCCCTGCCAAGACTAAGGTAAGAAGATATTACTACAGCAGTTTCCTCTAAGATTGGATCCTTTCATCTTGAAAGAGACTTCTTAGAAAAGGACATTTACAATGAGTTCAAACAACAGGACTTCTAAGCCTTAGAATCTTAGGGGAGGTGAAACACTGCACCCTGCCCGGAAGTTCATTAAGTTGGGAAGTAAGCAACTCAAAATAGCTTCAGGAAGTCCCTGAATATGACTAGATTCACTATGCCTCCCCATGGGTACATAGGCAGCAAGTCTGGCTGAGAGTCAGTATCAGATAAGCCCAAACTGAAAGGAGGAGGAGGAAGAGGAGGAGGAGGAGGTGGAGGAAGATGAGGTGAAGGAGGTGGTGGAAGTAGAGGTGGAGGTGGAGGAGGAGGAGGTGAAGGTGGAGGAGGAGAGAAGGAGGAGGTTGAGGAGAAGGAAGAGGAGGAGGAGGAGAACAAGAACAACAAAAAGAACAAGAAGAACAAGAAGAAAAAAACAAGAAGAAGAACAAGAAGAAGGAGGAGGAGGAGGAGGAGGAGGAGGAGGAGGAGGAGGAGAAAGAGGAAGAGGAAGAGGAGGAGAGACAAACCAAAATGCCTAGAAAAAAAACCAAAGATCAGCCAAATTGCCTGGAAGTGGCTCAGACCACCTGGGCCAAAAGAACACCATCAAACCTGTTGCACTGCCTGCAGGTTGTACAGTGCACTTCAGGCTTCCAGCTTTTGTGACCTGTCGCCCATCCTGAGATGGGCTTTGAGCTGTCTTTGAGTCATTTCTGCTCCTGTAAGTAACCCCAATAAAACCCACTGGTTCACCAATGTGGACTTTGGTGGTGTCTGTACTTTGGTTCCCTATCTGGGGTGAGTAAATGTTTGCTCATGCCTGTCCAGGAATCTATACAACATATGGGCGACGGTCTGCAGCAGGAGCAACAGCCCTAGATAAGGAGATAGGCTAGTGAGGGAAATGACTGTGACGTCCATACGTGACCCTGAACCCAACAGTGCCCTTTTTTTTTTTTTTTTTTTTTTTTTTTACAAAATAGCTGCACAATGGATGGGATCTTTGTATGCTGCGCTAGCTATGTTAGCATTTCCTGTTTTGTATCCTCTTAGCTATCCAAGACCAATGGACGCTTGCTTGGAGCACACAGCGCTGAGCCTCCAGGACCCCTAGGATGCTCAATCCTCTGTAAGAAGGTTACAGTATATAATCCCAACTCCTTGAGTCTTATGGATTTGGGAAAAAATGGAAGAACACTAAAAATAAGTTAAGGAGTTTAAATCAAGGTACCCTGTGAAAACAGGAAAGGGAATTCCCAAGAGTTATAAATTATTGAGTAAAAAGCTCAATGCCATGGCTGAACTACTCCCCTAAGTTGCTCAGGGAGGTCCCCAATCTCTCCCAAGACAACACATGACGCTGCCATGGCTGTTGGTTTCATGCCAGAATTAGATGATAAGTCCCTGTTGCTAAAGTCACCACAGACTTCAGCTGCAGGATATAGATAAATCAAAATCAAGCTGGGCCAGAGCTGTAATCTCCTTCTCTGCTGACTGGTTTTCAGAATAGCAGAAGGCACCATATGGGCTGCTGAGAAAGAACTGTTGCCAACAGTCTCGCTTGGCTATGGGCCCCGTGTACTATAGAAGCAACAACATACCAGGCAAGGTGAAGCCACTGGTGTAATAGTGACACAACTGTAATACGTACAACCAAAGAAATGCTTTCTTATTCAAGTTAGTGTGTGGTGCAGAGTATGTGTGCTGTGTGCTAATGTGGGTGCATGGTCATACACACTGAGGAGGAGGAGGAGGAGGAGGAGGAGGAGGAGGAGGAGGAGGAGGAGGAGGAGGAGGAGGAGGAGGAGGAGGAGGGGGAGGAGGAGGAAGACATCTGGCATCCTGCTGTATCACTCTCCGCCTTATTCTCCTGAGAGAGAAAGGTCTCTCCGCTCTTGTGAGTCAGTTATGGGGTTGACAGTGGGATGTTTCCATCACACAGCTACATCTTAGTCAGCCATACTCCTGAAGATAACTCCAGTAAACTCAATGATTCCCCAGGCTGGAGTTGGGTGGGTTCATTTCTCTGGGTTGCTGTGGGAGCCCAGTCTGAGGTGAACACGTTTGTTTGTTCATATTTCCCAGGAAAGCTCCAACAGTGAGGAATGCTTTTCACTTATGATTATTTTTTTTTAGTTGAAACCTAAGAAGACTAATTAATTTGGGGCTATGCTTAATATTGGGGCCTGATAATACATAGAGACAAAAGACTTTGCCAGGTTGTTTTGTTTTGTCTTTTCTTTTTGACAGTCTACGTAAACCAGACTGGCCTAGAATTCAAAGAGATCTGCCTGACTCCTAAGTGCTGGGGTTAAAGGTATGCCACAGTGAGCAAGTCCCCCAGCCCAGTGCCACAGAGCCAGAGGGACAGTACACGCCCAAGTTGACCCCCACTTGGCTCAGCCCTGACAAGCAGAGCAAGCCTGAAATGACACCCCCCCAGCCTGGTGCCATGTGACCTAGGCAGGCAGAACACCCCCAAGATGACTCTCACCAGGTTCCACAGGCAGACAGCGTCGAAGACAACCCCAACCACAAGGTCAGGGTGGGTAAAGCAAGCCCATGATTCTCAGCCCAGTGATTTCGTGCCACATGACAGTGGTGGGGCATAGCACTCCTGAGGCGACCCCAGACATCCAGAGACCCTGGGCACCACTAAGATGAGCAAGTAGGCAGTGGAGAGATGGGAGAGAAAGAGAAGCAGAAGGATGTGTGTACAGTGAAAAGAGGCAGCACTGGAGACTCAAAAGTAGCACGAAAGAGACTGATATGAGAGAGCTATGCCGCTTAAGGCAATAGTGAGGTCCTGGCCCACACCGAGGGGTAAGTCTGAGTCTGTGGCCCTGCCACATCAGGGTTCTGTTACAACCAAAAGCCAGGCAGACACATCTGGTCTGGGCTGCCACCTCAGGCCATGTTGATGTCTGAGGGCTATGCAGAGTTGGCCCCACCCTTTGCCTGGGCATCAAGGGAGAGCTGGCCCAGAAGCCCAGAGAGCTGGAGTGCTAGCCTTGCACCTTGCTAGCTGCAGCACTCAGGAGAGTGCCCCACCCCACTCCCCTACTTTGCACCTTGTCCATAAAGCCCAGTAGAGCTGCTCTGGTTTGGGGTTGGGGGAGCGCAGGTGACGTGGCCCCCAAGGGCGTGAGTGTGGGAGAGCTGGCCCTGCTACTTGTCTGCCATGCAGCGGAGGCTTGGGCGAGGGGCATCTGACACTTGCACCAGGCAGGAAAACTGGTCCCAGGGTCATAAGAGTGGTAGAGCTGGCTCCGTCCTTTGCCTGCTGCAGCATTGGGTGAGCTAGCCCCAGGGAATGCTGGAGAGCTCTCCCTGGTAGTGTGGGCTCACCTAGGCCCAGATCCAGGGCTTTGAATTGGCCTACCCCAACATCTACCCCATCTATGAACTGCGTGTATGTGTGTGTGTGTGTGTGTGTGTGTGAAGGGGCCTGTCCTGCAGATTCGAAGCTGCAGGATCTCCATGACACAGGGCAACAACAGGACATCTAAGAGGAGTCCCAGTGAAGTTCTAGTATAGATAGTATAGTAGAAGCCAGAGGCCTGGAAACACCAATGACTCGTTACAATGAACATTTGCACGTGACAATGTGTGGGCACACACTGTGATGACAGCTTCCACAATGAGATGTTCTGTTTTCTTTTGGAAGGGAGGTTGCAAGGGCAGAGATAAGATACAAAGGAACGGGACAATGAATGGGACTGGGGTCCATGACGTGAAATTCACAAAGAATCAATAACAAGCTTTTTTTTTTTTAAACGGTATACCACACTATACCCAGCCATCTTTTTGTTTCCAAATGGTGGCTTCTTGGCTATATTATCATAATCACTTGGGTATTGATCTTCCATATTGAGCATAATTTTAATGTTTTTAAACTACTGTTATATGTTATAATCACATATTTACTTCTTTCTGTCTAATAACTATTCAACACATGTTTTGAGGGGAGTTGGATAAGGATAAAGGTATTTTAGCATAAATTTGGACTTCTTCAAAAGGTGCTTATAAATTAATTCCATTTGACGGCCATTATTTCAACACCATGGGTAAAAGATGATGACTATGAGATTTAATTAAAAAAGAAAGTTGGGCTGACCATAAATCTGCAAGACTATGTGTGAGACCTCTGAACACAAACCACCAGAAACTCATTTCACAGACTGTGATTTCTCTCATAGTTCAATATGGCCACCTGTCTTAGTTAGGTGTGAAAAGGCACCATGGCCAAGGCAACTCTTATAAAGGACAGCATTAGTTGGGACTGGCTTACTCAGAGGTTTAGTCCATGATCATCGTGGTGGAGAGCATGCAGACAGACATGGCGCTGGAGGAGTACCTGAGAGTTCTATATCTTGACAGACACAAAGGCAGCAGAAGGAGACTGTGTGCCACTCTGGGCATAGCTTGAGCATCTAAGATCTCAAAGCCTCCCCTCCCCCCCCCAGTGACACACTTCCTCCAACAAGGCCATACCTACTGCAACAAGCCCACACCTCCTAAAAGTGCCTCTCCCTATGGGCCAAGTATTTAAACACGTGAGTCTATGGGGGCCATTTCTATTTAAATCACCACACTACTGAATCACATTTCATAGTGGCTTTTATAAGCACACTCTCCTGAATGAGCCACAGAGAGAGCTGGGGAAGGTACACATTTCATCTGAAGCATACTTTTGTCCTGACTCATGTGTATTCTCTCCCATGTCTCTCAAGGACTATTCTTGGTCATAGCATGGTCCTAAATATCCATACCCTCCCTTGCCTTCTCAAGGCCCTTTACTAAGTCTTCCCACAAAACCTTATCTGCCTATACAACTTCCTGTTAGCAGACTGCTCTAGGTAATAGGAGCATCAGTGTTTGCTATGTCTCCCTTCCGGCCCATTAAACATGTTTGCATTTAAGCCATATTTTTATCGTATTGGTTTCATAAACCCAATATGCATTTCTATCGAATTTGATTCATTTTTATCTGAACAATAATAGAACATGATGGTATACCCTTAAGGCTTTAAAAAAAAAAAAACACCCTCAAATAATAGCCCAGGGTTGCATCAATACATGTGAATATCAATAGAAAGTAATGTTAAAATGTAAATTAAAACCTACAAGCCCTTGGAAATCTAAATAAACTTTTTATTCTATTTATTTTTGACATATAGTATTGCAAAGTACATAAAGTTGTGTTTGAGTAGAACTGATCCCTAAAGAGGCATTTCCCCCCCGCAATTGAGCTGCCAGGAAAAAATGGAGTATATTCCAAGATGTATGTTTGAGAAAGCCAGTGTGGGACAAAAACCACAATTCTTCACCCTTGGCAACCTCAATGTTCCATATCCAAAGGCACCTCTTGGTACTCGGCACTTTCACGACACAGAAAAGGAAGTAACTGAGTTGGTAACGTACTTGCTGCAAAAGCCTGAGTTTATTCCTCCAGAACAGCCTGTTTTTAAAAAGCCAGGTATACTTACAAGTCAAGCACTGGGGTGGCAGAGACAGGCAACTGCTAGGGTTAGCCAGCCTAACTGGCAAGTTCCAGGATAGTGGGAGAACCCAGTCTCAAGAAGCAAGGTGAGACTGACAAGATGACTCACCAGGCAGACGGGCTTGAAAGCCTGAAAACCTGAGCTGAATCCTTGGATCCTACAAGGTAGTAACAGTCAACCTACCCCTTGGAATTGTCCTCTGACCTCCACATGCACGCCACAGCGTGCTCACCACTGCGCTTATACATATACACACAGAAAATAATAAAATAAATATTTTAACATATGGTGGGCATCACCCAAGGGATGACACCCAAACTTGATGTCTGATGTCTACACACACACACACATGAGAAAGAGGGGTTGGGGGAGAAGAGAGAAAAGGGTGGGGCCTTTTCTCTTGTTCTATCTCCTATTCAAGATTTGACTCCAAAGTGGTCATCAAATCTACACAATGCCTAGATCCTAGACAAAGTATTCAAGGGCAGAGGCCACCCACTCCCCCCTAGACAGGAGAATTAACAATAGTATTTTTATTTACCAGGCAGTGGGTCATAAATATTGCCTCTGGGAACCCAGTCTTTCAATTAATCTGCTATAAATTAACACTCTCCAGAATTAGAATCTGAATCTGAGATTCTGTTAGTGTCTCTACATAGGCTCGATATTTAAAAATATTGAGAGAAATATTGAGGAGAAAGTGACTCTGCCTGGTACTGGGCCAATGTCTGAAGTGGTCGTGTGCTGGTTTGTAATATCAATGCAGGGGTTAAATCTCTCCTTACAGAAATCTGTCCCTGTGCACAATTTTTGTCTGCCCAACCACAACATCACGACAAGCCAAAGGGCTGCCAGCTCTGCCTGCTGCCTTTCCTGATTTAGGTAAATAGATCTTTCCAGGCCAACACACTCTCCAGACATGAATGTTATTTCATTAAGATATATGGTGACATAAAAGTATTTATACTGTCAATATATCTTGTGCAGCTTACAAAAAAAAAATCTAAGACAGCTCTCCAAGTCATCTCGTTCTCCCAGATCAATTAGGCCAGTGAGAAGCAATGATGAACGAGGCGGCATCCTGTTTGTTTATAGGAGGCTACCAGTGTATCTAGGTTGTGTGCTAAAACAAGAAAATGGGCTTGTGCAAACCCTCCCCTTCCCCACAGCGTACAAAACAGAAGACCCTTCATCTGAGCCTGCTGCTGCTGCAGCTTCAAACAAGACATGAGTGCATTGTGCTTCTTCTGCATGGACTCTTCCTCCGCCTTTTGATTGCCAACAGTATTATCCCATTAGAGTAGAGGGCTGACTTTTCCATTGACTCTTCTCAGCAGGGCCTCTTTAACTGGTCCCTTTTGAGATTCTCATCTTGCTTAATAGTTACCCCAATAATACACCATCAAAAGGAAGGAGTTCGTGAAAGGAGGGGAAATTGACGTGTAGAGCTGGGTAGAGGTGACAGATGGCTCTTCCTGAAGCTATCTGCTCCTTTTCTGGAAGCATCTCTTGAAATTCTTGTCATTGTCCTCAGGACAAGGGACAAGGGACAAGTGGTCACCCATAGTGAGGCTCAGGCGCTGCTGGCAGAGGGGTAGACAAGAGGGTTTGGAAAGCCCATGATGGATCAAGAAACATGGCCAAGCTAAAGAAAGATTAAACACACAACAACAAGATGTAGGAACTGATAGGCAATGCAGGATATGAACACAAATGCTGACGCTCCCTGGTGTGTTCGGAAATAGCCTTAAAGGGGAAGAGATCCTGGGGATCGATTTACCCATCCTGCCATCTAGCCATTGAGCTTACTCTACATGCAGGCACTGTGCCAAATGCCAGCAACACGGCTGAAGGACACTTGATTGTTGACCTCAGGAGGCTCATGGCCCAAGAGTAGGAGGAGAGAAGAAATAATTAAATAAAGGTAACCGTGCAACGGGAGGCGCCCAAGGGATGGCGCCTGCTGTGGATAAAGCAGGATGGGAGGAGTTGGCGACCCCTGGGAGTTCAAAAAGGACTGTCCCTCCCAGGGATGGTGACAGAACAGAACCTGAGATGACAAGGAGCAGTGGGCTGTGATGTGATGGCGTGATGTGGGGATGTGTGGCGGGCTTAGTTGCCACATGGAAGCTCATCACTGGTACTGGCTTGCATTCTCATGAGGCTCTTGTTTCAAGATGCACAGAAAGATTAAGCATCATCCTCAAGTCAAAACACCCGTGTGATCGAGCTAGATGGAGCTTACGCCAATGCACTGAGCTCCAGGGCCCACACTTGTATCCTCAATGACAAGACTTTGCCAGGCAAATGTGAAGTGACATTTTTAGAGGGTCAAGGACCTTGGTTTTTCTGGAGTGGCAAGAGAAAACAGGATATTGAGTGTTCACAGATCTCAAAGATCCAGCTTTGGGGAAGGAGACAATGGTTGGGATAGGGATGCCCCTTGGCTACTCAAACTGGGCTGAGAGTAGCTCCTGGAAATACACAGTAGCAACCAGAGTAGTCATGGACCTTGGAGTGATGTGGGGTGCTCCTAAGTCCTCCCAAAGAGTCACAGCAGGAGACTTTAACTTTCTTCTCATGTCACATAACTTTACATTGTAGTTTCATAAAAACTACCATAACATTTTTTTCTATTTGATATATAATTAAAAGCAATTCCTTTAACATAGTGTGTGTGTGTGTGTGTGTGTGTGTACATTTGTGTGGAGACTAGAGGTCAACCTCAGGCATCATTACTCAGGAGCCACTCATCTTGTTTTGTGAGACATGGCCTCCTACTGGGACCTGGGGCTCCATGTGTAGGCTAGGCACAACCATGTGCCACCACACCAGGCTTTGTATGCAGGTGCTGGGGATAGAACTCAGATCCTAATTCTTGCATAATAAGCTCTTTGCCAACTGAGCTATCTCCTTAATGTTACAATATATGAAATTTTAGGAATCTGGATAGCTAGCTCATCAGTTAAGAGCACATACTGCCCTTGCAGAAGACCTGATCAGTCCCCGGTACTCTTGTGGCTCACAACTGCCTATACTTTCAACTCCAGGCTATCTAATGCCCTCTTATGATCTTTGTGGGTACCTGCACTCATATGCACGCACACACACAAAGACACACACACACAAATTCACATAATTAAACTAAAATAAATCTACTTTAAGTCAAACTTAAGTATAAAGTAATCCATATGCATTTGGCTAAATAAAACTAACTGTAAATATATAAATAAAAATTGCCATTGTTTAAAGGGAAAACTACACACAAGTTATTTCTCATCTTAGCTGTCGTCTCTTGTTCTCTTCGGGTGATACTGCTACCACTGTCCATGTTTGTAGAGTTGGGTGTTGCTTTGTGTGAGTTTTTCCACAGCTTGCTTTCCTTACTTAGGAATGTATCACAGACAGCACTGTAACTCCTTCTGTTAATAGTCTTCACAGTATTCTATACCATCAGTGCTGTGGTATACTAAATGTCCCCTGTGGTTTTTAAGGAAGACGATTAAACTTCATTGTCCACCTTGACTGCATTTAAAATCACCTGGGATACTGGTGAAATACACCTCTGGATATGTTCATGAGGGTGCTCCTAGGCGGGATTATCAGAGAATGGGATGCACTCTGAATATGAGTGGTGCTATCTCATGGCCTTCAGGACTGGATAGAAGAAAGGGAGTAAAGTAGAAAGCCAGAAGACCCCCAGCACACACACACACACACACACACACACACACACACACACACACACACACACACAATGTGTGTGTGCTTGTGCATCTATATGTATGTTTATATGTTTGAGTATATGTGACTATGTGTATATGTGTGTGTATATGGACACATGTGTATATATAATTTTTACATGTATTTATTTGTGACATGCACATGTATATTTGTGCATGCCATGGCACGCATGTGGAAATCAAAGAAGTCTCACAAGTCTATGAAAGTTGGTTCTCTCTTTCCACCATACAGGTTGCAGGGATTGAACTCAAGTTGTTAGGTTCAGCAGCAAGCGCTTTTATCCACAGAGACATCTTGCCATCGCGCCAGCCTGCAAAGCACTTTTCTTTCTAAAGCACTGAGACATCTCGTGACCATAATGTTTGAAAATTAAAGCTAAATGTCCAAACAGCCCAAGCCCATAGCAGATGCTCCTGGGCCTTTAAGTGGTAATAATTGTGGATGACCAAGCACAGGAAGCTGGTGGCTCGGGCAGGACGGCCCGTTCTGATACGGAGAGCAGCTTGTGGTCGCTCTTCTGCTTTTCTTTCTCCAATAGCTGGACCTTTTACCATTTCAAGCTCTCTGGTGGGCTAGCAAGATTAAAGCAACTGAAAGTGCAGAGGTTCTGCTTTCTCTGCTCTGCCTGCCTTCACTCTTGGTGCCCTGCCATTGGATCAACTTCTGTTTCTGGCTGTCCTCTTCCTGCTCCTCGGCCCTCCCCACCTACCTTCTTCTAGTCTCTGATCAGTCCTCCCTCCCGGACACCACAAGAGTCCTCAGTCTCACAGTGGCCCTGACCTCTTTCCTCAGTGTGCACCCCACAGGAGGGAGGACTTAATCCCTTGCTTTAGCGTCAATTTCCCTATGACCTGGACAGGACTTGTGTTGCACAGAGTGGAGATGCAGGTGACTTTGAGCATGCCATGCAGTTCCCAGATTCTATCCCAAGAGATTCCCATGCATCATTTCAGTCATCTTTCCAAACAACTCTGAATAGTAAGCTACAGACGATCCTTTTCTGGATATGGAAGGATTCTCATGTTCTCAACCCCTGGGCTCTCTTAGTCTCCCAAACATGCACTTTTGATCTGGCTGAATGGGACTGTAAGCATCTATGCTCTTTGCCCGCTTTTTCCTGCCCCAGTGCATTCTGGATATCCCAGTGCATTCTGGGTATCTGGTCTCTGTAGAGATTCTTAAGCCTTTACTGAGCTCTTTATTCACCTTCATCTTGGTCACATGCTCCTCTTATCAGTCCCAGGACTTCCCTTCAGACTTAGAGCTTATCAGAGAGCTGTTTTGGGGAGGGATCACTTATATTCAGTCAGTCAGATCTGTTGAACTTACAAAGTCGCAGTTCCAGTTCAGAGGGCGTCATGGCGGCCACATGAAGGCTTTCTCTTCTCAGATCCCAAGCCTCCGAATCCTGTCTGCCTTTCCTTGTATTTTAAGTAAACATTCCACATAGAGTTCATAAAAATTGTATGTGTCTGAGTTTCCCTCGCCAGCTATCTCACACTTTCTGCCAAGGTGCCCGTAAAGAGCACTGCGCTCACGCAAATTCCACCTTGCTCATTAAAATTTACAGAAGGTTGCAATTTCTCTAATTCCTTCTGTGACCCTCTGGGGAAATGAAAGCTATCAGTGAGCTAAGCCAGAAATTTTCTTGAGACCTGCTGAAAAAGATATGGGACATCCTGATGAGACTGCTGGACACACACAGAGAGAGAGAGAGAGAGAGAGAGAGAGAGAGAGAGAGAGAGAGAGAGAGAGAAAGAGAGATACTTCAGCTATGTGTCTGTAATGTGATGTGTCTGGGGATCTCCAGAATTCTCTCCCCCTTGCCAAAGGAGCACTGTCTTTCTATGCATCTTCAGGTCAATGATAACCCTCTTCTCATTTTCCCTCACCCACCCATACCAGCACACAAACAGAGGAAGTAATTTTAAATTTTTTCTAAAGAATTGGAATACATAGTTAGACTATCTCTCTGAAATATCCACTATAAGCTGTTTGTACAGAGAAAGGACTCATTGTCTCTACTTGAATGCCGAGGGAAGGCCTTAGTGCTGAGTTAACATGAACTGTGTCTTCAAGGATGAGTTCTCTAGCAAAGATCAGGAAGGACACTCTAGATAGAGGCAACATAATCAATGAGCAAGAGTAAGAGATGATGTGGAAATGACAAAGGACCTGAGATGTCACAATATGGAGACAGGGTAGGGTGGGGCTTTCTTGTACCATTCAGATCCAGAAAAGACTAGGTCCTCAGGAAACACTTAATATGTATAGACGGTGAGTGAGGGTGAGTGGAGCCAGATTTTAAGGGGCATTTTATGGCATGCTGAGAAGTCTAAGCTTTGGTTTGTAGCAGTGAGAACTCACCGAGCTTTCTTAAATCAAAGGAATGGCATAATTACATCTCTTAAGACTGTATAACATAGGTTTTAAGGGATACATTTGTGAAGAAATAGAGTTTGGCTCACATTTCTAAACAGTATGATGGCCTTTGCTTCAGCTTTTTTCTTCTTTTGCTGTAGATTTGCTCCAGTCTTGATTATTCTCAGGAAATTACATTCCCCACCAGTGATGGCTGACCTTTAGTGGCTACTTGGAAGTACATAGGAGTCACATCTCTGGATGTGTCTGTGTGGGTGTTTCCAGAGAGAAGCCACTGAAGAAGGAAAGATCCGCTGTGCTTCTGAATGGCATCTTTCAGTAAGCTGGAGCACAGATGGAATAAAAGGGAAAAGAAGAAAGCCCATGGATGCCAACACTCCCTATGTTCTGTTTTCTGGCCCACTGAAGTGTGCAAAGGCAGCCTCACGAATCCACTGCCACAGCCAGGACCCGTTCCTGCCCCTAAGCCTTCCTCACTATGATGGATTGAACCTTCAAACTGTGAGCCAAAGCAAATCCTCCCTTAGACCACTTCTTGTCAAGTTTTTGGTCTCAGCAATAAGAAAAGTAGCCAACGTTCCACACTACCCTAAAAAAAATACCCCACTTAGCATCAATAGTAAGAGTTTGACACATTGCCACAGAGGCTCCCAGAGCTGCTGCCTTTTTTTTTTTTTTTTTCTTTAACTCTCCTGAGAAACCTCATTTGCTCACACTATATTCAAATGGCATGAGGTCTCCTGTTCTCAGCAGTTTTTCTGACATTTTAACTTCTGTTCCTGTTTCCATGTTAACCCTACTGGATGTAGATGTCACTGTGAATCGATCCCCTCCCTCTTCCTGTTGCTGGTCTTTCTGTCCCTTACTCAACTCTGAATGACTGTGGGGACAGGCTCCACAGCAGGTCATCATAGGGACCATTATAAAATTAACAGATTCCTGAGTATTGGTCATGTCTCACCATGCACTACAGAACACAGATTTCTGCTTGGTTTGTTGCTAGTCCCTACTCTATCCCCGCATCCTATAAGTCTCTGGGAGCAAGGGCTGAGGGAAGGGTGTCTGATGAAGTGGAAGGTAGATTCACCCCTTATGACTCAGAGTGAGTCCCAGTTGGAAAAATAACTCATGGCTCTAGCATTTCACACTAAAGAAAGGATTCTCACTTTAAATGACAGGATTTGGGACCCAGTCATGTTTTCCTCTTGGTCTGCTTGAAAATCATTCTGGGTCAAATCTTACAACAGCCATGGACGCAGGGCAGTTCTAAATCCTAGGAACTTGAAGACTTTCTTGTTTCCAGCATCCTCAGCCCTAGGATTAGCAGATCACTCACCAAACAAGACAGGAGAACAATCTCCCAATACAAACAGATGCTCTTGAATTCCTACACCAATCTCAGTTATAAAAAGTTAAGCACCCATGGCATAATTTGTGGCCGCTCCAAAAAGACTTTCACTGGACTTTGTCAAAACAAGTACTGGATTAAAAAAAATCTAAAAGCATTATGAAATTCGGCCTCTCTATTACGAAAACACTTGTTCTACCTTACAAACCTAATTTTCCTGGAAATTGTAGCCGCACTTAAGCTAACCATTGAACGAAACTCAATTTTCTTTTCTTGTTTTATTTTCTTCTTTTTTTCTGAAAACATCTCAAGGAAGCTTAATTCATGATGATCTTTGCTTGATTGTTCCTATTAAATATCACAGAGATTTCTAGGACTATCAGATACTGAGCTATAGATGTAAGAAGACACAAACAGCAAGCTCAGAACAGAAGCATTCTTCGTGCTTCAAAACCTGGATGTGGTAGTCCTAGGAAGCAGACATGGAGTTGGCCAACCATGGAGGATTAACTCACTTTGTCTTTTTTTTTTTTTAATGTTTGTGCTTTTGTTCATCATGAAAATTCCCATATTACTTTTGATCTTTAAAAATATTCCATAATGTAATGCAGAGATGGCTCAGTGAGCCGGGCCAAGTGAGAGGACCTAAGTTCAAATCCTGAGGAGCCATGTCAATCTGGATGCAGCTGTGCACATCTATAATTCCAGTTCTCCTATTGTGAGATGGAGGTAGAGACAGGAGAGTCCCTGGAGGGACCAGCTTAGCTTATGTGGCAACACACAAAGAAAGGGAGACCCTATCTCTTTTAGAGGGCAACTTTTGGTTTCTATCCTTACCTTCAATACACGTGTATTCATACCTATACATACATATACATACATTATACACAATATGCATACATACAGGCATACATACATACATCATACACACAATAAATTAAGTTTTCAAATATTTTAGTATTTATTTCAATTAAATATCTGGACATTCCCTAACTTTTAACCCATGACCAGGTTTGCTCTGCTCGATCCCATCTCAGCTCTACCTACATCTTTGCCACAGGATCATTCCAAAGTTTCCCAACTGCACAGACAGAATTTGTTCTTCCTCAAAGTTCACTGTAACGATTGCCATGCAGTTTGCTTATAGGATGAGACAGAAAAAAGAATGGTGTTTCACCCCAAGATTAGGCTTTGATTGGGCTGCCATGAAGTCACTTTCTCCAAGATTTTTGTCACTGTGACCACAAGAAATGTCCTTTGGTCTCTGGAGAAGCTATATGGAACAGAGGATAAAAATATGGAATGGAGCCACCCCAATCAAGCCTTATCGAGCCAAGACACAGACTGTGAGCTTAGTCCATGCTATCATTGGGGTTTTGTGGTTTCTTGGTACTTGAGAAATGTGGTACACATATCACCAACTGTTTCCCCTTGGCTAAGCTGTTATGAGTTAATCATGGTAATCCCACAAGCATTCACCCTGTCAGTAACTGACTGGAGAATAGGAGTGTCTAGTCCCATTGGGAACTTGAGGGGGGGGGGGGGGAGTGTGTGTGATTTGATGGAGACTTCAGGACAAAGTACTCCTTTTTCTTCAGAGTTCTGCCAAATCCTCTCTCATTCTCTTTCTTGCTTCTTTGTGACCAAGAAAGCTCTAAGCTCTGCTGATTAATAGTGGCTGCCCAAAGGTCTCCAGGGTAGCTAGCCTGAGAACAAAGGCAGTCCACAGAAGCATGCAAAGCTATGCAACCATGAGAAAGTGAAGCAGTATTTTTAATCTGTGAATAACAGCCTCTAGATTGTCACTAACACAATTTGCTACACATCTGGACCAGGTTGAGTTGGTTTCTGTTTCTTGTATTCAAAAGTGTTTCAGAAGCTGACCTGGAATGTAGGAGCATTTCTGAACTCAGATTGGGACTTTTTCTTTGTGTTCTTCCACATGTCGTGGGTGAGCCTCTCTGACCTAGAGATCATAGTCATTACCAAAAGTTCTACATTGCTTTCTTCTGGCCTCCCCCTACTGAGAGTCCCACATGATTTCCTATGTTCAAGCTTCCTCCTTCTGTGGTGGACGCACACTCATATGAATAAGCTCTTACTTCCTCACCCCATGATATTTCTATCTCAGCAGGAACAAGAGAAGGAATAATCGTGATGAATCACAGCATTTTTATATGGTAAGACAGCATATAGCCAACAAAAGTAACTTATTAATTCAGCAAATATTTAGTCAACATCTACTTTAGTCTGGGTACTGTACTATAGAAGAATACTTGGTAAGAAGATGCTACATATAAACTGTTCAAGAATCAATCTACAAACATTGATATGCTGTCTGGTTTAGAGACAGCACTCAGACAAACTTTCAACTTTAGGCTTTGAAGTTGATATAAGAATGAGTAGAGACTTTTAGGTCTGTTGAAATAGAATTAATCTATTTTGCATAGAAAAACAAGATGAAGTTTATGAGGTCAGAGACAGGATACCATGGATACCAGGATACTCAATGTGGAAACCCTAATTGCTAATCTGTTAGTATTTGGAGATGGGACTTCAGAAGGTAACTCGGTTAGCTGAGGTCACGAGGATGGGGGCCCCATCATGAGATTGGTGCCCTTGTGAGAAGGAAAAGAGACACTGGAGTGCTCCGCCTCTGTAAGATGAGACGTTTCTCAGCAGAAACCAAATCCACCTGCACCTTGGACTTCTCAGCCTCCAAAAGTGTGAGGAATAAGTTTTGAGGTTTTGGTTGGTTTTTTTTTGTTTTGTTTTGTTTTTTTAAGGTGATTGCAGAATAGTCAGATTTGTGAATGTGTGTACACGCATATTCGTACATAAAAAAAAAATGAGGCAAGGTTTTAATGGCGGCTGAATCTGGTGTGATAGCGCATCGTACTGTTCTTCGCGTCTCCACCTCTCCACTCTATCACTGTGTAAACAAGAAGGACACACACGACGATGCTTTTAATAAAATCTGATTCGCCTTGCAGTGCTTATATTCTAGATTCACTGGATAATACAATTACAATTATGCAATTTCTTTCTTCTTTCAGTGGCCCTGGGCTTTAGCATATCTATTCAAAGTTACTGAGTAAGCCAGCAAGAGACAATGAAACAAAGAACAGCAGGTTTTTTTCCATTAATTTATTTATTTACTCACTTTACATCCTGATTGCTGCCCCCCTTTCTCCTGGTCCCCCGCACACACAGTCCCTCCTCTGTCCTCTCTTCTCCCCAGCCTGGAAGAGCAAGTCACTGCAGGACTAGGCACATCCTCTCCCACTGAGGTCAGACAAGGCAGCCCGGTCAGGGGAATGGATTCCATAGACAGGCAACAGCTTTAGGGGCAGCCCCTGCTCCAGTTGTTCAGGACCCACATGAAGACCGAGCTGCACATCTACTACATTATCTGCAAGGACCTAGATCCAGCTCGTGTATGGTCTTTGCTTAGTGGCTAAGTCTCGAAGAGCCCCCAAGGTTGGTTAGTTAGTTGATTCTGTTGGTCTTCCTGTGGAATTCTTATCCTCTCCAGGGCCCTCAAAAGATTTTTTTCAAAGGAACCAGAAAACCATCTTTATATAGAATTGCCTCTCTTCATATCAGATCTGAAGTTTAGAAAAGAATCCTAGAAGACTGTTTCTCAAGACCCTGCATATTTTTCATCCCCACCAAAATAAAAAATAAAAAATAAAAATAAAAAATCTGGGTTCACTTCAAAGAAAAGCAAAAGGGAGAAGAAAAGGGAGGGAAAATGAAATACCATGAGGCCCTTTCTTTGGCCATTAAAGGGCCAGGGTGACTAACACCCTCTACCCCAATATGCAGGGAGCAGCCAGCTTTCCCTTAACTCTGAGCAGCCTGTCTGTAAAAACCCACATGGAGCTACAAGGCTTCCACAAATGCTGAGGAAACGTGCACATTTAAAAAGAAAAGGAGAAGAATGGAGAAGAAATACATTACAGTATTTATCTCCAGACAGGGACACTGCTTGTTCTCCAAAGGGAATATGGCGGTCTCGTCTCAAAGAGCCGGTCCATAATTCCAGCAAGAGTGTTTGAGAGGATTGGAGCGAGCAAAAAGCAATCTGAAACAGAAGACTGAAATATTCCACCTGAACAGGGAATTCCAGCTGCATGGAATCGTTACTGTAAACTGTATTAATTTAATCTTAATCTCCAGTGAAACTTGTTTACACCTAGCATTGCGTTTGACTCTCATAACTATATAGTGCCGAAGATGAATCGTTTTATTCTCTATGCAAAAAAGTGACCTATGCAGATGGAGTTAAGATGCAAGCCCAACTTCTATATAATCAGGGATTTTTTTAATTAAATAAGCTATATTAATTATGTTAATGAGATATAGAAAATACTTCATTCCCATCATTTTTAATATGTTTATTGAACTATAAAAAAAATTGATTACACTGGGGAAAAGTTTTTACATATGGGAAGACACCCAGTATACTTCCCACAACCAGAGGATATTCCCCCCAAACCATGATTGACATGCACTTGATCTTAATAAGGAACAGACATCTTTAGAAAATTATGGCCTTTACATTAAATTTTTTTCATTACTCTTTCCTTTACTTGAAATTTACCTCCATGCTACTGAAGAATTGTATCCTAGAAATTTTTTTTTAAGTTTCTCAAATATCAGAGAATTTGAGGTCAAAAACTCCTAAAGGTAGCAATTTCTCTCTCCTTTGAATTAAATCAGTATAAATTAATTTGAACCAAAGTTTTAAAGAAAAGCAATCTGATTCCAAATATTTCATGTGTAAAATGAAGACGAAGCAGAGTAGAGCTAGAAACCACATGGCCTTCTAAAATTTTTCCTGCTAAGAAAATTGCCACAGTCCAAGTGGTTTGCAGCTGAAAAACAAGTTGAGTTGGTCTCATTAAATCTAAATCCTCCTCTCAGCAGATATTGTCTATGGCTGTGAGATTGAGTTCTGGACAACAACCAGGAGCCATGACCATGGTCAGTGAAAAGTCCTCCCTGATGGTTCCAAGACTCGGGATTTTAGAGCCCACAAGCCCTGACTATCCGTGAATTTTCACATTTTTACTAATATTTGCATCAAAAGCTTCCTCTCTTTCAGGCTCTGGGGAGAATGGTAACCTGTACTCAGATGAGAATAAACTCATCATAAACTTTGCCTGCCAGATGGAAATGGAGGAGGGAAAAAACCTATAGAACACTGATTCTCAACCTGTAGGTTGTGACCCCTTGGGGGATGAAGGACCCTTTCACAGGGGTCACCTAAGACCATCAGAAAACACAGATATTTATGTTATGATTCATAACTGTAGCAGAATTATAGTTATGAAGCAGCAACAAAAATAATTTTATGGTTGGGGGTCACCACACCATGAGGAACTGTATTGAAGGGTCGCCACATTAGTTGAGAAGCACTGCT
Organism: Uromys caudimaculatus; assembly: GCA_028551405.1. Taxonomy (NCBI): domain Eukaryota; kingdom Metazoa; phylum Chordata; class Mammalia; order Rodentia; family Muridae; genus Uromys; species Uromys caudimaculatus. Next base: position 27,487,397 of record CM052717.1, on the reverse strand, counting down.
CTAGAGAATAGGATCTGTATTTCTTTCATGTGACTCTGCTCTCTCCTCACTGAAAATCACAGAATATAGACAAAAAGCAGCAGATGTTTGGCCCACTATGCCTTCAAAAAACTTTCAGGCTAGGCCAGTTGGTGTGATCCATGAGCCTCTAACCTCAGAATTTTCTCAAAAAGGCTAGTAATAATAGTTTCTGCTGCTGTGACAAAATGCCTGAGGGAAATCAACTTACAGGGGAAAAGGTTGGTGTTGACTGTGGCTTCAGAAGTTTCTATTGCTGTGATAAAACTCTCTGACCAAAACTAATTTAGAGGAAGAATGGGTTTATGTCAGTGTACAGGTCACAGTCCATCATTAAGAGAAGTCAGGGCTGAAACTCAAGCAGGAACTTGAAGCAGGTACCACAGAGGAATGTTACTTACTGGCTTGCTTGCAAGCCTATGCTTACCTAGATTTTTATACAGCCTAGGACTGCCTGCTCAGGATGCCACCAAGAGTGGACTGGGCCCTCCCTCCTACATCAATTAACAATCAAGACTGTCCCCCACAGACATGCACCTAGGCCAATCTGATCTTTGTAATCCCTCCACTGAGACTCCCTTCTGTGGTGACTCTAGCCTGTATCAGGTTGACAGTTAAAGCTGACTAATGTCAACAGCATGGTTGTTGATAATGCAGATCAGGTGGATCCTTCTCAGTTGGAATCTCTGGTAACAGGGCCTTGGAATCTGCATTTTAGCAGCTGTGTGATATTTGGGTAGACGTGATCTCACAGCTATAGACAAGCAAGGCAAGCCCGAGCAGGAGGTAGGGGAGTTCAAACAATCCATATGAGCTCCTTCTCTGCTCTGATAACGAGAGCAGTCTAGGTAGCACTGTGCCATTGGGGCAGCCATGTTTGTCATGGTAATCTTGCCCTGCCTAGTCCTGGGACTTGCCCCTCCTCCAACTAATGTCATACAGTGTCTCTGTGTACGTTGACTGAAAGTGGAGGGTCTCTAGACCAACAATGTTCTGGCTAACGTTTAATAATGGGCTCCCCAGGGAAAACAAACCTCTGGCTTATAGAAAGCACTTGCCAACTTCTGCTGTGTAAATACTCCCACTGTGGCTACACTTAAACCCCTGAACATGAGCTCACTAAATATGAATTTATGAAAATATAAGCACACAATGACTCTCACAAGCTAGTGAGAGCCAGCTCTAGCATACAACTATCTACATACACACACACACACACACACACACACACACACACACTCACACACTCACACACACAAGCACCACAAACACCACCACACCACACCATACATTTCCCACATAAATACATATCACTCTTGTACAATTTATCATCTTGTGTGCCTATATATAGGGGGGAAAGTGTCCTTCCTGTCTCTAATAGAACATGTGACCATTTTTCACTATCTGTCATTAGTTCAGAGGTATGAGTTTTTATATAAAAGGTTCTATTTTCTCCCAATTAAGTCAGGTTCTGCCACAGACATTAATTACAGTTGACCTATCTTGTTTTTTATCTGACAAAAATTGCTATATGCTTATGCAGGGAATATGCAGATTAGCAGTACACACTCAATAGGTGTTCATGGCCTAATTTTCAGAATATGTGTACATCATGTGACAAGGTAAAGAGGAATTAAGATCACAGGTAAAAGCAAGGCTGCTAATATCTGACTGTAAAATAAAGAGGTTATCCTGACTGTGTGGGTGGGAGCAATGTTATCACAAAAAGTCCTTAGACCAGGACCAGGGGACAGAAGAGTCAGTGTCCAACTGATGTGACTTAGAGTCCATTGCCAATTTCAAGATGGAGTAAAGGCCATGGCCAAAGTATCAAAGACAGGTAACAGACACTGGAAGCAATGGAGAAACAGGCTCTCCCTACAGTGCCAAAAAGAAACCCAATACCGTGAGCAAAATACTCATAGGAGGAAATATGGAGACACAGTGTGGAGCAGAGACTGAAGGAAAGGCCATCCAAAGACAGCCCCACCTGGGGATACATCCCATATACAGCCACCAAACCCGGAAGTTATTGTGGATGCTGGGAAGTGCTTGCTGATGAAGCATAAACTGTCTCCTGAGAGGTTCAGGCAAAGCCTGATGCTCGCAGCCGACCATTGGACTGAGCGTGGGGTTCAGATGGAGGAGTTGGAGAAGGAACTGAAGGAACTGAGAGGGTTTGCAGCCCCATAGAGGATGCAACTGTGTCAACTGGCCAGACCCCCCCTCCCCCGGAGCTCCCAGGGACTGGATCACCAACCAAAGAATACACATGGAGGGACCCATGGTGCTGGCTGCATATGTGGCAGAGGAGGGCCTTGTTGGCCATCAGTGGAAGGAGAGACCCTTGTGCCTGAGGGTGTTAGATGCCCCAGTGTAGGGGAATGCTAGGGAGGGAAGACAGGAGTGGGTGAGTGGGTGGGGGAGCACCCTCATAGAGGCAGGGGGGATGGGATGGGGGTTTCTGGAGGGGAGACCTGGAAAGGAGAAAACATTTGAAATGTACATAAAGTAAATATCCAATCAAAAAAATAAATAAGCTTTTAAAAAAAAAAAAAAAAAAAGAAACCCAATACCACAGACACATTGGTTTTAGTCCAGTGAGATTAATTTGGACTCTGACTTCCAAAACTGGAGAATAATAGGCTTGTGTACATTGAAATTTACCATCATCTTTGACAGAAGCAACTAGATTCTGATACACTTTGTTTTTAGAAAGAAACTTTAGGAAAGCAAAACAAGAAAATGTGTAAGTAAAAAGCCATAAATAGCCCTAGAAATGTTCATCCCATTTGCTTACAATGCAGACACAAAGGGCCTATCCATGATGTTCCCCCTGTGCACAGAGAGAGAGAGAGAGAGAGAGAGAGAGAGAGAGAGACACAGAGACAGAGACAGAGACACAGAGACACAGAGACACAGAGAGAGACAGAGACACAGAGAGACAGAGACAGAGAGACAAAGAGAGAGATAGATACAGAGAGAGGCACAGAGAGACAGAGAAAGAGAGAGAGACAGAGAGAGAAAGAGAGACAGAGAGATAGATAGATACAGAGAGAGACACGGAGAGAGACAGAGAGAGATAAGAGAGAAGAGGCACCTTTGCATGTACATATAAAGACATGTATGTACATTTGAACACACACAGGATGTGTGGTCGAGGTGCTCAACCTAAGGAACCATGTCTACCTCTCCAAGGAATGAATTAGATTTTCGGGAGACTTAAACCTGCCATTTTCTCTCAAGTCTTCCCTTAGCCTCTCAGTGCCACATTGCCTCATCTGGATGCCTTAAGACAAGATGCTCAGGGAGACAGCAACACGAACATCAACCATCAGAAGTGGTACTTGGCCCGATCCCACCTAAGCAAAACAGGATATTCAGAAATCTCCAGAAAAATTAGACAGCCTGTCTTGCAAGTGCTTATTAATAAAAGGGTGTGGAGAGCCTTGAGATATAAAATAAGCTGTCTCATAGAGTCTATAATTTTCTGCCTTTGAAACTTCCCCACTGTGTTTAAAAGACCCATTAGTGAAACTCGTCTGTTTTACAGAGGAAGAAAGATGAAGCTGGATACCCAAATCACCCTTTCTGCTCATTGCTGTCAAAATCAAGCCTTCAATATGACTTCTTTTCTCCAGACTTGGTTTTCCCTCTATAGTCCATGACCTAGATTCTGTGAAAGAAGAGACTGAATTCTACATATTAAAGAGTCAAAAAATAGACAGTGATAGTTTTGAAAAGCCATGTGAACTTTATAGGATTGTGAAAGATAGGGCAGGACTCCCAGGCTCCTTCCCTTCAGTTTGACCTCACCACCTCCTGCTATGGTTTGAATGTTTCCTTGCAGCCGCATGGAGAAGCGGGATCCCTGGAAGGTTAGTGGAGCACTCAAGCCAAGTGTGCTTCTGTGGGTCTGTGGCTTTGGGACTATGACTGGAGAAGCTTTGTTACCTTAGCAGCTCTCTCTTGTCAGCTTGCTCTCCCATGCCTTGTGACTCCTACTACCCTGCAATGATCAGGCTCTTGAACAGCCTCAGCCTCCAGCACTGTCCTGGCTGGTTCTGTGTCAACTTGACACAAGCTGGAGTTATCACAGAGAAAGGAGTTTCAGTTCATGGAGAAAATGCCTCCATGAGATCCAGCTGTAAGGCATTTTCTCAATTAGGGATCAAGGGGGGAGGGCCCCTTGTGGGTGGTGCCATCCCTGGGCTGGTAGTCTTGGGTTCTATAAGTGAGCAAGCTGAGCAAGCCAGGGGAAGCAAGCCAGTAAGGAACATCCCTCCATGGCCTCTGCATCAGCTCCTACTTCCTGACCTGCTTGAGTTCCAGTTCTGCTTCCTTTGGAGATGAACAGCAGCATGGAAGTATAAGCTCAATAAACCCTTTCCTCCCCAACTTGTTTCTTGGTCATGATGTTTGTGCAGAATCCCTGCCTAGACAATATTTTAGAAGTTTCTGCTGTATTAGATTTCCATACTACTCCTCAAATGGCCTGACTTCTAACTGTCTCTCTCCATGCCTCATCCCTCTCTGCCCTCCCCCTCTCCACTTGACCCTCCCAGCTGGTCCCTCCCAACACCCATCCAGAACTATTCTATTTCCCTATCCTAGGGAGAGCTCTATCTCACCTCCAGTTCCTTACTCTATACCTGATTCTGGCTCTATATTTTGTAGCTTAGTTAACTTTGACTTAACAGCTAATATCTACACATAAGCAAATACATATCATATTTCTCTTTCTGGGTCTGAGTTACCTCACTTAGAATGATTTCTTTTTCTAGTTCCATCCATCTACCTGTGAATTTTATTCTTTTTAACAGCTAAGTAATAGTCCACTGTATAAATGTTCCACATTTTCATTAACAATTCATCTGCACAGGAACATCTAAGTTGTTTCCAATTTCTGGGTGGTATGACTAGAACAGCAATAAATATGGCTGAGCATGTGTTTCTGAGGTAGGACGAAGCATCCTTTGAGTATGCCCAAGAGTGTATAGCTGGATCTTGAGGTAGATCAAGATCTCCCTTAGCAACCATCTTCCTGAGAAACCACCACACTGATTTCCATAGTGTCTATATAAGTTTGCACTCCCACCAGCAATGGATGGGTGTGTCCCTAACGCCACATCCTTACCAATATGATCTGTCACTTGCTTTATTGGTCTTAGCCATTCTGGTTGGTGTACGATGAAATCTCAAAGTAGTTTTTATTTGCATTTTCCTGATGACTAAGGATGCTGAACATTTCTTTAAAGGGTTTAGTTTTCCTGGGGAAGCAAACTACTCTTTTTTTTTTTTTTTTTTTTTTTTTTTTGGTTTTTCGAGACAGGGTTTCTCTGTGTAGCCCTGGCTGTCCTGGAACTCACTCTGTAGACCAGGTTGGCCTCGAACTCAGAAATCCGCCTGTCTCTGCCTCCCAAGTGCTGGGATTAAAGGCGTGCGCCACCACTGCCCGGCTAGCAAACTACTCTTAAGGGTAGGTTACATGACCTGCAGAGAAAACAACTCAACATCTTTGGAGGTTGTAGAAGAATTTTAGCAGAACCATTGTATCAGGCAGGAATCTGGAGTGATGGCACCTGTGCTTTAATGTGGGTTTTTGTCAGGGATTGTTATCTGAGATTTTAGGGAGTTATTCTTTTGAAGGATTCCCAGAACCTTTGCATTACTTAGACAGGCCTGGCAGACCAGGCAGTCTCCTATGGCTGAGAATTGGTTAGACCTTTCAAGACAACCCTAGATCAGGTAAGTTTTGGTATGTGGAAATTGGCTTGTATCTTTAGGTGCTTTCGTGTAATGATAAAAAGGGCTTCTAGGAAGCCGTCAGGGTTCAGTCCTGCAGGGCTGATCCCTCTGCTGCTGAGAAGCCTGAATCCATCCTGCAGTGGCTCTCTTCAGTCAATCAACCAACCAATCACTCAATCAATCAATCAATCAACCAACCAATCAATCAATCAATCACTCACTCAATCAATCACTCAATCAATCAATCAATCATCCCTCACAACCCAGAACACGGACAGGAGGTTCCTCATCTCCTAATGTCATATTAGGGCTTCTTCTTTTTTTTTTTTTTTTTTTTTTTTTAATCTTGGTTTTTTTATTTTATTTATGCATATTTTTTCGTCTACATTTTACCCTTATAGGTCCTTTGTGTTTATATTATGGCTTCCAGATTAGTATTTTTATGCAATTCCTGAGTTGTGAGGATGAGTGACTCTGTGTTTCTAGTGCCTTCTCTTGGGCTCTTTTTCTTCTGTTTGTTTTGTCCAATTCTGATGTGCTCATTTTTGTATCATAAAATCACATCCTATTATAATCCCTTGGAAGCCCATTTGTTTTCTAATGCGACATGGAAAGGGGGTAAATCGGGATGGGAGGGGAATTAGGAGAAACTGGGAGGAGTAGAGGGAGAGGAAACTGTAATCAGGACATATTATGTGAGGAAAAAATATTTTCAATAAAAGAGGAGAAAAGTAAAGTTGGGGACCAGGAGAAGGCTCAACTGTAAAGTGTGTGGCACCCAAGCGTGAAAATCTGAGTTCAACTCCAGAACCCACACAAAAAGCTGGGCATGGTTGAATGTGTTCAGACCAGCACTAGGGAGATGGAGGTAAGTGGATCCCGGGACTTGCTGGACAGCCAGTCTAGACTGCTTGGCGGACACAAGACCAATGTCAGACCTGGTCTCACAAACACCAAGTGGGGGCTGAAGAGATGGCTCGGTGGTTAAAAGCACTTTCTGTCCTTCCAGAGGTCCTGGGTTCTGTTTCCAATACCTACTTCAGACAGCTCATAATCACTTATGTCCCCACCTCCAGGAGAGCCAAAGCCTCTGAGAGCACCCACAAACACATGGTAGACACATACATAAATAAATTTTTAAAATAAAAATTTAAAACACGAAAGCAAGACAAAACAAAAAACCAAAGTTGGCAGTGACTAAAAACAACACTCAAGCTTGTCACACACTCACACATACATACACACATAGAGACATACATATTCACACACACTCACACACACACACACACATTCACACACAGAGACATATGTGCACACACATTCACTCACACATACATATTCATACACATTCATGCACCCTCACACACATTGATTCACACACACACACACACACACACACACACGCATACAGAGGAATGTACATTCACACACACACATATTTACACAGTCACACACACATGCACATACCACACACATACCTATATTCTCACATATACATATTCCCACACTCATAAGGCACATATTCATACAGACACACACACACACATATATTCACACATACATATATATACACATACATATATGTGTCAATATTTTCAAGTAAAACATATATATGTGTATATATATACATATATATATATACACATATATATGTGTGTGTGTGTGCTATTTTTCCTTGTTTTAATTTTTTCCTTTGCCTCTCAGGAAAAGGCATGTAGTACAAACTTTCTTTTTGAAAAGCACGAGGAAAAGAAAAAAATGACACCTGTCTCTGTACACATTATGGAGTAATACTTCTACAGATATTATGTTGACTGAAAGAGGCCAAGCTCAAAAGAGTGAATACTGTAGTCCCATGCATATGATAATCAAAAACAAGTAAAACTCATTTATAGTGACAAGCCAGAGCAGTTACAGCCTGTGAAGAGGGTCGGGGGTGGAGTGATCTTATACGGGCTGACAGGAGACCCAAGGAGCTCTCTGGGAAGCACAGATCTACTCTCTGGATGTAAATAGCAGCTGCACAGGTGGAACAATATGGAGGGCATGCACTGCTCTGGGATCAAGTCTTGTGAAATTATATGCATGTTATTCCTTGCTTAAAATCTTTATTTCCCATATTACATGCATAATTCCAAAGGACCTTGCAGACGGCAATGCATTTCTATTCATTAGAATTATGGAATACTTAAAAGTTAGACAAGCAGAGGCTGTGATGTGTGTGCTTCGATGAAGTTGAGAACCTAGTATTTGGCTCACCTCTTGTGTTTTATCTTGCTAGCGCTGGGGACCACTCACAGGAAAGAGCTCCATCCCAAGCTACACCCCAACCCCTCATGTCTATGGCTCCAAGCTTAGGTTTTCCATTAAAAAGCTCAATGGCCCTTTCTCATTTACTTTACCTGAAAGGGAAAGGCAAGACGAGAATAAAACTCTTCAAAGAGTGACCATATTTTGACTCTCCATCATTTTTATTTACAGAAAGGTAACCCATGCCTTCAATCCCAGCATTCTGGAAGCAGAGGTGTGAGGATCTCTGTGAGTTCAAGGCCACCCTGGACTGCATAATAAGTTTCAGTCCATCAAGAGATAAGGAGTGAGGAGCTAGCTCAATACTAACAAACAGAAATTCAAAATCTGTCCTCTTTGCTCTGTAAAGGTGTCCCACAGCTCTTCTCTATATAGGAGAAATGACAGCATACAGAAACAGTCTGGGAAGTTGATTGTGACATGGGAAGCAACTCTGTAAATGAGAGGATGTAAATTAAACTACAGCTCTACTGGTACCAGAACAGACTGAGGCCCAATACTTTCATTTTTAAAGACGAAAGAGCTATTTTAAAAAGCATGTGTTTTTCATAGCATACTTTATACCAACAACTCTAAGGTTTCTATTAAACAGAAAAACAAATTTCAAGTCTGGCAACCGCAAAGATGAACAGAAGCAAAGTCACCCTAAGCAGGACAGACTAAGCAATGGCAGAGCGATGTGGGAACACCACAGCATAGCAAAGACATCGTTCAAGCCTGGGGTTGCATTTAATGATAGCTGACTCGTGTCTGGGGACATCTGACTGCTAATGGGGGGAAAAGGCAAAAGAGAAAGGAGAGATTTTTCTCCTCAGGGAACAGCGGAGCCACCTGACCCAGCTAGGACTCAGTAGCTACAGCTTTAATGATTCCATGGACCAAGCCTGGCCCTTCCTTGCATGCACAAATTTCCAGCTGTTTTCTGTGTATAGGGAAAAGACATCAGCACCCCAAGAGAAGAACCGGACACTGACTGCACAGACCCCAGTTCAAATGAGGAGTCTTGTCTTTAAGCAGCTGGGACTTTGTCGATGGCCATTAAATATGGTATTGGTTGAACATCATCAGCAATTCCTAGTCCTTGAAAAGAAAATTCCTCTTTGCCAGGCAATTGTGAACTAAAATCACTAACCTGGTGGAACCCTGCATTTTAGACAGGACATTTCATATGTTATAAGCCCAGAATATTATCATTCTCTCGATGGTGGCCGCACTCATATAGGAAACATCAAAATCAACAATGACAAGATCTGCTTTTGTGCATAAAAATTCCAGATGCTTGAATTGTTACCTAGCAAAATAAATCCTGGGCTAATGGAGGGGTCCTTGAGAAGACTGTATTCCTTGGCTAAATAAGACTTCTCGCCATTTAGGGAAAACAACCAGATATCAAGAAGTAGCAAGTCTAGGAGATAGAGAGATGGCTCAGTGCATAAGAACATGAGCTATGCAAACATGAAGACCTGAGTTCAAATCCTCGGCACACACTAATAAAAAGCTGGGCATAGCCTAGCATGCTCCTACAACCCCGCGGTCATGGCGAACGGAAACAGACTCTGACTTCCCGGTCCCCAGTCTAGGTCCAAGTTCAGTCACGGACCCTGTCTCAGTGGAAAAAAGTGGAGAACAATAGAACAGGACACCAGTATCCTTCTTGCCCAGCTTCTACGTGAACACACGTGCACACACATGCATACGCACACGCACGCGTGCACACACACATACACATAGCAAATCCACCTCACTGCTCACCATCTTCATCAGCCTCAGCTCTATCTTTGACCAGCTTTGTCCCATACATTAAGTCCAAGTGGACAAAAGATTGAATTTCATATTGAAATGTCTCAAGTCTTTTGTTGTTGATTCAATGTTCTTTTGTGGAAAAGAGTTCAACTGGCCTATTTTAAGAATGTCTTTCTCCTGAATTCAGGCAAAGAACACATACTAAGAAGCTCTGATAATGAAGGAGCTGAGCAGCTCCTTGTCAGAGCTGTTAAAATACTGCTGCTTGTTAGGAGCAATGGATCACTTTATGGTTACTACAGAAAACCAGATAGTTTTCATTAGAAATAAATCAGTAGTTATCCATATCAAAACAATTTTTTTTTTACCTAAATTTAACAAATTCCCATTACTATGCAGACACAGAAACCTCAATTTAATTTGGCAGCCAACTCGGCACAAAATGTTATGGTGGTATGTACTATTTGCGTGCCAAGCTCGATCCGCCACCACCCTGGAGGAATTTCCAGTGCGAACCATGTGTAAGAGAGGTGAGTTGGGAAAACTGGAAAAGTCTTCGAGGAGAAAGTACCATGTCAAGCAACCAGAAACGGCTGCTCGGATGTCATCAGGTAGAGATGGACAGAACGTTCCAGATGACTGGCATGGACAAAGTTTCTCCAGCGGTTGAAAAACAGCTCCTACTCCCCCCCCCCCACCCCCACCCTGCAAATACAAAGTAACTTAATGGGGATTTTAGTTTCTACAACCCAAGAGCTCAATTTCCCTAAAAGGAGTTGTTAATAGGTATGACGGGGTAGCCAGCTGCTGGCCCACTAGAGTCACCCAAGCAGTCCAAGGCAAGCGTCCTCCCAGGGGGATGCCTCTTACAGGCTGGCTGGTAGGCGGTCATTCTGGGGCAGCAGATCTCCTCTCCACTTTGGAAACTGGAGAGTCTGGCAGTGTTGCCTCTCCTTTCCAAGGCATTCCTCCCAGCCTGCCTGCTGCCAGCTTCAACAGAGGCTGCAGAGAGTGAGTCTCGGGGTAGACTGAAGAGAGGCCTGCACTCCAGCTTGCCAGGTGGATCCAAACACAAAAGGCAGGATTCTGGAGGCTGACCCCATGTCAGACCTGGAGACCCAGAAGCTCCAGATCTCACAATAAGGCACAACTCAAATGTGTCCCTGTTGGTTGCTGGGAACGACTCTTACCTAAATGTGAAATACTGTCTTTTTCCTACTTTCCAAGGTTCAGGGTACAAGAACCTCAACAGAAGTATTGTTTCAAATCCCCCAAGACCAAACTCAGTGAGAGCTTTGACCTTAAAATGACCAATAAATAACCAGTGGCTAGTCCTCCTGGCCCTTGATAAAGAGCTATAGTCACAGCAGGGGAGTTCTTAACCACACACCAGTGCAATGCCTAACGAAGACAGGGAACAGGGAGTACTAGAAACCCTGTGGGGACCTTAACATGTATAACATTAGCATGCCAGGCACATGCTGTGACACAAGGCAAGACATGGCAGAAAACAGCAAGGGACAAGGGACTGTCCAGTGTAAGGGGCCTGGCTTCAGAGAAGAACATTAGTGACTAAGGAACAAGTGTGATGATCCACAGCAGGAAAAAGATAGGCGGGCCAAGGCAGAGGAAAAGTTAGGGAAGCCCACTTGGTTCCTTTAGGCCACTTTTGATCAAACATTTTCATTTCTGCTAGTTTGAGTCACTGGGGAGTTTAGGACACATCAGTGCTTAGAATCGTAGCACGTCTAAATCTGATCTAGACAAACACTGACTTGGAGCCTGAAAGTGCACGGTGTGGGGGAAATACTGAGTTGACTCATTTGAAATGATGCTGGAAAAAATGCATTTTAAATGACAAGGGTTCAGAAGCCATTTTTTTTTTTAAGCACAGCAGTTTCCAGGTTTACAATTTTGTGGGTCTCTAATGGCGAAGCCCCTACATAGCAAAGCCAGCCTTGCCAGCGCTCTCTTTTACAATGCCTTTGGAATTTGGTTGAGGTTAAAGATATTTCCATAACGTAAGTCTACACCTTCACCCTCTTCCAGCATCTGAGCATCACGGTTAGCGCGACTGCTTCTCTCTCATTTTGCGGTGGCCTTTCTCGGCTTCCCACAATTGGGATAGAGTTTCATATCCACAAAAATGGAAATAACAACCAATAGCTCACTTTCCTCTTCTGCGGTCTGTGTTTGTGTTTTCGCTCCTGCTTCTTTAAGCTTTCCTCAGCCCCTCCATCTTCCCTCCAACCACTCACCCCCTTTCAAGCACTGTTCCAACCAGCATCATTATTAAAAGGAAAGTCTTATGGAGACAAGAATAAAGAGAGTATAACAAGGGCCGTATTGCAGAGCTCTGAACTTGGACTCAGGAGGCCGAGATTCAACTCTAACTCCCCAAGTCGCACACAGAAGCCTACAATAGCTCCCTGATGCCTATATAAGGTAGGAACTCCTTAGCCTGGAATCCCAAGTTTTCCACAATCTGAAACTGACCCACATCAGTCACCCACCACAGGTCCCACATAAATTCTCTTCTCTGGCCAATTGGGAGGTTGCCCCTGAGCAAGGCGTACTAGCTCCTGCTCTGCTGAGTGTTCTGCTTGACTACAGTCCTGCCCATGTCTTTCCCTCTGATGTACTATTGGTCTGAAGCCAATCCCTGAGTGTTACCGTGAGTTACCACACGAAGTATCAGAAGCAAGGTCATGACCCCAGTTAAAAGCAATATATATGAAGCAATATCTGCTTCCAGATGACGTCATCTTACAAGTTTAAGTTCAGAAATAAAGATAATAGCAGTCAGCCTCTGGTGTTCATTAAATATGAAAGAGGGGAATGGTCAGACCCATGTGCAAAAAGGATATGTAAGTTACATAGATAAATACATGATTAGTTGTATGAAATCTAGAGAAAGGAATTCTCAAGGAGCCCATATTGGCTGAATGTCTATGTCACTGTCCAGCTGAGAGAAAATCCAGGCATTCTAATCCAACTGGTAGACTGCCCCCTTAGGGGACATAAATGTCACACTGTCATAGCCCTATCACCTTGCTGATGAGACTGTCCATGCTTCCCTTTGTCCTGGTTTTCATACGCATCGAAGATCCATCAGTCATGACTGGCGTTTTCAGTAGACTGACCCACAGAGTGAGAGAAAGGGTACCAGGAGCATGAGAATCCCAAGCCCACGACATCAAAGCAGGAATGTGGCTAGGACTCCCCTCAAACTTCTCTGCCGTGAACTGGTTTTGCCTGAGCTCATTGCCAAGAACCTGGCCAACCAGGCACATTGAACAAACTGAGTTTATAAAACCAATAAGCTAAGAGTCAAAATACGCATGTGACTCTTGTAAAGACTATCTCTGAAATAAACCTCATATGGAAGGCCATCCCAAAGCCCCAGGGGTCTCTGCTACAATCTCCATAATCATGACCTCAAGTTTACCCTCGCCAGCAAAGGTCTGGTGAGGAATGAAAGAGAACCCACACCAGTTATCTTGGCAGAACTGGGAGACCAAATACATACATACATACATACATACATACATACATACATACATATATATATATATATATATATATATATATATATATATATATATAAACTGGTTATTTATAAACCTCCAATGCAAAAAAAAGAACACCATGCCTCCAAAACATAGCCATGCCCCACCCCCCAAAATTGGGGAGCAAAGGAAAGAGTTTGGATCTTATTAAAATTTAGAAGACCAAGAAAGAAAAGAGAGGGGCTGGAATTTAGTCAACAAAGAAAGGGTACCTGGAGCGATGCTGATGAAATCTGATGCTATAGCTCTGGAAGGCATCCAACACAGACCTCACATACCCCACCTTCCTCTCCCTGCCATCCAGGCTCTTTCTGGTACCCACTATGGGAAGGCTCCAAGCATGGACAAAAGTAGGTGTCACCTGTCTTACCCCTGCATGGCGAAGCAGAGGAGGAAGCAGGTCTGGAGCTAAGACCCTGCTTACTAACTGTCACTATGTTTCAATGTTTAGTAGGTCTTTGTTCCGCCTCTTTCTCATCCACTACAGCATTAACGCCAAGAAGGTAGGGATTTTATTTCTTATCTGTATGTCACTAACGTCAAAACACTCTCCACAAATGGTTTTTCCTTTTTCCTTTTTTTTTTTTTTTTTTTTTTTTAAAAAAGACAGTCCCGAAAATAGATACAGCACCTGGCTAATTCTACTTGGTGAGAATATAGACAGGTAATCTCCCTTTTGGGCGTCCATCTCTCCTGCTGATCATCCTGTGACAGTTTGAATGTAAAATGTCCCTCACAGGATCATGTTTAAATTCTTGGTTCTCAACTCCAACACTATTTTGGAAGGTATAGAAACTTTAAGAGATGTGGCCTAAATAGAGAAAGTAGGTCAGTAGAGGCTAGCCTTGGAAGGTTATAACTGCTGTCACCATCTCTCAGTATGCTTCCTGTCTGCTTACAGAATTGCCCCACCACACTGATACTCTACCTCACAATGGCACCCGAGACATGAAGCCCAGTGTCCATGGACTGAGCCTTGTAAAGCCATTAGCCCAGATCCATTTTTTCCAATCTTAAATTGTTTGTGTCTGGTACTTTGTCACATGGAGTCAGGCTAACTAATATATACATACCCCCATAAGTTTTCCTCAAAGAAGTTCAAGAATCTTGTCCCTTCAGAGTCCCCAATTAAGGAAACGGGCTCTGGAGTATGACCAAGCTAGAATTCAGCTCATACAACCTACTCAGTGTGTTCCTTACAAAGTCTCTTAACCTGTGAATCCACCATGTTCTCCTAAAGACGGGAGTCCTGGCACATAGGATTGTCACTATTAGTGACCTACAAATGGTGGTGCTTCCTTATCTTCCCCAAATCATTCTCTCGCCTCCCAACTGTGTGCACTGTGTGGGATGAAGAGCTCACCTTTTGTCTTCCTCAAAGACAAATCAGCTTTCCATGATGCCTTTGCTCTGGGCACCTGCCAGGGCTCTCCTTCACTGCCATGAAGGTATTGTAAAGCTTCAAGGCTCCAAGATTCCCCTGGCTACTTCTCACTGAGGAACGGGAGATTCCTCAACTCTGAAGAGCCCAAAGTGAGCCTGTAGTGTGGCAAGAAGAGGAAGGATCTTCCTTCTGCATTTAAAATAAAACACATTTTATATGCAACTTTTTGTTTTGTTTTGTTTTTTGAGACAGGTTTTCTCTGTGTAGCCCTGGCTATCCTGGAACTTGCTTTGTAGACCAGGCTGGCCTCGAACTCAGAAATCTGCCTGCCTCTTCCTTTTAAGTGCTGCTATTAAAGGCGTGCGCCACCACACCAGGCTATATACATGAACTTCTTAAATCAAGATATCCATACTTTCTAACGTCTATAGAATAAATATGCACCAGTTGTATAATAAAAAGCCTTTTAAAACACAGCATTAGCGGTTGTTTCCAAGTCCTACAGTTACAGAATTAAGTCAAATTTTTCCATCTAAGCTTCATTTTCAGTTTGATTTTGTAGACTGAGCATGCTTCCGGGAACCACAGCTGACACGTTCTTATCAAAGCACTCACTGTAAAGCCTTGGCAATGCCTTTAACCTCTTACATTTTGGATTCCCCATGCAAGAATAATAGAATGCTCGAGAATATTGGATTATGCTGGCTGTTGACTTTAAGGCCAGCTTAGTCTACATAGTGAATTCCAAGACAGCCAGGGCGACAGAATAGAGATACCCTGTCTCAGAAAACAAACAAGCAGACAGGAATATTGGTTGCTTAGTTAGTCAGTACTGACTGGCTATAAAAATATAACACACTGTTATGTTTAAGATGAACAAAATTTGAGTCATAGTATCTAAGTATAAGCTATTTTCATTGCTGTGAAAAGAAAATGATTTATTCTTTCCGTATATCATAAACATCAAAAGTTCAGTCGTCTTAGGCCCTGAAAGTTAGGACTCCCTTTGGATGACATGGAGAAAGAAGATATTCTTGGTGCATAATCACTGTGTTATATAGTATGCATATGTTATCAACTATCAGATTCATTAAAAGCTCACTCCAGGGGCTGGAAAGATAGCTCAGCAGTTAAGAGCACTGGATATTCTTCAGGAAGGCCTGGGTTTAATTCCCAGCACTTTTATAGTGATCCACCACCATCTACATAATTCCAGTCCCTGGGGACCCAAAGCCTCCATGGGTACCAAGCATACGTGTGATGTACACAAGCAAAACACCTGTTCACGTTAAATTAAAATGAGTAACTTTTGTAAGCCTGCCACATTATTCTTTTTTTCCATTTGACAGTAAGATACAGTTCACATAACAGATGTTAATCTTTCCAGTGCAGAGCTGTTCAAGTTCCGACAGGCAGGGTGTTCTGTAACACGCCAATGGAATAAATCAAATTCAGACAGCGAAACAGCTCCGCCACCCTGATCAAACCCATTCTGTTCCTTTGCAGTTCGACTTTCTCCCCAGCCGCAGCCCTGGCCCCACTGATCGATCGTGCGTCTTCATCTCGCTTTTGCAAGATCCATCCTGCCATTCACTGCATAAAATAAAACCTTACAGAGTGCGCCCCTTGCCTGCTCTCACCAAGGTGATGTGTGCAGGGCGTTGTGATGTTGCCCCATCTGTCAGTAGCCCATTCCTTTTATTGCTGAGGGTAGGATTAAGAGGCTATGTAAATGTATCAAATTTTGTTTACCCATTACCCAGGTGAAAGACATTTGGTTTGTTTCCAGTTTGGAGTGATTATGAATGAAGCCACTATGAGCATTCACACACAGGTTTTTGTGGGAACGTGGGTGTCCATTTCACGTGAGTAAACACCCAGGAAAGGAGATCCTGGGTCACAAGTATATATACATTTAACTTCTTCTGAAGGGCTGTACCCTTTGCACTCATAGCATGAGATCAAAGTCCAAAATGCTTCCTGTCCCAGATAATGCTTGCAGAGGTCCACTTGTGTTCATTTGAATGGTTCTAAAAAGAGCATTTGATGGTATTTGAAATCCCCAAATGGTTAGTGATGTTAGACATCCTTTTTTGTGGATTTCTCTGCCAGCCAGCCATCTCTTTAATGAAATAGCCTGTCCTCTCATTTAGTGGTTTGGTCATTGAGTTTGGAGAGTTCTTTATTCTATATACAAATCCTTTGTCATATATATATATATATATATGTGTGTGTGTGTGTGTGTGCGTGTGCGTGTGCGTGTGCGTGTGCGTGTGCATGTGCATGTGCGTGTGCGTGTGTATGTATACATATATATATATATGTACATGTGTGTGTGTGTGTGTGTGTGTGTGTGTGTGTGAGAGAGAGAGAGAGAGAGAGAGAGAGAGTATGGCCTAGAGTGTGACTTTTCTCCTCATTCTCTTAAATTATTCTTTATCAATTGAAAAAAAAAATCATAGTCATGGTGACCATGGTTAAAACAATACACTGTATGACTGAAAACTGCTCCCAGAAGAGGTTTTAGAGGTTCTTACCACACATAAAACACACACAGAAAGAGATACTAAGGGTGGGGAAAAGATACGTTAATTAATTTAGCCAGGCTACTGTATACACATGCATGAATTCACAAGTTCACGCCTTCTATAAAAATGTACAACTTTACCTGCTAACCAAACAGATATATTTCAAAAGCAGTAGCCTGGGACCCAGACTGTAGCAACTCACCACAGACCCATGACACTGCAGAGCTTAGGGAGAACATCTCCAGTGCAGATGTGCTCCATTTTCCGGCTGTGCCTCTCAGTTTCTTCTCCTTCTGGATGCAGAGGAATCATGCGGCCCGGAGAGATTACATGCAGCTTCAGAAAGGGCGCTCGGGGAGATGGGCACGTTGAAGAGGGCGTGAGGGAGGTACGGGCCAAGCCAGGCCTTGAAGAATGAGAGAGACACCACTGACCATCTGCTGCTGCAAGAACAGGAGTTATCAGAGGACTGTGGATGGCGTAATAATGATAGCATTGGATTTGCCATGGTGTGTCCCCCCCTCCAGGATTTGCCATGGTGTGTTCCCCCCCCAGGATTTGCCATGGTGTGTCCCCCCCCAACACCTCATACCTTGTTCAACAGCTAAGTAGAGGGTATTATCAAAAACATCAACATCACCGCGGTTTTAAAGAACTATTCTGGTTTCATCCTGTTACGGTGACAGCCACCATGACCATGGGCATCTTAGGAAAGGAAAGGGTTTGTTTCCTCTTATAGGTTACAGTTTATTATTGGGGGAGATCATGGCAGGAGATCATGGGGGAGATTAAAGCAGAAACCATGGAGGAAGGCTGGGTGCTGGCTCGTTCACACAGTCGCTCCCCCAGTCATTCACTCCTCCCTTACAGGCCCAGGCTCAGCTTTCTCATGTAGCCCAGAACCACCAGCCTAGAGTCACAGTGGGCCCTCTTACACCGTTTACCGATCCCCACAGTCATGCTTGCTCACAGGCTGATCTGATCTAGACAATCTCTCAACAGAGATTCACTTCCCGCTGACTCTGGGCTATGTCAAGTTGATGGCTAAAGCTAACTGGGACAGGAAACCTATCATATATATAGTACATAAAGAGAATAATGAATAGGGGTTCTGTTTAAGGATGTGACTGCCCCACCTGGGGATCCATCCCACATATAGTCACCAAACCTGGACACTATTGTGGATGCTGGGAAGTGCTTGCTGACAGGAGCCTGATATAGCTGTCTCCTTCGAGTCTCTGCCAGATCCTGACAAATACAGAGGTGGATGCTCGCAGGCAACCATTGGACTGAGCATGGGGTCCCCAATGGAGGAGTTAGAGAAAGGACCAAAGGAGC
Organism: Uromys caudimaculatus; assembly: GCA_028551405.1. Lineage (NCBI taxonomy): Eukaryota > Metazoa > Chordata > Mammalia > Rodentia > Muridae > Uromys > Uromys caudimaculatus. The sequence goes on along the minus strand of CM052717.1, from coordinate 27,468,759 downwards.
TGAAGGGGTTTGCAACCCCATAGGAAGAACAACAATATCAAACAACCAGACACACACACCCCCAGAGCTCCCAGGGACTAAACCACCAACCAAAATGTACACAAGGAGGGACCCATGACTCCAGCCACATATGCAGCAGAGGATGGCTTTGTCAGGCATCAGTGGGAAGAGAGGCCCTTGGTCCTGTGAAGGCTCCATGCCCCAGTGTAGGGGAATGCCAGGGCGGGGAGGTGGGAGTGGGTGGGTGGGGGAGCACCCTCATAGAAGCAGGAGGAGGGGGATGGGATAGGGGGTTTCCAGAGGGGGAACTGGGAAAGGGGATAACATTTGAAATGTAAATAAATAAAATATCCAATAAAAATAGATAGATAGATAGATAGATAGATAGATAGATAGATAGATAGATAATTTTTTTAAAAGGATGTGAATGATGTCACTGGTATGCCGGGACATGCACTAGATAACCTTATGTAAGGGTAGAGAGCCAGCTCCCCTCTATTAGACCATCCTAGGATACAGGTTCTGTCTATGCTGTGGCTCTCCCATCCTCTTGTGCTCCGTAAGGCTAATTCACCAGCACTTTATTTGCATTTCTCCCCAAGGGAAAAGAGGAAAGAAGCATAAGTCATTTCCTTCTACGGACAGGACCTAGAAGTCACTAATGTCCTTAGGGCCAGATCTTAATCACTTATCCACAGCCAAGGCTAGGAAGGCTTTAGCTGGACAGTTGTGAATTCTGCTTAAAACTATCACTAAACCACTGGCCAGCAATGGCCATCCATCATGGATGGGAAACAGGAGTATTTTAATTAAAACCACATCTTCTGCCAGGCATGAGGCACCTACAATCCCAGCACTCAACATGTTGAGGAAGGAGGATGTCAAGTTCCAAACCAGATCATCTTAGTGATGGAGAATCAAAAAATCCAGTTACCTTTTGCAAACTACAGAAAGCTTTTCCCACAGTTGCTTGTAGCGACTGTGAATTAACTGAGACTGAATGAAATCTGCCCTTGCCTTAGAAAAGCCAGAGCTGAGGATGACGAAATAATCCTATTGGCTGGAATCTGAAGGAGACTGAACTTACTTCATCAGACGCAGCCATAGAACTGACACCACATAAGTTCAGTTCCACTCACAATCGCCCGAGGACTGAGTTAGCAGAGACGTAAGAAAGGAGGCCATGAGTAACTGTCCTTGTGGGGAATGTTTTTTGTTTTTTTTTTTTTTCAGTGAGAGACAATCCTTTCCCCATCCTAGAAGAGACGGGTTAGGCCCTTCTTGTGGCTGACTGATCGAGGCTCAGGAAAAGCACTCCTAAAAATCAGGATGCAATTCCCTCCCAGATGCCCAGGACAAACAATTCAGGTTTGGGTCTGGATGAGGAGTTTCCTGAATGCCTCAGTTTCCAACCACGGCCATCAGACATTAGCACAAACTTTGTGGCTTAAGGCTATGTCCGTTCACTGTTACTGTACTGGAGGTCACAAGTCTCATTAAACTAAAACCAAGGTGTTGACAGGATTACGTTCCTTCTGCAGGCTCCTGGGTACAATCAATTCCTGGGCTTTTCTGACTTCTAGAGGCTTCCTGCCTTCCTTGGCTCATGGCTCCAATCCTACCTTTATGCCAGAAACTGTATCATTTCAACCTCTGCTGTTTCTCTGACTCTTGTCCTTCCTGCCTCTCTCTTAGAAGGAGCCTTGTGATTAAAACAAGCTCACCTAAACTATCCATGATGAAGGTCCCATTGAAATACTCAATCATCTCTGCAAGGCTATTTTTGCCAGGTAAAGTATTAAGTTCACAGGCTTGGTCAGAGTTAGGGAAGTGGTCTTCTATATTTCAATCATGGCATGGGACTTTCAGTTCCTAACGTATGAAAGTTAGTCACCCTGTTGCCAGATCTCGAGCACATGAAAATGTCCTTTGATCACCATCATTTACTTCTAGTGGGTAGAGAGCTAAGAATCCTGTAATACACCAAGCAGTGCCTCATAACAGAGATACCCAGTATGAAAAGAATATCAGGATTAGAGACACTACAAAAGGCAAAAATTATATCCTAAGGTAGCAAAATGGATGCTTTTCTCGTCATTGATCTGCACAGAAAAGACGGAAATGGACATAAGGGGGTGAGGAACAGGAGTTTCTATTCTTGATATGGAATGGCCACTTGCATTTCCTGTAAGTTGAGTGGCTCTTGGGGACAGGTGCTGGGAGGAAGTAGACTTTTTGGCATCCCAGTCTGAAGGTGTGCCAGGCAAGAGGTGGCATCAAATAACAGGGCAGATTTCTGGGGGTGAGAGAAGGGTGCCGAGCAATCTGGATGAAGTTGAGCCAATCTCTAGACCTTCCAGAAAGGGAATCACACATGATCTCCTCAGAGCCTATTCACATGTCCATGGGACAGTTATCCTCAGGACAGCTGCCACAGGAAAGGCAGCCTCAGCCATAGGTCATAGCAAAGGAAGCAATAGCATGGATGTATGATTAGAATCTGGTCTCCATCCTGGCTCTTTGTCTTTAAGTCCTTCAATTTGAGCACAGAAAGGGAGCAGAAGGACAGGACATGTGCCACCTGTGCTCAGTATCTTTCAAGTCAGAAGGCCTGCCTGCCACAGATAAAGAAGGATCTTGAATGTGGTGTGAGACTACAGTTTAAACTAGACTTTCTTCAATAAGTTTTCAGTGACCAAAAAGTCAGAGAATTGGCCCAAGATTCTTAAAGATCTGCAGCTAACCTAGTGAAGCAGATGGACAGAGATTCCTTAAAACAGTGCTTGAAGAAAATACAGTCTTATTCTTCAATCTCACCAAATTAAGTCTTCAAAATAAAAGCATTCCATTGGCTAGAGTCATTGGGCATAAACAAAGACCACAGTGCAAAAAGTGTGGTGGAATCTGGTACCTGAGACCAGAACCAACAGCCTCCATGGGATATAAGCAACGGTGCATTAGAATCTCTGTGGAAGAGTGATTCCATGCTACTCATGTGATCAAGTGGCCTAGTTAAAGGACCCCAATGGCAAATTAGATCAATGTGACCTATATAGTTGGCTTTTAGCAGACTGTTCAACCTCAAAGTAGAAATGTTTCTTTCTCCTCATAATTCTAACGAAAGCTGTGGACTGCCCGCCTGGCCTTTTAGAAGAAATGCATTGACATCGTAGCTTGACATTGGCTTGTCTTAGTTGGGTTTCTACTGCTGTGATAAAGACCATGACCAAAAGCAAGTTGGTGGAAGAATGGGTTTATTTCAGCTCAAAGTTTCAGGTAAATATCCATCCCTGAGGGAAGTCAGGACAGGAACCCAAAGCAGGAGAAACTGAAGCAGAGGCCATGGGAGAATAGTGCTTATTGGCTTACTCATGCCTTGCTCAGCCTGCTTCCTTAGATAACTCCAGAGCACCTACCCTAGGGTGGCACCAACCATAAGGGGTTGGGCTCTCCCACATCAATCACCAATCACAAAAAAACATACTTCAGACTTGGCCACAGGCCAATCTGGTGGGCTATTTTCTCATATCTTAGAAGAAGCTAATTCTTCTCTTGTAGAAACTTACCAAGAATATTTTGAGCTCAAAGTCCCTCTGTCTCACCATTACACGTTTCTCATTGTAATCTATAACATTTCTTATTTATAATCCAATACCTAAGTTCCTGTAATTATCACCTGCCCAACATATTTTTGTAACTTTTATAATAATGTGCCAATTGCATAAGAGAAAAAATTCAAACACTTCCATGAAATTATCCAAATATTGAAATGTAACAGCCTCCATACTCCAGTAACCCTGGGGTTAAATTTTATTTTAAAAATGTAAGAAATTACATAATCGTTATACTACAAGCTAAAAGTTATAGGGTGAAAAAATATATAAATGAATTGTATAGCATCCCTGTGTGCAAAAAAAAATACAACTGTGAGGGACAGATTAGATGGATTCCTGATAGGCAGACAGGGACAGCGGCCACTAGGTAAGAAAGATGACTGGCTTTTTCCTCACTCTCCTGACCTGAAACTAAAGCCTGCCATTTAAAACAAAGGCCTTGTGTGTGGGCTTTTCTTTCACCAATAGGGCCCCCTGTTGATGGACTGGCCCAACAAGTTCAAGCCCAGATCCACATGTGTTTATACAACAGTGGTGAGCCAATCAGCCATCCTGTCTTTCTTCAAACTGGCCAACGCTAAGTGAAGGAAAGAAGACCCTTCAAAGTGCCTGGCTTCTTCCCCAGCAGCTCTTACCTTTACTTTATGGAAGGTCTTTCTTTCTGTGTGCTTGTTCTGAACATGTGTTTCCTCACCCCTAACAAAAGCCTTTCTTTCCAGGCCGATTCTGTCTGTTTCTGTTCTCTATGTTTGAGATCCCACCCCTCATGCTATTTAACACACTCAAGATTTTTCCTGACTTTTAATTAGTGAACTGGCCAAGCAGACTAACCTGATCAATAACCCTAGATAGTAATAACTACACAAGTAATACTTAGTGTCACTGTTGGGTGGGAAAGAAGGGATTGCAGTAGGAACTTGGAGAAGGAAGGATGCTCCCCCCGTTGAAAGGGATCAGGGGGACGTTTGGGCAGAACTGTACCCCATGAGATAATGCCTGAACAATGGATTCTGTAGAACCAGACAGGGCCAAGCAAGCCATAAACCAAATGATGGCCACTTTATGAAATGTCAACACACTCTTTTTCTCACTTAAAAGCTCTATCTTAGCAGAGAAAGGAGGTATGGAGAAAGAAAGAATGCAAGAAAAGAAAAAGATGGATACTTGATGGAAGAAAAATGAGGAAATGAGAAATGAAGAAATAAAAGCCGCCTTGGGGTCCACTTCAGGCTCCACACAGGGGACCCCAGTCATTCTATTCAAAGGCACGGCCAAGCAAAGCCCTCCTTGTTTCCCCATCTCTCAGGCCTTGCACACTCCTTCGACTATGACAATCTGGCATGGCTCCTATCAAGAGGTTCCACTTGACTGGTGTGAGGTGGAATCTCAGACTTGTTTTGATTTGCATTTCCCTGATGACTAGGGATGTTGAGCATTTATTTAGGTGCTTCTCAGCCCTGCGAATTTCCTCAGTTGAGAATTCTCTGCTTAACTCTGTTCCC
>CM052717.1:27312207-27463143 GCA_028551405.1 Uromys caudimaculatus | reverse complement strand
TTAGAGGCCTCAGTAAAGGGGAATATCAAGGCGGGAAAATGGGGATGGGTGGACGGGGGGGTGGGGTGGGAGGTGGAATTCCCTCCTAGAGGCGGGTTGGGGAGGGGATGGGGGGTATACAAAGAGGAGACTCAGAAAAGGGGAAACATTGGAAATGTATATAAAGTATCAAAAATAAAAAAGGAGGAAAAAAAAAAGACAGAAAAAAAAATAAAAAAAAATAAAACTCAAGACCACAAAAAAAAAAAAAAAAAAAAGAGGTTCCACTTGAACCTCTAGGAAGATCCCCCACCCCCTATTTCCTACTGCCTGCTTTCGTCTTGCCTGGTCTTTCGGGGCTATTTACCTTGGGTCCTCTCTCACAATAGACTTCCTTATATCCGTTGATTTCTCACCATGTGGGGGGCAATTTTCTCCTCCCAGGTTCATATATCTATGTCTGATACAGATTTTGGTGGTCTCCATGGGACTGGAGCAGGTACTACTGGCATCTAGTGAGCAGAGACATGGAGCAATCCAGAACATCCCAGAGCAGACAGGATGACCTCACACCACATTGAATTACCTGGCTCAAAATGCCAGTTGTCCCAAAGCCGAGAAGCTGCTGTGCACTGCACTCAAGGGTTGCTGTAGAGAAAGCTTGATCCCTAGTGTGGAATTGTTTAGAGGAGGAGTCCAGCGGAATATGACTCCCTGAAATATTGATGTAATTATCTTGAGTGGGTTGCTGAAAACCTACCGCTAACACTTGGCCCTTCTGCTGGCACCTGTTGCTCTTCCTGCTCCTTTGCCAAATGGTGAAGCCTGGATGCTCTTCCCAAGAAGATAAACAGATAATGCCACCTAGCCTTAGATTTCCAGTCTCTAAAACCTGGAAGTCAGACAAACCTCTCTTCTTTATAAAGCATTCAATGTGGGTATTTTTGTTATAGTAACATAACGCAGACTGAAGAAGCAAAATTGGAATTAGGGAGTGGGGTTGGTTCTACAATTTTCCCTGAAAACATGGATGTGGATTTGGAAGTAGGTAAGGGCCAAGGCTGGATGGACATGGAAAGCAGTCTGATAAAGCCTAGGTGCTGTAAATAAGGCATTAGGGACTGGTCTCCAATGAGAAATCACTCAGAAGGTGTACCGGCTGGTTTTGTGTGTCAACTTGACACAAGCTGGAGTTATCACAGAGAAAGGAGCGTCCGTTGAGAAAATGCCTCCATGAGATCCAGCTGTAAGGCATTTTCTCAATTAGTGATCAAGAGGGGGAGGGCCCCTTGTGGGTGGTACCATCCCTGGGCTGGCAGTCCTGGGTTCTATAAGAAAGCAGGCTGAGCAAGCCAGGAGAAGCAAACCAGCAAGAAACATTCCTCAGAGTACAACCTGCAATAATGGGTTCTCTCCTTCTACCATGTGGGTACCAGGGGTCAAACTCAGGCTGTCAGGCTTGACAGCAACCACCACTAAGCCATCTTGCCAGCTCCCTACCCAGATCTAAAGAGAATGGGTTACTACTAAGTGAAACTATCTCATGTGCATAAAAATGTTCACTGCTGCATTATGAAAACAAAGCCTGGAGACTCCGCTATAAAACAGGATCCGCTGAATAATCCTTGTCTCATCTGACGTGTTTAGCCCTTCATGCGTGTACATAGCACTTCATGTGTGTTCCTACTCCTTCATGTGAGCGGGGCATGATGTCACATACCTGTAATGCCAGCACTTGGGAGGTAGAGGTGGGAGGTCACGGAGTGGGGGAGATGAGGAATTTGAAGTAAAGCTATTCTTGGTTACAAGGTCAGTTTCAACTACATAAGTGCCTGCCAGAGAAGGGGAGGAGGGAGAGAGGGAGGGAGGAAGGAGGAAAGGAGGGAAGAGAAAAACAGGGGAAGGAAGGAAAGAAGAAAGCTTAGTTGAAATGATAATTAAAAATCCGATTAAACGTTTGTTTTTTACACATTGTTTAACTGCAGTTGTGGCTCACAACCATCCATAACTCCAACTCTAGAACATCTGTTACCCTCTTCTGACTTCCAAGGGTATCAGACATGCATGTGGTGTGCATGCATACACGCAGGCAAGACACTCATACACATGAAACAAAGTAAAAAAATCTAAATGAAAACAAATTTAAGCGCAACTTTAGAATCAGTGATGGGGGCAACTTATGTAATTCTAAATCAGGGGCTGAATAATACCACCACAGGTCTAAACAATGCCAGAAAGCATCTCTAGAATATCTGCCTATTTTGAAAAGGAGAATAAAGGAAACAGCAGACATTTTTATAGAGGCAGAATTAATCATTAAGCTGATTTTAAAACTATACTGGACTGTGCTGTTGATGATGTTCCAATAAGTAAATTAAGCATAAAGATTATGTATTTAAAAATCCAGCAAATTTTTTATTTGGAAATAAAAACACCTCTAAAGCCTCTACAAACCAACAATGACCTTATTCAAAAGTTGAGTCTTTTCATAACTAACAATACAGCCTATTTCCTTGGCATTTTTAGTCTTAATTAAATCCCTTTGTTTTTCTTTAATTAAAAAAAATCATATAACACAATCTAATTAAGATTTTATTGTTTCTCACCTTACAAAGCTTGAATTAATTTTTTTATTTTATTTTATTTTTGTTTTTGTTTTTGTTTTTTTTTTTTGAGACAGGGTTTCACTGTGTAGCCCTGGCTGTCCTGGAACTCACTCTGTAGACCAGGCTGGCCTCGAACTCAGAAATCCGCCTCCTCTGCCTCCTGAGTGCTGGGATTAAAGGTGTGTGCCACCACCGCCCGGTGAATTAATTTTTTGATGAAGTGAATAAATTGGTTTTTCCAGGTACCATCATGAGGTCACCTCTGACTAAAATGTTGACAAGCAGAGTGGTTTTTCAAATTAGCTAGGCTGCTCTTATAAATAATATCAATGACTCCAGAAACTACTTTCTCAGGCCAGGCTTCCTGATAACAGGCCTTTAGCTAGGGGTTCAAATAATGGCAATAATATACCATTAAAGAATTTCAGGTTTCTCTTTTTCATTTAGAATTGGTCCATTGAGGAAAGTGGAGTATGAAGTGCCTTGAATTTTATTCTTCTTTGTAACTGAGTATAAACTTTTTATATAAGCCTGTCATCTCATTCAGGATGATTAACAATCAGCCTCTTTTAATTCTCAATAGAGGACTGGAAACGGTAATTTAGTCTTGTGTGTATACTTGCATGCATGTGTGCTGTATGTGTGTATACATATCCGTGTGTATGCAGTGGCATGTAGAGGCCAAGGGTTAATGTCCAGCATTTTTGTCTATTCATTTCCACTCTTTTTAATTCTTATTAAACTTGGAATTCATGGATTCGGCTTGACTAACCCACCAATAAACTACACAGCCTCCATTCTCTGCTTCCCCAATGCTGGGATTTCAGGGCTCACCACTATGCTTGGCTTTTTTCAGGGACCCAAACCCAGGTCCTGATGTTGGCACAGCAAATACTTTACCGAGTGAGCCATTTTCCCCCAAATCCCTTTCTCCACTTTTTTCCTTTTTGACCCCTTTTCAGTAAATTGCCGTTAATTCAGTTCTTCTGTGCATTGTTGTTGTTTGTTGGCTCAGGTTTTCTGGCTTTGAAATAAAAGTGGCCTCAGGTACAGATTTGTTCGGATCTCTGCCCATTCCAATAACATTTCCCAATGGAATATTAAGTATGACTGAGCACTGGATGCCCCAGAAATGTTCAGGCTGGGTAGAAAAGTATACATAAATACCTTTTCAAATAGTTCCTAAACTAGAATCCATGTCAATGCCTCAAAGTTATCATCACCTAAAAATTAGATTAACATGAAGAGAGAAATTTCTTTCAAAATGTGGGCAGATCATTCACAGAACATATGACTTCATATATGTCTTCATCAGGGTTTCTATTCCTGCACAAACATCTTGACCAAGATGCAAGTTGGGGAGGAAAGGGTTTATTCGGCTTACACTTCCAATTGCTGTTCATCACCAAAGGAAGTCAGCACTGGAACTCAAGCAGGTCAGGAAGCAGGAGCTGATGCAGAGGCCATGGAGGAATGCTGCTTACTGGCTTGCTCAGCCTGCTTTCTTATAGAACCCAAGACTACCAGCCCACAGATGGTACCACTCGCAAGGGGCCCTCACCCCTTGATCACTAATTGAGAAAATGCCTTACAGCTGGATCTCATGGAGGCATTTTCTCAACTGAAACTCCTTTCTCTGTGATAACTCCAGCTTGTGTCAAGTTGACACACAAAACTAGCCAGTACAATATACCTTATCTCAGATAGTAATATAGCAGCACAGACATACTTATCCCACCATACCATAATACCTTACAGACAGCACAATAACAGTATGGTGGTTTGAATATGCTTGGCCCATAGGAAGTGGTATTCTTAGGAGGTGTGGCCTTGTTGGAGGAAGTGTGTTACTGTGGAGGTGGGCTTTGAAGCTCTGCCCAGTGTAGAAGAGTCCGTCTTCTCCTGTTTGCCTTTGGAACAAGATATACACTCTCAGCTCCTCCAGCACCATGCCTGCCTGGATGCTACCATGCTTCTACCTTGGTGATAATGAACCTCTGAACCCATAAGCCAGCCCCAATTAAATATTGTCCTTCTAAGAGTTGCCTTGGTCATGGTGTTTCCTCTCAGCATGCAAACCCTAAGACACACAGCTAATCCAATAAAGTGGGGTTTGTTATTATTGTTGTTGTTTTCATGGCAGAGACAAGAAAGTATCAAACATGAAATAGCAAAGTTAGTTCCCCTGAAAAACAAATTAACAAAAACTACAATGTCGTGAGTGACCAGCTATAAATCCTGGGCATGTCTGTGCAAGCTCCGCATCCAATTTTAGAGCTTCTGCCTTTACTCTTTACTCTCTGTAAGTTTTCTAGGGCCAGTCAATTATCCACTGGCTTGAATCAGAGATAGTTATTTGCTCAAGGTCCTGGATACAAAATTGCAACCGCACAGTGTCTACAAAGTAGGTTCCTTCTGAGGGCTGTAGTGACAATTTTGGAATTTTGGTTTCTTTTAGAAACACAGAAATATAAGAGTATGTTTTTGTTTTAATCCCAGGTGTGGGATTTGGGGCTGCTTCAGATTGTCCACAGCAGCTGACTATGATTTGCCTCATGCTCTAGCAGGGGCATGATTTGCCAGCTTCAGATAGTTTCAACAATTGTGTGACATTTGGAATTCTGGGGACATTTCAGAGGGTATATAGATGTTAGGGCCCTCTGAGTGTTGTGAGTGGTTGTTGGTCATCCAGGGAAGTTGGTTGTGATTAGTAGTGGTACTCAAAGAAGAAATAAGAAGAAAGAAATTAGATTCCGGGATCTCTCTCCTCTCTATTTTTCTTTCTCTCCTATCTAGTGATAAGGGGTGAAACCAGGGGTATAAAGGGCGAGAAAAAGAAGAACCCACAAAGAAGATGAGACTGGCTGCAGAGGGCCAGGAGGGAAGATGTTTCAGCCTCTTTCTGAGGCTTGCAGGTGGCTGCCTCCTCCCTGACTTTGTGTGATCTTCCCTTGGTGTCTGTTTATAGTCCAATTTGTTCATTTTTAAATTTATGTTGCTTTATCTGGCTGTGCATGCTCGTGTATGGAGTCGAGTATGGAGTCAGAGGACAGTTTTCAAAAGTGAGTTCTCTCCTTTCACCGTATGGATTCTGGGGCTCAAACACAGGCACTCCATAGTATCAGCAAGCACTCTTACCCACTGGGGCATCTTCACAGCCCCCGTTAACTTAGAAGGACAGAAGGACAGCAGACATATCAGATCATGATTCATCCTAACAGCCTCATGATAACTTCACCTTTTAAAAGACCTGTATTAGCTACAATTTCAATTTTCAAGTTGAGATCTTGAGTCCACTGAAAGATGGACCTGTGGGAATGGGGGATGATCTTGATTAGGTTAACTAGCTTTAGGAAGATGGCCTATTATGGGCGTAGCCATTCCCTGGGCTGGGATTCAAGATTGTATATAAAGGGGGAAAGTGAGCACAGACATCCATCACTTTGCTTCCTAATTGTAAATATATGTGGCCAACTGTGTTGAGCTCATCACTCCCCGGCCTTAACTTCCCTGCCATGAGGGACTGTATCCTTGAGCCAAAATAAACCCAGACCAAGGTCATCGGACTGTTAAATAATTGACAGAGCCCAGAATTACAGCCCTTCCTAGATCAACCAGAACTATAACCAAAAATATCCTATTTTCTTTTCTTTTTTTTTTTTTTTTTTTTTTTGGTTTTTCGAGACAGGGTTTCTCTGTGTAGCCCTGGCTGTTCTGGAACTAACTCTGTAGACCAGGCTGGCCTCGAACTCAGAAATCTGCCTGTCTCTGCCTCCCAAGTACTGGGATTAAAGGCGTTTTAATGTTTTATTAGAATATGTTAATTATATATAATAATGGGCTTCATTATAAATATATACTACATACAATGCATTCTCATCATCTATTTTCATTTGCCAAATTCCAAACTGTCAGAGAAGTTTTAATAAGGGCCCTTATTAAAGTAGGCTTTGAAGGCTCTAAGCCTACAATTGGATAGCCCTACTGCTCAGCCTCCAGTGAAGTCCCTCGTGCAGGTAGCAGTATAGGAAAGGCACATGCAAGAAGTTGACAGAGCAAGGAAACCAACTAGGCAACAGCCGGTTATCACAGCCAGCTGTGGTGAGAGCTGACCGGATTCCATCAGGTCGGCATTAACCCCCCTGAGGGCCGCTGGCACAACAACCTCGATAACACTTCTTCCTAGGCCCCACTTCTCAATGGTTCTGTACCCTGATACTGCCACACAGAGGACCAACTCCCACCCACGCACACGTGATCACTGAGGGACAAGCCCCATGCAAACATGCCAAGAATTATCTTCACAGTTTCTCTGATAGTTTGGAATAGCGTGGGGCATGTGATATGCCTTAGAAATACGTCTTCTGTTGGGGTAAAACATCCAATGTTAAAGGTCGAAAGACATCATTTTAAATCAAGAATGCAGTACTTGCCAGGAATGGCGAGGCACACCTTTAATCCCAGCACTCAGGAAGCAGAGGCAGGTGGCCCTCTGTGAGTTTGCGGCCAGCCTGGTCTACATGGTGAGTTCCAGGCTAGGGCTACACAGTGAGATCCTGCCTCAAAGAAACAACAAAGCAGCATCAGCAAAAGAATCTACTATTTACTACATGTGATCTCAAATCAGTCACCTACTCTCTTTGATTTACTTATGAATTAGGATGCAAGGGTTTCCTGGTTTTTCTAAGAAATAATTAAAATAATGAAGATGTTTTAGGCACATAAAAATGTTCATTTTTCTTATTTTAGCAGCAAATACCATAAACTCATTTTCTCCTGATAAAAGATCTTAAATTGTAAGATAATCCCCACTGTAGGGGTTAATTCCATAATTGTCTAAGTGCATTCCACCTGCCTCTGCTGTTTTTGACTTTAGAAAAGGAAAAAACAAAAACTGTTTGCTACATTATTATCAATCATAACTTTCCACTGGTGATTGGATTAAAACTTCTCTCCCATGCCACATGAAGATGGGGCTTATTTTTATTCCTCAAGTGTACAATTGTTAGCATTTTTACATATGTCATATTTAACAGAAAATGAAAGGCATTGGGGTGGGAGAGGGGAACTATGTCACGAATCCGATTTCAGTGAAAATATTTCATCTGAGAGTCTGGCCCTGGTTTGAAATATCTGATGCTGGTCAGAAGGCTCTAACAATTATGCTAGTGTGTACTGGTGAGCTCCAGCTTACCAATTCACAGCAGAAAGATAAGCCTAAGAGTATGTGAAACTCAAGATAATTCTGTTGTTTCCTGCTCTCTGTACTAGATAAAAACTAAAGCTCTGAATGAAGACAGAAGGGTTTTCTTGCTATTTTTGGAGAAGTTTTGAATCTAGGCACAAATAAATAGAAACCCAGATCTTGTTAAGAGCACAGTTAACTATGGATAGACCTTCTATTTCTAGTGAGCCCAAATAAGAGTCCATCATAGAATACCTATCTACTATTAATAGTTAATGCTGTTGAATTTTAAGCTCATTCAATGTATATGTGATTCTAGGGACTAAAATGTCCTATTTCCCTGGCATAAAAGAAAGAACACACAGATAAGACAAGCTTGTTCATTTTCAGGTATGAGATGGTATCCCTGGAGTCGGTCCTGATTGTACACCTGGGTCTGCCAATAACCCCGGCCTTGGGCAAAACACTTCAGTCTCTAAATAGGTAAAATAAGAGAACTTAATGAAAAAGCCCTTAAAATCTCCCCCAGATGTGAATCAGATGGTTCTGCGAGTTGTTTGAGAATTCAACAGAACCCTAGAAGCAGACTATTGAGATTACTCTTTCCTTCAGCCTTTTCCTGACCAAATGTTGTTAATCCTTGAGACTGGCTTTGGTTTGACACAGCAGAGTTGTGTTTTATTTCGTTGTTTGCTGTTTATTTGATTTTGTTTTCCAGGCTTGGCTCTGGAACCATCTTTTGCCTACCTCCACCACCACCCCTCTCTGGTATGGTGAAAAACAGGCCCAGTGTTAGTGTGTGGGGACAGTTCCTAAGGAGGCAATGGCAGGAACGAGTGAGCTCGGAGAGAGCAGAGCAAGGCATCCTCCAAATCCTCAGCTTCAGGGACCAAGCCATTGAAACAAACTCTGTATCCTGCTGCATGGGCAGGGAGGACCTGACTCACTTGCCTTAGTGTGCTGAATAACTTGGCAGAAGAAAAAAAGAACCTATGTGTGAAGAGAAGTTTCTGTTGCAGCCCCAACAATCTAGGATTGTAGAGCTTTGCTGTAGGATATCCACTGCTGTAGGATATCCACTGCTGCAGGATATCCACTGCTGCAGGATATCCACTGCTGCAGGATATCCACTGCTGCAGGATATCCACTGCTGCAGGATATCCACTGCTGCAGGATATCCACTGCTGCAGGATATCCACTGCTGCAGGATATCCAGGGTGGAACATGCGTGGTAGTGGGAGGCTAGTCCCCCTTACCCATGGGATCGCCACTAACTGGGCACATCAGCAGAGCAACACCACCAGTTAATTGAAGCTGCATCTCTAACAGAGGGGGAACTCTTGGCATCAAGGTCAGCAGCCACAGTAGCAAATCTCTGGCATCTCTGGCACTTTAGGCAAATCACCATAGAAGGTATGGCAAGAAATCAGCACTTCTGAATTTTAGCCTCAAGGGTTATGTGAGTTCTTTTCTCACAGTGGTGGAAAACTCCAGCAAAGGTAGAACAAGATGAGAAGACCAGATGCATGGGTCGATTATAGGTAAGTAGATAGACAGACAGATAATAGATAGATGATAGATAGATAAGATAGATACACAGATACATAGATATAGATTGATTGAATGACAGATTGATTCAACTATGAAGTTTTCTTTAAAGAGAAGGCCATTGGAATGTTAACAAGATAATGGAGTGACAGTTTCTGCACTTGCTATTATTCTTTCATCAAGAAATAATGATCAGGAGATCAGGCACATTCAGGATAGTACAGATTCAACTCGGTTCCCATCGAACTTCCAGCACAATTCTTTACAGATCTTGAAAGGAAAATGCTCAACTTCATATGGAAAAACAAAAACCCCAGGGTAGCTAAAACAATCCTGAACAATAAAAGAACTAGGTATCACCATGCCTGACTTCAAGCTGTACTACAGAGCAATAGTTTAAAAAAAAAAAAAAAAAAAAAAAAAGCACATGATATTGGCATAAAATAGACAAGTTGATCAATGGAATCGAATCAAAGACCCAGAAATAAACCCACACACCTGCAGACATTTGATTTTTTGACAAAGAAGCCAAAATCATACAATGGTTAAAAAAAAAAGAAAGAAAGAAAGAAAGAAAGAAAGAAAGAAAGAAAGAAAGAAAGAAAGAAAGCATCTTCAACAAATGGTGCTGGTCTAGATGTCCTGCATGTAGAAGAATGAAAATAGATCCATATTTATCAGCCTGCAAAAAACTCAAGTTCAGGTGGATCAAAGACTTCAACATAAAACAAGATAAACTAAATCTGATAGAAGAGAAACTGTAGAATAGCCTTGAACACATCGGTACAGGAGACAACTTCCTGAGCAGCTCAAGCACTAAGAGCAACAATTTACAAATGGGACCTCATGAAACTGAAAAGCTTCTGTAAGGCAAAGGACACTATCAATAGGACAAAACAGCAGCCTATAGAATGGGAAAGATCTTCACCAACCCCACATCTGACAGAGGGCTGATATCTAAAATGTATAAAGAATTAAAAAAACTAGACACCAACAAACCAAATAACCCAATAAAAAAATAGGGTACAGAGCTAAACAGAATTCTCAACAGAGAATGGCCAAGAAGCACATAAAGAAAAGTTCAGCATCCTTAGTCATCAAGGGAATGCAAATCAAAACAACTCTGAGATTCCATCTTACACCAGTCAGAATGGCTAAGATTAAAAACTCAGGTGACAGCACATGCTGGAGAGGATGTGGAGCAAGGGGGACATCCCTCCATTGCTGGGGGGTGTGCAAATATGTACAGCCGTTTTGGAAATCAATTTGACAGTTTCTTGGAAAATTGGAAATAGTTCTACCTCCAGACCCAACTATAGCACCCCTAGGCATATCCCAAAAGATGCCCCACCATCCCATGCTCCACTCTGCTCATAGCAGCTTTATGTGTAATAGCCAGAGACTGGAAACAACCTAGATGCCTTTCAACCAAAGAATGACTAAAGAAAATGTGGTGTGTTTACCCAATGGAATACTACTCAGCTATTAAAAACAAATGCATCGTGAGCTTTGTAGGCAAATAGATGGAACTAGAAAATACCATCCTGATTGAGTAACCCAGATCCAGAAAGATACACATGGTATAGACTTACCTATAATTGGATATTAGCCATAAAGTGCTGAGTAACCATGCTACAATCCAGAGAAAGGAAACAATCACTGTGAGGGGGAAATAAAATAGACATGGGGAGGGGGTGGATGGAGGGAGGGAAGTAGGTGGGAGGGAAGGAAATAGGTGGGAGAGGGGAACAGGAGGGATCAAGTGTGGGGAGGACAGAGGGAGAGACAACTGGGGTGGGGTTCCGGGGCATCTCTGGGACAAACTAGAAACCTAGGACAATGGACTATCCCAGAGACCTGAGAGGGTGATGCTAGCTAAAAACTCCTAGCAATGGAGGGTATGGAGCCTGAAGCAGACAACTCCAGTAGGCAGGCAAGACTTCCAATAGAGTGATGGGGACACCAACCCTTCCATAAAACCTTTCAATCCACAATTTGTCTTGCCTTCAAGATGTGCTAGGGTAAAGATGGAGCAGAATTTGAGGGAATGGCCAATTAATGACTGGCCCAGCTTGAGACCCATGCCATGAGAGAGAGAGTCTACCCCTTGTAGGACTGTAAAAGACAGCCTGGTTTCTGGTTGAGCTAAGGTTGGAAACCCGGGTGACTTTGAGGAATGATAGGCGTTTTGTGACACTCCTGGACACCAGGCTCCTGGCATGAGGCCACAGCTCTCCATAGGTTTGTGGCCATGAGTCACGTAAGAGCAACGCCCCAAGTTCCTCCACAGGTAGAGCACGTGACCATAGGTCACATAGCCTCAAGACAGATCTCCATTTTATTGAGGCATCTAAAGGCCTGGAGGCTTAGCCAATTAAGCTTTCCTTCCCAGACACTCCTCCCCTGCAAAAGGTATTTAACCTCAGGCCTGCCCCTGAGAACCTGGGTACGTTTTATTCGTCCACCTGCCATGACAATAAATGTTTTTTGGTTTTGGTTTTGGTTTTGGTTTTTCGAGACAGGGTTTCTCTGTGTAGCCCCGGCTGTCCTGGAACTCACTCTGTAGACCAGGCTGGCCTCGAACTCGGAAATCCACCTGCCTCTGCCTCCCAAGTGCTGGGATTAAAGGCATGAGCCACCACTGCCTGGCTTGACAATAAATGTCTTAAAACCATGACTGTCTCTTTTCATCGGGATCCACCATGGGGAGCAATGGAGAAGGTTTTCTCCTAAAGAGTCAGCCTCCTAATCTCCCGTGGAAGGCCTCTCTCAGCGCTTCCAGCCACTACTGCCAAGCCAGCTGCCTGTGGACAAGCCAAGGACTCTTTCATCCCTAGGGACCCAGCCGGGGCTCTCCCCTCCTTTTCCCTCGGCACCAGGTCAGATCCAGCCCTCGGGCCTCCCACTTCGTTCTCAGCTCTTCCACAGCTTCGAGAGCCTGAGAACCAGACGCCCCGATTTTCACACAGACCCAGGGACCCCCCCCCCCCAAGCCAGCTCCAGCTGTCCCTGGGACCTCAGACTGCGCTCCCCCACCCCTGGAGTGGTATCCAGCAGGTTCCCAGAGTCCAACACCTACCCGACAATGGAGGGGTGGGGTAAGCGCAATCAAACTTCCCATGTCCTGCCTCCCCTGCCTCCCCGAGTGGCCTGAGCCCCATGGCGGAATGGACTCGGGACACTCCATTAACCCTACAACCCCTGACACTATTAATAATAGTCTCCTGTACTTGCAAATGGGAACCTAGCATAACTGTCATCTGAGAGGCTGATGGAAACAGATACACAGACCACAGCCAAACTTTAGGCGGAGCTAGAGGAATCTTGTGGAAGAAGGGAATGAAGGATTGAAGGAGCCAGAGGGGTCAAGAACACCACAAGAAAACCTACAGAATCGACTTACCTGGGCCCATAGGGGCTCACAGAGACTAAACTACCATCCAGAGAGCATGCATGGGACGGACCCCTCTACACATATGTAATAGACGTGCAGCTTGGTCTTCATGTGAGACCTTTAACAGCAGAAGCAGGGCTGTCTTTGACTCTGTTGCCTGCCTTTGGATCCCTTTTCCCTAACTGGACAGCCTTGTCTAGGCTCAATAGGAGAAGATGCACCTAGTCCTAATGAAACTTGATATACCATAGAGTCCTCCTTTTCTCTTCAGAGAAAGGGAGGGGAAGGGGGCAGAACAGGTGAGAGGGGAAACCTGGGAAGAGAGGAGCGGAGGCTTTCATCAGATGTAAAATAAATTAAGTTTTTAAAAAGTAAAAGAAAGGTTACTTAAAGGACTACCTTTTCCTGTTCCGGCCTGAACGAAGCAGCCTCGTGGACCAGTATCACGTAGAAATTAAGAATTTTTTGGAACCCAGGAGCCCGAGGACGGCTGCTCCGCGGTTGTCAACATGCCACAAAATGAATATATTGAATTGCACCGCAAACGATATGGATATCGTTTGGACTACCATGAGAAAAAGAGAAAGAAAGAAGGTCGGGAGGCCCATGAACGTTCAAAGAAGGCAAAAAAAAAAAAAAAAAAAAAAATGATTGTCCTGAAGGCCAAGCTCTACCATAAACAGCGCCATGCCGAGAAAATACAAATGAAAAAGACTATTAAGATGCATGAAAAGAGAAACACCAAGCAGAATGATGATGAGAAGACACCACAGGGAGCAGTCCCTGCCTATCTGCTGGACAGAGAGGGGCAGTTGGGAGCAAAAGTACTTTCCAACATGATTAAGCAGGAACGAAAAGAAAAGGCGGGAAAATGGGAGGTCCCTCTACCCAAAGTTCGTGCCCAAGGAGAAACAGAAGTATTGAAAGTTACTCGAACAGGAAAAAGAAAAAAGAAGGCCTGGAAGAGAATGGTTACTAAAGTCTGCTTTGTTGGTGATGGCTTCACAAGAAAACCACCTAAATATGAACGGCTCATTAGGCCAATGGGTCTATGTTTCAAAAAAGCCCATGTCACACACCCTGAGCTGAAAGCTACCTTTTGCCTACCTATACTCGGTGTGAAAAAGAACCCATCAGCCCCATTATATACAACCCTGGGTGTGATCACCAAAGGTACACTTATTGAAGTGAATGTGAGCGAGCTGGGCCTTGTGACACAAGGAAGCAAGGTTATTTGGGGAAAGTGTGCCCAAGTCACCAACAATCCTGAAAACGACGGGTGCATAAATGCCATCCTGCTGGTGTGACAGTGATGCCATACAAGTCATTCCACTCACTACTGAAGACTACACAGTCAGGAAAACACCATCGCTGTGATCTTTCTGAACTACCAAGCAGCCTTATCCCATCAAGTGCAGTCATCAAGAAGTATTTATTAAAGTGTAAAGGAAAATAAAACACTGCCCAATTTTACAGTTGGTCTTTAGTTTGGGGCAAAATGGCTTATACATTAATAAAATTTAGTGACTGAGTATCAACTATAAAAGGATACTAAGGACTATGTATGCAGGTCTGTCATTACTTGAAAAGCCACCAGTGTAGTTGAAAGTTCCCGTAAAGGTCAAGTATTCCCCATCTCGTTTCCATTAATCCTAAAATGTGGAACTTTTAAACACATGGTGGTATTTAAATTCACAAAATATTACATTAAAAGTCTGAGAGACAGTGAATTGGATGAAAGATTTTCACAACTGAGTGCTTTCACTCATAATACCTTATGTAGTACTTTCAGTGAACTCAAGTAGTACTTCGACCATTTTCTATATTCTACAACTAGGGAGTGCACTTATACTGCCACAATGTTCAAAATCGGGTTAGATAATTCTCGACCATGTACCAGTGACTTGAGATGTGCCAGTTAATTAAATTGAAAGGTCATGATTTGGGGTTATAACTTAATCTATGTTCTTAGTAGGGTCTATATATTATATTAATCTATAATCACCATATTGCTTTAAATTGTTTATTTTTTTAATCTACCTTCCTAATAACAGGCAATGTGATTAGTTGTGCCTTTACCTGAATCATTCAATATCTAACAATATCTAAGCACATCTTCATGAATGAAACTCAGGGGGGGGAAGAAAATTTAAAACACAAGACTAGAAAACAATCACAAAATATAGGTTTTAATTACTATCTTAAACATTAAGGGAGAAAAAATAACCTAGCAAAGAAATAAACCATGAGTTCTCCATAAGACTTGGTACTGTGAAGAATATAATTTTTTTTAAGGTTTTAGAACATACAAAGATAATAAAGGAAAAGGAAGGCTAGTTCCTTGGAAATGACTGACCAGTAAGGACAAAATCACTTCAGGACCTTTCTTATAATTAGATTTTAACATTTTCTACCAATAAAAATGGGCATTGTGTATTTATTTGCCTAAGTTACAGTGAAAGGAAGTCTGACTAAAAGTAATCAGTATTGCTGAAGTACATTTGCTTATCTTTTTTAGGATTAAAAACAGCAAACGATCTTATACCAAAAAGGCATGGCAGGAAATATTAAAACAAAAATGAGTTATGTAAGAGACCACACCCCAAACCACCAGATTGCTAATAGACATAAAAGGTAAAAGCTGCTCTGTAAGATAGTTACATGAGTAGTAGTAGTACAAAGTCTTTTTTTTTTTTTGTCTCAACACCAAGTTTTAATCAATTGAGGTTACTGCTACAGCAAGAGGCTCTTGTTGAAAATGTGTTGAACAGTTTTCATCTTCTGTCAGTACAAATTAATGTCCTTTCCTTAAGTAAAGTTAGGCATTTTTGGTTTTAGAATTGGTTCCCATCATAAAACAAAAGGAAGACACCTCACCTGTGGAGTCAGCATGAGAATGCCAGTGTCATCAGCCCTTGGCATGGGCACCGCCAGCCCAGGCTCTGCCCGTGTGGCCTTGAAGACAGTGCTACTGAGCTCTTTGGTATGCTGCACACAGCCACGCTTCTCTTCTGCTACCACAGGGTCACTTTTGTTAGCAGAGGTGCCAGGCAGCTGTCCCATAGGCCACACCAGGGCTCTGGAGCTGTCTCACACGTATTATGCATAGTAAGCTGTAGTACAATAATCGTGAAGTAGCAACCACCCAGTCAAAATAGAAAAACATTTACAATCGATTACCATACAAAACTATGCAATTTCCATCACGAAGTAGTGTTAATTGTACCTGACCTTCTTGTAAGTTTAACAAAAAAGTTCTGAAAGGAGTTAAAGTAAATGTGAGGGATGAAAATTACAAAGAAATGAATTCTCAACCACAAAACAAATTTAGAACAACTTATAGAAGTAGCAAAGCTGCTTCGTGAAAATGGGGGCGGGGGGTTACTGTCTGGCTCCAGTGGTGATACCCTGTCGTGTCTCAGGGTCCAGGGCTAACTGTGTGGCCAAGGGCTGGCACATCCTCACTGCTGATAATGCTATTTGTGTAAGTTGACAAGAGCCCTTATTTTATAGGCAACAGATGAGTAAAAACATTAAGTTTAGCCATAAGATAATAACTTTTTACATCAAAATCTGTTTCAGTTTGCTGGTGTGGCCACAGCTTAGGTAATTCCAAAGGAGAGACCGACAATCTCAGAGATGTTTAGTTAGGTAGAAGGCTTGAAGATATACTATTCTGATGTCACAGAGCACTAGGTAACACTACGGTCACCTGTTCAAAGTAGACCATTAGTGACTAGAAGTCCTCTTTAGTCTCTGCAAATAAATGGAAAAAGGAAAGTAGACACACAAGTGGAAGAATGTGGACACATGGAGAAGATTGACATTCAAAGTCATGCCATTTGGTTTTATTTAAAAAATCATAATAGAATCTCTTTAAAAGGTTTAAAGGAGCTTTACAATAAAATTCTTAAATAAATAAAAAAAAAAAAGTAAAAGAAAGAAACAATGGTCAGCTCTGAAGTATAAGAACCCAACTCTAAATCAAAGAACAGCGGCCCACATTGTTTTGAGACAGGCTCTTACTGTGCAACCCTGCCTTGCCAGGAACTCTCAGTGTAGACCAAGCTGGCCTCAGACTCATAGAGCTGCTCCTGCCTCTGCCTCCCAAGTGCTGCAGTCCACGGTCTTAAAGCTCTTCTCACTTATTAGCCTCATCCGTATGTATTAATCAGGGTTCTCTAGGATAATAGAACTTACACGATGAATCTCTCTAAATACAGAGAAATCAAATTTATTAGAATGACTTACAGGCTGTGGTCCAGCTAGTCCAACAATGGCTGGCTGTGAATGGAAAGTCCAAGAATCCAGTAGTTGCTCAGTCCATGAGGCCGAATGTCTCAGCTGGTGTTCAGTATATGCTGGGATCCCAGAGAAATAGGTTTATAAGGCCAATGAAGGAACGGACTTGCTATCAAGGGGAGAGCACACAGGCAGAAAGCTAAAGCATCTGTCTTCTATGTCCTTATATAGGCTGCCAGCAGGTGTGGCCCAGATTAGAGGTGGGTTTTCACGGCTCAAAAGATCTGAATTAGAAGCACGTCTTCCTACCTCAAAGATCCGGATTAGAAGTGGATCTTCCTACTTCAAATTAAGCAAAAATCCCTCCTAGGTGTAACTTCCATTTTGGGAGTCTTAGTTAGTTCCAGATGTCGTCAAGTTGACAATCAGAAAGAGCAGTCACACCATGTGAAAATCATTTGTTATCTAAGGACTCCATCTCCATTGGATGTTCCCAATACTCCATCTTTACTCATGAACATATGGAGAGTATCCAAGGATAACAATAACTATCGACTAAACATGTCACATGTTTAATTTTTTTTTTTATTTTGAAATAAGTACTTTTATGTGACCACAGGCTCAATTGTTCCACCATTTGGAGGAACAGAAGTTACCATCAAGGATGAAGGCAGATTTCCCCCACTTCAACCCTTTATTTGCTAATTTAAAACGATGTAGACCATTTGTAAAAAGTTTTAACTAGAAAGTATAAAATTAAGTTTGATTTTAGAAACAAGAAAAAAATAGTTTAGTATAAATTAATCCTAATGCTAGTTCTAATACCCGGAAAGGAACCAGCAGCAGCAGCAACAGCAGCAGCAGCAACAGCAGCAGCAGAGTAGGTGAATCAGCCAGCCAGAGTGAAGGCCAAGAAATAAAAGAACTAAAAACTCTCCTTTTGTCATGACCTTTAATCTAGGGTGCTATCATAAGGTACCCCCCTCATTTAAGGGTGGTCTCTCCAAGTTGATTAAAACATTCTAGATAATCTTCCACAAGCATACCCGCATGCCCTATGATGTAGGCGGTCTCTCACTCCAGGCAATCCCTCGTTATGTCAAGTTGACAATTAAAACTGGCCATCATGGTGCATATTATTACACAGCAAGAATAGTACATGTTTGCAGGCTGCGAATTTAGTTCAGCCTGTGGTATATTATTTGTGCCAATGTTGTATTCTACCGAACTACTTTAAATATATACCTATTCGTTTGTTCACTTAAATATTTGTTATATCTCTTATGGACAGGAAACCATGCCAGGGACTAAGGTAGATGCAAAGGTCAAGATGTATTTATGGTGTCAAGGACATGGGATCTAAATGGAGATGAGAGGCTCTAATTTAATATTCTGAAAGACACAAAGCAAGCACCTACAAAGTCCAAAAGATGAAAAGAAAGTATTTGGAAGCAGGACTAGAGAAAGTGACTGTCGGCATGGTGTATTAGTTTGGCTCCTGTTGCTGTCATCAAGCGCCATGGCCAAAAGCACCTTGGGCAGGAAAGGGTTTATTTGGCTTACATCATCACTGAAGGAAGCCAAGGCAGGAACTAATGCAGAAACTATGAGAAAATGCTGCTTATTGGCTTGCTCAGCATTATTTCTTAATAACCCAGGACCATCTACCCAGGGGTGGCACCATCCACAGTAGGCTGGGTGTTCTCACATTAATCATTAATCAAAAAATGCACCCAAGGAATTGCATTCAGGCCCATCTGATGGAGGGAAGTTATCAGGTGAAGTTCCCTCTCTCTAGATAACTTTAGTTTGTTAACTAGATCGTTCAATAACTCAGATTAACAAAAACTAACTAGCACATATCATTACAGCTAAACAGCTAAGAAATCGGTAAGGTGTTTGGTGGTGGTGCCGGTGGTGGTTTTACTTTGGTTGCTTTTTCCTTTTGATCTTTGTTTAAACAACTTAGCAGTTTGGATCATAGTTTGTAAGTGCTTAGGAGTTTGTGATTTAATGTGGTTAGCTATCATATATCATGTATTATTACATCTCAAGTATATCATATCTCATATGTCAGTGTTGGTAACTTTGTTCAGGGCCTCTTTTCCTCTCTTTCTATTTTCTCATCCACCAACTTTCTCCTCATGGTGGTCCTCTATCTTCCCAGGTCCTGAATTGACCCAAGGAAGTGTTATCTTGTAGAGAGCGGTTAGAGTATTCGCCATTACAAGATGGCGCTGACTTCCGCTGTCGCTCTAAGGAAACTTATGGATAGCTCGGGGTGACTCACCCGAAGCGCTTGCACATTAAGGGTGTACATGACTAATCACCGCCCACTCCCTTGGCGCGCCAATCAGTGGAGGACACGCTGCCTCAGGGCTATATAAGCAGTGCCATTCTGGGGCTCGGGGTCTTCCTCTTTTCATCATCATCAGCTTCAATAAACGCTTTGCTGCAGAAGGATCCGTGTGTCCGCGTGGGTTCTTGCTGGCGAGACCAAATAGCGCGCGGGACATTATCTAAGGTTTCCAAACTTGTTTTTCTGATGCCTGATGCTGTTTCTAGAGAAGAAAGCTCTCAATCTCTTTAAAGATGTTTTTGGAGTGATCGTGTCTCCATTTTTCCTGATGGGCACAGTAGATCTTTCTTCCAGATAACCAAGTTTCCCACAGGTTTTTCCTGTTCTTCCAGTGACAACATCCTCGCCATTCAATCTGGAAGAGTCCATGCTCATTGGATCAACTCTCTTTCTGGAGAGCCCCAAGTGAGGTATGCCCAGGCTCATCACAGGATGGTGCATTATGGAATATGTCCATTCTGATAGAAATGGCAGGCAAACCAGCAAAGGGATGGGTCTTGACCCTTTCTGACTTCATTGAAGAGCTGGTTGATTTTGCAAATGTGTAACATATGCATAATCTGCACAGGTATACACCATGATTATCCCACTCTCCCTTCATTTTGCCTGAAACTCTGGACTCTCCTGGCTAACATGCCTTAGATCTGCACTCTGCGAGTCTGAAAATATCACTTGGAAAACGTAGAGAATGATTTTTGGAAAAATTAGGACGTCTTGGCCCAGTGAGGTGGTTCCACAGGCAAAGCCATTTGCATCCATGCCTGACAACCTGAGTTTGATTCCTGGGGCCTGTTTTGGTGGAAGGAGATGTTTCCTGTAAATTGCCTTCTGACCTCTACCAGCATGCTGTGGCATAGACACACACATACAAAGATAGACGATAGATGATAGATAGATAGATGATAGATGGATGAATGGATAGATAGATAGATAGATAGATAGATAGATAGATAGATAGATAGATAGGATAGAAAGACAGGCAGGCAGGCAGACAGACAGATAGACTAGAAATAGGATATCTTTCTGTTCAAATGTCCTTCTGAAATGTTGATTTTTAATGGAGTTGGCTTGGGGTGAGAGTATTCAATACTTACATAATCTACTGTCAAGTTCAGCTACATGAACTCATACTGTGAATTGGCTCATGACAGCCTTAAAATTCAAATATTGCCATAAGTTGTCACTAATAATATCTTTCCTTTTCTGATTGCCCTATCCAATCTCACAAGACTGCTGGGATCCGGGAGCCATTAAATATATAAAATCCCTCTAATCATTTCCTTATCTCAAAACTCTTGCCTGGTCTTCACTGCTAACAGAGAAAATGTTGGAAATCAAAACCCTGAGGTTATCATGTGGGAAGAAAACTAGTTCAAAGAGAAAACAAAACCATAGAACACAGAGTTCCTCCCTGCTGCCGACTGTGAGTGAAACAGACACCAGACAGTTATTCATAAATCTGAGGTAACATCGTTTTAAATTTTATTTAAAGAAATGCTATAGTAGCTGAAACTGGAGCCTACAAGTATTTCTATAAACATGTCATTTTTCCTCAGATTCAGACACATAGACTTATTATTATAAAATTCTTCAGAATTCGCAAACTTTTCCATGACACAATAACATACATTTCAACATTTGAAAAAAAACCAAACAAACAGATGTTTAGAGAAGTTTGTGAATTTTTCTAGTACGTAAACCAATAATTAGGTCTAGACCCATGAAAATGATCTAGTGTCTTTCCTTAACCCCACCTCCAAGCACCACGGGGAAGACTGTCTTCATGATTTTTAAATTTACATTGGAATTTTATTCTAAGAGAAATAAGGAGAAAGAGTGGGCTGTGGAGATTACTCTCCAGATCTAAGAACTTGGAACTAAACAGTCTTACTGAACACACTCTTCTGGGATGGCCAGGGCAGGCAGCTGGTAGTAGGAGTGGGTGGAGGAAATGACACCCATACACACACACACACACACACACACACACACACACACACACACACCCCACACCGCATGGAATTCACAATGCAAAGTTTATTGGTCTCCATTTTGTACTTTGTAAACGTTTTCTGAAAGAGCAAGCTCCCTTTTAATCCGAGTGTTTTAAAATGTGCACCCTCACATGCAGCAGTTGTACCTCTGTCTATTTAGCTTGGAGCCCAGATGAAATGGTAGATTCTCTACAATAAACCCACAGTCCACAGAGTCTGTCTCCTCCCCAGGGCACCAAGATCTGAGGCTTAGTCATTAGCCCTTTGTGGATCGGTAGCATCGTGAGTCACAGAACGGTTCTGTCTAAAATATGACAGGCCTCTGAGACCCACAGAAAGGGGCTGGCGTAGGTGGATTCGAGTTGGTGGATTTTTCTGCCACTAGTGGTTGTAGGTCTTCATCTACAGATAGAACATCTAGTTCCATCCAGGAAGGCTGGGGGGAAAGTGGTATGGAAAAGGCTTGATGCTCTCTGGGACCCTAAAGCCTAGCGTTACAGAATGTCTGGTGTCTGGGGACAAGACAGTGGCAGTCCTCTCGGTTCTCTTCAATTCTCCCACCCAGCCCCCTCCAAGGAACAGACTGTGAAGCCAGGGCTGCTCAAATTCTTGCCTCTGATCCCTCCAGGGTTTCTTTCCCTTCTTCTCCTATTTAACCATCTTGGAAATGAGGTTAGTCCTCTGTGACTGTCATTTTGTTCCAAATTCTTGGAATATTTTATGATTTCCAAAGGTTTCCTTACTGATTTAGAACAGGAAAAATATGAATGTGCAAAACTCGAGTCTTAATAATAATAATAAAAGAAATCAGCATCCCAGTTTGGTTAATGCAGGGTGGGTGGGGCTGGGGGATAAGAAATGCCTTCTGGATAGTTTTGCTTTGTTAATTGACCTAAACATAATCATATTCACCACTAGAAATTGAGAGAATGCCACAGAATGAATAAAAATAAAGATCACCATGAAATGGCTCTACCAACAGACAATCTCTTTTATGCTTTAGACTTTTTGGACTTTTCCATACATATTCCTATTCAAACACACAGTCACCCCTCTATGGGGACCAGAGCATGCCATATTTTTTTTCTGCCCAATCTACCTGCCTTCTTTACTCATCATCATAGTGTGTCACCTTTTCAAGCCAGTGTATATAGCTCTTATTTAACCACGGCGTCATGTTCTATTACACCAATGGCCCATCACCTAATAAGATACATAATTTTCTTCTTATTTTCCAACTATTATAAGCAATATTGAAAGTCCTATCTTCAAATACATACCCACTTCGTTCTTTTCTTCCCCAAAATAGATTCTCTAGGTTAAACTGTTCGCATATTTTACATTCCAATGTGTGTTGCTAAACTGCCATGCAGGAAGCTGATACCAATCAGACTCCTACTACTAAGGCATAAGAATGCCCATGTCTCCAGAATACCAGCACCAAGATTTTCTCTACCATTAATAGACAAACAAACAAATCTCCAGTTTCACTTCAGTGAAAGTGACTCCTGCAGCTGAATTTATTTTTCTGTATTTATTGGCCATTAGCAGTGTTTTCTTTTAAGTTTGCTTTGTTTTCAAAGCCTTCCAGCTGATCAGAATTAGGATCTAAGAGATGGGGAGGGGGAGTAAAATTTTTTAATTAAATAATTTATGTATTTTATTAATCATTTTATCCGTTTACATTTCAAAGGATATCCTCCTTCCTGGTTATCCCTCCACAAACCCCTAGCCCATCCCCCCTCCCCCCTTTGTCTCTATGAGGGTGCTCCTCCACCCATTCGCCCACTCCCACCTCACCACCCTAGCATTCCCCTACACTGGGGCATCAAGCTTCCCCAGGACCAAGGGCCTCCCCTCCCATTGGTGCCAGATAAGGCCATCCTCTGCTACATATAGCTGGTTTTTTTTATTTATGTGTATGTATGAATGTTTGGTTGTCTGTATGTGCACCACGTACAAGCATGCTGGTGGCCACAGAGGACAGAAAAAGAATGTCAGAACCCATGGAGCTTGAGTTACAGCTGATTTATACTGAGTATGCGAGCTCACACACACACACACACACACACACACACACACACACACACACACACACACACACACCTGATATGGGTGCTGGGAACCAAACCCAAGTCCCCTGCAAGCACAGTTAGAGCAGTTAGCAAACACTGATCCATTTCTCCAGCCCAGCAATTCTTTTCTTTTAGCCTCTTGTTGGCCTGTGAATTTTTTCCTTATTGATAACCTTTATAATTTGGACTCTAACTCAGTCTCTGTTAACTGTAAGTTCCACAAAGGCCCAAATCACCTTCTTCATCACAATACAGGCAACTCAGTGGTTCTCACCCTTCCTAACACTGCGACCCTTTGATACAGTTCCTCAAGTTGTGGTGACCTCCAACCATAACATTATTTTGTTGCTCCTTCGTAACTATAATTTTGCTACTGTCATGAATCATAATGTAAATATCTGATATGCAGGCTGTCTGATATGCCACCCCTGTGGACACTGCGATCCACAGGCTGAGAACTGCTCTCTACCATGATGCTTAACCTAAGGAAGATACTCAGAATGTGTGCAGAATGGCTGGCCCGCCATTGCACACGTTATGCTTTCCCAGTGTGTTACATTCTTTTAAGCTTATTTTTGGTTTTGTCATGGAATACCTTGGTTTCTCCATCTATGGTAATTGAGAGTTTTGCTGGGTATAGCAGCCTGGGCTGGCTTTTGTGTTCTCTTAGGGTCTGTATGAGATCTGCCCAGGATCTTCTTGTCTCTGCTGAGAAGTCTGGTGTAATTCTGATAAGTCTGCCTTTATATGTTACTCGACCTTTTCCCCTTACTGCTTTTAATATTCTTTCCTTGTTTTGTGCATTTGGTGTTTTGACTATTATGTGATGGGAGGAATTTCTTTTCTGGTCCAGTCTATTTGGAGTTCTGTAGGCTTCTTTTATGTTCATGGGCATCTCTTTCTTTAGGTTAGGGAAGTTTTCTTCTATAATTTTGTTGAAGATATTTACTGGCCCTTTGTTGGGAATCTTCGCTCTCTTCTATACCTATTATCCTTAGGTTTGGTCTTCTCATTGTGTCCTGGATTTCATGGATGTTTTGGGTTAGTAGCTTTTTGCATTTTGCATTTTCTTTGACTGTTGTGTCAATGTTGTCTATGGTATCTTCTGCTCCTGAGATTCTCTCTTCTATCTCTTGTATTCTGTTGGTGATGCTTGCATCTATGACTCCTGATCTCTTTCCTAGGTTTTCTATCTCCAGGGTTGTCTCCCTTTGTGATTTCTTTATTGTTTCTATTTCCAGTTTTAGATCCTGGATGGTTTTGTTCAATTCCTTCACCTGTTTGATTGTGTTTTCCTGTACTTCTGTAAGGAAATTTTGTTTCCTCTTTAAGGGCTTCTAGCTGTTTACCTGTGTTCTCCTGTATTTCTTTAAGGGGGTTATTTATGTCCTTCTTAAAGTCTTCTATCATCATCATGAGATGTGATTTTAAATCAGAGTCTTCCTTTTCTGGTGTGTTGCAGTATCCAGGGCTCATTGTGGTGGGAGAACTGGGTTCTGATGATGCCAAGTAGCCTTGGTTTCTGTTCCTTATGTTCTTGCCCTTGCCTCTCTGGTGTTAGCTGGTCTTGCTGTCGCTGACTGTGGCTTGTCCCTCCTACAAGCCTGTGTGTGTTGGCACTCCTGGGAGACTAGTTCTCTCCAGGAGGAATTTGGATATGGAGAACTGTGTCACAGGGTCAGCTCAGGGGTACAGACAGAAACTGGAAGGATCCTGTACCCAGCTGTTCCTTGGTTCCTATGTCCTGATGGCTCTGGGTGGGTCCCTCTTGGGCCAGGAATTTGAGCAGAAGTGGTGGTCTTACCTGTGCTCACAGGTGTGTCAGCACTCCTGGGAGACCAGCTCTCTCCCGGTGGTATTTGGGTATGGAGCCCTGTGACACAGGATCAGCTTAAGCTTATTTTTAATCTATTATTAATATTATTATTGTACATGAGTGTGCATGATGTAGAAAGAGGTTGTCTGTGGTAGTCAGTACATCTTTTGGGAAATGACTCTTTTCATCCAACTTTATCTTGCTGGAATAGCCTTATTCTTAAATAGATACACACACACACACACACACACACACACACACACACGCACACACACGCACGCATGCACGCACACATGCATGCATGCATGCATAATGACTTATGCTTATAATTTCAATACTTGGGAAGCTGAGAGAAGAGAATTGTTGAAAGTCTGAGGGCATCCTGGGCTACATAATGAGCTCCAGCTTGGCCTAGCCTACAGAGTGAGACCCCATCTCAAATACAAAAGCAAACAAGCAACAACAACAAAATTCCCCCTTACAAAAGTTCTTAAATATCACGTTATCAATACAGTCCTTCTTGCAGATCAAGTCATACAGTTCCCATGTGAAGAATCTGAAGTTGCACGTGATATTCATGGCTTACTTCCCAGGCCAAGAACTGCTATGACACTTATGCACATCTGGTCATTTCATGCTTCTGACAAAAATTTTGTCTAATAGAGTTTGTCACACCAATCTTAACCTATCTCCAGACCCCAGCTGTCCTCCGCTAAAAGCCTGTTCTCAGTGTAACTCAGTAGTGGAGTGCTTGCCTAAGATATACAAGTCCTTAGGTTCAAATCTCAGCTCTACCCCAACACCACCAAAAATCCAGACAACAGGAATCATGAACTCTGTCCTTTACACTGTTGACTTTATTCCTCTGAACATAAAGTTCATTTGTTACTTTTCTACTGCTGTGATAAAACACTGTAACCAAAGCAACTTATAGAAAGAAGGGTCTCTTTGGGTTGCATAGACTTGGGGTATAGCTCAGGGATAGCATCTACAAGACCCTGGATTCTATCCATAATAACTCAAAAAATTGTTGTTGATGGTAGTTTTTTGGGGAGGGAGACAAGGCCTCACAATGTAGCTCAGGCTAATATCAAATTCTTCACCGTCCTGCCTGTGCTCCCCTAGTGCTGGGTTTCATGCACAAATGTGAGAGGATCGGAGGGCACACAGTGTTTACAAATTACAGAGCAATTGCTACCACTAATGTCAATGATTAGAATCTCTTCTAATCCGAAACTAAAGACCTTGAGGGTCAGGAAGTTTTCTTGACCAATCAAATGCAAGCACACATATTTAGCACTTGAGTTCAGCTTACAGAGAGGTGACAGTGGTAACTTGTGGTCCATTGTTTATATGGACAGAAATCATCACAAATGAAACCTTTTATGAAAGTGGGTAAGGCACGTGGGAGAAGAAAGACCAAGTGGAAAGATGAGTCCTTCTAATCTGTGATCAAGTCTACTCCTAAGACAAAGAGGAGCTGACAGACAAGGGGGACTATTGATTTCTCATGGACCTAGTTTTATTAATCTCTAAAGTTTTAAACTCATTCAGCACAACCTCTGGTACTTCTTCCCACCATGTCACACCGTGTCTGGGTTGTTTTTTATAGCCAACTTGACACAAGCTGGAGTTATATGGAAAGATGAATCTTGAGAAAAATGCCTCCGTAAGACTGCTCAGTAGCCAAGTCTGTAGGTCATTTTCTTGATTAAGGATTGATGTCAGAGGGAGAGCCCAGCCCATGTGGTAGGTGCCACCTCTGAGCAGGTAGTCCTGGGGTGGATAAGAAAGCAAAGAGGGTAAGCCATGAAGAGCAACCCAGTAAACAGCATTCCTCCATGGCCTCTAAGCAAAGTTCCTGCCTTCAGGTCCCTGCCTTGAGTTCCTGACCTGACTTCCCTGGATAGTAGACTACAAGCTATAAGAGGAAATAAACCCATTGTTCCCCAAGTTGCTTTTGGTCATAATGCTTTATCACAGCAATAGAAACCCTGACTAAGATGACCCATGTTGCGTACACACTGGAGAATATGTGTGTATCAGTCACGTGATCTATCCTAAAGCAAATGACAGGGAAGAGTGGGCAGCTCCCTGCGCCATACCAATTTGCTCTCTCCACACATTTCCAGTCCCTGTCCTAAGACCAGGAAAAAGATCTTGTTCCCACATACCTAAGAAGATGGCAGCCCCAAGATCTTTTATCATCCATCTTTTCCTAAGTTTAACTATCTTGTTACTATCCATACTCATTCTTCCTGAAATACAAATCACATTTGTCTTTAAGGGTATAATTCAATAAATTTTGCATACCTATAAACATAGATAACTGGTCAGAGGGAGTGATAGAACATGTCTGTACTCTGGATGGCTCCCTCTTGACACTCCTGTTCCCCATGGAGGTGACCACTAGTCGACATGTCACCATCATTACTTTTGTCTGTTCTTGACCTTCATGCTTAGAGGACTGTGGTGGTTTGAATGACAATGGTCCCTATAATTTTTATGCTTAATCTCCAGTTGATGAACTCCAAGGAGGCATGGCCTTGTAGAGGAAGGGTGTCACTGGGGGTGGGCTTTGAGGTTTTAAAAGCCCACAGCAGGCCCAGAGTTTCTCTCTGCTGCCTGCAGATCAGGATGTAGCTCTCAGCTACTTCTCTAGCACATGCCTGCCTTCCTGCCTCCACACTCCCTGCCATGATGTTAATGGACTAACCCTCTGAAACTGTAAGCAAGCTCCCAATTAAATGCTTTCTTTCATAAGAGTTGCCTTGGGCCAGGCAGTGGTGGCGCACGCCTTTAATCCCAGCACTTGGGAGGCAGAAGCAGGTGGATTTCTGAGTTCGAGGCCAGCCTGGTCTACAGAGTGAGTTCCAGGACAGCCAGGGCTACACAGAGAAACCCTGTCTCGAAAAACCAAAAAAAAAAAAAAAAAAAGAGTTGCCTTGGCCATGGTGTCTCTTCACAGCGATAGAAAAGTATTGGGACCATGTCGTCGTTCTTATCTAGCTTGCCCCTCCCCAACTTCTCACAGCGTCTGAATGGCATTTATTCATTTTGGTGAGTATTTTACTAATTCATTCTTTTTAATATGGAATAATTTAAGATATAAAGTGTAAAATTCAGAGGTTTTTAATATATGCAGAGTTGTAGCGACTGTATATATGTATATTATATATGTAAAGACAATATATATGTAAAATATATATATTCATATATATATATATATGAAACAAATAATTTTAGGACATTTTCATCAGCCAAATAGCTCCTGATCACTTCACTACTAACCTGTGTGTCTGTGTCTCTGTGTGTGTGTGTGTGTGTGTGTGTGTGTGTGTGTGTGTACTGACCTATTATGGACAATTCATGTAACTAGAATCATTCAATATGTTTTTCAATATGGAATTTTTTTACTTTTCATATTTTCAATTTGACTGACTTTTCAATTAGCTGAATGCTATTTAAATTTGTCTAAGGTGTAATATGGGCTAGTACCTCATTTCTTTTTATATTTAAATAATAGTCCACTATGGTTGTGTCACATTTTATTATTCACTCATCAGTTGATAAATACTTGAGTTATTTCTAATTCTTGGAATACTACAAAGAACTGTCTTTAAATTTTTGTATGATTGAATGCTATTATTTATCTTGATTATTAAGAGGTTTTTAAAATTTTGATAAAACCCAACCTATCTGGTTTTCTTTTTTTAGTTTATGTTTTTGATGCTATAGCTAAGAGACCATGGCATCCAGGTAGCGTTTATTTCTGTTTTTATTTTTCACATTTAGGTCTGTGACACATTTCGAGTTAATTTTTGTATCTAGTATATGGTAGAGTTTCAGATGCATCTTTTTTACCTGAAAACCCGTGGTCCCTGTGTGACCATTTGAAGGGAAAAAAATGTTCTCTACTGCTCCTTTGAATTTTCTTGGCAATTTTTTAAAAAGATCAAGTGACTATTGATAAAGGAATTAGTCAGTTCCGTTTGATTGCTAAGTAATATTTCATTATACGGATATACCACAATTTATTCATCTTTCTCTT
The DNA here is from genome assembly GCA_028551405.1 of Uromys caudimaculatus. NCBI lineage: Eukaryota > Metazoa > Chordata > Mammalia > Rodentia > Muridae > Uromys > Uromys caudimaculatus. The sequence continues at coordinate 27,433,894 of CM052717.1, read as the reverse complement.
AACAAATACTTGTGTCATTGCCAATTTAGGGCAATTAAAAAATAAGGATGCTGTGCCAGGAAGATGGTTCAGTGTTTAAAGTGCTTTCTGTACAAGTCTGTTGATAACCTCAGTTCAATCCCCATGCAAAGGTTAAAGGAGAGATCCGACTTTGCAAAGTTATCTTCTGACCAGGTATGTGTATAGCATCCTTACCTGCTGAACCATCTTGCCAGCTAGATACACACACGCATGCACGTGCGCGCACACACACGCACACCTTTTAAAAACCAACAAGAATGTAGCTGTCAATATGGTTCAGCAGGTAAGGATGCTATGAATATTCAGGGTTTGCTGTCATGAATAAATGTGTTATGAATACTCATGCATGTGTTTTTAGTGGACAAGTGACAGCCAGATGTACTAGAACTCTTTGGATAAACTAAACCAATAGGTTTGGCTATTGTGTATCTTTTTTGCTATTTCATTTCGTTCATGAGGTGTTATATAGAGCATTTCTCTGTATCTCTTGGCTGTTTAGAAATCATCTTGGTAGAACACTCGTTCTGGAGTCTCTTAGACAGGCATGGTGATGCTTGTCTACAATCCCAGCATGTGAGAGAGAGGCAAGAGGATCAGGAGTCAAGGCTAGTCTTGGCTGCATAGTAAATTCAAGGCCAGATTGAACTGCCATAAGACACCATTTCAAAATTTAAGAAAAAAAGAAAAAGAAAAAACTCCAATAACAACAATAGCCTTTCTCATTTTAAAATTTAATCTGCTTGATGTTCTTACTGACTTACAGAATTCTTTTTGCTGATTCTGGATATGAGTCCATTATCCAGATGTGTGTACTAAAACACAGTCTCTCTTCCCAACCCACTCTCTTGATCGTATCTTTTGATTAGCACGAGCTTGTTTAAGAACTTTCCCGCTTAGGTCTGTGGTCATCTTGAACTAATTAGTGTATATGGAGTGAGGTAGGAGTCAAATATCCTTTCTTTCCAGATGAGTAGCCAATTGCTCCAGCACCATTTGTTCAAAATATTATCCTTTCCTCGCTGAACTGTGCAGTGACTTTGCTGTAAATCAAGCTCCCGAGTTCTAGTTCTGGATTCTCTATTATATTCCTTTGGTATATCCATCTAGTCTGCTGCCAATACCACACTGTCTCAATTACTGACCCTCATAATGAACTTTGAAAGTTTGTAGGGTAAGTCTTCCAGCTTTGTTCTTCAGATTCATCTTGTCATTCTAGGCCTTTGCACATCCATAGACATCTTAGGAACAGCTTTCAGTTTGTGCGTGCACACACACACACAGAGACAGACACATACAGTAGCCCTTCTCCTAAGTCAAGCTTCCCTTTCGTGCTATTGGTGTTATTCTTATATATTTCTCATGAATGGTCGAGACTCATTATTTCACCCCCTTCCTTCCCTGTCCCCCCCATCTCCTGTTTCTCATCTCTGCCATCCCAAAACCAGAGCAGTTACAAGGACCACATTTCCTCTCATATCTTCTCCTTTTTCTATGGTCCTGAGTCATTTGGCAGAAGCCCTCAAGGTGTCTTTGACTCTTACCTCCCCTTCTTTACTATTCAAAACCTGTTTCACTGTGAGAACCAGGGACTAGTCTGTGGTTCAGATATGATCCAGGGGAAGGAAAGGGAACTAGCTGGGAGAGGTGAGCTATATTAGTTACTTTTCTTGTTGTCCTAACAAAATATTTGACAAAAGCCACTTAAAGGAGGAGGAGGGTTTTGGGTCAAACCAGAGTGTACAATCCATTGTTCCAAGGAAGGCATGGCTGGTCACATTGTATCCAGTCAGGAAGCAGAGAGAGATGAATGCTTGTGCTCAGCTCACTGTGGAGGCAGTAGACCATGCCAGGAAACTTGATAAGGTTAAGTGGGTTGGAAGCCCCAGAACCTCATATGAAAGGACAGTAGGAGCTTCACCTGTTTCTGACCAGGCCCCTGTCACATGACCACAGTCACAGCACCCCATGGAGAGAATCATGACAACCAGTCACTTAAGGGCAGTGCCCCAAGACCCTCCACATGCAGATAAGGCATCCCTAAGATCTCACACCAAGCCAATAGAAAGCATCTGCTGTCAGATTGTAAGATCCTATCCAGAAGGAATAAAGGTGTGTGAGAATTACTCTGTCACTCTGTCTGAGAGCATCTGTAACACTTCCTGAGGAAGTGGGCTCTCCCCCAAGCTTTCACTGCTAGAAGCTGGCCAGGCCCACCTGGTATGTCATAGCAGTGTCTCACAGTAGCAGCAGCTACAATCCGACTCCCTCTCCCCTTCACTTCAACACTTCCACTGGGCCAGAGCCCCTCCCGCCCCATATCTGCAGACACTGTCCAGTATACAGACTGTCTCATTTTGGTTGTCTGAAACCCCAGTCCAGGTGGTCACCCATACTGAGGCAGGTCTTTCCACCACAGTTAAACCTCTGCAAACACCCCCAGAGATATGTCTCAGAGGTGATTCTAGGTCACATCAAGCTGACAATCAAGATTGACTATCACAGGAAGAAAAAGGAAAGCTGTTTTGGAAAACAGGTACTCCTCTTTCCCTTCCCTTCCCTCTCCTCCCCCCTCCCCCTCCCCCTCCCCCTCCCCCTCCCCCTCCCCCTCTAGATGTTAACATTCCAGATGCCTGCCACAACTAGGACCATCTTATTAGCCTGAGGAAGATTTGAGAGCCCAAAACAGCAGAGCAGAAATGGAAAGAACCCAGATGTTGAATGTATTATTGCACTTTAGAGTCTTTCAGACTGAGGTCTACTCTGTTTTGAAGTCCCCAAATCTGTGAGATACAGATTTTTATATTATTTAATACGATGTTTTAGGTTAGACTGTCCTCTAACTCACTACTGGAACTGAGGATGCTGCTGAAGGCCTGGCCAGTCTGCCTGCATCTCACAAGTGCTAGGATTCCAGGTGTGCACCATCATGGCTCATTACTTATGCCATTTTAAATCAAGATTTGTTAAATGCCATTTTAAAAGATCTTGGTAACAGATCACACCATTGCAATCTCTCAGTGTCTCTCATTTGGGCTACTGCGCTGCTATATAATCTGTGGCTTCACCCCTAATCCAATGTCCTTGTTGGTGGGGAAGGGGTCAGTGTCTTGAGTAGCTTACCATCAAGCCCCAGGGATCAGTCTATGTCTACCTCCTCAGTGCTAGGATTACAGATACATGCCATATTGCCTCAGTTTTATTATGTGGGGTCTAGAGATCAATCTTCAGGTTTGTCCAGGATGCACTTAACCAGGTGAGGTGTCATGACAGCCGTAAGAGCATTCTTCTTAAAGAACCATTTATTTAATCATGTCCTTTTCTCTAGTCTAAACACATGTCGCTCTCATTGCCTGAAGAACAGGCTAGGCTCAGCATTTGCGGTTTTATGCAGCCCTGCCTTTCTTTACATCTTTTATGCTATAGATATACCGAAAGTGTTTCTCTCACGTCTCTCCTATGTTGTTCAAGCTGTCACTGCCTGGAACCCTCTGGCCTCACCTCCACCTGCCACATGTACTCTTCCTCTTGAAACTTGCCCTGCTTCTCCTGTGTCCACGCCCTGCAGAGTCATCTCTCCTCTCCTAAGCGTCTATGGTGACTATCACCGTCTACCTTGTGCAGATGCTATTTATACAGTGTAATCTCTTCTGCTACCAGTTCTGTTGAACAGCATTTCCTGGGAAGATGGAACGCATGGTATATTATGTACTTGAAATGTAGGCAGTGCAACTGTGGGTATGAATTCTAATTTGATTTAAGTAATCACAGATAGCTAGTGCTCACTGAATCAGAAAGCAGAAAACTACACTAACATGTTTTGAACGCTGAATGGAATTGTATCCAGTTTCCTGTAGCTACTACAGAGAATTCTTGGAAGACACAGTCTGCCCTTGTTTTCATTATAGTCTTGTGGCTAGAGATGACTATCTACCAACTCGATAAACAGAAATCATATACATAACAGAAATCAACTATATAAAGGCATTTCTAGTTATTTATGTTCCAAATCAAATAGGTTGAAAATGTTAGAAAACATACCCAGATAACCCAAACCTCCATTCTGTTTGTAGGGAGAAAATAAAAAGATGGATCGGCTCTCTGGAGCCCACTTATGCCTCCTCTTGCTGAGCTGAGGAAATCCCTAGGAGTTCAAGTCCTTCTATTTTGCTCTGTTACTGCTGTGTGTGGCTGAAGCCCAGGGCCTCACACAGGTGTGTGTTCTAACACTACAATGAACCTCCAGCCCAGGTTGGTTTTCTGAAAGTATTTGTTTTGTAATAATGTCAAACTTACCAGAAATTGCAAGATCTTTGGGGCTTAAATGATTTTGAGAATTGGACAGATGTTGCCTGATAAAGGCCAAGCTCACAACCAAAATTTCAAACATTTCCAGACACTACAAATGGCCCGGATTCATCAAGTTTGACTTTAAAAATGCCTCTGATTGACCAAGATTTAAAATCTGTCATCACTCTTTCTGTATGTGTATGGCAGATATGATGTATACATTCATAGAGATGGCATATAGAATATACATTTTTTTTCTGGGCCACTTGGGGGAAAGTTTTATACATTGTGTTCTTTTACCTCTTTAACAGCTTCAGTGTGTTTAAGATTATAATGCAGAACAAATTTCAGAAGGTTAAAGATAACATAATACTCACATCGTATCTGCAGTCCATACCCAACTTTACCCAATTATCCCAATACAAAATACTCTGTAACTTTTTCTTTTCCAGTAAGGGATCAACGTTGGGGCCCCATGTTGCATTAAGATGTTATGTTCTTAGCATCCTTAAATCTGGAATCTTTGTTTCTTACAAAGGCATTAGTTCTTTCATAGAATTTTCCTCTACATAGCTGTCTGAGGCTTTCTCTTCATTAGAAATCCAAATTTGGATTCATTAGAAATCTTCAAATTTGGGCAAGGATATACATTTACATCATCTCTTTCTTTACTCACACCCATTACATTTAAGTTTATATGGAAAATATATTTCTATTAAAATGTGTACATGTACGTTTCATTAAACAAATTTGAACAGAAACTATTTTTTACTTAACCCACTTCTATTTCAGCAGTATACGTTCGCATTGTGCCTCAGTTTAAGAGTAGTTTACTTAATAATTTATTCATCTAAAATCATTATACTGACAATGGAAATAATTCCTCCGAGAACTGCTGTATTAAGGTTCAATGACTTCTGTTACTGTGAATTAATGAAAATAGCATCTACTATGTGAATTATAATTTACTTTTACTTCCCACACACAAAAAGATACTTTTTCAAAGTATATACTTTTACTTTCTTAATGTCATCTCCAACCGAGAGAAAAATTTAAAAGTTCCAATGTTGTAAATCATTAGCACTCTGATTTCTGAAGGCCTAACAGTTTTTAATTGGAGCTAAACTCCAATATTTCAGGTATTTTTTTAAAACTGAGTGTGAAAAAGGAAGTGAAAGGGTTATATTTAAGTATTTTAAAAAGAGGCTTTAAAAACAATAAACTTCTGCACCTATGGAGCTCATACTGATAATAGAATAATAAAAATAGTCCTTCGGGATTTTTCTCGGTAGTATGAATTTCTTCAAGGAAGAAACTGGCAGCGATATGCACACTTTGGACAGGGTCAGGAAAAAAAAGCTTTTTTTTTTTTTTTTTTTTTTGGCCATATGAAATCGCCAAGATTTTTAAATAAATATTTTATATTGTGTGCAATGTCTGAACGTTGACCACCACCATCCCGAGGAAAACGAAACATCTTTAAGAAGATAGAAACCGAAGTGTTTCCCCTCTCCCCTCGAAGCTAAAGTGTCTCTGGCTCTGCTTCTAGGGCTTCTAGGAACAGGCAGTTAAAACCGAAACAACTCCCCGGTATTTTTTAGATCACTTTCTCTCCAGCCCCCCACTGCGGCTCAAGGAAAGTTAAGCGCCCGAGCCAAACTCCGCTCGTGTCCCGCGGCTTCCAGGACGCGTCCCGCACCGCCCGGGCTCCGTCCGTCCCGCGGTCCCTCCCGGGTCACCCGGTAGCTCGCGGCCTCCGCGCGGCCGGGCTCCAAGGGGGTGTGTCCGGCTCGCAGGCCCGCAGGCCCCACAGGCCCGACGCTCGCCTCCGTCGCAGGCCCACCTGCCCCGCGGCCCGCCAGGGCCTGCAGGGTCCCGCCCGTCACCCCGAGCGGGGCCGCCGGCTCGCACCGCTCGCACAGCCCGCCACCCGCTTCCGGACCCGCGAGCCCCTCGGCGGCGCGCGCAGGGGTCGGCGCTCAGTTCCTCTCCCTCCCTCCTTCCCTCCCTCCTTCCCTCCCTCCAACGCGACGGGTCCGAGCGTGAGGGAACCGCACTGTTCTCCTCAGCCCGCGCCGGGACGCATCCCCTCCAGCCACGGCGAGACGGGCGTGGGGACGGCGGGTGCCGGAGGTGGGGCGTAGACAGAGCATCCCCGCCACCCGGCGGAGAGAAGCCTCGTCACGGCCGCCGCCTCAGATCTCGCGGTGTTTGCCGGCCGCCGCGCCGCCATATTGTGTGGCCGTATTTTGATGCGGACTGGGCTGGCGGAGCCGCGGCGCGAGCGAGCGAGAGCTGGGGGGGTGGGGGGAGGGCAGGCGAGCGGCCGGGGGGTGGGGGCGGAGGGAGGCAGGGCGGCCGTGCGAGCCGGAGCCGAGCAGCGGGCCGCGGCGACGCCGCCCGGGCCATCGCTTTGATCCGCGGCAGGCGCCGGCGGCGGGGCGCCCCAGGCCGACCCCCTCCCCTCCCCCTCAGCCGCGAGTGGCGGCGGCAGCGGACGGAGGGAGTTGGCGGCGGCGGCGGCCGGGCGGAGGGGGCTGAGCGGGGAGGGAGGAAGGGAGGGCTGAGGTGTCCCCCCTGCCGGGTGGAATCGGCGCTGGCGGCGGCCGTGGTGACGGAGGCGGCAGCGGCGGCGACGACGGGGGAGACGGCTGCCCAAGTGGGAGAGGCGGCGGCGGCGGACGAGGAGGAGGGGGAAGCCGCGGCGGCGGCGAAGGGTAAGCGGACGGCGCTGCGGGGCCTCGGCGGGATCCCCAGCCCGGCTCTCCGCTACTGCACTGGGTCGGGGACCGGCTCTGCCCGGCGCGCAAGGCCCTAGTGGGGCGTCCGCGCCTTCCTCGCCTTCGTCCCCGCTCCGCCTGGGTGCTGCTCGCGGTGGCGAGGCGCAGGGAGGCCCCCCAAGTTCTGCAGGGAGGGTGGGGGCGGGGAGCCTGGGGCCTGGCCTGGGCTCCGGGGCGTCGGGGGAGGGGGACCGGGCCTGCCCTGGAGCCCAGCGCCGGAGGGGGGGGGTGCCTTGCCCCCGGCCCGCCCCCAGGCCTATGATCTGGAAGTGGGAGGGAGGGAACCAGACGCCTTTGGGGGAACCCAGGTCTGGATAACGATGACTTTGGGGGCCCGCGAGTTAAGGGAGAGCCGGGGAAGTTAAGTGCAGGGTAAAGAGGAAGCACCTCGCTCCCTTTCCTTTCTGATTTTCCTTTTCTGCAGACTTCCTCGAAATGGGCAGCGCGCCCCGCTGTGAATAGATGGCCCCCTAAGAGTCCACAGGACTATTCTGATTTTCTTGACGGATTCACCAGACCGACCACGAGATAGTGGTTGAAAGCGGGAGGCTTAACGAGGGTCTCTGGGCGTTGCTGACAGGTGACAGGTGGATCTGTCTGTTGCTGATGCTGTAGAATTGTTAGCTCCGAGTTGTAGACCGAAAGTGTCAGGGATCGTGTGAGTTTGTATTTACGTGTTTGGCCAAGTTTCATTCCATATATAGTATATTTGAGATGCTAAGTTTCCATTCAAGTCAGCTTAATTGTTACAGAGGAATTCTTCAAATGTTTCTGATAAGAGGGGTTTCCAGGAGAGTGGAGGAGATTTGCAGCCACATGGAGCTTTATTCTAGTCTCGTGAAGTTCGAGCTCCAAAAGCACTGCAGGCTGAAGGTAGATGGGTTTTTTTTTTTTGTTCATTGGAAAGTTCTTGGACACAAACGCAGTATTCCAGGCAACAGCCAGGCACTCTGGCTTTGCATCCATTTTGTCAGTTCTGGGTAAGTTAGGAATGTGCCAAATCTTACGGTTAGGTTGATTGTCATTTTATAAAAGGAATTAGTTTGGGTCCTAGCATACTCAAGATGTTGCTCATTATGCAGGGTCAGATTTTGCCAGGAATTTCACTGGGTTTAGATGAGGTTTTGGTTTGGGGTTTTTTTTTGGGGGGGGGTGTTGTTTGTTTGTTTTTGCTTTTAGTTATCACTATTTATCACACTTGGTTCAGCAAGAGTTTTGACACCTTGTCAAAAACACCCTTAATGTCTTTGTAAAGGTGAATCCATGATTACTTTTAAACTACACAATTTGAAACCATACGTATTTCTAATAAATGAGCAATTGCTTTTTCTTTTACTATATGCTTTACCTAGCTCCTTTAATTTGAATCCTTAGGGGAAATGTTCAGATTCATGAGTTGAGCTAGTAGCCAGATAGTCCAGGAAGGATTCTGTAGTTTTTAAAAACGTGTGTGGAATGAATATGTTGAATGGTGGTACTATCTGTGTATTAGCAGGAAATAGAACAAAAATTCCAGTGATTCAGAACCTCTGCTTGCCCCTTACACCAGTGTGTAATAGAGAGTGCTTTATGTTTTCAGTCTTAAAGAATCAAACTGAAAGTTGAATATGGTAATTATTATGTTATCCACTGAATATAGGCCAACACTTCAACTTCTTTTTCTTTCATCACAGCTTTTTCTAAGTTAGAAATGGTTTCCAAAGGACACTGGGAAATATCACTATTCAAAATGTTCTCTGTGACCTCTCATAATAGAACCTGTGTTTGTATAATTCATTAATAAGTAGATGAAATGATCAAAGGTGCAAATGATAGTGCTTCTCGAGCAAATTCTAAGTCAACCCCACCTGATTGAAGGAGCCACCTGATTTTAATACTCTGTGAAAAGAAACGCTTGGCTTTAGCTAAGGATATGTAAGATGTATAGTTACGACACCTATTAAAATGAGGCAAATTCTGCATAGTTAGGTGGGCACTGCCCAGACTCCCAGTTATGTCCATATTGAGTGTTTTATACTCTGGCAAAGATCTTAACATGATTAGTTTTGTGCCTTGACAGAAATATAAGCTTTATTCTGCTTTTATGTAAGGAAAATTCCCAAAGAACTGGTTAGAAATCAGTGAGCCCCCTTCATTTTGAGAACTAAGCATAAGGTCTAACATAGATCCCTTGAGTTTATGTGTGATAGAAAGGCTTCTGTAGGATGACTGTTCTAAAACTGAACTTACAGACACATACACACTAAATGCTTTAGTTTTATGAATATCAGATACTTTAGAAAAGACGTTTTGCCTTCCTATCTTTTAAAAAAAGTACCTGGAAATATTTATAATACAGATTATAAATCATAGATTAAAGTTTTAAATTTTATTATATCTCTGCTTGGCTAAATTCACGTGCCCCAGAGAACAGCAGTAATGCTTTTTGTTTTGATTGACTTAATGCTGTCTTTTTAAATAAGAGCTCTTTAAAATCAGGATTATGCAATAATAGAGACAGGTGTGATGATCCATGCACTGCACAAATAGGAAGATGCTAGCAGAGGGCTGGATGAACAGTTTGCAGGAATATGGGAATGTGGGTAGTAGATGCCTGCCAAGTACAGGAACGTGACTGCTGGACTGCATTAAGGAGATTTCTTCCTTTTGATGGGTGCTCACAAGCTGTGTGTGTCTTCACTTGGCACCGTATTCAGATGGTAAGAAACTTGGAGATAATGCAGTTAAATGAAAATTAAATATATTTTCTCATTATTGACCTCTGGCTTATGTTCCCCTAAGTATTTACCAGTATTTTAATGTTTTATGTCTTAATTATTCTGACCCTTAAAAAGTCAAGAACACACACACACACTTACTCGGAAAGGCAAAATCACTAAGTACTCTCGGAGTTGCTAGGTACTGTGCATTCTCCTTGGCTAATCACTAAACTCAGCTGTGAGCTTGGTAACAGAGGCCAGAATTAAGGGGAAGGCTCTGTCTTCCGTTTCTGAGTACCCTCATCTCAAAACAGCCTGTTTATTATGGCGGTGCTTTACCCACATTCGTCCTTCTAGTTTTGTTTTTTAAAGGAAATGGGAGGGAAATTACATATTTCACTTACATTTTCTTGACTCTGAGAATTGTAAGCTGACAAGTTGATGTTTGAAGATTTCTGTAGAAAATTTTTAGGTTTTGCCAGTTTAAAAGTATATTAATCCCAGCACTTGGGAGGCAGAGGCAGGTGGATTTCTGAGTTCGAGGCCAGCCTGGTCTACAGAGTGAGTTCCAGGACAGCCAGGGCTACACAGAGAAACCCTGTCTCGAAAAACCAAAAAAAAGTATATTAATTCAAAACTTAATTTATGTAGATCCTTACCTCCATCTTCCAATGGTGTTTGATAAATAAGGTTTTGCTGAATGTAACTAGTTTATTGACCTCATTCGTTTGTTTGTTTATTTGTATGAGATGGGGTCTTGACTTGAGCGCTGGCCTCAGCCTCCTAATGCAGTGCTCACAGGTGTGTCCTTGCCCCCTTTCATATCAATCATCAGTTCCATTTCAGAGTTTTTACTGTACACGTAGTGTCCTGCTCAGTAAAGAGAGCAGTGCTACTGGGTACCAAGTTTTCATTCACTTCTCAAGTTTTTATTAAGCACCACTAGTAGTGTCTGGGACACCTAGATCCTGGAGATGCAGTACTGAACACAGACAAAATTGTCTGTTCTCATATAGTTTATATGTTAGCAGTAGACGACGTAATAAATGAGTAAAATGTGTTTGGGAGAAACACAAGGAAAGAAAACAGGAAAGCTGAGCAGTGGACGTTGTTTGATCTGAGATCTGCAGTGAGTACCAGTCTGGATTTCAGAACATAGAACTGTCCAGTGACATTTTTTTCTTAGACCAAGAATATCCTTTATAACTTGGAAACAAAATTTTATTTGTTTTGCTTCAGAATTACAAATTGTTACAGAATTTCAATTAGTAGGGAATTCCTATTCTTAGTACTTTAGAAAGCTACTTTGTGACTCAGTAGAAAATTCTAGAATTTATCACCCTTGCTTGAACCCTAGTTTTGGCCACCTTCTACTTTGCCACTTGATTTAGAACCAGTTAGGATTTCTTAGCTTCTCTGAGCCTATTTTCTAATCTGTAAAATAAATTGGCTAAGGTTTCTTCTGATTAAGTGATAACTTATACAAGTTATATGCAATAATGTGGATAAATTGTGCCATTTTTGTTTGCTGCCTTTCTGGAGCTCTGCAAAATAAACATGGCCGAGTTGGTAACTGCAGCAAGTTCTACCAGCACTATGTGGACATTGCTAAATGCACATTTCATTTGACTACTTAGAGCAGCCTCACCTGTAGTATAATGCTTAAGAGCTGTCTGTCACTGGTGCTTTCTGGAGAGTTGGTTTGTGTCATATCTAGTCTAACACAGAAGGACCATTACAACTTTCTGGTGAAGGAGCATTGTGGGCCTGTCATTAGCTTGATAAGCTGGGTCTTAAACACTTTGACAAGTGGACATTGAGAACTGAATAAAACGCCGGTTTACGAAGATACGAAGAGACCTGTAGCACAGCACATGCACGGCACATAGAACCCCGCCTTCGTTGTGTAAACAAGAGTATTTCATGCACTTTACAGAGTATTAAGGAAACCATTCACAAAGGTGAAATGTGCAACTTGTGAATGCGATTTTGAAGAAAAACACACTAGCCATTCAACTTCAAATGTCTGTAACACCGGGAGAGGACTACATTGAGCTCCTCAGGCAGATAGAGCGTGGCTTCCTTTCCTCTCTGCCTTCCTCACGTGTTGGGGAGGGCATAGCCTGGAGTCGGGTTCAGCAGGCCGTATGCTGAGTGCTTTGTAATGGTTGGCTTTTGTTCTACCACTGTTTTTTGTGTGTTTTCAAGAGAGGTTCTCAAAAACCTGTGCTGAACGACTGGCTTCGAACATATAAGAGATCTGCCTGCCTCTGCCACCAGAGTGCTAGGATTAAAGGCATGCTCTGTCCTGTCCTGCAGCACTACTCTTTGTTAGTAAACTCCCATGTCTGAAAGGTTGTGGGTTACACTAGACTTAAGGTTTTGAGTGTGTGAGTTTTGTTTTCTTTTGAGGAAAGAGATTTGCCATGTACCCTAAGCTGGCCTAGAGCTCACTGCCGTCCTTCTACTTCTCCAATGCTGTGGTATAGATATAAGCCTGGCTGAGCTTCTAGTCTTAAGCATAGCCTAAATTGTTAGGTAAAATCTTAAAACTCATGGTGATTTTGTTAAGTCTAGTAAAACTTTTGAGAAAGAATCCTAGAAATCTAAAGCAATGGATTAATTATATTGGCAGCTAGGCAGTTGGTTATTAACTCTTACATTGTTGACATGAACATAAAGTGGGGTGACAGTATCTGCTCCAGCCTGGAGAACCGAACTCAGTGCATGCTAAGCAACGGTCTACCATTAAGGTAGCACCCCAATCTTTTCTTTGTTTTTTTGTTTTGGGACAAGGTCTAGCTAAGTTGTCCAGACTGACCTCTTCTTAACTTGTACTTCTGCCTTAGCCTTCAAAGTACCTGGAGTCACAGACATGTGCTACCACACCCTGTGGGATATAGCAGCTTTTAAAGACAAAACAGAAAAATAATTCATGTATAATTATATACCTTAATTAACTTAAAGGTCGTTTATTTACTCCCTTTAAGGCAGTTGATCTGCACTCACTTTATGAACCAAATGGCCTTTATGAACTAATTGCTTCCATCTTTGACATGAGAATATTGGTATTTGCACAGAAAGGGGAAAACATCCAGCACTCTCTTTAGCAGTGACCATTCTCTATGTTTAAATGTTAACACTGGTCGACTTTCTCCTGATGCAGACTGTCCTTTACCTAGTGAATAATGATTCTAGATTTCCTAAAATTTAACAGCTGAACAGGCCAAAAATCCTTGAGCCATTTACACAAAAGTATTTCTTGAATTACAGAAAGGAAGGAAGGAAGGAAGAAAGAAAGAAAGAGCCGGGCAGTGGTGGCGCACACCTTTAATCCCAGCACTCGGGAGGCAGAGGCAGGCGGATTTCTGAGTTCGAGGACAGCCTGGTCTACAGAGTGAGTTCCAGGACAGCCAGGGCTATACAGAGAAACCCTGTCTTGAAAAACCAAAAAAAAGAAAGAAAGAAATATAGATAGATAGATCAATCAGTTGATCACTGGGCCAGAGAGATGGCTCAGCAAGTAAAATTGCCTATAGCCAAGCCTGACAACCTGAGTTTGAGCCCATGGACCACCATGGTAGGAGGAACCTAATCCTACATATTGTCTCAGACCTTCACACATATCATGGTAGGTACATGCACTCACAGACATACCCAATAGTATAAAAGCAACCAAAACAGCCCTCACAAAGCGTGTACTTGCTGTCTGTTGAAATTTGGCACACTGTGGTCTTATTTGGGAAATAAATGAAGTGGCAGTTGAGTATCTGTGGTTCTGTTGTTGCTTGTCTGCTAATGAACTGTGGAGAGAGCTCCCGGGGCTCCAGGAAGAAAGTCTGATTTACAGACAGGTCCAGCAGAGGAGAGAGGAAGTAATGTAAGAATATGTACTCTAATACTTGCCTTATTAAAGAACTTGGCATTCTTGTTTCATTTAAGGAACAAAACAAAAAAAAAGCGACTAAATTAAGGCCTTCTAGTTGAAATCCCAGAAGCTAAATACTAATGTAGGGATGGGAAGGCCCGTGGAGGAAAACGAAGGGGAGGTGAGAATGTAAAGAAATCTGAGTTTAGAAGAACTGTATGAACGCTGATGATTATTAAGAGAGTTATTCAAAGGCATGGGTCCATTAGAGAGTAATCTTGATGACTGAATTCTTCTAGTTTGTTAACTGAGGCATTGAGACTATAATTTTGAGTGTTTGCATTTTATTCACATGTATTTGCATTAATGACTTTTCACTTGACCTTTTATGTATTAGTGCTAACTTTATAGTGTTAGCAGGATTGAGCATACCATGTTGGCTTCCTGTTTGTTAAGTTGTGTGATCCAAAGATACTGCTGGTCGTGTCAGTGCCCAGGCTCTTGGCAGCTCTGCAGGGTGATTTTTTTTTTTTTTTTATGATTTATCAGTGAGAGAAAATACTTTGGAATAGAAATAACAATTTCATCTGAACAGTTTGATCTTGCAGAACTAGTCAGGGAGTTTTTTAGGCAGAGAAACCATTGAAGTCTGAATCCTAATGAGCTGAGGTTACAGGTGTAGAAAATTAGGTCACCTGACTTATTCCTCTCAGAAACTTACTCCTCTCAGAAAATTAGGTCACTCAGACTTATTCCTCTCAGAAGCTTTTGAGTTTGTCAGATTGTCTGTGTTGTAGCAATTAAATACCTTAATTTCAGTGTGTTGGAGGTTTAATTAAAAGAGATCTGGCTTTAAAATCACCTGAGTCTAATTTCAGATTACTCGGAGGTAGTAAATACTGTTGTTTAACTGTTATCACTGGAGCTCCGTGGCTGTTACCATCCAGACTTTTTAAAAGACTTTTTTTCTTTTGTATTTTGTGTGTCTGGATGTATACACAAGACTTCTCTTACAGAATGAATATTGTGTTGTCTTATTTACACAGTGATCGTAACTATAGTTTCTGTATTTCTTATATTACCTAGCACAGTATCTACCTGGGGCCTAGTTGGTGTCAGTGAGTAGTAGCACCAAAAATGTAAAGTGAATCCTGTACTTTTTAAAAACTCAACTGTACATAAAGCCTCTTGTATAGATATATATTTGCTTCCATATTCTTTTTTTGGTTATAAGTCTAGTCCTTCTAAAGGGGGAATCATCTTTCCAGCACTACTTTATTCTTAATATTCTGTAGACTATCTGTGTCTTGTTTTTATTTTATACTAACATTTATGGGTTATAGGTTTCTATTAGTGCTTATCATAAGTAGATATCGTTATAGAGATGTAGGCAGTACAGGCACAGTTTTGATTAAAAAATTTTTTTAGAAATATCTGTAATCCTAGTCCTGGGGGTGGAGGCCTGAGGATGCAGAAGTTCAAGTTCAAGGTCACCCTTAGCTTTAGGGTGAGTTTGAGTCCAGCTTGGAATACGTAAGACTGTCTCAAGGGACAAAAACCATTCAGAACAGATGACATGTTCAGTTTAAAGCCGCCGAGCACAAGCATACTCTGTGTATACGCTGAGGGTAACTGTTGGTGTTCACTCTGTGACTGGCATGTAGCATAGTTATACTCGAATTAAGTACTGCTCTGCGATCTTCCTGATGATTTCCCAGAAAATGGAAAAATAAATACAAGTGGAAATGGGGATTTCAAAAGAAAATTCCCACTTCCACATATGGTGATTCTGCTTTTTTACATATAAAAGTATACTTGCACACTTAAAGATTTTCAAGCTGAAGTGATTGGTTGGCCTGAGTGAGACATCCTCATTCTCTTCATGAGGTTTTCCACTCATGAACAGTGACATAGATTTGGAAGATGACTGTCATATACCATGTCGCAGTTTTGAAGTGGAACAAGAAGTACCTTTGGAGAAAGATATCTGGTCCATGGTAAAACTGAGCTAGTGAGCTTATAACTAAACCTAGGTATAATAATCAGGATTTCAATGTGTTTATAGTGTCACATGATTAAAGGAACCAGAAGACACTTCAGGTCTTATTTGCTTCAGTTTCACACCTGTGCAAAGTAATCTTGGAGTTCTTCCATGGTGTCTCATTCCTACAGGTTTTTAAAAAATATGTTCCCCATAGATGTCTTGCAACTCCTTATATGGTGACTAATTCAGGAGTTTTGGATTCCTGCTGTGCATCAGGTACTTACTAGGTGAAAGGGATGGACAGATCACTAAAATGTCATTCTTGTTCTAGAGACGGTTGCAGAAGAATGTGATATATTCTGACAAATGCTATAACCGGCTTAGACAAGCCCTTTCAGAATCTACTGGAGGGTATGTCTGATTCAGTAGGCATTAAAACAGCCCGACATAAGAGAGAGTGCACTTAATTTCAGAGTTAGAAAGACAAGGACTGAGAGTAGAGATTTCATTTCATATAGAAAAGGTATGCCTTAAACATGGAGGTAGGAAGGTTGATAAATTGTGTCGATTCCATGATACATTAAGTTCTAATGGTTCCCAAGATGGAAATCAGGGAGAAGACAGGGTATGAAGGTATGAAGGTGTCTCTGTAAAGAAGACGTTGACTTTGTCTTGTTGCTGATGGAATACAAGTACGAAACATTTTTAAAAGACTGGCTACAGTGGGGAGAATGCTTTAGGTGAGTGCTGTATTGGGGGAAAAGGCTTTGTGCTGTTTTAGAGTTGACAGGGATCAGAATTCAGGCTGTGAAATTAAGGAATGAGGTTGGTAATGGACTTGAGGAGGGAAAATTGAGTGTGAAGTAGAGATGAGGATCACATATTCCTGGATTGAGTTCCTGGTGATCCTGACAACATTCATCAATACAGAGCAGACCAAGGGAACAATGAAGTTTGGAAGTTGTTTGAGTTTTGAGTAATGGTTTTAAAACTCCTTTGTAGGAGAAAAAGGCATGATTTCTATTTACATTGAAGAAAACAGATTTTTGGGTAGGTAGTATTTGAGCAGGTATTTGAATATGAAACGATGAAGGTAAGTGCTTCCAAATACGCAGAGCCCAGTGCGTGGGAGCCTGTTTGCTATCTTCAGCAGCTGGAAGGCCTCGGGGGCCTGAGGGAGGGGGTGGGAAAATAGGAAATGATATCTAAGTGTGTACATTCCCTGTGGGGCTTTTGATTGTGGTAAGACTAGATTTTACCCAAAATGAGCTAGGAAGCCCACAAGAGTCTTAAGATAAAACTTAATTTGCATTTTCTTTACGCCTTAGAACATGGTTTATTATTGGGTATTTGTATATATGTCTTTCTATAACGTGTGTAGATTTAGGTAGTCATCATAGTTAGACTGATGTCAGAGTCAAACCTTTTAATCATCATTAGGAGCCTTTTTTGTCTTCTTCCTTTAGAGTCTAACCATTTCCTTCAGCCTTCACCCCTGACAAATACCAGTTTGTTCCCTGACAACACTGGTTTTATCACTGAGAGTTGCATAAGTGGAGTCATGCATTATGTTACCTTTTGAGAGTAGCTTTTTATTTTGACTCTATCTAATACCCTTGATCTATGCACATTGTTATATGAATCAGTATTCATTCCTTGTTAATACCAAAAAGCATTGTTGGGATGTACTATAATTTTCTAAAACATTCATTAGTTTGAAGGACTTTGGGGTCTCCAGTTTGACATTATGAAAATAAAGCTGGGAGTTGTGTGTTGGGTATGCACGTGAGTGCACCAAGGTAGGAAGTGGTGAGTCAGTCAGGTTCTTCTCACTTAAGTGGAGGATTCCTAGGTTTCCTCACTATTCTCTGTGTTGCTGGACAGAAGTACCACTTTCTACAAAAGACACCTTGCCTATTTCAACAGAAAAGACTAATGATTGGAAAAGGTTTTTTGTTTCTTGAAAGTAGCCATATTTTGTATAGTTACTTGAGTGGACAGGTCACTATTATTCTCACTAACAACAAATGAAATGTGGCCATCAGGACAGAGAAGTGTACCGAATAGTATATGTTAGTCACAACATGGCATAGAAAATCAGTGTTCCTCCTAGGCCTCAGAGATGGGGCATATCAGTATGTGAGAGGACAGGGGCACTCAGATACGGATGTAAGGGCAAGTGGGCTGGGCACAAGGAATGGGAGGGGGAAGCAGTCATTAAGGCTTTTAACATTGAGTTTGTGTATGAGATACAACACAACTCCCAGCCTAATTTTTATAGCCCCAGATTAGAGAATCCAAAATCCTTCAGATTAGTATATGATTAGACTGTAGTATCCAACAACAGTATAGTTTCAGCATTAACAAGGAATGAATTACTGGTACATATAACAGTTTTGTTGGATTAAGGGAATTAGAAAAAGCATAGAATAGATGATTCTTCTTTGACAACTGTTTGGTATGAGCTCCTTTCCAAATCATGTTTTGTTTCCTTTAGTTTCCAAAAGTAAAGATTGTTGATTGGTTGGCTAGATGGCTGTTTTGCTGGCTTTCTACGGTTATTGTGCCAACTTACATTGCACTTTGAAATATACAAGAATCTAGTTTTTCTGTGTTTTCACCAGCACTTAGTATTGTCAATGTTTTCATCTCAGCCAGTCTAATAGGTAATATCTCACTGTAGCTTAATTTGTATTTCCCTAATAACTAGCTATGTAAATATGTTTCCATGTGCTTCTTTGCTACTGATGTAACCTCGGTGGTGTGGTGCCCATATTCTATATATATTCTATATTCTTTTACTGAGTTTAGTGATTTATTTATGCCATCTAGATCAAAGTCTCTTGTTTAGTGAGTTGCAAATTTTCTCCTAGCGTGTGACTTCTCTATCCTCTTAACAGTGTCTTTTACATAGAAGCTGTTTGTTTGTTTGTTTTTTATTTTGGTGATGTCTATTATTTCTATACATTTTATCTTCTATGGATTGTTCCTTTTTTGCTAATTCTAAGAACTCATCTGTTCTCAAAGATTTTTTTACCTATTATAAAAGTTTTCTAAAAGGTTTGAATGTGTTATACAGAGACATATCATCTATTTTGACTTAATTTTTATATTAAGGTCTGATGTTTGGGTTGAATATTTTTGGCTTGAGAATAAATTGAATTAGCCGGGCAGTGGTGGCGCACGCCTTTAATCCCAGCACTTGGGAGGCAGAGGCAGGTGGATTTCTGAGTTCGAGGCCAGCCTGGTCTACAGAGTGAGTTCCAGGACAGCCAGGGCTACATAGAGAAACCCTGTCTCAAAAAACCAAAAAAAGAAAAAAAAAAAAAAATTGAATTGCTTTTACAACTTTGACAAAAGTCACATGGCTGTAATCGGAAGGATCCATCTCTGGATTTTCTCTTCCTTTATTCTTTGGATCTGTCCTTCCCACTAGTATTACACTATCTTGATTGCTGTAACTACATGGTAAATTGTCAAACTTCTCTAACTTTATTGTTTTTAATTGTTTTGGTTATTCTGTTTCCTTTTCATAGTATAAAAAGTATCACTGGGATTTGGGCAGGAATTATACTACACTCGTAGGTCAGTTTTGAAGAAAAATTTACGTTCTTATTTTATTAACTCAGTCCATGAACATAGTATCTTTCTCTGCTTACTTAGTTTATTTCTTTCCTCAGTATTTGGTAGTTTCCAGCATACAAATCATACACATTTTTGTAGATTTATACCTAGGTCTTCAGCAGTTCCAAGTGGCTATTATGTTTTAAAATTTGCCTTTTAATTGTTCATTGTTAACACATGCCAATATAGTTGATTTCTGGGGATACACATTGTGTTCTGAGACTTTGAACGCTGTTTAAATAGGTTCTGTGAGTTTTCAGTGTGCTCGTGAGCAGTCTTATTTTCATTCCTTTTCAGTTTATGTGCCTTTTCTTTCTTTTCTTGCCTTACAGTTCTTTTTAGCTATTTTAAGATCTCAAGATGCATTCAGTTTTTGATCACGAGGGATATGTTGGCTGAATGGTTTTGTAGGTGCTACTTATCAGTTTCCTTTCTAGTTCTAGTTGATTAAAATGTTTTATCATGATTTGGTCTTGGACAATGTCAAGTACTTTTTATACATCATTAACTGATTATATGGTCTTTAAACAGGTAACTTCCTTTTGAAAACATTATTCTGCAGTGTATGAATTAGATTATGAAAACAGAACAAAAATGTGAACAAAGCAAATGATTGAAAAAAATCACTGAAATGATTGCCATGACCCAGATGAGAGGCAATAGTGACTGGAACCAGGGTAACAACAGTAACGGGTGAGAAAGGGTGGGATTTTGGATGTGTTTCAAGCCCTGTGTGGGCAGGAACTGCTGATGAATCGTATGTGAGGCATGAAAGGGAATTGAGGAATGACTCCCAATGGGTTTGGCCAAAGCAGTTGGAAGCAAGGAACTGCTGGTGACTGCGTTGGGAAGAGGGGGGAAATGGCACGTTAAAACCGGGCTAGGCAGTCAGGAGCTTGCTTCTGAACACATGAGCTCTGAAATGCCTTCTAGACTGAGAAGTCATTGGAAGATCAAGTAGGCAATTCATTCAATATTTGAAATGGAATTTAGACATGAGATTGAGGCTAGAAGTAAAAGCTTATCAGTTGAGGAAATATAGATTTGTAATGAATTGTAATTCCTTTCTGTTTAGTACACTTAGTGTAGTAGCAAAGTAAAGTTTGTGAAAGTATGGATTGGTTCTATTTATCAACAAACAGTTGAATATCTGATGTTAAGGACACTAGAAATTGGGAGATTATTTTGAGGATGGATATTTTAAAAATTACATTTATTTTGAACCATACTTATTTGGTAGATGGGTGGTTCTAATATTAGTCATCTAATAATAGTTCTTTACTAATAATTCAGAGCTTTGTCCAAGCCTTTATAAAGTGAAGTAGTCCTGTGAGTATTTTGAAGAGCTTGACATGGTTAAGTCCTGAGATGGTATTCTCTGACAGCATTTCTTGTCCATAAACCATCCAGAGAGACAATGAAACCGGGATGTGCAGTAGCTGACAAGGAGAGACGCAGCTCAGAGTCCTCAGCTGGTGAAAGGAAAGCATGAGCCTTGGGCACATCTTCTGGGTCCCACTCAGATTTGCTTTACACTTAACGTCTGGAAAATAGTTTTAAAGCATTATCACTTTTTTCTGCTGTAACTGATCGTTAGCTCTAATGATACTTTCTTATTGGTGATTTCTATATGGCTAATATTGCTTTATTTATTTGTAGGGTTTACCAACTTGTTATAATTGTCTTAATTTTTCAGTATTTTGTACTAAGTTGTTTTAAACATTTTCTTTTGGAAAAAGGCAAGCTCATTGGGCATACTGTGAGGATACAGCAGGCATGGCAGGCTGCCTGTCCCAGTAGTCCTTTAACATCTAATACAATGCTCTAGCACATAGGCAATTCGTAAATATTTGTGAATGAATGATGCATATAGCCTACCAAGGTTTAAAACTAGTACACTTACTTGACTTTGAAAACAAATGCATTTAAGAGCCCAGGTTACACTTGGGTATCTTTGTCAGTTATTATACTTATAAAACATTTACATAAAATTCTTTTTCACTGTGAGTTTTATAAGAAAAACACTGTGAACCTTTACTGTTCTATTGTACATTTAAATAGCAGGAAAGTATGTCATTTTAAAGTACTGTTTGTGCATGGGTGTAAATGATATGTGGCCAGAGGAATGCTTCCTGTGAGTAAGGAGCCTGTCCGCTATGGTTTTGAGAAGATCTCTCACTGGCCTGAAGTTTACCAAGTCAGCTAAGCTGGTTGGACATAAAGCCCAAAGGATACACTTTCTCTACGCCCTAAAGCCTGGGATTGTACAGGTCACCACACCTGGCTTTTTAAAAAGTATCTGCACTGTGGGTCAGACTCAGGTCCCTCCAAATGAGCTATCGACTAGCACTGAAGTATTTTTATTTCCAGATGCTTAGTATGTGTATGGAGTATCCCTATAGACTTATATACAGATAAGTACAATCAGTCTTTGACAAACTAATAGGGTGTATATGATGCTCTGATATTGTTGACACCAATAAGATTACGTAGTGACCTAGTTTAAACACCGTGAATAAGAGAAATAACTATATAACAACAGCTTGTATTTATTCTAATGATGTAAATGAAACAATCCGTGCTCGCCTGAACCAAGGACCTGTTTTACATGATTACTGCAGCATCAATTGAGCAAGCACATTATAAATCATTTGGCCCAGTACCTGACACTTACTGTTATCAAAGCTTTACATTTTCTCTTTTCATTTGGCCTTCTTGGTACCTTTTTTTTTTCTAAATAGCATCTTATTTTATAGCCTAAGCTGGCCTTGGATTTTACAAGTGTTGAAATACAGGGATGAACAGGTACAATGAGCTTGATGCCAGTTCTTTTGTGATTTCATGTAGCTAACTGTCTTAGGGTTTCCGTTGCTGTGAACAGACACCAGGACCAAGGCAACTCTTACAAGGACAACATTTCATTGGGGCTGGCTCACAAGTTCAGAGGGTCAGTTCTTCATCAAGGCAGGAGCATGACAGCATCCAGGCAGGCATAGTGCAGGAGTAGCTGGGAGTTCTACATCTTCATCTGAAGGCTGCGAGAAGACTGACTTCCAGGCAGCTATGATGAGGGTCTTAAAAGCCCACTCGGACAGTGACACACCTACTCCAATAAGCCCACACCTCCTAATAGTGCCACACCCTGGGCCAGGCATATACAAACCATCACACTAACTTTCTTGGCTTTGTTTTTTAAGTTCCCTCTTTACCTTTCCTCTTTTGTATTCCTTACATTAGCATCAAGGACGCGCACCCAAAGTCGGTACCCAGGCCGATAAAACCCCTTGCTTCTCATAGGAGCAATTTGATATGACCTGGTTTGAATTCCGGGCAGTTAATAGGCCTGTTGCTGTTGTAAAATACAGCTTAGGAAAGCTGTTGAGTAGGACAAGGTATCAGATAGAAGGAGGTCGTTAACTGGTTATAAAGGTAACAGAGAGCAGAACCAGAGCATTAAGGCAGTAATAGAGGGATGAATGCAAGAAACCTTGGTGGGCGTGGTCAGTGGTACTTCACCATTGACTGTGCTGAGATAGAAAGAGCCAGAGATAGTACTCCCGAGGTTCTTGGCTTCAGAGCTACACTGCTTACAATGCATTTATTGGGTAGGAGTCAGTGAGTTGAGTTTCGGTTGTGTTGTTTAGGCTGGTAGTGTATTGTCAGGATGCTGGTTCCAGACCCACCCTTTCTCTCCCTCACTGTCTGAATTCCATTGCTGTTCATCTAAGAGCTTCCCTTTAGGAAAAGTATGTTCTTTTTAGTCATAGCCAGCAGCAGAGCTTAGTATGTGTGGAGAGCAATCCCTTATTTCCTACCCTCGTTCCTGTTCTTCTCTCAAGGTCTTCTCTGACCTATATGAAGATTACTTAGAGACTATACCAGTGTCATTACTGTTGTCTCACCCCACCTCCAGGCCATGGGTAGACTCATTTTTATAGTTTTATATGTGAAATAAAGTTGTTAGAGCTATTTAAAGAAAACTGCAACCACATGCTGTGTTTATAGCTCAAATAGTATCATAGATAGGACATCATTCATCTCATAGCACTAGGTAAAATTACTTGCATAGTAATTAAAACTACATTATGTATGTTATATAGATCTATATTAATAAATGTATGTTTTAGTTCCAAGTCTACTTCTTTCTATTTCTTATGTTTCTCTATCTTCTGAAATAGGGAACCTTATGCACATGTTCCTACCTTGCATACTAAACCTTTTTGTAGAAGACAGAAATAGTGTTTGCTTCATAGCTTCAGAATGAGTCAAAAATCTAGGTTCTAATCCAAAGCCTGCCACTAAGCTGTGTAAGAAACTTAGTCCACAGAGTCTAGGTATCTGCTGTAGGTACTTTAAAATGAAGTATTGTGTTCCTACTTTTAAGGTATTCCTTCCCTAATTTACTAACTTAATTAATAAATTCATGAAATTCCTTACTGCCCAGTAAATAATTTTGTGGATTTTTAATGAGTATCTAGGTTCTCATTGGGGATTTAGAATATCTATTTTAGCTGCTGTATTAGGGTTTTACTGCTGTGAAGAGACAAAAATGACCAAGGCAACTCTTATAAGGACATCATTTAATTGGGGCTGGCTTACAGGTTCAGAGGTTCAGTCCAGTATCAAGGCAGGAGCTTGGCAGCATCCAGGCGGGCATGGTACAGGAGGAACTGAGAGTTACATCTTCATCTGAAGGCTGCTAGAACAACTGGCTTCCAGGCAGCTAGGATGAGGGTGTCAAAGTCCATGCCCACAGTGACACACTTCCTCCTGCAAGGCCACACCTACTCTTATAAGGCCACACCTCTGGATAGGGCCACTCCTAAGTCAAGCATATTCAAACCACCACAGCTGCTTAGTGGAATTTTGACTTTCTCAGTGTACTTTCTGGTATTTGAAATTGCAAAAACAAAAGTCTAATGCTTGGTTTATTAAGAACATTTTACTTATTTTGTATACTTTATATATTGATATTGCATATAGGCACTGTCTATATTTAAGTACATGGTAATGTAACCAAAAAAGTAGAACAATACAAGAAAAATGATGATCTGTGGTGTTTATTGGTCCACAGGAGCATTAGTAATTCTGAGTATCGAACCCACGATGACTGAAGCAGGGGAGAAGGATTCAAGAAGGAGGTCAACCTAGAGAAGTAGTTTTAGCGTGTGTCAAAAGTGGAGAAACTGCATTCTAAGCAAGAGCATTGCTCATGAGGGAAGAAAGGGCGTCGAATATGTTCAGAAAGCCTGAATGGATTCCTAAGGATATAGGGCTGATGGGAAATAAAAATAGATCAATTTTAAGAAAACAAATGCTGGCTAGGATATGAGCAAAGGAAAGCCGTGTGTATACTGCTGATGGGAATGTAAGGTAGTCTAGCAACTGTGAGAATCAATATGAAAGTTTCTCAAAACCTAAAAGTCAATCTACCATGGGACTCACCCAAACCACTCCACTATTTGCCCAGAGGCCTCCAAGTCAAGTCACAGAGGTACAACAGAGGAATGGATAAAGAAAATGTGGTATGTGACACAAATGGAACGCTTTCTGATCAAAAGAACAACATTTGCAGGAAAATGGATGTAAGGGAATGGAGCCAGTCTCAGAAGACAGCTATCATATACATGCTCCCTTTCAGTTCCTAGGTGGGGTAAAAACACATGAAGCCATGTACTTGTATGTAACACAAAACACATGAAAGTAGATGTAAAACAGTGGTGGGAGCAAAGGGACTGACGAGAAGGAAGAAGAGGGCGACTAGAGTGTGCCTGTGCTCAGAGTGCCCGTGTGTAGAGACGCGCTTCTAGAGCAGGGCCGTGGATGGTGAATATACTCAAGGCTTAGTTGGTTGGTTGGTTTGTTTGTTTGAAACTTAAAAAGAAAATATTTAAAGTAAGTAAATTTAGCAGTAGGTAAATATAGCACAAGTGATAGAATGCTTACCTAGCATGCCTAAGGCCCCAAGCTCAGCATGGCATAAGCCGTGCTTGGTGATGCACACCTGTAATTATGCCACTGGGGAGGTGGAAGCAAGAGGGCCAACCACCCAGAGGGTTTGAGGCCTGCTTAGAATATATGAGACTCCACGTTTTTTCTTTTAAAGGTACATTTACTAGATTTTAATCTAAATCACCTGACCCTAAAGATACCTAAGGGTAGGATTTGAAGGAGGGATGCATGAGGAGTGAGGGGTTGGTTAGGATTTTACACAGCAGAGCACAGTAGTGTCAGCAGTGCCTTTTTAAGGGAGCTGTGTGCTTCACCACCACCTTTCCCTAGAATTGTTTATCTTGTGCTTTTACCACCTTGTCGTCACTCAGTGACTGCTCCCCTTATCTTCTCATCTCTGGTGTAATCACTATTCTCAATTCCAATCTGGATTTGGACAAATTACATTTTCAAAATAACATAATTGTGGTATTTAATGCATTCAAACGCAAAAGCTACAGAGGGAATCTGTAGCTTTCTTGACCTCTGATGTAGAGACCCAAACTGGAGAATGCCCAGGAATGGATTTTAGTGGGAGTGGCAAGCAGGAAAGGAGCCTAGTGAATCTTATTTATTTGTGTTCTTTCAGTTCTTACACTGCTGTTGTGGTTTCTTCTGTGCTCCTTGGCTTCCCACTGAATAGACTAAAGTGTAGAGGGCAGTTTGAATACGTTGCTTTGTGAATTAGCACTTGCTGAATGACTTTCAGACTTAACTGGCAACCTTGTATGCATGTGGCAGTGTGTTTAAAATGACAAAGACTTCTACATGTTCATAAGTTACAGGGAGAGCCTGGAAAGAGAGAAATGGAGGGAAGTGTGGAAGGGTCTGGATGCACAAAATGCAAGGTCGAGTCTTAGACATTCCCTACAAACAGTAACCAAGCCTTGGAGATTTTAAATATTGAATTTTTTTTTAACTTGAAGGCTCAAGTAAGTATTTCACAACATAGGGAGGAAAGGTAAATGTTGAGGTTCTTTTTACAAAGCCAAACATACCATGATAGTAAAAGAGAATAAAAGATACAGACCAATCTCAAGAAAGTTGGTGAAAAAAAGCTTAATGAATTTATCAAGTGGACTCCAGCATGATACCACTATAATAATACTGTAGATTAATTAATATTAGTGGTGAACACTGGTGTGGAAACCTAAGGGATATCAAAAAGTGGAAGAAGGGAATTTTAACATTAATTTTATTAAGAGTTCTTAATAAAAGAAGAATAGAGAGATATTCCTAAGTTTTCACATCTCAGACCAGAAACCACCATTTTGTTACTAGAAATGGTAAGATGCTAGAATTCCCATTTTAGTATTTAGGAAAATGCCAAATTCCTATTAAAAAGTCATAAATCAAAGCCTATTGGCAGGCTGAGGCAAAAGGAGACTTGGCTGTGTAATGACTGCCTCACCTCCCTGCCATCCTCCCTAGCCCCAACATCACTGTGAGATGACACTGTCCTGGGATGCTCCATAATACAGTTAGACCAACAATAAATAAAGAAGTAAATAATATCAGGTATGGAGACAATTTACTATTATCTAATATTGTATATGTGGAGAGAAGCCAAGAAAACAAGCTGGGATGTTCCTGTGAGTAATGGCATTTCAATATGATAGCTAATTATAAAATTATATTGATTTATCTATAGTGCTTTCCCTCCTTGGGAGTCTTTAAAGTAGTACAAGTTCTCCAAGAGAGTTGGTGACGGGGAATCTCTCATGATTTTTTCTTTCCCCTTTCTGAGGAATATACAGATAAAATCCTATCTCTGCATTCTGAGTGACGTACTTCCATGTCAAGTTTTTTAAACTATTTTGAAAGAAAGTTGTGGCATGAATACATTTTGAGTAACTGTAAGGAAATATTTTCCTTAAATTCCTTGTGGTTGTAACACTTGCTTTATACTTGGTAAATGGCAGAGGAGCTGTAATCTGATCTTAAAGCCATATTTGGTAAATAATAATTTTCTGTGGAACCCACTGTTCTATCAGTAAGAGGGAAATTATTACCCATATGAGGTAGAAAGCTATTCTTTTCTTTAACTGTATAAAAATTAAGTCATATCATGGATTAATTACTTTCCTGGGTTGTTTGTTTTAAGTTCTGAATCATAGAGCTAACAAGACTGATGGCACACCTATTTTCTACTTTACTGAAAGGGAGAAAAAAATCTTGTTTTCTACCAACTATCTTTGTATCCTTAATGTAAGTTGTTAACATCTTCGTTTATCTCCAGCTGTGAGAATTGAACTGTCTCAAATGCTCATCCTTGGAGTTATTCTGAAGCCAGTGTTGATAAGTCACTTACATCTTAGAACGCGATGCACTTTTATTACATCAACAGCGGATTAAACATGGCTGTTGCTTTAGTATTTGTGAAAATGAAAGCTTAAGTTTACCTCCATGGTCAGAGCAGAAATAAAACAAACAGAAAAGAATATGTTTCATTTTTTAGTGATGCAAAACAATATATTGGAAACTTGATATGCAACAGGTTTTGGGTGCTTTGTGTACACGGTGAAATTTCAAGGCAGCCCAGTGGAATGAATAGCCAGTTGTCTGCCATTTGGTAGAACGGAAACTTTGAGCGGGGAAATTTTAATTTTAGGCCATATTGAAGTGAGATTAGAACCCAGGTCCCTGTCTTCTAAAACATGCCATCACAAAACATGGAAAGCTTGTATATCCCACCAGGGCAGGGAAACTGTTTTTACTGTGTTTTTGCTAGAGTGGTATGGACACGGGCTGCAAGGGGTTTACTGTTCAGCCTTTACCTGCACTCGCTCACTCTTTCATCTTTGTTCCATTACAGTCCTCGTGTTTGAGAGAGCAGAGATGTCAGTTGACTTAGTGTGGGATTCACTTCTTAGAGGAACTTCTAAAGGTGCCAGCTTACCGAGAATCAAGTGCAAGGACATCATTCCTGGTCCCTAGGAAACTAAAACAAGTGACTCTGTTTTGATAACAGAAAAACAATTCCAATGGATTAAGAAGCACATCTTATGACCTGTTATCTGCCCCCCCTTTAAGTATTGGAACTTGAGCTAGTGCCTTCAATCCCAGCCTTCCGGAGGCAGAGGCAGACGGATCTCTGAGTTTGAGGCCTGCCTGGTCTACAGAGTTCCAGGACAGCCAGGGGTACACAGAGAAACCCTGTCTTGGGGAAAAGAAAAAAAAAAGTTGGAACTTGAAATTCATTTCATTGCTTGAATACATCTAAAATATTTTCAAGGAAGCTTCTGACCTTGGGAAATAGGAGCACAGCTAAAAGACAACAGGAAACACAATAGTGAGAGGGAGGAATAAATAATGTGAAAATGAAGAATTTATAATTCCAAGTTTATCGGTCCCAATTGGTCTTGCAGCTTTTCTGTTACAGTTTGCACTATCTCAGGCACAGGCTAGGGTTAGGAGCCATGGGAGATTTCCTAAAGGCCCTTCCACGTCCCAGGCAGGAGACTTGTGAGGCCTGGGCAAGTGAAGACAGACCGCTTTCCCTGGAAGCTGTGTCGAAGAAGCCTCCTCCTTCTTGAATGTTCTGTCTGAGGCTGTAGGACTGCTCCTGCTGTCAGACCTCACGTTGTCTGCTCCACAGTTCTTACTCTGCCTACCTCTAGGTTTACTGTAGTTTCTCTTTGCTTTCAAGGCTCCAGACCCAGTTCCTGGACCTGCCCTGGAAAAGAAGTATCCTGTAGAGATGAGCTCACTGCAGTTACTTAGTTAAACATTTGTAAACTGCAAATGAGCCAACCAAGGACAGCTACAGTTTGAATTTTTCTATTTCCAGGTATGCAAAAGTTGGGGCCCTCAAGCTTAGGCTGTGTGATCTATAACAACACAGTTCACAACTTACAGTTCCCTTGCTTTGACCCGAGCGGCACAGTACTCGCCCTAACATCTCGTAACACATGGCTAGCATTGACCTGTAGCTTAACTTTTGCCTGAGTCTAGTTTAGTTTGTTTGCTAGTAGTGGCAAACTAATGCAAAAGCAGTTTAAGAGAAATGATGTAGAAGTGCTCTATAGTCAAGTCCTGCAAATGTGCAAAATAAGTACACTGGTCTCCATTGAAAAGTAGGCGTAAAACAGCCATCCTTCTCCAGGGTTCATGTGGGAGACAAGTAATATTGGAGATTAAGTGAGTGAAGCAGATTCCCTCCCAGTGTCCTTAAATGTTCTGTTTCTGCTACATTCACATAAAGTTAACACATTCTCCAGTCATTTGAAATGATAAGAGTTTGTTTACAGATAAAACCAAACACTGTATTTACATGGTATATTTACCTGAATTGTATTTCAATTAAACTTGCATGCATATGCAAATATATATTATTGATTGCTTGAAAGAAGCCATAACAAAATGTATTATATACACGGACTCTGCGTCTTGGTATTTCCCATCCGTTTCTTATATTTAGTAATTTGTCTTACTCCACTGAGAAAAAGACTCATAATTTTCCTTAATGGGGCAGTGCAATAATTTACTTCTCCTTGGAAGCAGCTGTTGTTTGGAGTGAAGGAGGGGGCATTGAGATGGCTCTGTAGTCAAAGACAGACCCTTGTCCCCAAACCTGATGTTAGGAATTTGGTCCCAGAGATCCAGAGAGTGCAAGGAGAGACCCAACTCCGGAAAGTTGTCCTCTGACCACATGTTAATAAATTAATATTCAGCTTAATTATCATTTTCATGGATCAGGTTAATTCATTCCTTGTTTATGGTTATGCTCTAAGACCAGAACATGAGTTTTTTCTAATATTCTGGTTTTCTTTTCTCTTTTTACGTATAAATAAAGATTTGTTAACCTGCTTAGTCTCTGTTTTCTTTTAAAGATATTTATGATCAGGATAGATTATCTGAAAAATTAAATGAAAGGGAGCACTGGAAAGTAACTTTGTTTCCATAGTAAAATGCTAACGTATTGGAAAAATAATAAAATATGAAGTGGAAAATACACACAAGGTAGTCAATTATATAATATGTTTGTCTCAGATTTATTACGCTTTCCTTAATCCATAGAAAATGGCAGCATCCACCACAAAACCACAAAACGTCAACTGCCAACTGCGGCTGACCTGCACATTCCTCTAAGAAGAACTTGTAAAGTGGTCAGCATTCATGTCCTTAAGGCGCTGCACTGCATGAAGAAATTGGGAAGGGTTTTTGTTCGCTTGGTTGGTTTTGGTTTTTCAATATAGAGTTCCTCAGTGTAACCCTCAAACTGTTCCAGTCAGGCTTGCCTCGAATTCTGATCTATCTACCTTCCCTGCCTCCCAAGTAATGAGATTATAGGAAGATTTCTTTTTAAAAAGAGAAGGCGTAAATCATGCTATTGACTATTAATGTATGTTGCTTTTCTTTGAGAAGTTAATTATTCTAAGCGTGTAAAGTTGTCTGGTTTTATATAATACTTGCTCACTTCAGGTTATTAAATGTATTAGGTTAGACCATAATAGCTAACTTAAAATAATTTAGCATTTGGATAACTGGTTTGGCATATTTTTGTCTTTGCAGTTAATTGATTTTACAGTGTGATTCCATTTTACAAATTCTATGACAGAGTCAGTCCTAAAGTTTGTTTATAATCTTATTTTTATATTTTGTTTGTTTTGTTTTTCTGAGGCAGGGTCTTTCTAGAGAGCCCTGGTTGTCCTAGAGCTCACTACATAAACCAGGCTGGCCTCAAACTCAATTCATCTGCCTCTGCCTCCCAGGGGCTAAGATTAAAGGCATTACTACCATGTCTGGCAGTTCTTATTTTTATCTTAAATGGTAATAGTACTTAAATTTCAGATTTTTTTTTTATTGAATGGCTAATTCTCTTATTTCTATCATAGAAAAATAATATTGACAGATATGTTTAGATTATCTTGTTAAAATTGTAACATCATACTTCAAGAAATATAATTCCATTAATCTGTTAGAAAAATACTCTTGATGGCCTGGATATGGTGGCTCACCACTTTAGTCCTAGCACTTTAGAGGCAGAGGCAGATAGAGTGAGTTGGTGGTCTACACAAAGAATTCCAGGCCAGCTAGGGTGGCATAGTGACACCCTGTCTGAAGAAGAAGAAAAAAAGAAAAATGTTGACTTTTTTAGGCTGATTAATGACATTTGTGAATTCTTTAAAAATGAATCAAATATCAAGTATTACTTACCTGGCCTATAATATGATGTCTATACACTACAGCAATGTAACGTGTATGCTTAGATAATAGGAGTCTCTTTAGGTTTCAGTTGGAAATCATCACTGAGATCAGAAGATTCTATAACTTAGTGTAACTTTAAAGGATGGTAGGTGACATCATCCAACTCTTCTGACTGCACATCAGTTTTTATGGTAAAGACATTATTTCAGAATAACTCGCTGATAATATCAGCCAATCCACAAAAGCAGCATGAGTTAGAGTTGGTATTAGGAAGTGCTGGTAGGGAGAGCAAGAAACAGCCTGCCTTTCCGCTGGACCCTGGAGAGGTTACTGTTCTAGCAGCTGATGGGCAGAGGGGGTTGGTACGTATCTAGTTCTGTTAAAATTTGATATACATGTTCCCAAAAATTATTAACACTATCCCTCCTTAAAACAGCACAGAGCTGATAGGAAAAAAAATGAGAGAGATACAGCTTTCAAAGACTTGAGTCGCAAACATTTTTTAAAGGTAAGAACCTTTTACAAATATAGTACAGTTTTATTCATATTAAAGAGTCAAGAAATGACCAGGCAATGGTGACTCATGCCTTTTAAATACCAAGTACTTGAAGACAGAAGCAGGCAAATCTCTTGAGTTCGAGGCCAACCTGGTCTACAGAGTGAGTTCTAGGACAGCCAGGGCTACACAGAGAAACCCTATCTCGAAAAAAAACAGAAACAAACAAAAGTAATAATGTGTAAATACTGTAATAAATATTGTACTTTGCCTCAAAAAAGACCTAAAATTTGCCTGTGAAATTGAGCTTTATGAATTACTGAACAGAAAGTTCTGAAACCAAAGAAAACTGTAACACAGGGTGTGGCTAGTGCAGTGCCTAAAGAGGGATCCAATCCTCTTGAGCTTGAGTTACAGGTGGTTATGAGCCATCCCAACATGGGCACTTGGTTCTGAATCTGCCCTCTGAATTAGCAGTATAAATTATTAACTAGCCATCTCTGTGTCCATACCATATACTTTTTAAGTACTTAGTATACAGCAGTGAAAAAGATAGCCTCACTACTTTGAAATGGTGAAACATGTTTTGTGTCAAGATTTTTGTTAGCAGTCAGGGATTGGTTCTGGGCAGTGGAATTGCACTGTTGGCAGTCGGCTGGTGGCGCAGGTGCACTGCGGTTTTCTAGCCTCTTGAATGCTCTACTGCTATACAGTGGCTTCCACTACTCTTCCAGCTCAGCATTTCACGCTCTACAGAAAGTCACCCCAGAATCAATTTTAGAATATACTTAAGTGGACTCCTTGCTTTCTTGTCCATAAACTGAGGGAGAATCCTAATGTGTTTGAGAAGTGAAATTTATGTATTTTTTTATATTATTGTTTGATATTCAGCAGGTACATGTTTTTCTTTGTTAAAATAATTAAATTTTTTACAATTAAATTCACAGTTTATAAGGATGAAACTACAATAACCCCTGCACTTGGGAGTTTGAGACAGGTAGATCATGAATCCAAAAGCAGCCTGGGATATATAGCAAGATCTTGTCAGTTTTTATGTAATACTAAAACTCTGCTTAAGTGTATCTCTGGGCCTCTAATAAAACCCACCCTACAAATGGTTTCACTGGCCTCTTAAGTCATAGCATCTGCACGCCCCTTACACGGTCTCCCACGTACCCCTCCTCGGCTTCCCCTTTCCTACTCTGCCCACACTTCATCATTTCCAGGGCCGACCTGCTTTATGGTCTCACGTTATTCACATAGCTGTACTTTATGAGTTTCCCAACTCCCCCAGTGGAGATCCCTTTGAATACACACAGCACAGTGTATACAACTTCTCAAGTGCTTGGGCACAGGCTTACATATTGAAGGGATCTGCGTTTAGCTATCTCAGTTTTTCTAACACACATTAATCATTTGTTCTATGAAGACTGGAAAAGAACACCCCAAAGATTAATTAACTTCAAAATTCTGCAGCCAGGGGAGCAGGAAGCCCTGATTACTAAAATATGGTTCCTTCCTACTTTGTGAGAACCTATAATATTCAAAATAAATAGTCATTAGTGCTACCTGTTTATACTTTTTTGCTCTAAGCTAGACAGGCTTAATAATATAATTAACTTACACTATGTAATCTTGTAAACTCCTAAGTTTTTATCTGTTTTATAAAAATAAAATGATAGTATTACTGTTTTATTGATATTTGATTTTTTTTTGCTGTCATTGTCATCTTAACATGGATTATCCATTTGATTCTCATGACAGTTGAATAACATTGTCATTTTATACAAAATGCTAACTGAAGTATTAAAATACAATGATTTACCAAGGAGGACATTTCAAGAATCCATTTCAAGAATCCTCAGAGTTTTACTTAGCAACTACTGTGTGTCAAATATATGTGTTCTATATACGTTAGTTACTTCATTTAGTTTGAGATGAGATAGTGTTGTTTACTTCCATTTTTAACTATTAACATGGGGTTGTTTTTTTTTTTCATTTTGTTTCTTTACCTTTTTTAGCTAAAAAAAAAAAAAAAAAACTTTAGAAACTAACATGACTAAAGCTGAATATTGTTTCTTTTACTCTTAGGAAATTCTACTTTTTCAGGAAAGTTTGTTCTTGTCTCAACTAACATTGTTACCTTCTTTTTTATTGCTTTAATATAAAAGAAAATACTTGTCATGTTTACATTATGTGTATCTCTTAAGAATTTTATAGAAGGAACTTTACCAGTTCTTTTAAGGATTTTAAGCTTTTTGGGAGCTCAGGTGGATGGCTCTTTCTGAGTCCAGTACTAGAACACATAAACATGTAGGCATGGTGGTAAGTTCCAGGCTAATGAGAGGCTGGGTTTTAACTGCTGTGTCTGTATGGCAGCATCCCCCTCAGGTGTCTCCACATAAGATACCGATATCTGGCGGTGCTCCAGTGAAGTCTGGAACCTTCTATGTCTTGTTCATCCTCTCTGCTGCCTGTGCTGTATACTATACATTAAAGCAGTAAAGAGACCCTCAGACAACATCCCTCAAACATACTCCACCAAAATCTTACTTTCCTGCACAACAGTCGTATTGCTGAAATAGACTTAAGTGGTGAATGACAAACAAGTGACACCAAGTTTTCAGATAGATTTTGGTTTGGCATGGCATGGCTTGGCTTGGTTTGGTTTGGTTTGGTTTGGTTTGGTTTGGTTTGGTTTGGTTTGGTTTGGTTTTCAAGACAGTGTTTCTCTGCATTGCCCTGGCCATCCTAGGGCTCACTCTGTAGATCAGGCTGGCCTCAATTTCAGAGATCCACCTGCCACCAGAGTGCTGGGATTAAAGGCATTCACCAACATGCCTGACTCAAATTTCTTTTTTTTTTTTTTTTTTTCAGATTTTTTTTAATTGATTTATTTTATGTATATCAGTATACTGTTGCTTTCTTCAGACACACCAGAAGAGGGTATCAGATCCCATTACAGATGGCTGTGAGCCACCATGTGGTTGCTGTTAATTGAACCCAGGACCTCTGGAAGAGCAGCCAGTGCTCTTAACTGCTGAGCCATCTCTCCAGCCCCCCAAATAGATTTCTTAAGATTGGAATTACTAAATTTGTTCTTGTTCCTCCTTAACTTGAGCATAATACCCATTGGTGTCCTAAGAATTCTATATGCATATTTCCTGCTAACCAGAGGTCATGGTTCCTCCACTTTGCAGCACTGCTCTTCACTGTGTATTTTAGAACTGAGGCAGGAGGATTGCCCCAAGTTCAAAACTACCTTGGGCTAGAGTGTGAGCCCTGTCAATAAATATGCTGTTTCACTGGCCATAGGCGTCATTTCTCAGGTTTAAGATTTCTTTCCCAGTTAGACAATATGGGCCTTTTGTATGGTTTTCCTTAAATCTGTAAATTTGCATCATTTACTAACTTGAGAAAAATTTAATCTCAATTCCATCAGGTTTGTCTGTCTGTTTTTATCCACCTACTTACATGTGTCCTGGTTTCTGGTCTCTAATTACAAGGACATTAAAGCTTTTGTGTTGCGTGCTGTACCCTGCGCGTTTGGAAGCCCCGCTCCACTCATAGCCCTCTCTGTCCATCTTCCAGACTGCTTTGTTTTCTCCTCTTTCTACTGTAGATAAGCATGTTCAGTGGAGTTCTGTTTCACATATTTTAGTTCTTAAATAGAAAAATTATATACAAATTTCATATATGAATACAAAAATATATCCTACTTATTTCCTGAGAGAAGTCCAAGTCTATTCACCCTTGCATCCGTGAGATACTTTCAAGTCCATATTGCTAATTCCAGTAGTTAAGTCATTTGGGGCCTGTTCTCCATCGGTTGCCTTTTTTTTTTTTTTTTTTTAAAGTATGGATTAGTTTTTCCTGTTTGATTTTAATCATTTAGGATATAATTAAGAACAGGAATGACATGTAGAAAGTCTGGATTCTTTTATGTTCCCCCAGTAGATAGTGATGCTTAGTTTTTTTAGGGGACAGTTAACTATGCTGAACCCAAACTATAAATCCCGGAATCTCAGATGGGTTATTTTAACCTTAACTTGGCTGTTTCAAGTATCTCCTCTCACATGTAGTTCAGAGAGCAAAACTCATGTACAGAGAGTACACAGATTAGCCTTCCGACTCAGGTCCCTTTTGTTCCACGACTGCTCTGTCCTCTCAAAGTGGGCATAAAGTATAGTTGCACATTTGAATAATGTTTCTCATTTATGTCCTTATTGTCTAGAAAAGCAAGCCAGTAACATGCTGTGTATGTTTTAATAATGGAAGAGATTAGAATTTGTTTTCATTCTTCATCTTTAATTAATAAAGGTGTTTCTCATTTAGATGTTTATTTTCCCAATCCTAATATTGCGTGTAAATTATTTTTCTAAGTTTAAGTCATTTGAAATGTGCTTTAGAAACTGTAATATGAAAGAAACTTTACAGTAAAAATTTCATCTAATGATGTTGCATCTTTTGTGGACCTAGATTTGATCTGGTCTTGGGATACAGTAGTTAACCTCAGAGCTCTTCATCCTCTAGAGGTCACTTATAAGTGTCACACAGGAAAAAGTAGTATGTGGATGTGATTTTTTTTTTTTAACATAGGAAGAATGGTTAGGAACCTGTTTTTCAGTGGGTGGCATTTGATAAGTGAATATACGGAAGTAGACAAGAGAACCTTCAAGTATCTGAGGGAATGTTAAAGAGGAAAGCTAAGTTCAAAAGCCTTAAAGAAGATACCAGAAGGCCATTAGCAACAGAGGGAACAAGAATGTGGTAATGAACAAGAGGCCTCGTGATATGCAGTGTGAGCCACGGGGTGGGAGAGTAGCAACTTTGCCATACTGTTCACAAAGATAGCTTATGGGGAAAGACTGAGGGTGGGGGAGACAGGGAAACTGACACAAAGAATGGAGATAGAGAGGGGACCATTAGGAGACTTACAGTAATAGCTAAGATGGAGTAAGGTGGCCAGAAAAAAGCAGTAGGGGTAAGAAAGAATTGTCAGATACAAAATACTTTTGCAACTAAACACAAGACTTGGTGGTAAATGAACATGGAAGAAGAGAAGGACCTGGGTGAGCAGGAGACTGCCCCTGTGTGTGATAATAGAGAGCTAGAGTAGAAAAAAGACTTAGTTATTTTGTGTAGAGGAATTGATTGTGTGTTTCAGAATTGAATATAAAGTGACATATAGATTGCAACATTAAGTTTGAGATAAAATACACATGGTCTTTTAGAGCCACATTTAGATTCTTAAAGATTTTAACTAAAATGAGTAAGGTTTTGTACCTGAGGCTCTCCTGTGCAATCATTAAGAAAGGTTAGTGCTTCCTGATTCTCCCTAAAAGAATGAGGAAAGCCAAGCCAGCATAATTGCAGTTTCCTAACTGGACGCACCTTAGCACTGCTGTTGTAGAGCATACAAATATAGAGGAGTGAGATCATTTCAAAATTGTCTATTAGAAACGAAATATGTATAGCTATATGAAAATCGTTAAACCTAAATAACACTTTGTAGTTTATAGTTAGGTGCTGTAATTATAAACCCATAGCGACATTCATTCTAAAGTCAGTTCTCAATAATTTTTTTTTTCTTTCACAGAAAATGCTTGGCCAGAAGAGATGAGTACTAGTTCCACTCAGGCCTAGAATTGCCTATTGAGATAGTCCTGAGCAGGCGACATACGAATGGCCCAAGGAAGCCACCAAATTGATTTTCAGGTTTTAAATGACCTGCGACAAAAATTCCCTGAAGTGCCTGAAGTTGTTGTATCCAGGTGCATGTTACAGGTTAGTGTTCAATGATCTCTGGACTTACTGATACAATACTATTTATAATATTAATCTGATGTTTTTTAGATATTGGAGGAAAACTCTTTGTTAGCATTACTGTGCTGTAATGAAAAATGATATTTGGTGTCTCATAGTAACATGGCCTCTGGCAAAATAGGGTTCTTGGTGCCTGCCTGTACTATAGGTCATGTCTGCCCTATAGACGGGTTCTGATGTGTACTTCGTGCTTGCTATAGTCTTGCTCCCTTTTCCTCATCCTCATATCAGATTTATAAAATCACAGATCTTTGTATAAAAATGGGGGGGAAAATCATTGAGTCAGAAAGCTTGTTCTTCTATTGAGTGGTATATTTGTCAAAACACTGTTTGCACGTCAGTCTCTTATCTCTGACATGACGGATTTGTATGAACAGTGCATAACTTCCCAATTGTGAAAAAGAAAAGTTGTTTTATATTTCTAAGTTTACTTTATAAATTTTCCAATTAATCTCTCCAATTTCTACATTTTCTTAGTATACAAAATTCTAGAAATCTAGCATTCTAAATATTTATTGATAGTTGTAGCTGGCCATTCATTTAACCTGGAAATCTTCCTCTCCAAAAGTATTTTGGAGATCTTTCAAAATTTGACAAATTATTTTTAAAATTTGATAATGTATGAAATTTTTATCCTATTTTATAGTGACTACATACATGTCACCCCCACCGTTACCCTCTTTTATCTTTACTTTCACTTGTTCTGTGTGCTTTTAGCCTTAACCTAGGTTGAGCCCTACCAATCATCTACTTCCTTTCTAAATGAAGATATTTTTATTGTTTCTTGGCAGTGTAAATATGGGTTGTTATATATATTTGCCTTTTAAAATTTTTTTTCCATGTTCTTCAAGGTAAATTTTGGGTGTCTTGACTATAATACTGTAGTGCACTGGTCTGAGGTCTGGGATCCCAGCTTACTCCATAGCCTGATGTCATACTCTAAACTAGTTATCCTCAGCTACATGAAATTCTCCAAACTTACCTGGTTCTTTTATACAGTTAAACGTGTTTTAGAATAAGCAAACTTGAGTTCAGGTTTTGATGGTTACCAACAGTAACATCTATGAGCCTCATTTTTACTTCATTTCTTTACTGTTCAATGAGAATAAAAAATCTTCACAGAAAAGTATAATCCAGGTAAATTAACTGGTAGGA
Organism: Uromys caudimaculatus; assembly: GCA_028551405.1. Classification (NCBI taxonomy): domain Eukaryota; kingdom Metazoa; phylum Chordata; class Mammalia; order Rodentia; family Muridae; genus Uromys; species Uromys caudimaculatus. The sequence continues at coordinate 27,395,013 of CM052717.1, read as the reverse complement.
TACATGACTCACAGTTCTAAAAAGAGTAACACTAATGGAAGTTCCCCATTATAAATATTTGGTGAACGAATCAGTAGTTAGTTCACATTTATCAATATAGAATGTAATGGAAAACAAGAAAGAGAAAAAGGAACTGTCTTAGTTGGGTTTCTGTTGCTGTGATAAAGACCATAACCAAAAGCAACTTGGGGAGGAAAGGGTTTAATTGCATCTTACACCTTCAGATTAGTCTATGACTGAGAGAACCTGAGGGAGGAGCTCTGGGCAGGAACTGAAGCAGAAGCCATGAAGGAGCGTTGCTAACTGGCTTGTTTCAGTTTGCTTTCTTAAGCACCTGTAGCCACCTACCCAGGGCTGGTACCCTCCAACAGCAGTCATTAAGAAAATATCCTATAGACTTGCCTACAGGCCAATCTGATTGATTCAGTTCCCCAACTGAGATCTCCACTCCCAGATATGTCTAGGTTTGTGTCAAGTAGACAGAGACCAACCAGCATAAAAGTAATAAAGTAGGAGTCAAAGTTTTAAGAGGGTAGGAAAAGAGCAGAAACGGGAAAAGGGGTAAGGTAAGCCTTCTCTTAGAACCCAAGTCTAACTTTTTAAATTAAGTAGAAGGTAGAAATTTGTAGGAAAATAAAGCTATACTAAGGGTGTTCAGAGAGTCATTGAAAAACTAATAGAAAAATAATGTAATTTTTTTAAACAAATTTCACAGACTTGATGTTGAAAGAACTATCTAGAACATGTATAGCTCAGTGATTTTTTTTTTTTTTTTTTTCTTTTTTGGTTGAGACAGTTTCTCTCTGTAGTTTAGGCTGACCTCAAACTTAAGAGATCTACTTGTCTCTGCCTCCTCAGGGCTGGGATTAAAGGCATGAGCCACCACTGTTATATTTTAAAATCAGTTAACTGGGAATGAAACACAGTCTTTTATAGAACTTCTTAGGGTATTTTCAAAAGATAAGGAACTCTAATGTATACTTCAGTGTAATCATGATGTATTGAGAAGACAAACCAAGCATTCCAAAGGCAGAAGCACTGGGGGAGGGTGAGCTATTTCAGCCATTTCTCACTTCTTGCTTGCTCTCCTGTTCAAATGGTATGTGTGGACTACCATTCCCTAACGAGGGCTCAGGCATGATTTTATCCGACTGCTTGTAGACATTTTAACGTCCTTGACTTCCCTCTGGCTCCTAATCTTCCAGTGCTCTGATTTTTTTTTTCTCCCAAGTCTAAGTTGTGTTAGTTGGTCTCTTGTTACTCACGCGTGTTATTATCAGATACTTATGCCTGTCTTCTAACTGGCTGCTTTGTCCAAAGAGTATTCTTCTCCTTACATCTTATGTATTAACAGAATTGTCTTCCCAAAATACTCTTTTGTTGTTACTTCTCCGTTCATTTGTGCTCAGTTGCTGGCTCAACTGCTTTATAACGACTAAGTGCCATTCATGTCTTTAAATCCTCTGTTAAGCCCAATCTCCTTTTGCAACCATGTGTTTTGCAGAGTTTCCAATGTGAACCTTCACTCCAGCCAGAGTTGCTTCATTCACTGTGTTTGGAACATGGTTCACCTAACTCTACCATTCCCTTCACCAAGAACCTAGGGTTTCTGTGTTACTTTTGTTTTTGTTTTGGGGAGAGTTGGTTGTTTGCCTGTTTTCTCCTCATCCAACTTGTGTGTACCCTGTGAACCATCAAGCTGTATCTACCTCATTAATCCAGGGGAGGGTGTGGGTGTGGGGGCGGTGTGGGTGTTTCCAGAAGACACTGTCTCACAGCAGGCCTCCTGGTCCGCTGGCTCCTAAAATCGTACCATCCTCTTCCACGGTGTAGAGGTTGTGTTGTGGATGTGCCCATTGATGCTGGGCACCCCGCAGTTGATTATGCTCTGCATTTTGATTACTGTAGATTTCTGTAGTTGTAGCTTCTGTAATGGTTTCTGTCTGCTGCAAAAAAGAAACTGCTTTGATGAAGGAGGGGTGAGAGCTACACCTGTCTGTGGTTCTGTATAAATATTTAGAATTTAGCTGGGTTATTCTAAACCTAGCTAACTGTTCTTGGCTTGGTCATAGGCCTGAGAGAACTGACTACTGCCATTTTCTAAAACTGTCTACCTGATTGAGTTACAGGCTCTTTAGGAGGCAGGGGGGAGGAGCTCAGTTTTATTTGTCATTAAGTCTTCCATGAGCTCAAAGATTGCTGCATATATAATTGATGTCCAGCAAGCATTTTTCTGGAGAATTTATGACCAATGGTATGGTACTTTATTTAAAAACACTTTGGGGTTTTGCTTTTTTCTGCATGTTGCTCTGGAATGGGTTTTTGTGGTGCTCTGTTGAAGGCAGAGACATGAACTCAGTTCTTTTGTTGGCTACTTTGTGCTTACGTTTCATTTGTAGATGCATGTTTTATACAAAAGGAAGCCTGGGTAGAACTGAAATAAGTGGTCTTTAAAGGATCCGTGTAACAATTGGCTATATAAATACTGACTTCTACGTACTTTGAAGAACTTTGCATTTTATCATTTCACTTTAAACAGAAATTTAATTATACCTTATTATATTCTTAAAGTTGATCACTTTGTTCATTGTAAAAATTGTATTTTTAATAAGGCTGCATTTTTACTGTATTTGGGTGAGTAGCTTCTTAGACAATGATATGGTTTACATTTATCTGTTACTAGTAAATTTTTCCATTATACTAATAATGAGAATTAATAAACATATATATAAAATAGTTCTCAAATCAAAAGATGTCTCTTATGATTATATTATATATTCACTTGTTGTGTAATATTTCTGTGGTAATGATGGTCTGTGTGTTCACTTCTCATGACTAAGATTAACCTGTTCTTATTTTGCTCTGTAGAACAATAATAACCTGGATGCCTGCTGTGCTGTTCTCGCTCAGGAGAGTACAAGGTATCTTTATGGCGAAGGAGACCTGAATTTTTCAGATGAGTCTGGAATTTCTGGTCTACGCAATCACATGACTTCTCTCAACTTGGACTTGCAGTCACAGAATGTTTACTACCATGGAAGAGAAGGAGGTCGAGTGAATGGAAGTAGGACTTTAACACACAGCGTTAGTGATGGACAGCTTCAAGGTGGGCAGTCCAATAACGAACTGTTTCAGCAGGAGCCACAGACAGCACCAGCTCAAGTTCCTCAAGGCTTTAATGTTTTTGGAATGCCCAGTACATCTGGTGCTTCCAATTCAACACCACATCTTGGATTTCACCTAGGCAGCAAAGGGACATCAAACCTCTCTCAACAAACTCCCAGGTTTAATCCTATTATGGTAACTTTAGCCCCAAACATACAGACTGGCCGTAGTACTCCTACATCTTTGCACATACATGGTGTACCTCCGCCTGTACTGAACAGTCCACAGGGAAATTCTATCTATATTAGGCCTTATATTACAACTCCTAGTGGTACAGCTCGACAGACACAACAACATTCTGGCTGGGTATCTCAGTTTAATCCCATGAATCCTCAACAGTCCTATCAGCCTTCACAGCCTGGACCTTGGCCTACTTACCCTGCATCCAGTCCTTTGCCACATACCTCAGCCCAGCAGCCGAGTCAGCAGGGCCATCAGACCTCTCACGTCTACATGCCTATCAGCTCACCAACTGCTCCCCAGCCGCCAGCTGTTCACTCATCTGGTAGCTCCCAGTCTTCTGCCCATAGCCAATATAACATTCAGAATATTTCAACAGGACCTCGAAAAAACCAGATAGAAATCAAACTTGAACCCCCACAAAGAAACAGCTCTTCAAAATTACGTTCTTCTGGACCTCGAACTGCCAGCACTTCCTCATTGGTCAACAGCCAGACCTTAAGTAGAAATCAGCCCACTGTTTACATAGCTGCCAGTCCTCCAAGTACTGATGAGATGATCTCCCGTAGTCAACCCAAGGTCTATATTTCAGCCAATGCCACCACAGGAGATGAGCAGGGCATGAGGAATCAACCTACACTCTTCATATCCACCAACTCCGGGGCACCTGCAGCCTCCAGGAGCATGTCTGGGCAAGTGAGCATGGGCCCTGCCTTTATCCATCACCACCCTCCCAAGAGCCGAGTATTAGGTGGTAACTCTGCAACGTCTCCTCGAGTGGTGGTCACCCAACCCAACACAAAATATACTTTCAAAATCACAGTTTCTCCCAATAAACCCCCTGCTGTTTCCCCGGGGGTGGTCTCCCCCACCTTTGAACTTACAAATCTTCTAAATCACCCTGACCATTATGTAGAAGCAGAGAATATTCAGCACCTCACGGACCCTACCATAGCACATGTGGATCGAATAAGCGAAGCACGGAAACTGAGTGTGGGATCTGATGACGCTGCCTACACACAAGGTAAAGCTGGTGTTACGGGGGGTGTTCTCCATGCTAGCTCTACTGTACATGGGATTTCACAGCACAAGTGGGCCTCAGCATGCCTTCTGATCTGTTTAATTTGCTTTGCAGTACTGGCCTTGCTGCACTAAGTGTTCTTCCACTTGGCTATATCCCTGGCCCAACTTCCATCTTTAAATGTCCCAAATATTATTATTTTATTTTTTGAAAATATTCTTGTAAATTTTAATATGGTTATAATCTGGAAATCAACTTGACTTATTTGTTTTTAAATATTTTTCTTTATTTTGTTTCATAGTATGAATGTTTTGCCTACCTGTGTGTCTTTGTACCATATACTTGCTGGGTACCCACAGAAGTCAAAAGAGGGCATCATATCCTCTGGAACTGGAGCTTAGGATGGTTGTGAGCACCATGTGGGTGCTTGGAACTGAACACAAGTCCACTGTAAGATCAACAAGTTCTCTTAATCTCTGAGTCATTTCTCCAGCCCCTTAATCCTTTTCTGATACACTGACTTTATGACTAAGTTTCTTAGAGGATTCTGGCTCTTTGGTTTGGTTTGGTTTTAAACTGGTGCATATGAAATGATTCTTCATCCATGCTAGGCTGTGGTGTTTTCCCATTCCATAATCCTTTATAGAGATTTTAAAACATCAGGTGCCCAGGACCCAGCTTAAGTTTGCACAGTTAGCCTCTTGTTATAGTGAGCTGATGCACGTGTGCATTGTAGAGGTCTGTGAGTGATTCTATTTGTACTAGAAATTACATTAAAATTGATAGCATCCCAATACTGTGACTGACTGAAACTGTTTTCTTTACATTCAGCAGTGCCTGAGTTTCTGTAACTTACTAAGGTCTTCCATCAATAGGTCTTAGTTGCCTCTCCTGGCAGAATGGCAGGCTCTTTGTGTTTGAATATTTGCTGATTCTTAAATGTAGAGCCAAGTTTTTATGATGATAAATTACAAAAAAGTAGACATTTGCATTTAACTGGACATTTTAAATATTAGTTATTTGTATTTAACCTAAATGAGAAAACAAAATGTTCCTTAAATACACTGTCTCCATATTGTTTTTCTTCCCATTCTCTCTAGAGTCTACTACAATCAAGTTTCCCCCAGTGCAGTCACCCAGAAAACTACTGTCAAGGTCTTTGGTGATGGGCATTGTTACATCCTCAGTAGACATCTTTGAGCCTTCTCTCCCTTCTCTGGAGATGAGCCACCCTCTTGTCCACAAAGCACTGTGTTTCACAGTGTCCTCGCTGTCTTACCCTGTGGAGTCTCCCCTGTCTCTGCTCACCTCTTCGCTCCTCCATTTCTTTGGTCCTAGTGAGACCAGAGTCTCCTAGCTCACAATTAATAAAATTCTTAACCTCTTTCCTATCTGTTCTTTGAGTATCTCATTTGATCTCTTGATTTTTGTTACTTATTTATTTAGATAAGATAGTCCTATGCAGTCCAGCTCTACTCAAGACAAAATCTTCTGCCTCAGTTTCCCAAGTGCTGGGATTATGGGCCTCTGCCACCATGCCCAGCTCTGGCCTTTGATTTTAAATAACATTATATATACCTTAAATTGGTAACTCTTAAGCCAGACTTCTTCCCTGAGTTCAAGGCACCTTGTCTGCACAGTAGCCCTGCATTGGAATGTTTCATGGGTTTCTCAACTTTACTGACTCTTGAAGCAGCCTCTGACTTTCCCACCCGTTTCTTTTCCCTTAGTCAGTTACTGGCAATTGAACTTTCTAACAATTAGAATAACCTTGGGACCATCCTTCATTTCACATTCACATCTGTCAAGTATCCTTCCGAGTCTATCCAGAGTCCTGTCTTCCCACTCACATAGTCCCTGTCCTCATAAAAGCCACTCGCTCTGATTCGTGTATTAGCACCTGGCCCTCACCCTTGCCTCCTTGTGGTCTGTGTGCACCCAGCAGCCAGATCCTGTCACTGTACAGGTGATAGTTGTCTAGTCACACTAAAAGCTCTCATGCCTACCATGGCTTCTCATCTACTTTTTGGCTTTTTCTTTTTTTACGTTTATTTAGAGTATGAGTATGTGTGGTTATGAGTGTGTTTATGTTCACACATGCATACTTGTGTACTTGCATATGTGGGTAGGAATACATGTACTTCAGCATGTAAGAGAAGGTCAGAGGACTCACTCAAAGTCGGCTTTCTCCTTTGACCTTTACATGGTTTGTGGGGATTGATCTCAGGTTATCAAGTTAGGAGTGTCAAGTGCTTTGCCCACTGAACCATCTTGCTGGCCCCGCTTTTTCCTTTCAGCCAGTACCTCGCTTGATCTGCCCGGCTCCTCTGGTCTTCACGGGTTGCCATAAACATAGAAGAGAGGCATCCCTTGGTGCCTCTGTGCTTACTACTATTTGGATTTGCTGAGAACCCACTGAGCTATAAGCTACATTCCTTCCCTCCTGATAGAGACCACTGGAGAGAGTAGCTGCAGAAAAGTAGGGGAGGTATCTCCTCCTCCCCCACATGCTGTCATTGGCTGACACTCCTCATTAAGACTGTTGTCCCAGGGGAAAGAGAGATACATAGTCTGTGTTGCCGAAGCCAGGGCTCAGCAGACTAGCAGGCAGTCTCTCTAAGAGTGATTAGATGGCAAGTGTGGTTGTTTAAAAACTTACATGCATAAATTCTATTTTAATATGATTTCAGTGTCTTGTTTCCAGCCATACTTGTGGTTCCATCATCCTGTTAATACCAACAGAAATATTGATTTTATTGAGCGATTGATTGCCTTGACTTGAACCTAAAATAGAAATTCAAGTTAAAAAACTTGTGAGTTGAAAAGTTTATTGAGTTTTGTGTTTCTCGTTCCTTGTCATGTCTCACCAGCACTTCCTTACAAGTCACAGCACTCCTATTGGAGATTTCATAAGATTCTGGTTGTGACACAAAATTCAGTAATTTTTTTTTTTCAAAAGGAAATAAAATTTAAATTAGTTACAGTTTTTAAATTGGTGCTTTTTAAATTGGTTTAATTTTATGACGTGCCTCCCATAGAACTTTGTTTTATGTTAATTGTAATCACGTTATTAAATAATCATCTCAATAATTACAAGTTAATATCAAACTGCTTATGATTTGTTTTTTCAAGTGAGTCTCCCACCTGTTGGCTCTTCCACTCTTTAAAGGAACCACTTATTAGTTTGGTGTCACTCTTAGATTAATAAACACTCTAAGTGTGCAGCACTCTGTATCCAGGGTTACCAGTTCACTTCCCATCGAGAGCCACCAGACAGGAGCCCCAGTGATTGCAGATCTGTTAGTAGCTCTACCTTCTGGGGCAGCATGTCCCATCTTTAAAGAGCTCTGCCTAGCAAGCTATGCCTTAAAACTGATGCCTTTAATCCCAGCACTCAGGAGGCAGAGGCAGAGGTGGGTGGATATTTGTGAGTTAGAGAACAGCCTGGTCTATACAGTGAGTTCCAGGATAGCCAAGGCTACCCAGAGAAGCCCTGTCTCGAAAAAAACAAAAAGGAAAATGGTATCTTAAAAGTACTATGAAAGTAGTCTGCAAATTAAAAGGTCTGACCAAAAAAAACAAAAGATACAGTAAACGTCTCCATCTCTAACCACTTAACAATCTCTATTAACATTCTTTCTCCATAGTCACTCATATATAAATATACTACGTAAAACTACATATACACACACAAGCACATTTTTAGTACATACTATATGGACATTTGTAAATATGTGGGTTAAATCACATCTAACCATAGTTTTGTCAGGATTGTGTCTGGACTGCAGAAATACAGACTTTCTTAATCACTAAACAGTACTGTGTAACAGCTGTTTATGCAACATTTATATGATATTAGATATTATCACAAGTAATCCAGAGATGTGCTTATGCAAGTAATAGCATTTTTTTTTCTTTTTCTGAGACAGGACCTTTCTCTACAATGCCCAGATACGCTTTGAATTCATGCCCTCCCTGCCTCCTATGCTGTGTCCTTACAGGTTAGCTAGTAGGCTCTGTTCTGCACCATCCTCACCCAAGAACCAGATAGGAAAAGTTCATCCCTGCTCCATGACAAGAGAATTGCTAGCAGATCAGTCATGCTCCTGCAGGAGTGGGGTGGGGAGTTCTTTTGGTAAAGCAGGTCCCATAGCCACACCCAGCTCTAAGGAAACTGCAGTTCTGCATCCCACCCTGTGACTACCACAGGGAATGTGGCTGCTCTCCATGTGAGGCTTCCTAGACCCCTTGTGCTACCCCGTGTGCCCCATTTATGAGCAGAGAGCTCCTTCATAGTGTTCCCAGGGTCGTGTTCTCCCTTCCATCAAGTGAATAAGTAATTGGGAAGAAAAGACTTCCTTGTTCTGTTACATAGAAATGTACTGGGCACAGGTTTTTTTAACTTGTCAGTGAGAGAACACGAGTGTCTTAGGTTGGCACCATGTTTCTTATTTTGTGAGCATGCTTGTTATTAAGAGACTTAGTCTACTTTCTTGTAACTTGCTGTGCCTTTTACTTCACTCACTAATGTTTTGAATGCTTTACTTTTGTGTATTCACATTTGCTGGTCTCTTCCCCTTCTCGTTCCTGGCATTTGAATTATAATTTGAAAGCCTTTCCTGTTCCACAATTTGGAAAAGCAGACAGCAGAAATGTGCTGTGTTTCTCTTTGGTTATGGTGATACTCCTTGAAACCACAAGGAACTAGCTTCGTGACATTCCATCACAAACTTGAAGATTGCTGTGTGTCTCCTTTTAAAGTAGAGATCTGTCTAAGCTGCAAGCAGGCTCTGCAGTAAGCTTTAGATGATGTCTGTACCTCAGTGCTGTAAAACTACATCCAGAGCCTGAGTTGTGTACAGATAATGCCAACAAGTGAGTGCCTAGCAGAGGTCACGCCAGCTGTTAGAAGACTAGCTCATGTCTAGTCAGAACTGCGTGTAAATGATGTGGGCGGCTCGGGTACAGAGCTTCCGTGCTATCTCAGTGTTCTCGTTGGGTCTGTTCTTTGAATTACAGGCCCTGCTGTAAGATCTGATTTCATCTAACCTTAAAAATGGCAAAACAAATGAAAACAGGGTACTTTAAAAAGCTGCCATCTTTGAATCTTCTGTGATTCAGTCACCAAATAAATGTCTAGTAGTAATACAGCAATGTATAAAACAGATATAATCTCTGCTGCCAACACATTTGAAGTCCAGAAAAATTTAGATTTATTTTAAAAGCTGACATTGTACTTTCTTCATTCTAACTTGAATATGACTTAGTCATATACCTAATTTAAGCACATTAAATCGTATAAATTTTAGACTTGAGAAATAGGGCTTACTACATTTTAGTGATGAAAATTATATTTTTAAAAAAAATAAACCTAAAATTGTTATATCCATCAATACCTGGGATATTTTACAATGGATAGTCTTTAATAAGTGCATTCTCTTCTAATAGTTTTATGTTTCTGTAAAAACTAGGCATTATTTACAGTGCCTAAAATTATTAAAATTAACACTATCTGGAGCTTGAAGTGTCTTTACAGTTTTTAATAAAATTAAGAAATGTTTGTGTCCATCAGAATCTGGCAGAAGGTGACGTGAAGCAACTTCTAGAGCCTCCTGTACTCCAGAAGCAGTGTTGGGACAGCCCTGGTAGCCAGCAGCTTCTGCTGGGTTGTCGTAGTAGCAGAAGGGAGTGGTGTGCTTAAATTACTTTTATCCATTAAATTTTGACAAGAAGATGACTTAAAAGCAGTAGATGTGTTGGTAACACACACACCCCATTTTTCATCTGTTTAAGGCTCTCTAGAGTCCTGATGTTGCTGTCTTCTCTTGCCCTAGTGGCCCTGTTACTATGAGCTCCACAGGGTGAGGAATTGCCTTTGCATTCTGCCCCTGGGTTATTACAGTGTAATCGCCTCTCAGCTTATTGGAAGAATGAGTGAGTGGAATGGTTCTGTTAGAAACAGCATAGATCTGAATTTGTAAAATCTACTTTGTGGGCGGGAGAGAGCTCAGCAGTATTGTTACAGAGGACTTGGACCGACGTACCAGCACCCACATGGAGGCTCACATCCATTTCAGGGGATCCTCCACCCTCTTCCAACCTCTGCAGGCACGAGGAACACACATACGTGCAGTCATATGTATAAAATAGAGTAAATATTGTTTAAAATCTTCTTTGCTTATCTCTATCTCAAGAAATGCATTTATTTAGGTTTTGCATCTGTTGTGGTATCACTAATAACAATATAAATTATTCTTGTCAAATTTTTAGTTTTCTGTGTCTTTCCTGTCCTTTCTTGGTGACTGGGTTTAAACACGCATCCTTTCTTTTTGTTGTTGTTGTTATTTTAATTTAGAAACTGAGTGTCTCATTTGGATGTTGCCCCTTGACTCCTTCCCCTTGTACTCCCTACGCACTTAGCACGTTGGCATGGGAGAACAGACGTCCGTGTAGGTGTAAGCATGGCCTGTACAGGACACAGAGAAGATGGTTGGGTCACTGGGCTTGGGGCATTCTTTCCAACACCAAGGCCTATTTCTCAGATGTTGCACTTCGGAATTCTCTCCTATTTTCTAGCATTTTAGTTTCACTTTGCTTTCACAGTCTCCGGCAGTGTCTCTCACCTAACCATAGTTGTCTTGTGGTTTTCTCTGTAGACGCAGCTTTTTGTCATTTGTCATTATAATCCATCTTTATTTCAGCAGCTGCTTGTTGTTTGTACATTCTCCCAAACTTTGAAAATGTGTTTATTCATCTGTTCCATTCAAATTGTTCCATTACCTTCTAGAATTATATTTTCATTTTCTTCAATTTGGGCACATTTTTAACTGATACTCTTCAAATCTTGACTTTTCTCCATACACTCTACCTGCCCCTGGAATTCCCATTTAAATGAACACATAAACAACATTTAGGAAGTGATTCAGTCTGAAAAATGTGCCATGTAGCCAGTCCATTTATCATATAATTACCATGGAGTGCCCAGACCAGTCTGGTACCGCTACTGCATGCCTAGACCCTGGTATACCTGCTGACTGTAAGTTGCAAGCCTGTACAGCATGTCACTGTACTGGATACTTGAGGCAGTTGTGATGCAGTGGTAAGTGTTTGTGTGTATCCACACATTTCTGAACATAGGAAGCACTAAAATTACTTCAGGCTTGAGGTACTTCCTCACATCAGCTTATTTTTTTCTGGGTAGCATCATCCCAAGGTGTCTTTCCAATCCAGTGTCCTAAAAGACAAGGTTTCCATTTTTCAGGGCTAGCTCTCAGAGATGTACAACAATTTTGACAGCTCGATGAGCTTTTCCAGATTGCTCAGCAATTATGCTACAAGATTTACTGCTTCTTTTAGAAATCCTGCTAAAGTACTTTCACAAGATGTGGTCTGAGAACGAGAAAATAAAGTATTTATCTAAATGATACTTTTTAATTTGAAGTTTGAATGATTTGTTAATATTCGCGTGGTTTGAAGCCATTCTTGTTTGTTATAATCAAAATTATTTACCCAATTTCATATTCCCTTATAAAATGTCTGCAAAATTATCATGTTAGCATAGACCATGGTGTCACACTGGAGGCAAGAGGTTTGTCCTTTCCTAGAGTCAGATGTGAACTACCGAAAGCAAATTAGGTTAGTAAGCCAGAACCTTTTAAAAGCAACTGTCTTCAGCCATAATGTAGGTTTTATTCCAACCATTAAAACTTTTTTAGGTGTGCAATATTTGCTTAAATAATTAAAAGTTTCCAGGTCAGGATTTTTGAAAATGTAAGTGCATCCCAATACTTTGTTGTGCTGTGGCTCTGGGATTCTTGGCAGACTGTCACAGAAATGCTTGTCTGTGGCTGGTGTGGGCGGGCCCTCACGCCTCTGCTCATGTTGCAGCTCTGCTGGTGCACCAGAAGGCCAGGATGGAACGGCTTCAAAGAGAGCTCGAGATGCAAAAGAAAAAGCTGGATAAACTCAAATCTGAGGTCAATGAGATGGAAAATAATCTAACTCGAAGGCGCCTGAAGAGATCAAGTTCCATATCCCAGATACCTTCAGTAAGTCTTATGCAACTGCTATGGCCTATGCTTGCTCAGGAGAATAGGCTGTCTGCCATAGTGTAAAGGCTTGCTCTAGTTTTCTACAAATGCTCTTAATTCATACTTGTTTTTCTGTCCTTACCTTCTTTGTTCACTAATGACATCAGAATTCAATACAAACCTTTTTACATGGAATTATCTTTCAGCTCGAAGAAATGCAGCAGTTGAGAAGTTGTAATAGACAACTCCAGATTGACATTGACTGCTTAACCAAAGAGATTGATCTTTTTCAAGCCCGAGGTAAAGTTCAGTGTATTCTCAGCTGAAATTCATTGGATTGACCTGCCGAGTCTTCCTGTGGCGGAGAGCAGGCTTACCAGCCACTGTCCCAGAGTGCTTAGCTTTGGAGTCAGAAAGTGCTAACGAACAGTTGGCTTCTTAGCCCCTCTCCCCAGTAAGTGTGTAGTTGGTGCCTTTAGCTCTCCTGTAGCCTGCTGTAGCCTGTGGTAAGGGGAGACAATCATAGCTGCTTGTCAGAGGTTTGGCGTCTGTGTGTAGACTCCGTCACAGGATTTCTTAGTAAGGGTGTGTCCAGGTAGCTTCCCCCTTTTCCTTTTCTCTTTCAAGAGTTGCGTGTCCTCGTCTCTGGCACTGCCTTGGTTGATAAAGTAGAAAATGATATAAAAGTATAGTTATATTCTATGGACAATAGACTTGATACTTTTCAAGCAATTAGTAACCAGCATTAATTTCTTATTATAGTAAAAAGTACTTAGATTTAACTTAGTTCCATAGAAAAGATAAATAAAATGTTATCACTGAAACCTGATTCTAAAGGAGGGGGATAGAAATATATAAAATTTAAAGAGAAAAGGGAAACTTAACAAAGAAGTCTTGAGTCCCATTTCTGTGTTTAACCCAGCATCCATTAAACTGAAAGATGATGGACTTTTCTTAAATTGGTGTTAAAATGCCAATAAGCTATCATTTTAACATGTCACGTAGAACCAGGGATCTGCTTCTAATTCTTTCTTACAAGTGTTAATTTTACTTCTTCCCAGTTTATCACTCAATCTCTGTTTATGAGTACTATCTTATGTCTATATTTTGAGATATGTTTTTGAAGTCTTACATATAATTTGAAATTAGAGGGTGTAATTTAAAGCATTTCTTCTGCTTATTTTTAGAAAGAAATGCTTGCTTTAAAAAGTAAAATTAAGTATTTCCGAGCTATAAATATTGATATATTTCCTTTTTTATTTGTTTCAGGACCACATTTTAACCCCAGCGCTATTCATAACTTTTATGACAATATTGGATTTGTAGGCCCTGTGCCACCAAAACCCAAAGGTTAGTGCATCCATTAAATGTGAGACTGTTATACTTGGAAAGCAAAATCTTTGAAAATTTTTATTTTTTTTTTTCAACCTTCCACTTTAGAAGTGTTTCCAACGTTGGCATTCTGGAGAGGACTCATCAAGAAGATGTTGTTTATTTGTATTTACATTCTGGGGTTTGGGGAGGATGCAAAGATGTAATGTATTTAACTTTTTAGAGTATGTTTGATATCTTAGTAGTCATTGTGTATTGCCCAAAACAGAAAGTTTGGGTTAAAAACAAAGTACAAAGATTTAGTGTCTTTAAATTTTTAAACAGTGATAAGGCAGGCACTTTAGAGAAATTCAGGGTTTTTTTTTGTTTTTTTTTTTTATAACATTGTTCTGTATAATTCTGAGTAGTCATATATCCTGAATTCCAGGTAAATTTCAAAAAAAAGGATCATCCAGTAACATTTTACAGCATTGAAAGTCACAGAATATGTGTGTACCACGCTAAGACATGAAGCAAGCCTGTGTACTTGAGCCAAGCATTAGGATATGTGTACAAATGAAATTGTGAGCATAAATCTGGCTGAAGTTAAATATACAGGCATGTATATTTAGGCCATTATTTTCACTATTAGTTATTATTTTCATAATTAATTATGCATAATTTGCTTTTAGCCTTAAGAGAAGTAAAATAATTAATTTGTAAATGAACATACAATATTAAGAAAGCAAATTCTGACTACAAGAAACACAGAATGGCAAGGAGGTCTACAACAGGTAGAAACCAAGTGAATGAAGAAACCACGCCATGCCATAGACACACACGAAGACTGGGATGAACATCTGTCCACTCATGATTAAAGCATAAAATCCAAATTGCATCAGCAGGGAAAGGTACTTCCTGTGATTGAACTCAGTGGAGAGAGACGTCTAACATCTGAGTTGTCCTCTGACATTCATGTGCCCTGGCACACATGCACACACTCCACACACAAGTAAATAAATATAAGGAAAGTCAATAAGCAAAAGGAATTTAACCTCAGCATCATAAAAGCCATATATCAGAACCACACAGATAGGGGAAACTGAAAGCCTTCTGACTCATGGCTGGGACAAGACAGGAGCGCCCTCAATTTCTGCTTCTTTCAGTGGAGTGCACTGCCCGCGCCTGAGCAGTTGTATAAGAAGAAGAAACAAAGTCATCCCCATCAGAAAAGGGAACAGAAGAATGGCCATGTGGTTATCTCCAGCTGCAGCTTTGCTTTTTTTTATTGGTTAGCCACAGAGAAATATTTCAGAAATAATGTATAAATTTTCGATAGCTTTCATTAGTATAGTGTTATAACCTATTTTACTATGAGTTTCTACTCTTTTAATATACCTAATTTATAAATTAAAGTTTATAGGTATTTGTGTTTTAAGAAAAAACATTATTTATCAGAATCAGTGTTAGTCATAGTTTCAAGCATTCACTGTTCAAAAACTACTTAGTGAATTCATTAATGTTGCAGTATATAAAATCATCCGACAAAAATCAGTTATGTTTCTTTGTACAGTTATGCAAAAGAAATTCATAGATATCAAAAAAAGAAGTTTCATTCACAGTAACAATCAAAACGTTAAAATAGGAGTAAACTCCACCAAAGAGGCAGAAGAATTTTATACCAAAATTATAAACACTGAAGAAGGAAATTATCAGAAGCATTCATGTTCATGGATTATAAAAATTGTACCATTGCACTACCATAATACCTTTGTTTTGTGCTGTTTAATGTGTATTGGTGTTTTTGTCTGCCTGTATCTGTGTGAGGATGTCAGGTCACCTGGAACTGAGTTACAGACGATTGTGAGCTGCCATGTGGGTGCTGGGAATTGAACCTCAGTCCTGTAGAAGAGCAGCCAGTGTGCTTAACTGCTAAGCCATCTCTTCAGCCCCGATCTACAGATTCTATCAAAATTCCAGTGTCATTATAAAAATAAGAAAAATATTGTAAACTTCAGACAAGACTCTAACTAGGCAGAGCCACCTTGAGTGAGGATGGAGCTGGAGATAGCACATCCCCACTTCAGAGCGGACAACAGGTAGTGATAGAAGCATGCAGCACTGGCCTAAGCATGGCCCCTGGCATGCACAGCAGTGTCGCAGAATAGGGACAAGCAAGGTGCATCAGATTAGTACTCACCTCCTCTCACAGTGCGCCTGTTAGTAAATGCTGCTGGGAAAGGCGAGTCTCCATATGCAGAATGATGGGGTTGACCCATCCGTATCCAAACAGTGACTCAGATGGAGCTGCAGGAAGGTTGAGTGGTAAGGGCTCTTGGTGCTGGCCAATCCTTGATGACCTGAATTCACTCCCCAGACTGGCTCTACATGGTAGAAGGAAAGAAACAACTCCCGCAAGGTGGCCTCTGGCCTCTATGTGCATGCTATGATACACGCATACTCACACACGTACATACACAGGATGCAGAAATGTAAAACAATTAACTAGATTATAAATTTAAATACAAGATGAAACTTGGTAGCTGGAAACATTTGGCATTGTTGAGGGTGGTGACTTTTGGATGTGGCAGCTAAGGAGCTGTATACCAAAGGACTGAGGACTGAGCACTGCAGAAGGCTCCCTGCTACTTTAAACCAGACTCGGGGCTCTCTTATACCATGTCTGAGTTTTAAAAACACAGCAACAAAATGGGATGTTCTTTTACTCTGCATGCTCCTGCCGTAAGTGTAAGCACGGTTAGAAATGAGTTGTTTAAAAAGAAGTGTCATAGCACACACTAAATCCCAGCCCCCAGGAGATCAAGGTGGGGCAGCCTGGGCTCCACGGTGGGACCCAGCCTCAAAAACGAAAAGGGGAAGGGCAGATTTGTCTGTCTTTTGTTTTTTCAGTAGATTAAAAAACTACATTGAATGGAAACTTGTATTCCTAGTAAAAACAAGTATATGTATAGTGCAGGGTCACACTCAGCAGTGTGTGACAGTCAGCAGGACTCCAGTCTGACGTGACAGTCGGTGGCCATGCTTACCCCCTTCCCTTGCACTTGGAACCGTGAGGCTGTGCCCTCCCTGGGCCAAGTCATGCTGCTCTTCCCCAGGGAGCACGCCCAGTTCAGCAGTTGTTCCATCTGGTCACCGGTTTGGTAGACTTTGTGATTTTTTTTTTTAACTTAAAATTGTTTTTCCTTTTCTTCCTTACAGATCAAAGGTCCACCATCAAAGCACCAAAGACTCAAGACACAGAGGATGAGGAGGGGGCTCAGTGGAATTGCACTGCCTGTACGTTTCTGAATCACCCGGCCTTAATCCGCTGTGAACAGTGCGAGATGCCTCGGCATTTCTGAGCCAAAGGCCCCGTCTTCCTCTGAAACCACATGTGAAGCTCGAGAACGTGGCCTGTCACGGGGAAGTGTTTCACTGCCACATAGGAGTTAGTCCATTGAAGGTGTGACAAGACAGCGGTGTGCTGTGTTGAGTGTCACCCCACAGAGCTAATGATACCTCAGTCTGATGTCATGGGCAGTGAGATTTCATCACCTGAAAGGTGACCTGAGAGACCAGGCTGCCCGCTGCCTGACCATGTCCAGTGTCACCGTGTCAATGCCGAGGTGTTCCAGGACCTCTCCCCTCTTGTCACTACTGATCTAGATGGGAGGAAGGGACAGGATGATGGCTTCCTGTGTTTTTAAAGCTTTTGGTGAAACACTACATACACAAAGAGAAGGAGCAAGGTTTGACTATTTAAAAACTCTGCTGCCACATAGTGCCAGTAGATGCGGGAACCGTCACAAATCTGTGGTACTTTTGGCCTTGTCCTCTGTCTTCTCTGAGGACATCTCTGTGAAGCCAGCATCTAGGTGTGAGATACAAGGAAAGCAGTGTGTCTGTCTGTACAATCCGCAGTGCGCTCCCCACGCCGTTCCTACTGTACAGATCTCTCACGTCTGCTTTGGTTTCTCCATTATCTTCTTATATTTCTATATGTATAGTGTAATAGACTTCTGTTAACTAATGTTCTCCTGCCCTTTTAGTAAGCACGATCATGTTCCTTTTTAAGCCTTACCTGAGAAAAGCAATGCCATAAGATAGAAAGCATTAATGAAATGAAACTGTGCACATAGCTCCCTCTCCTCCTCCTCCGCCTCCTCCTGTCCTGTGTCCCTTGGTGCCAGTGCTCTGAGAAGACATGGAGGTGCTGCATGTGAGTTGCAGGAAACACTGCAGGCATGTCGGATGGTCACGCTGTACACTGACTTCAGCAGTGGGTGACCAAACATGTCGTTTTGTCTTCTCCAGCAGCTTAAAGCAAAAAGTATTTAAGCCCACTGCCATCTTGCCCCGTCTGTGTGGTGTCCCGTAGAACTCCTCGGGAAGTTCTCGCTGGGGAAGTGCAGTTTGAGAAGCAGCCACAGCAGCCGTTCCCACAGCCGCCTCTTCCCGGGAAGAAGTATAGCTGCCGCCGTACTGTTGGGACAGTCGTGTATTTATAAAACATAGTCATCTTTAGGACAACTGAAGAAAAGCTGGAAAAAAGAAAGAAAACAAGCAGACTTGAACACTGAAGAAACCTCAGACATCTCTTTATTTTGATGATATATTTTTGTAAGGAAAATAAATATTCATATGATCAGGAATGTATATAACTAAATGAAATCAAGAAAAAATAACTGCATTTTCAAAGAATCATGAAATTATCAGTGCTTGGAATAGAGAAGTGCAGAAACAGAGCAAAAATAAAAATAGGAAATAATGTAGACTGACCCCGTAAACGTTCACAGTGGCTGTGTTTTCAATAAACGGGATTATTGCAGATGAGCGTTGAGAAGGCCAGAGCCTTGCCTTCCAGGCTTTGCACCGTGAGTATGGAAAGAGATGCGGCGACCATCAGTCACTAGCCAACAGAGCCCAAAGCGCGTACATTTGATGCATTGTGTTTTAAAAGTAGGCCTTGTTTTTCAGCTTCCTCTGCAGTTCTATGTGAAGATTGGTAAATCAGTTTTTACTTGTTTTATTAATAAAATGTAATTTGGATATCTTGAGTTGATGGTTTTGTGATTTAGCTGGGTAAACTATCTTTGTAACAGATAAGTTATTTATAAAAATTAAAAAAACTTATATTCTGATATGGATTTTGTGGCTTGTCTTTGAAGTTTATGGGACAGCTTGTACCCAGAATAATGCTCCATAGTTACCTGAAGTCAGGAGAAAGCAGCCCCTCACTCTCTTGAGTCTTCTCATGAGCTCCCAGCATGCCCTCTATGGATTTTGTCAGTTTCTGCAGACCGATTTCTTTTGGGTGTCTTGATTGGTTGGTTGCCTGGTTTGTTGTTGCAAGCAGAATCTCACTAGGTAAGACCAGACTACCATCCAATTTGTAGTGCGCCTGTCTCAGCCTCCCAAACCCTGTGATTCTAGGCATGCACCATCATGTCTGACTGTCAGGCTGTTGTTTAACTGATAAAAGCAATCAGATTTCAACTGAGGAAGAAAGTGGATGGTGGCTTCTTTTCATGGTGTACTTTAGCTGTTTGTCTCTTTTAATTTTTAAAAATTCAACCCTGTTGTTCAAAACACATGTGACTTCTTGGGCTTTTGGCCTAGAGTCAGTTGGTGTTTACTAAGTCCCATGAATCCTGAGTGTACAGTGATGATTCTCTTGAAGGGAACTCTCATAGTCAGACTTTGAAACAAGGAAAGTCATGTCTGCTGGTGTCTTTGACGTGGTCTGTGTGTGTGAAGGCCCAGCTAGAGTTTTTGAAACCTGGTGAGAGAACATTTTCCTTTGCCAAAGAATAGGAGGCCTGAACAGGACAGTGGTCTGGAAGCCAACTTTAGAAACGACTGTATTGAAAAGAGCATCATACCTGAAAGGCTCACAGGAGCCTGTGCCACCACCCTTAGACACCGATGCTCTATTCCAGGTTGGGGGGGGGGACTCCCTGAAACCTTAGCCAGGGCTAGTGAGGTGGCTCAGCAGGCAGAGTTGGTCCCCAGAACCCACATGGGAGGAGATGACCAGTTCCCAGCAGTTGTCTACTGTTCTACATGGGTGTGGTGTACTCAACACACACACACACACAAGCGTACAAACTTAAAGGTGGCGGTTAACTTCTGTTACCATGTCTAAAATACAGAGGCCCATGTTGCAAGTCTTTGTAAACAAAAAATGAAATTCTTAGGTCACCATTTTTACTTTCTGGGTTTGTTTGTTTCCAGATAGTTTCTGTGTAGCCCTGGCTGCCCTGGAACTCACTTTGTAGACCAGGCTGGCCTGGACCTCACAGATCTGCCTGCCTCTGCCTCCTGAGTGCTGGAACTAAAGGTGTGTGCCAACCTAGCCCAGCACTTTTTAGCTTAATAAGGTCTTGCTGCATAGTAGCCTAGGCTAGCCTTAGGCTCATTGTCCTGCCTCAGCCTCACAAGTGCAGGAATTACAGGCCTGTGTGCCACTGTACCCAGTCTTGTGTTAATCACATGTAATGTGTCTCTGGGTGTGGGGGGTGAGAGTAATGCCCACAGAGACCATAGGTATTGGGTCCCCCAGTCTGAGCTCCCTCTGCCTTTCGAGGCCTTTTTCTCCATAGCACAATTAACAGGTGAGATGCCCTGCATTTTGTCAGTTGCTCTAAGGACGTCTCCATGAATCATTTGGTGTTTCAGTCACTTGAGTCTGGAGTCCTCTCAAGGTCAAAGGTGGGTTGCTTTGCAGAGACTGAGATGGAGGCCAGAAGAAAATCAAGCCTCCAAAATGCACTCACCTCTGCTTCCCTGGCACTGTAAGTGCAGGCCACCACACCTAGCTGCAGGGAGAGGGCTGTGGGGGCTGAGTTTGGGCTATCTTACTTGAAAAGAAACTACCTTTCCAACAGCTGTCCTTCCAGCCTGCTTTTTTACAAAGATTTTTTTAATGTCAGGCTCATGTGTATATTTCTGTTGCTTGTCCAGCTGTCTAGGACATGTGTGCTTTAGAATGAAGTATAAGAAATTATTTCTCTGGGATGACAAATGCTATATTCAAAAGGCACTCTGGGGATTGCCCGCTTGCATTTTTGTGTGACCTAAAATCAATCCACCAAACACTCCCTTGCCTCTCGCTGCAGACTTCCTCATCTCCATCCTCTGCTAGAGACAGTCCCACCTGGGAACCCAGCCACCATGGGTTAGTAGCCTTGTAATTGGCTCCCTACTCCACATCTGGTTCCTACCCTGCCCCAGCATCGTAGTATGTTACAGAACAGGCGGAGAGAATGCCTCATCTGCAGGCTCCTGTCCAGAAGTCCTTCCTGTCCTCGGGTGTTTACTAGGCTTGCCTACCTCTGCAGGATCAACTCCATAAAAGCCTCTGACATCTAAATTGGCCTTGTTGCTTCCCTAAGAGACCTTGCATACCTTCACCTTTCTCTGCCTTGTTTGCCCTGACTCTCTAATTCAGTTTAGCCAATCAAGGACAGGGCCAAGATTATGACTCCCTTGGCTAACAGGAAGGCTCAGCAGGTAAGCGCACCTACTGCCACTCCTGGGGGTTTGAGCTCAATCCCTGGGACCCACATCGTGGAAAGGACACACTGACTCCAAAATATTTCTCTGACATCCACATTCACATTATGCTATGTGTGCCCCATGCATGTGTGCACACGCACACACATACCATATAAAACTTTTTTTGAAATATTTTATGTGAGAACACTGTAACTGTCTTCAGACACACCAGAAGAGGGCCTCGGATCCCATTACAGATGGTCGTGAGCCACCATGTGGTTGCTGGGAATTGAACTCAGGACCTCTGGAAGAGCAATCAGTGCTCTTAACCGCTGAGCCATCTCTCCAGCCCCATAAGAGTTTTTTTTAAGAGGTGAAGGCCCTCCATATTGCACCTTCCCTCCTATCCCTGAAATGTTCTGCTGACTTCATTTACATGTATTCTGATAGTGTACACACACACACACACACACACACACACACACAAAAAGGTCAGCTGGATATGTAATCAGTGACGTGCTCACCACTGCACAAGACCCTAGCTATATTCCCTGTGGAAGTAAGGGACAGAGAGACTGGTAGCTGTTGACAGTGATGATTCTTTTTTGTTTGTTTTGTTTTAAGTTTTCCAAGATAGGGTTTCTCTGTGAAGCCCTGGCTGTCCTGGAACTCTCTCTCTCTCTCTAGAGCAGGCTGGCCTCGAACTCAAGGGATCCACCTGCTTATGTCTCCTGAATGCTGGGATTAAAGGCATGTGCCAACGCTGTCTGGCAATGGAGATGATTGTTAATCAGAAAGCCAAGTAATGTTTCTAACATCTAGTCAACCTCACCGGTGAGTGCAGTCTGTTAGAGCTTTATTTATTTTCCCACAGTAGCAATCTTATAAATGATAGGTTTCCAGGCTAGACCACTAATGGAATGTCAATATAAGCAGAGTGGGATCCATGTAAATGGCATTAGTAATTAATAATTGCTAATTATTAGTTAATTATTAGTAATGCTATTGATAGTTTCATGGCTTGTGCTGGTGAGAAGTGCATGCCTGTGGACTCTAAAACAAGGTGCCATTTGAAACTAAGATCCCTAAGTTTTGTTACATCTAATTGATTTTATTTCAAAGCTGGAAATTTGCCTTTTTGTGGATATGTGTTTGAGAGGCTTTTTGTGTTTTGGATATCATAAGGGTTTTTTTGTTTGTTTGTTTTGTTTGTTTTTTTTTTTTAAGAGAAGAGGGACATGAAAGGATTTTTTACAAAGAAAATTGGTTAAGAAAAGAGAAGAAAAAACTGAATGCCAAGTGTATGATAACCCTGTCTACCTGTGTCCCAGGAAAGACAGACGGGCTTCAGACAAAAGCAGCAACCACAAGTGTATTTGTACGTTGAGTTCATGTAACCAAGACTCCATGTAATATGTGACATGAAACAGGCCTATGGCTTGTTGTAGCCGTTGGCTTGAAGTCCTAATTACTACCTTTGTGGTTTTAATAAGTCTTTCCCATGGCCTTGTGCTAAACTGCCAGAGTCGTCTCAGAATAGAGCAGCATGTATGCATTAGGCATTAGGCACTTGTGAGTCCAGACAGCCAAGCTTTGCTGAGCTAACGAGAGGCACACCTGGCATTTCTCTGCAGCGAAGAGTAAGTGAATCTTGTCGTGGTCATGAATGACCGGGAATGGAAGTTGCTACATTTCTAATGGCCAGAGTACAGCTGTTTTAGGCTTTCCTCGAGTATCCCCGTTAACAGAGCCTGTCTCCTCTCTCCGTCCCTAGTCAATGATGCACGTGCTGGCGAGTGTGCTGGCTTCCTGTTTGCCTTCTGAAAGCCCAGCTGTGACTGTCTAGCACAGGAACCAGACAACCCTAGAATTAGATTCTGGAAGAGCCTCACTGTGCCTAGCATTCACCACTCCCTGAGTGGGACGTCTGATTACATAATGCCTCACTGGCTGCTCTTTCAGGTTCTAATGGGCACGATACTGAAAGTCCAAGAAAAAGCTCCCTTTCATCCTCAAAGAATATAATTTAGTGGCAGTGTTTGCCTTCTTCCTGCTCTGGACAATGCAGCTGTATCTTTCCTAAGACAACCCGATCTCCATTTCTGAGGGCCCAGCAAGGGAGTCAGGGTATGCTGGTTTACTAGGGAAACAGGCTACAGCTTGGTTGCTGGACTTGCATACTGTGTGCTTCTATTCCATGCTAGAACATACAGGAGCTGTTCCACAAGGGGTCATCAAATAGAGTTCTGCCTTGGCTTTTGCTGGGGTGCTGTGGGCCCAGCTGGCCTCCAGTTACCCTGTCCAGTGGTTGTCCATTTCTGTTTCTTTTTCTTTTCTGTTTTCTTGTCTTCTTGATCCAGACATTTACCTCCAAGCTATTTAGTTATGCCCCTAACGTTGTCAATTAAACTTTACTCTTTTGGGTGTGAATATTCCATCCCACAGGGACTTTCATCAACATACCTGAGCATGTGATCCCTCTCTGCGTCTTTGTCACCCATGGGAACCAAGCAGAGAGCGCGGCACTGCTTCTCAGATCACGTGCAGTGAGTGACAGTCTTGGCACTGATGCTGAAGAAAGAGCTCTGTATCTGAGTGGGGTTTCTCACCTTGCAGCTGTGTCCAGCCTGGGCCTGCAGGCCACATGAACCCCACGATAACTATGAATGGCAACCCACACAAAATCATAAACTTATTCAAAACATTAAGAGGTTTGTTGTTGTTTGCTTGTCTGGGTTTTGTAACTCAGTTTTGAAGTTTTCAGGCCTGAACTTTGAACTCTGTAGGTGACATCATGTCAAGATGCTGAGCACGTATTGAGTGGCCATGATCTCAGTTGCTTAGCTTGGTAGTGAAGACGTCAAGCATAAGTGACCCCTGCACATTCCACAAACCTCTCCCCCCCCAGAGCAATCACATTGGCCGGATCTCATCGGCCGATAAGCTGGGCACTGACAGGAGCTGTGTTAGGTACTGAGGTACATGCCTCACAAATATTAGCTCTTGTAATCTTCGGAACTCAAAGAATAGACAACATGCAGAGTTGAAGCGTGGAGAGACTGAGATCACATAAATAACAGGCCCACCGCCGCACAACTTATAGCACCTGGGCAAGAATTTAAAATCAAGCGGCTTCAATCAGGCCTCCAACAATTGCCAGGTATTGCCTTTGAAGAAATGAGAGTGTGGTGCCCAGGAGAGGACAATGTCAGCTCAGACACAGACTTCCACAAATGTCAATAGCGGCTTTACTCGTAGTCGTTAAAAACTAGAAATGAACCAAATGCCCCCATCAAGAGGCAGGCAGGTAGACTCTGGAACATCTATACCCTGGAAGGCAGCTCAGCGTTACAAAGGGCAGAGGCTGATGGAATGTCGATATGTCAATGGGTTGGTCTCCAGCGTGTCACTGCATGAAGATGGTCAGACACAGAAGACCCCATCCTGTCCTGTACCATCCGCAGGAAAGGCAGACACACTCTACAGTGACAGCAAGCAGAGGCTAGAAGATGGAGACTCACTGCAGGGGAAACACTGACTTTGGAAGTGATTAAAATGGGCTACACGCTCACTGCAGCAAGGCTATGTGAGGAGAGTGAGGACTTGCCACTGGTTCTAACGACCTGGAGTCAGTTTCCAGTACCCACATAGCAGAGAACTGTCTGCCTCTGACCTCCATACACACACTGTGATGTCTTAGTTAGGGTTTCCACTGCTGTGAAGAGACGCCGTGACCGAGACAACTCTTGTAAAGGACAACATTGAATTGGGGATGGCTTACTGGTTCAGAAGGTCAGTCCATTATCATCCATGTGGGAGCATGGCAGCATCCAGGCAGGCATGGAGGAGCTGAGAGTTCTACCTCTTGTTCTGAAGGCAAACAGATTGGCTCCCACGTGGCTAGGAGGAGGGTCTGAAAGCCCACTCCCACAGTGACACAGTTCCTCCAACAAGGCCACACCCACTCCAACAAAGCCACTCCATGGGTCAAGCATATACAAGTCACCACTCAACACACAATATTGCACAATAAAAGTGCAATATTAAAACAGAATGTAAACCTCATGGTGGGTGCATACTATTGTATATAAACTATATAGTTGGCACGAGCACATTTTTTTCTTTGTATGTAGAGTCCATTCCATGTTCTTTAGCATATTAAATACATTTCTCACAGTTTTAGAAGCTTGGGAAAGCCCAATATCAAGATAACAGTTGATTCTGAGTAGGGTAAAGATCGTTCCAAAAATCATAGAATCTTCTTGCCTCACCCTCATAGGGAGGGAGTCAGGCTTCTGGGCCTCTTTTATATTGTTTTCCTCTGTTGGTCTTCCTATGTAGCCCAGGTTGGCCTCCAATTTGCTATCATCCTTAGCCTGCCAAGTGCTGGGATTATGTGTTTCCACTGACTGCCATGCCCCTTACAAGGGCACAATCCATTCACTCAGTCCTTGTGACCTAATTACCTTGCAAAGGTCTTACAGGAGCCCTGGTGATCAGACTTCAAAGCCTGACTTACAATAGGGTCACAAACATTAATCCACGATGTATAGAAATTTAAAAACATAAATATTTTTTAAAAATTATTTAAAAATTTAAAAACATATGTTTTGCTTTAGCAAAATAAGTGTTTACTATGCAGAACAAACACCCATGAGAAAAGTAGCCCCCATGGGGTGGGGGACTCAGAAGCATACAGATCAACAGCCAGAGATCCCGTAGGAATCAGCAAATAGAGAAAAAGGCCCCATCCCGTGGGTAACTAGCAAGCACAGCCACCTCCTACCGAAGAACAACCATGATTTTCACTGTTGCTAACGTGTCTTGTGTAAAACGTCACCTGCGTTAATAGTATATAATAGTGTATAACACACTCCCTCTGCTATGTCTACATGAGTTGTATCCAGTTTCTGGAACTGTCCACATGAGTACTGCAGCAACACCCCCAGATGCCTGCTATCCTGTAATCTTAGGCTTCACTCACAAAGAATTGCTCTTTTCAGTCAGGGAAGGAGCCTCATCACTCCACTGTGTGTAGAAAACAATTCTAAGTTTTTCCTTCCTAGCTAGCCCCAGCTACCAGGATGACTACTCCGAGACTAATTATTTATTATTAAACATCTAGGCCATAAGCTTCGGCCCCTTCCCTGACTAGCTCGTAACTTATTTAACACATTCAAACTCTTCTATGTCTACCACTTGGTTAGTTAACCTCTCCTCAGCCTCTGCCCCTTCTTCCTTCAATTCTTCCCCAGCCCTCTCAGTGTCTTGCTCCAATCTCTACCCCTCCATCTCCCTCTGCGTCTTCTTTTATTCTTTATTTCCCAGCATCCTTTCTGCTCCTGCCAGTGTCCCATCTACTATTTCCTGCCTCCTTCATTAGCCATTGGCTTTTTTATTGACAGGCGATGCTTGTAAGAGATTCTCTCTACAACTGCGCTCATAGTCCTGCACAGCCAGTCTTGGTTCTCGCCAGGGGAGGGATATGAGATGCTCTGGGCCAGATATCAGGCATTCTCAAAGTTTGGATTCTCTTCACAAAGCCTCACCTTTGGTTGTTCTGTTTCCAAAGTCTTCCAAAACACAAACATTTGTCAGTTTTTCTATAGCTAAAAAAATCCCTAAATAATAGCAGGGAGCCTACCCAGCAAGTCCCCAGCCTTGATCAGATGGTCCAGCTCACTAGAGTTAAACCCTCACTTGGAACTGCCATTGCAGATTTATTCAGAGTTATAAGATCTAGGGAATAAGAGACTGTAATACTAAACATATAATCACCTCCTGGGCTTAGCCCTCTTGGCCTAAGATTAATGTTATGCCACCCACTTCGTGAGATTCCTCGCCAGTATATCAACAACTTTGAACATGGCGTCATAAGTTGGTACACACCTTTAATACCCGCACTGGAGATATAGAGGCAGGAAGATCAAGACTTCCAAGTCATTCTCGGCTACTTAAGGGGTTGGGGGCCATGCCAGATTACATGAGACTCTGTCTCAGAAAAGAACTCAAATTCAGAGAAAAAATACAATTCCAAGTGTGTGTGTGCTTTTAATGGGGGAAAAAAACAAAACAAACAAAACAATAACAACAAAAGGAAACCTCTTTCGAATTTTTCAGGCGTCTATCTTCTGTGCTATAGAGACCCTGATGCTCATAGCTAAAAGCTCAAGAATTTAGCCTTGTCACTTTGGTTCTAGTTTTAGCTGGACACTGCTGCTGCTGTTGCTACTGTAGTTGAGGTAGGCTGGAAAAGGGCATAAGAAGGTTGAAAGTCAGGGGTGCTGGAAACTTTGCCCCACATCCTACATTGGCCGCCTCTTCCGCTGCGGTCCGCCGGATCATACCTGTCCTTCCTCCCACTTAAGCTGGATGGAGTCCTGCAGCTGACACCACTTCTCATATTTCTCTCTTGCACTCTGTCCCTGTGCCCTCTAACAGGGAAGGGGGAGAATACAGCACCTCAAACCCACTATCACCTTCCACATTCAACTCAGCCATGGGGAGGAAATGATGCCTGTGCTCTTCCTCCAGACTCTGAGTCCTTGCTTCCCACACACACACCCAGTGCTGTCTTCAGAGGGTGGCTTGATATGTGGCCTGAGCCCCCGAACTGCTGACTAAACAGAACGGAAGTCGAGCAGGGAAAATTTCAAAAACAGACAGCATAATTACAAGGGAACATTTTATGTTGAAAACATTGCTTAGCCAGAAAAATTGAAAGAGAAAAGCTTGAGCAAGCTCTTCTCAATCCGGCCTCCAGAAACAGTCTTACAAGATCGATATTGCTATGGTCCAAAAGTGGAGGGTTTCATTAGAGCAGAGGGTTTCCCTTACAGCGGAGGGTTTTCCAGCCTGATTCACTCAAAAAGAGCATCAGCTGACTCTAGGGAAAGGTCCCTGGTTAGAGGATTCACAGTCCTTCCTGCATCGTACATTCTGGGGAGTGAAGTGATTTGTGTCCACACTCTACCTGTCAGGGCCATGCCAGAAGCCACCATGTGAAAATCGAAACAGAGCTGTTCCCTAGGCTGCACAAGAATGAAGTCCTCTCTCTCCAACCTCTCAGCTGTACTTAGCCACGAGAGCTTGAGATAGACCATCCTTGCTCAACTTCACAAAGCTGTAATAAGAAAACTGCGTGGTAACCATTCAAGCCTGGCAAAAAAGATCTTCCCACCAGCCGTAGAGACAACCGAGAAACCAGAATAGCTCAGGAGACCTGTTTCACACCTATGGCTCCAGGTCTGGAACTTCAAGCTGCTCCCTGCCCAGTAATCTGGAGAGAGAAGGCAATGTCTGGTATAAAGAATTTCGCTGAGTCTAAACTGACGTCCTATGAAAGGCTGCTGTTTTTCAAGGTTTTAATAGACCCTCAGCTACTAGAGACACCACCCAGAAGCAGAGAATCTAAGTGGGAGAGGCGTCTCTAGCATGCCCATGTACCAGCCCGAGTCCAGTTGAGGGAATGGCAGACCACATGGTGGTGGCACATGGTGGCACACATCTTTAATTCCAGCACTCCAGAGGCAGAGGCAGACAGATCTCTGAGTTCAAGGTCAGACTGGTCTACAGAGTGAGTTCTATGACAGCCAGGGCTACAGAGAGAAACCCTGCCTCAAAACAATAAGAGTTGGGGAGAAGGTGCTGGAGAGATGGCTCAGGGGTTTAAAGCACTTACTGTTCTTGCAGAGGACCTGGGTTCAGTTCCCAGAACCCACATGGTGGCTCACGATCCACAGTTCCAGGGGATCCAACCCCCTCCTCTGCATGGGAGCCCCAGGTATGTGTGTACATACACTCAGACAAAACACTCAGACACATAAAAATGAATCAATTAAAGAGTGTTTTTAAAAAGCAAGTTAGGAGAAGATCCAGAGTGTGGTCCCTTTGAGAGGTGAAGCCGGGGCAGGAGTCCCCATGCTGGGAATAAAGTGTGCGGCGTCACACCCGATATTAGAGTTCTCTTGTTTGGGTTCTTTGAGATGTCTATTTAGTCTGAGTGACCTGGGGTTCATGGCAATGCCCTTCCTCAGCTTTCCAGTGTTGCCATTACAGGTACAAGCTGCGATGCTTGGCTGCAAAGGGTTTTGATGGGCCACACAACCCTCGTCTTTCTTTCCACCTCACCCTTCTCTTAGTATTGGCACACAGACAACTGTTTCCTTGGGACAGTTGTACACAAGCACACCACCACACCTCTGTTCTCGTTCGCTCTTCTCATTGGCTTTCCCATCTTGCTTTCGTGGCACATAGATGTCATCACCTCCCCTTGTCTCCCACTCCCTTTTCTTAAATCTCTTCCTCCCCTCATAGTGCCCCTTCTACCTTCATGTCATCTATATTTATATACATACACACACATGCATCATATACATACACATTACATATATGGGTGCTGGAAAACAAACTTGGATCCTCTGGACAATCACTCTTTTTGTTGTTGTTGCTGTTGCTGGTGATGATGATGTATGGGTGTTTTGCCTGCATGTCTGTAAACTAGTTGTGTGCCTGGGGCGCACAGAGGCCAGAAGAGGCCTCTGGAACTGGAGTTACAGACAGTTCTGGGCCACCATGTGGGTGCTGGGAACAGAACCTGAATCCTCTTGGAAGAACATCAGTGCTCCCGAGCACTGAACCATCTCTGCAGTTTCCCCTAGTTTTACTCTAGTACACGTGGATACCTAGTTTCCTCCACATGGCCTACTGAAGAGGCCCTCTGTCCTCCAGTGTACGCTCTTGACGAGATCAGATGACAGGAGCCATGTGTACTCATTTCCATTGCTCTGCACATCTTCGTGTCCAAGGCTTGATAATCACTTTACAAATAGCAAAGATGAAATGACAAAGCACAGACAGCACCTTGCACAGTGCTACCACTCAGGGAGTATTCAAAAAGCTACAACAAGAAGGAGTTCGCCACGGTTTCCGGTTTCCTCCGTTCCGGTCCTCGCTCCCAGATCCACGGCTCATTCTTCCATGGGATATCTACTAAAACGCCCTCCTGTTTCTCCATCACACTGATTCTTCTCCTGTCTGGTAAAATTATGCCCCATCCATTATCAGCTGATCTCTCTTTGCTTTACCTGGGAGGAAGTGGCAGTCCTAGGTGTTCTGGGTCAATCAGTCCCAGTGACTAAGAACTGATCCCATGATGCCACGGGACCAATGACAGTGGCCAACAGACCAGCAGTATAGAATGCAGCTAGATGCAGACTTACTGACAGAGGCCAGTCTTGGATGGCATCACGACCAGACCATCCCTGGCAAGTGAGCACAGAAATGACAGCACGAAGAAGGGTCAGGACACAAGGAACCACGTTAAGTGGAATCCCTGGTTTATCTGAAGCTGACTCCGAACTCACTTCTGGCAGAGACAGCAGCAAGCACGCCCCACTTATGGGTCTATCCATTACAATATGCTGAGAAACCAATGGGAGAAAATTCAGCAAGTATCCTTGGGAGTGGGCATGGCAGTTAAGACTCAAGATGGCCACGGCATTTAGGGTTTTTGTTTTTGGGTTTTTGTTTTGTTTTTGGCTTTATTAATAAAATTCATACAGTATGTCCTGATCACAGTTTCCCCTCCTCCCAGGTCCTCTCCACCTCCACACCCATCTAACTTCACACTTTGTCTCTTTAAAAAACAAACAGGCAAATCAATAATAATAATAATAACAATAACAACAGAATTTTTGAAACACCAGAAGCACACACACAAAAACAATACTCATAAAAATATAAATCAGAAGCCATTATATACTAGCAAAAGACTTAATTTTTTTTTTTAAACGGATAAACAAAGCAATATGAGAACAAAAAAATACTATGGAATTTGTTTTGTTTTGGCTGGGTCTGCCCTTAACTGTGGTTTATATACCCAGTAAAGGCTCCACTGAAGAAAATTAATTTTTCTTTTACAAGCAGATGTCAGTTGGAGATAGCCTCTTGGTTAGGGATAGGAGCTTATGCCCGCTTTCTTTCTCACCACTAGGGTTCTGTCTAGCTTGAACCTGGGCAGACCTCAGGGTTTCTCTGTGTAGCCCTGACTGTTCTAGGACTCACTCTGTAGACCAGGCTGGCATCGAACTCACAGAGAACCGCCTACCTCTGCCTCCCACGAAGTGGGATTAAAGGCGTGCGCCACCGATGCCCGGGGTATGGGCCACCGATGCCCGGAGTCACAGTGGCTCTTAAGCTCTGTAAGTTGCCTTCCTATGCCACTACCTAACAACTCCAGGTCCACTTGGCAGACAGTCTTAGACTTCATCAGCCAGTCAAAAGCCCACGCTGAGAAAACTCTGCCCATTTGTAAATTTTGTCTTTGGTTAGAAATCTGCACTGAGCAAGAGAGGAGATGCCAGCCGATTTTGACCCACAGCAGTGGTTTTCAACATATTCTTAGCAGCAGAACTCTTCTCCAGACAAATCTTTACCTTGAACATAGACAACAGCAGAGAAGGGGGCTCGCTAGGGTCATCGTGAGCGAGGGTCCAGGGCCCTTTCTGCCCAGCCTTCCCGCATGGCCTGCTGGGAACACTGACGTCAGCCAATCGTCTTGTAGAGCTTGAGGCTGCTTCCAGCTTCACCCAGGCCTCTGTTCTCTAAAGCGGTTTCTCCTTTGGGTGATACCAAGCCCATTCAGTCAAGACATTTGGAAATGCAGAGTGAGTGGGGCTGAGAGAATGAGACAGTTGGGGATGGGGGTTTGAAGGAGCTGTGGGGGCTTGTAGGGAGGAGTCTTCAGGGAGCACCGCAGCCAGGCTAGGAGGACTCCCAAGACCAAGAAACCTATACATATACTTTTTTAAACTAAATTTTAAACTTTTTTTCTTGCGTGCTGGTACAGTGCTAATGGTGGTTTAGGGTTTGTTTTTGATACATTCTTGCTAACGAAAAGCTGGGAAGGTGGATGCCTAGTAACCGCTGAGCTTGCTTGTTACTAAGTACTTTGGCAATAGCATCAGAGGCCATAAAATATGAGTTACTTTGCTTATATCTAACAATTTATTTTGGGTGAATTCCAGAAAGTTTTAGGCCAAAATATTTTTATGTCTCTAAATATCTTGGCCTAAAGAAGGGGAAATAAATAGTGTGCAACAAACTAAGTAAATTTCTGTCTCTCTGTGGGGAAAATGGAGTTCTAACCATATTCTATTTGTAATCTCTGTAGGATGAAAAAATACTCACGCTATTATTATAAGAAAAATGGGATTTTAAAATTATACCTGCATAGTGACTTTAACCATGCTTCCAAAAGCGAAGCACTCACATCCTGAAAAATTAGATGAAAAGGCATCAAATGTTATCAGTATCTTTCTCTTGTGGCTTCATTTCTTGGGTTTTCTCCCCCTAAAATATGAATTTCCCTTTG
Organism: Uromys caudimaculatus; assembly: GCA_028551405.1. NCBI lineage: Eukaryota > Metazoa > Chordata > Mammalia > Rodentia > Muridae > Uromys > Uromys caudimaculatus. The sequence goes on along the minus strand of CM052717.1, from coordinate 27,362,435 downwards.
TTAGGTTCATTTGACACTTATTTGTTCGTTGCGTAGCACAGTGTATGTGTGTGTGTGTGTGTGTGTGTGTGTGTGTGTGTGTGAGAGAGAGCCAAAGATTCACAAGTTGGTTCTTGTCTTCTACCATTTGATCTTGAGGATGAAAATCAGGTCTTCTAGCTTGGTGGCTCACGCCTTTGTGCCTGGAAGCCATCTTGCTGTCTGTAGTATTTCTTTCATATTCAAATGCATGGGTTTATTCTTTAAAGAAAGAAATGGTAGGAGTTTTTCATTCGGAGTGTAAATGTGTGCTGTGTGTGTGTGTCCTATAGATACACAGATGGAGAGAGGGTAATTTCCCTTAGGAGAGGAACAGGAAGCTGACTAGGAATGGTTAATCCTCTGATACCCAATACATGACAGAAAGGCCTGAGGCGTCTTCTCAATGTCAAGACCGGTGTCAGCACCAATGACTTTTTATATTTCCCTGGGGAATCTGCAGTCTTGACTTGTATTTCCCAAGACAGAAAAACAAACCAGAGAGAGGCTCAATAAACCACCAGCAGAGAGCCCCTTTGAGTGACAGGAACAGAGGAGAAAACCCCCAACATCGTGGGGCACAGCTCAGCCACAGCTGGGCTTTGCAGAGACATCCACTGCCAGACACAGCAGCCACGAGTCACATGGGACCGTTGATGGGTATAATTAGTTAAAATTAAATACAAATTAAAGTTCAGTTCCTCCGTCACAGACTCACATGTCCATGTGTGTCTGTCTCCCAAGGAACGGGGTGGAGCTGAAACTTTCGTTGTCAGTGTCAGTGAAGAGCTTAACCTGCATTTTCTCTATGCAAAGATGGCTCAGTACTTCAAAAGTATGAGTCTGGGTGTGGCAGCACATGCCTGGGATCCAAGCACTAGGGTTGCATAGGCAAGGGCCTGCATGTTCAAAGCAATATGGTTTCCACAGTAAGGTCTAGGCTAGCCAGGGAAAAATGCAAGCAAGGGAGGGAGGGAGGGAGGGAGGGAGGGAAGGAGGGAGGGAGAAACAATGAAAGAAATTCATTCTGAAGTATGAAAGAATGTAATTGTTTACGTCTGCTTTCTGTGGCTGTGATAAACATCAGGACCCAAAAGCAAGTTGGGTCATGTGGTTTGAATGTGCTTGGGCTGTGGGAAGTGGCACCATTTAGAATAGGTGTGGCCTTGATGGATAAAGTGTGTCACTATGTAGGTGGGCTTTGAGGTCTCCTAATGCTCAAGCTCTGCCCAGCATAGAGAGAGAGAGCTTCCTCCTAGCTGCTTGCAGAAGACAGTCTCCTCTGGCCGCCTTACGGACCAAGATGTAGAACTCCTCCTGCACCGTGTCTGCCTGGAGACTGCCGTGCTTCCATCATGATGATAATGGACTGAACCTCTGAAGCTGTAAGCCAGCCTCAGTTAAATGTTTTCCTCTATATGAGTTACTTTGATCAAGATATCTCTTCAAAGCAGTGAAACCCTAACTAACACGAGTAAGAAACAAGTTTATTTTATCTGTTTCTTCTTTCCAGACCATGATCAAGAGAAGCCAGGTCAGCAGCTGAAGCAGGGGGCCTGGAAGAATGCTACGTACTGACTCAGCCTGCATTCATACACAGTCCAGGACTGCCTGACCAGAGGTGGCACCCCCCACAGTGGCCCAGACTCTTCCACATCAATCCACAATTGAGAAAATGCCCCATGTACCCACAGGCCAATCTAATGAAGGCAATTCCTCTACTGAGGTTCATATTCCCCCAGTAAGTCAACTTGGTAGCCAAGATCAGCCTTAACAATGGTGAACTGAGCCCTGGAATCCAAGATTTAGTCAAACAAAAATCAATGTACGAACAATAAACAGTGAAAAGTATGAAGGAAAAAGAACACATTTATAATAATGTTATGAACGATAGCAATAAAAAACCTGCAAGGTATCCAAGAATAATCTCATTAAAAGGTGTATCAATATCTGTTTAGAGAAAATTATAAATTATTATTAAATGAAATAACAGCATGGAAGACATCAAGATTCCATTCAAGCATGTAACTGTATTCTCTGGAGTTTTCTATATGTTTAAAGTAGTATAGTTTGACATAAGATATAAAAGGAAAATGTATCATGTCCACACTATTAATATATCTGTCAGGTGGTAAATGTGACTTTACACATCATGTTCAATCATCCACTGCTCCCTGACGGTGTGGCACACAGGTCAATAAGCCATGCTGCAACAGCGACACCTAGTGGTAGAAATAGTGAAGTTCAACCTCCTTGCCCCAGCCATTAACATAGAGGTTGGGGGAGATGGTCTTTTTATATGATCTGTCTTTTGAATGGTAAGTTCTCTAATACATATGTAGTAGTGTCTCATTTACATTCCGTAAGAAACTAAGAATATTGAACACCTTTTCAAAGGCATGCTGGCCACCCACAGCTTTTACTTTTTTGTTTTATTTATTATGATGGGGGGGGGCACTGCTTGCCACCGCATGCTTGTGGAGATGGAAGGACAATTTTATGGAGTCAATATCTCCTTCTACTTTATGTGTTTTCCAGGTACTGAACTCAGGTCACCAGACTTCCATGGCAACTGCCTTTTTCCTGATGAGCGAGGCCACCAGCTTCATATCTTTTTTTTATTGTGTATATATGTGTGCCTGTGAGAGCATTGGACACCCTGGAGCTTGAGTTATAGGCTGCTGTGGGTCACCTGATGTGGGTTCTGGGGACTGAACTCGGGTGCCTTGCAAGAGCAGCAGACGCTCCTAACCACTGAACCATCACCCTCCAGCATCTTCTCAACTAAAGCTATGAATCCATGCTGTCATTAGTTTACTGGTTGGTTTCCAGGGGTTCTCTGTGTATTCTGTACATGTGTCCTCTTATGAATACAGAGGGTTAAAAACAAGTGTTTTCCCCACTTGCAGCTTGGCTTGTTCTCTCCACACTGTCTTCCAGAGAGCAGGCCAGGACATCGCACTTTGTGTACGAGGCCATGCTGTTGGTACTGTGCTTTAAAGTCGTTAACTCATGGTCACATCTTGGGCCTTCTTGAGCTTTTTATAGCATTAGTTTTCACTCTGAGGACTGTGATCCATTCTGATTGGATTTCATGGTGTTAAATTTTTTAAAATTGTAACGACTGGATTATAAAAAACATAAGTAATACCAAAAAAGTTAAAAATTTAAAAAATCAACAGCAAATCAGATCCACACAAAATCTGATACTGATGTGTCTCCTGGGCTTTTTTTTTTAACCTCTCCCTCCCCACACCAAGCCCCAGAGGAGGCTGGGAGGGCGGGGAGTGGCAGAGGGTGTGAATCCTCCACTGGGTCTCAGTAACAAACAAATAACTTGTCAGAACGTCATGGGGCTGTGGATGGAGGTTTGTGATTCTCACATCAGCTACTGTGTGGGCACAGAACAGTCATTGCTACATCTGGTTTTAGCAAAAGTACTAGATGCCCTAAGGCAGTGTGCTCAACCTATGGGTCTTAACCCCTTTGGCAAACTGCTATCTCTAAAAATATCTAGATTATGATTCATAACAGTAGCAAGATTACAGTCATAAAGCAACAACAAAATACTGTTATGGTGAAGGGTGGCAGGGTTAGGAAGGTTGAGAACCACTGCTCTGAAGTGCGTTGCCACGAGAAAAGCAAAACCGGGGTTAGGTTTTCTGTTTTACTATGGGGTCCCCTTGGAATCTCAGAGTTCTTTCCGCTCATAGGACATGAAAGTACTAAGTCATGCAGTTTCTTACAGGCCCAAAGAAGGAATCCTGGGATTCCTCAGCGTCCCCCTGATCTCCCCTATTTCATAAACCACTCCAGCTTTCCAGAGTGTCATAGGCTTTGGTTGAGCTCAGAGACTCTTGTAATCCATCAGTATAAACAACAATTATTAAATAATAATAATAGTCGTAACCATGAACTCTGTTCACTCTCAGCCAGTCAGCAGAGGAGGAGCAGGGGCCTAAAAGGAGGGAAGAAACCAGACTGTAGGCCTCAGGGCACGGAAGACAACAGCCCTGGGAGTCTCTTTTGGGGACTCTTCTGAGATGGTCACAGGCCAAACATTAGAAGCCCTACCCTGGGTATGAACTGACTGTGAATCCAAGAAATCAGGTCTCTAGTGAGAGAAACATGGAACCTCTTGCTCCTAAATCCCTCTGGCAAATAAGCAAAGAAAAACCTCCCAGGGATCCTGGCAGGGCTTGGCCAACATCAGAGTTCTGTAACACCATAAATCACTGCATTTACAACAAACATATCCTGAAGAGTTATTTTGAAAACAACCCCCTCCCACACCCCCAAAAATCTTCCCTGGAGTTGAACCAACTCAAAGAACACTGGGGGCAAGAAAATGTCTTCCTGGAATGCATCATGTAGTTTGTCTCTTTTTCAAAGAATCTACTTTTCTACTTCACAATATTTGGTCGGCACTTGCACTGTCCAACATTATTATCTTAATGACTTAACACATCGCATTCATTGAATGAACTGTATTTTCATTAAGTCTTCCACCCCTCAGAGTCCTCAGCCAATCAGCATCTCTCTCTGGTCACCACAAATGGCTTGTGATGAATGCCCTTCTCTGAGTGAGTCTTCCAGGAGCTCAGTAGGAAGCGCCTTCCTGACCCTGCCCAGGAAGTGAAGTGCCATGGTGTGACTAGTTAGGGCCAGTGTCACAAGGAGCTTCAAAACTCTGTTCTTTCTCTAACATCGCCTCCCTTGCCCTGACTGACCACGTGGTTGGCAGAATCTACACCCTTTAAGTGTGTGTGGCCTGCTCGGGGAAGTCTGGCCTAGCTACAGAGAAGAATCCAATAAAGAGAAGCAACCATTAGAAACAGAACCATCTGCAAGGGTGCCCTGAAGTAGTGTGGAAATATAGAAATGAAAAGCTATCCAGAAAAGATAGCTTTGAAAGAACCTGAGGAGATTGTATAACTGAAGAAATGTGAGGGAGAGATGAAGTGAGGGAAGAGACCAAGGAAAATGGGAGAAGAGTCGTGATCCAGCACGGCGTGGAGTCCAGAGGACTCGTAAACAAGTGGTTTTGAGTGGAGCAAGACCTGGAGGAAATGAGAGATGGAGACAGTGGTAGAGAGGCGGAAGGGGACAGCAAGAGCAAAACCTCTGCAAAGAAGCCTCGCTCCCTTCCTGTGTTGCCTAGGCCTTGCAGAGAAAAGCTCTCTGATGGCCTCTCTCAAAAACGGCATAACTTTGGACGCTGTCGTGACTTATCAGAATCACACAAATACATATTCAAGAGTCACTTTGAATGCAGATAAAATCAGAATTGTCATGAGTAAGTGATCCTATTTGAGCAATCGTCTTCAACAGCCAGTCGTGCTCAGCAGCCATCAATAACTCAGTACCAACCAGGAAGTCATGATCAGTGAGTCACTCAGGGTCAGCCAATCAGATAACCAATGTCAGTCACTCAGCATCGACCAATCAGATGATGTCAGTCACTCAGTGTCAGCCAGTCACAATTCGTGCCCATAGATCAATGATTCAGTGACAGCCAGTCGGTGTTCGTCACTGCCTTGTAAGAGCCAGTCAATGAATCGGAAGAGTTTGTCTTTCTGTCAGTCACCATCACTGTCAATCAGACAGTCCTTGTCCACCAGTCAATGAGGTAGTCACTGTCCGTGAATTAATGTTAGCTTAGTGAATGTGTTGGTGACAGCTACTGTTGGTGTCTATCTGTGTCATTGGTCCAAAGACATCCGTTAGTGGGTTACGAGGGCTGTGACTCAGTGGTGGTGTCAGTCAGTGTCTGTCAGTCAGTCAAGCAACACCAGTCACTGTCAGTCAGATGGCCAGACTTAAGCATGCCATTTGCAGGTTTCTGAATGCTTGCCCGCTGTCTTTTTGTCTTTCTCAGCACTATTTCTGTGTCTGAGACTTGAGACAGGTGTCCCTCCTCCATGTGTCTCCAGGAACTCACCACAAAATAATTACCCAGTGGGGTCAGGTCCATTGTTCTTCTTTTCCAGCCGCCCTGTCCCCATGCCCACCCCAGCCGCTATGACAGTGAGAGTTTCCTGAACTCTGAAACATCAGCTCATGTAAGGCAAAGGAAACAAGGCCAGCCTTCGACTCCAAAGAGCCTCTTCCACAGCCATGGGGGTGTTTGCTGGTGTTCTACTGAAGGGATCACCCGACTCTGAGCCCAGAGTTGGCTCAATGACCAGGACAACACTCCGAGCTCTACTGCAGAAGATTTTTCTGCTCATCCTTGACTGGGGATGAGCTGATAAGAGGGTCACCAAATAGGACAAGAGGTTGCTAGGGACATCCTAAGGCTTGGCTCAATCCTCAGGTTTGAACATAGTTATGGACATGTGTTCTGTCTGTCTATCTGTCTGGACAATGGGCCTCTATCTTTTTTGAGGGATCTGTTCCCCCTCTTCCAATGTCCACCCACCCTGTAGGTTTGTGAAGAAACTAACCCTCACAATTTACACCCATGTGCTAGCGAGAGGCAGACATGAGATCCAGGCTGATTGGTTCAGGAATGAGTGTGTGACCCACATCCAGCCACTCAGAACTTTTGCCCAGGATTTTTTCAAGACTGCTTCTTGACTCTTCAGCTGAAAGGACATGTGCTTGAACCTGCCTGCAGAATAGCTCTCATTGTCTAGAGAAAAAGCCTAGAAGGCGACAGTAAAGGGAAGAAAGAAAGAAAGAAAGAAAGAAAGAAAGAAAGAAAGAAAGAAAGAAAGAAAGAAAGAAAGAAAGATCAAAGAAGCAGATCCAAAAGGAAACAGACAGGAGACACCTGGTGGACTTTGCAGCCTCGAATGATGCCTCCGTCTCTGGCCTCCTGCCATTTGGTTCTGTAAGCCAGGATGGCAGCCAGAGAACTCTGCCTAATGTGGTGTAATTGCTGCCAGGTGTGGGTAGCTCGTGCCCGTTTGAATGCGGATTGTTCCCTGTGTGTTTGCTCAAATCTCTTGACTTCTGCACTCTAGAAGCCTGCATCAGACCTGGGCAGAGACAACTGCTCTGGATGCCCACGACTTGTTTTGTTGCTGTTATTGTTGTTTGGGTTTTGCTATAATGTGTGTGTGTGTGTGTGTGTGTGTGTGTGTGTGTGTGTGTGTGTGTGTGTGTGTGTGTGTGGTTTAGAGCGGTCGTGCATGAATGTGTATGCGTGTGGATGGGTGTGTTCTGTGCTCAAACGCGTGTGTGTTTGGCACTGACCTCTTTCGCTCAGTGTTTTGCTGTGAGCTCACCTTGGGTGCTCAGAATGCTCTCTTCGTGCCTACCTTCTTTCTAGCGTTTCATAGAGGGTGTCCTGTGCAGTTACACAGGACTCTGTACTCAGAAGAGCCCTGTGCTTAGTTTAATGCTCCACTGTCACCATCTTGAAATTCATAGTCAGTTAGAAAAGAGATCCTATGTTTTTATTGTGCACAAGACCCCATGGATTATGTACCTGATGCTGGCTCCATGGCGACCTTTGTGGTGGGATTTGTGATGCCCATGAACCTCTCCAAGTCCCTAAATCCTGTACCTTCCTTGTTCCTTAATGTCCCTTCCCCTCCCTTCTACTCCCATGGGGGACTTTTCTCCCAGATACTGCCAGCCCCTGTGGCTTCTCCAGACTACCCATGCCAGCCAACATCTGGTCTACGGCACTCCATCTGACGTTACATCAAACCAAAGCTGGGATTCACTTTACTTAGAACAGTACTGAAATAAGCAGTTCTTCTTGCTTCTACTGCTCAGCACTTAAATTCTGTGATTCACCCTCAAGCCTCCTTCTAGATGGAGCCTCTGGGGAAACTGCAGCCTGGCCTCTCTGGGAACAGACAAGGAGAACTCCCTCTGCTTCTGGGTTTCAAAGAGAGAGCTAAACTCTGGAGTCTCTTTGGTGGATCTGGAATGGGGACCCAGTCTAGCAAACTGATTAACAGCTCATGGTTTTGGGAACAGCCTGCTCATTAATTTGTGATGGGTCCACCTACTTGGGGGCAGGGGAGGTAGGCCCTAGCATATCACAGCTGCCCCCCCCCCAGGAAGGGAGTAGAGAAACTGGACATTAGCCAAGATTTCTCAGTCATCCTGTTAAACTTGGGGGGGGAAATGGTGGAGATGAGAACTGACAAGAGAAATAGACACAGTTTAGCCCGGCAGTGGTGGCGCACACCTTTAATTCCAGCACTTGGGAGGCTGAGGCAGGTGGATTTCTGAGTTCGAGGCCAGCCTGGTCTACAGAGTGAGTTCCAGGACAGCCAGGGCTACACAGAGAAACCCTGTCTCGAAAAACCAAAAAAAAAAAAAAAAAAAAACAGAACAAAAGAAATAGACACAGTTTGACAATAGAGTTCAAGTGTGGGAAAGGTGGTTTATTTTTGGAGCATGGTAACAGCTATGCAACTAGAGATGGTTCATCCATGGTTTTGTGTCACAAGGACATACTAAGACTTTGGAGTTATCCAAAGGTGATTACATTTGAGATGTGCTGTTCCCCCATACACACACACACACACCTCTTTTCCCCCCTTGTACTTTTCTTAATCACAGTGAACCAAATAAAATAGCTTTACAGCTTACTAAAACTCAAACTTGTCTTCAGAGGAAGCAGTTTAAACATTTCCAACTGTACACTTGGCAATGCATTGATTCGAAGCAGGGAACAAGGTCAGGGAATCAAACCGTGGCTCTAACAGTCTTGTGGAAAGGAAACACACGCATGCACGCATGCGCACATGCGTGCAAACAGGAAAAAAACCTCAAAGGATCTAGAAAGAGTGGACCCTCTTCAGGACAGGGGACTCAAGATAAGAAACAACACTCTGAGAACACCATATGCTTTGAAAAGGAGGTGAGGAACAGATCTTCAAGAAGCCATGCTAAGAAGTTGGTTTTAAAGAGGGGGACCTTCCAGAAAGCCATATAGATGCCCTGGTGCCAAGGAATCAAGTTTATCATGAGTACCACGACAGCATTTTCTCTGAGGCCTATGCCAACAAACATGACCAGTAATAAAAGGTTCCCAAATGGCCCTGCCACACTGCAGGGACGAAGAGGCTTTGGCAAAGAGTCCCCATTGGCTGGTCCCTTCTGATTCTCTCTGACCAAGTGAACTACCAAGTCCCTCAAGAACAAATGAGTTACAACCTAGCAGGCTACCGTTGTGACTGTAACATGTGGGTGCTGCCTACAGATGCTTGGGTCCCTCAGAATGCTTGCCCGTGCCCTGGCAACACTGTATCATTTCTTGTCCCTTGTAAAGGAGTGAGCCTCTTCTGCCCCAAAACCCAGACAAAGTTTTCAAGAAGACACAGCTAAGTATAGCTGCAATAATCCTCCACCAGAATCCAATTCTACCCTGACCCACCTGGAGGCTGATTTTTGTTGGTGGTGGTTTTGAGGGGGTGGTGGGTAGATTGGAATTTCATCTCTGTAAGATGCAATTTAGAAGAGTTTGTAAAGTCACCACAAAGAAAGGCTGATTTAAAAAAAAAAAAAAAAAGCCAGGCTGAGTCTTGAGCAAGGCTGTGGGCGCCCGTGTGTGTGTATGTGTGTGTGTGTGTGTATGTGTGTGTGTGTGTGTGTGTGTGCGTGTGTGTGTTGTGATGTTTGGATAATATGGGATGTATGTACAAAAGGAATAAAGACCCAGTAAGAAGGCCCTTAGGATCAGATGCCTCTGGGACAGCCCCACAGTAAAATTTACACAACAAGGCTGGGTTCCCCTATGAGTGAGATTAGCAATGATGACTTGAGAACTCCAGACAGCAATGCCTTCCCTCCCATGTCACCTGAACACATGTTAAACATCATTTGACGCCACAAAAGACTGATTTACCAGCCTTTTTCAATCTTTCAACAACAACGGCATGTTAAGTTCTCATGGCTTTCTAGAGTTCTACACACACACACACACACACACACACCCTAAGAATTTATCTCAAACTCAGCTTGATCTCTTTGATTAGCCATGATGACCAGCTGAAACATTTGTGGATGCTTAGAACTGGATACAGATGTGTCCTGGACAAAGCCTTCCAAACACAGCAGAAATCACCCTGTCCATGCAGCAGGTCCTGGCTTCAGGGAGCATCCTCAAGATCCCTACGGGTATCTACCACTGAGGATGGGAAAGAAAACAGCATCCAACCGCAATGACACATCCAGATTAACAAGCATCTTGCATCCCACCCATCCAAGCTTCGAGTCAAGCCTGGGCCACCACCCCCTGCAGTGTTATGAACCTATCCCCTAAGGATCTCCTAATGGAGCACCAGTCTTTTGGGACCTCTGCAGGAGAGTTAGCAGAGCCATGTCTGAGAGCACAGGATCCGAGGCCATCACAAGGTCCTCTCTGTCAGATGGGAAGACGCTGCATAGCGCAGCGCGTGTTCCTTCACCATTGGCGGCGGGTTGTGTTGACCCCGAAGGTCCTCTAAAGGTGTCCTCGCCCCAAACTGACTCTGCCCAGGCCGAGTGGCTCAAATAACGATAGGAGCTGGGCAGGAGGGCCAACGGGTCTTCCAGCGGTCTGCGCTGGGGAGGCAGGTCACTGTGCATGTTCCTGGAACGGTGTCCGTCCGACGGCTGGGCCTGTGGGCAGATTGGGGACCCGAGATCGCCTGAAGAGAGCGGGCTGTTCGGAGTCTGGAGGCACCGCAGACTCGGCGATCCTGGGGTGGCAGCGCTGCCCGCGCGAAGGGATGGCGAGGCCCAGGACGTGGGGCCACCCGTGAGCATCCAGTCCGGCCCACGCGACCCAGACGCGACGCCGCTGGCCGCGGTGTCGCTGAAGGTCAGTCGAGTGAAGCTCCTGTTCAGGGCTGCCAGGCCCGCGGGCTGCGGGGCCGGCGGGAGGTTGTGCACTCTAGGCAGCTGGGGAAGCGGCCGGACTGCTGCTGGACGGCTCCGCGCGCTCAGTGGCCGTGGCTCCTCAGCGCCACCACTTGGCCAGGCCCGCGTCTTGGCACGGAGTTCGTCAGCCACCGGCAGCTGCCCATGGTGCGGTCTCTCGGGGTGGTAGAATCTGCACTTGACCCCGTAGGTGCATTTCTTGCCTAGAAGAGGCAGGGCAGAGGGAGCTCAGGATGAAACCTGGGGTGAGCAGAGGCTATGATACCTAGCCCATGCCCTTCCCCGGACCTTTGACTCTGCTGCTTTTAACCCCTGAAAGACTCAGGTGACTGGGGTAGCAAGTGTTCTGGGGTGGATGGAACATACAGTGCTCAGAGCTCTGTAATTCCCCAAGGTCCCATCGGGACCCATCGGGAACTTCCTTCGAGCAGAGTTTAAGGCCAAACTGGGTCTAGTCACTCTTAGCCTCTACCTCCCCATGGGGTCCTGACCTTGAGAATAGAACCTTCAGTACGGGTGCTGGTGGTACAAGATCTCGCGTCTAGCATTGCCTCAGTTTCCACTAATGGCCACACACACCACCACCACCACCACTACCCCGCCCCAGCACTAACAATTGCCTTCTCCCTATACCTGTTCTGACGGGGTGGACAAAGTACCAAATAATTGGCCATCTAACCCCAAGTACTTCACCCGACATTCTGGACCAGCCCGAAAGGATAATCACGTTAATTCTAATAAGAAACTATTTTGAATGTCACTCACGTCTTAATAAACGTCCATAAAGACAAAAGGCAGGAGCACTATATATCTTGACAAGGCAGGTAGGGAAGGAGCAATGGGGCAGTTAGCTTAGATGAAACCCGTAACTCTGAACGGCTAGCATGGACCAACTTGGTAAGGGCAGGAGTAGACCAGGCAAACAGCGGGGCAGGTTAAGAACATGATGTGCCGCAGATGCAGTGAAGCATCTAAAGCAAGAGCTGACGGATGCATGGTCTGTATGCCCGAGTGTGGCTCTGAATCCAACCCTCGTGGGTCAGTAGCCTTGCTGGCAAACTGCAGCCCAGAAATGCTAGGCTTCTCCCCAGGGTCAGGTAGCTGGTTGAGGAGGGAGCTTTCTTGGGCCGGAAGCCAGGTTGCTATCTGCCAGGTTAGAGCTCCCCACTGTGCTGCCAGTTTCAAGACAGAGCCCACAAAACCTAGGTGCTACCCACCATAGGGACAGTGTTGCCAGGAGGGCTCTGGGGGCCTTGGCTTCTTGCTTAGGAAATTGCTGAGCGTTGGTCCGCGGCGGCCCAGGGGATCATCAGGGGGCATGAACCTGAAAAATAACCATAGATGGGGCCACTTCAAGAGCAAATGGAACTTGCCTCTATGGAGACTTGGGAGAGGAGGCCCGAGTCACCCAAGAGAATACCAGAAGGCATGACGACCATGCACCCAGAAGGTATATATACCACAACACAACGTGCCTTCACATCAGCCTCTCCCAATGTGGTGCTAGCCAGGAGGTTCAGAACCATCCTACAGCCTGTGACACAAATGCAGACTGAAGCTTTGCACTGCCCCTGTTAGGCAGAATTAGATTCCCCGCCCCCTGGAATTTACATATATCAACAGCTTCCTAGGTGATGTTTATGCAGGAAAATAAGCGTATAATGCTTGGGCTCCCACCCTTCCCCATCACTCTCACAGAAGCTTGAGAAAGTCCATGAGTTGACAGACAGCTCCTAGGAGGTTTGGGAACTGTGTAAGCCCCTTGGAGGCTTAAGACTGGGTGATGATTAATCTCAACTGTCAGCTTGATGAAAATAAGCTGGGAGACGGGCCTCTGGACATGCCTTTTAGAGAGTATCTCTATCGGGTTAAATGAGGTGGAAAGATGCATCCACTGTGGGCAGCACCATTCCCTAGAACTAGAATCTTAGACTGTAGATAAAGGACACAAGGTCAACTGGGCCAAAGCATTCATCACTCTCTGCTTGTTGACTGCAGAAGCAACGTGGCACGCTGTCTCAGCTTCTGACCACTTCAAGTTCCTCCCACTATGATGGGCTGTAATCCAGAACGATGAATCAAAATACACCCTTAAGTTGTTTTTATCAGGGTATTTTATCAAAGCAACAGACCAAGAAACCAAGACAGGCTCCTTCCACCCTCTCCCCTTACACCATGCCTCTCATCTCTGGCATACGCAGATACAAGGTTAATATTAACAGTCTAAGACACCAGCAGGTAAGCAGAGGAAGCAATAGCCCCACCCTTTGCAAACTCTGGGTGTGGAGCAACCTCTGGGCTTGGCCTCGGCTTGTGGGGATGTGTTGACTCTGCACACATGGTCCTCTGATGCCACGCTGTCTTCTGCCTGCTCCTCCTCCCTGGCACAGAGCCTTGACAAAGAAGGGACTGTGTTTTCCAAATGCTCAGGGCACAAAGCAGAAAATAGAAGGGCTCAAAGGCTGGGCACTAGTCACCTATACCTGTAATCCCACTATTGTGAAAGCCGAGGCAGGAGGATTGCAAGTTCAGGGCAGCCCAAGTAACTTAGTGAGACCCTAGCTCAAAATAAAATTTTAAAAGGGGAGGAGGATACCAATGTGCTTTGATAGAGTACTTACCAAATATACACAAAGCCCTAGGTTCAGTGCCACAGAAACAAAATGCCTCTGGGGAAAAAAATAATAAAGACAGACAAACAAAGCCCCTCCCATTTGCTAAGATCCTGCATTTCCAATAAATCCCTTTGTTCCCAGGAGCCCCTACCTATCCAAAATGAAGTTCTAGAGGAGGTGAAAGGAATGGGGAGAAGCGTCATCTTTGACAGTTACCATCTCCCAAAAGCTGAGTCCCACCCTGCAGAGAGCTGAGTGATTTCCAACCCAGTGTAGACTCCAGGGTTCAGCTCCAACCACACAGCTGGCTTCTTCATGGAGTTGGGACCTGATCAAGAATCTGAGGAGCCGCCCACTGCAGTTATTAAAAGTTCCCAGAGGATTACCCCTCTCTCTCAGGAGCAAGAGCTGCCAAGAGTACCAAGAGGGCTCTGTGGACATGCCCAGGGCACTGAGGGGGGCACCCTCACTCACAGGCTGTGGGTCCCTGCCTTCTGACCTTCCACCCTCTTAGCAGAGAGCCAGGCATTAGAAGGACTTGGCCAGGGCCCCTGGCTGTCACCAGGCAGCCATGGCCCATGAGCTCTCAGTGAGGATTTCTGGAATCTCATTTCCTGACTTGCCAGATTCATTTAGACCGAAGCTGGACAGAGAAAGCCTCTAGCTCATGAATCTGGAAATGACAGTGGGAGGTCACTACAGTGTAGCTCCTGAAGCATCTGTCCTCATTCAGGGGGCCATCACTTCCCAGGTGCAGGAACAGGTAGGTGGCAGTGGGAGAGGGCATGCCACACTCCTCCCCAGGAATAACTGCTACCCCTTATAGGATACAGTTCTCTCTAAGGTCCACTCCACTTCAGCAGGGCAGGGCCTCTGAGGAAACCACTGCATAGGGTCCAAAGCCTTAGCTCTTTCCACTGCACCACACCACCTCCTCAGCTTTGGAGTCAAGTGCTGTACTCTTGTACTGGCTAGTTTTGTGTGTCAACTTGACACAAGCTGGAGTTATCACAGAGAAAGGAGCTTCAGTTGAGAAAATGCCTCCATAAGATCCAGCTGTAAGGCATTTTCTCAATTAGTGATCAAGGGGGGAGGGCCCCTTGTGGGTGGTACCACCTGTGGGCTGGTAGTCTTGGGCTCTATAAGAAAGCAGGCTGAGCAAGCCAGGAGAAGCAAGCCAGTAAGAAACATCCCTCCATGGCCTCTGCATCAGCTCCTGCTTCCTGCCCTGCTGAGTTCCAGTCCTGACTTCCTTTCCTGATGAACAGCAGCATGAAGTGTAAGCTCAATAAACCCTTTCCTCCCCAACTTGCTTCTTGGTCATGATGTTTGTGCAGGGATAGAAACCCTGACTAAGACAACTCTTATGCGCAAGTGGACCGAATGCCACTTAGAGGGCCTCTTTCTCTCCTCTCGACCCCTGTTTGCCTGGCCCATAGTCATTGTTCATTCATTCCTGCGTCTATCCACCCCGGATCACTAGCTCCTGTGTTTCTACTATGTGCCAAGCATGCTGCAAACATGACAACTGAACAGGCATTCTGTGTCGTTACAGAGTCGAAGACCTTGTCTCAAACCACATGCCAGGAGGCTGGTCATAGATCACAGAGGAAGAGTCCATTGATTTTTGCCTGGAACAGAAACCAAAGGGCAGGGGTTGAAGCTCAGTTGGTAGAATGTTTGTCTGGGATGCACAAAGCCCTGGGTTAGTTTGATCCTTAGCATGGCATAGACTGGACACGGTGGCCAGTATATTACTTAGAAGGTGGAGGCAGGAGGACCGGAAGTTCAAGGTGATCCTTCACTACATATTTGAGGCCAGCCTCAGATATGGAAGAGTGCCTCAATTGGTATTTTTTAAAGATTCATTCGTATTATTTTAATTATGTGTAACTATGGATGTCTGCATACGTGAGTAGAGATGCCCTTAGAAGCCAGAGGTCTTGGATCCCCTGGAGCTGGAGTTACAGAGGGTTGTAAACTGGCTGGCCTGGGTGCTCAGAACTGAACTGCAGGTCCTCTGGAAGAGCAGCAAGTGCTCTTAACCAGCGAGCCATGTTCTCAGCCTCAGCCAGGATTTTTAAACTTGAAAGGAAATCCCTCCTCCATTATAACTTTTTTAATTTTTAGCTTTATTTTTATTTTGCATATGAGTGCTTTGCCCCCTCCCGTGTGTGTGTGTGTGTGTGTGTGTGTGTGTGTGTGTGTGTGTGTATGTATGTACCACATGTATGCCTAGTACCTATGGTGACCAGAAGAGGGCACTGGATCCCCTGGAATGACAGTTAGGGATGGTTGTAAGCCACCATGTCAAGGCTGAGAACCAAACCTGGGTCCTCTGCAAGAGCAAGAAGTGCCCTTAACCACTGAACCATCTCTCCAGGCCCACTCTGCACGGTGACTGATTTAATGTTCTTATATGGACAGAACATAAAGTGCTGCCTTCAGGAGAAACAGATACAAGAGAGGACACCATGAGAGACAGAGCTGACCGCTGGCCTGAAGAGGCCTGGTCAGGTCACGCAGGCTTCCAGCCCTTACCTGTCATTCACAAAGGAGAACATGAGCAGTCGCTGTTCGATGAACCATTTCCACTCCGGGTTTTCGTTCTGCAGGTCCCGGTAGTTGTCATTGGAGACAATGATGCCGTCCTTCTCGTAGGCCACCTTCACGATGTATCGGTCATCGTAGCAGACCACTCGCTTGCCGTTCACCTTGCGGGATGGGGTGTACACCAACACAGCTTGCCGCTCCAGTTCCTCCAGCACGTGCTGCTCTGAGGCCACAGGTGGAGACTTGACTCAAGGCTCCATGGAAGGACCTGTCTCCCAGCCCAGGAACCCACCCTGAGCCATCTGCCTCCCTCCCTGATCCAGCCCATGAGAGCCATGAGAGCTTCTAAGGGACTAGAGTCTAGAATGGCTTCAGCTTCACCGTCCCCCCTCCTGCCTCCTGAGTGTTGGGATTATTGCCCTTGCCACCAAGGCTGACTTACATTTAATGCCTACAGTCCCAGTATCAGGAAGTAAAAGCAGAGGGCACAAGAACCAAGGTTACAGGAGACCCTGCCTCAAACAACACAAAAGTGCATAGTACCATACACACTTGCAATAAAAAGCTCCATGGACTCCGAGAATGGGGTGTGTCCTGCCCGGAAAGTCCCCGCTGCCCATCCCAGTCCAAAGCCTCTCTTCCCCTAAGATAACCTGTTATAAAAGGTAATATTGACAGCTCCCTTCACTTTTATTTTCACAGATACACATGCGAAAGGACCATTTTCAGTGTGGTCCTGCCTTGGACTTCACCCAGTCCCTACCCATACTTATATAATGGTTTCTTTGTTCACTTACCATATGGTGACGTGGTCTGACCTTGCTCACGTGATTGCTACTTTCAGCCAGTAAGTCTCTGGCATGGATATTCAGGGGACCACCGGGGGCAGCTCTCTAAAATATTTTCTGGCCTGCTAGGCATAATGTGATCCCTTACAAGGTTTTATTTTACATTTATTTCTAGTTATTCTTGGGATTGAACATCTTTGCCTATTTTTGCTGCCCACTTATGGTTTTCTTATATAAAAGGCTTATTTATGAAATAGGTCATCTTTCTGTGGGTTCCTGTTCCCGCCTCATTAATTTGGAGTAAAATGTGAGGTGTAGGGCTGGGGAAGTGGCTGAGTTGGCACAGCACCTCCCTGTTATACATGACGCTTGGGGTGTAATCCCTCACTGCATAAAATGGGCCATGGTGGCCTGGACCTGTAGTGCCAGCACTTGGCCCCGGAGAGCAGAAACAGGAGGGTCAGACGTTCAGGGGGGACAGCCTGCTGCAGTCTAGACTCTTCGTTCTCTCACGCTTTCTCATTTCTGTTTGCTTTTGGCAGTGGTGTCTGTTTGTGAGCTTTTATCTCAATGTAGCCAATTTTATTCATTTTTTTTTCCTGCCAAGTATGTTAGCGCAATAGCACTTGGGAGACTGAGGCAGGAGAATCACCACTGCTTTGGCTATAAAGTGAGTTCCAGGACAGCTATGGCTATTTAGCAAAACTCTGTCATAAAGAAATAAAACGTACAGAGATCAGAGGACAACTTTTGAGTTAGCTCTTTCCTTCTACCCTGTGGGTTGCAGGGATCCAACTCAGGCCATGACTCCTATAGAAACAATAGTCAAATGGTACAAAAGAGAGCCAGATTCACATCGGAAGATGGCAGCCAAACTTCAGATGTTGACAGATTTTTAGGAAGACAGAAAGCAGAGACAACAATACGGTGTCGAGGGAACCACAGCCCGGCAAATGTCCATCACGACCTCTATGAAAAAGAGGAAGACACTGCTAGCAAGGAGGATGGCTTCAAAGTGCTATTATCTGGGAATAAAGTGCCCTGGTCCTGCCACTGGACTGTGTGGTAGGCCCACAGGCCTTGCTTCCTGTCTGTTTTAGGAAGCAGATTTGGAAAGGAAAATTGTCAGTGAATGCCAAAGGTTATCCCTGCTTCTGGGAAGAAGCCTTGTTCTAGGAAAGAAACCCAGGGCACTTGCACAGATATGTATCTGTTAAACTAGGTTGGCGAGATGGATCAGTGGGTAACGATGCTTGCAGCTAAGCCTGACAACTCACGTGACTTCCGCGAGTTTTTCTTCAACCTCTACTTGTATGTGTGCACACATGCAAATGCACACACACATGTATACACACAAACAAATAAAACAAATGTGCTTTTTAAACCAAGCTTTCCTATGAATAAAGACTGACAAAGAAATCAACAGACTTTAAGAAAGAAAACCTAAGAGCAAGAAAGTCTAAAATGAGCAAAGAGAACAAATCAGGAAAAAAATATAACTAAGGAAAATTAAAAAGAAACCAACAGAACTTTTTTAAAAGTCCACATTAACATAGAAATATCCAAGAAGACACATGATCCATGAGAATATTGACTTATTTAAAAACAAACAAATACGGCCAATGATGACAATGTTTCAGGATTATAAGTCACAGACAATGACTATATAACTGGAGGTCTGAGCACAGCAAACAAACAAACGAACAAATAAATAAGTAAATAAATAGAAGGTGATGAGAAGCTATCGGTGACCACGAATGGAATTTAAAATAAAGCTCTGGAGAGATGGCTCCGTGGGTGGGTGCTTATCTAACATGCATGACGCCTGGGTTTAGCCCCCAGTACCACATAAACTAAGTCTGATGTTGTACATCTGTAAATCCCCGCACTATGGAGGTAGACACAGGGGGATCAGAAGTGCAAGGTCATTGTCAGCTACACATGGAGTTTGAGGCCAGCCAGGGCTATATGAGACATTGTCACACACACACAGAAGGGGAGGGATACCTTTGGCTAAAGTCAGAAAGGAAAAGCCAAGCAAACTTTCCAGAATAACCAAGAGGTCGCCACCACACCTGTTGTTGACTTGGCTGAAGTGCAACCATAAAGGTTTAGCACCTGACCTCTTACGTAAGCAAGCAGAATGAGAAAACAGCAAGGGCTGGGAGGATAGCTCGGGAAAACACTGGCCTAGCATGAGAAGGCTGTGTACAAGCCCTGAGTGGCAACATAACAACAACAACAACAACAACAACAACAACAACAATAAGTCTGTTTACTGAAAGCATAGTCCTGCTACCTATACCGTAGAATATCAACCAGCTTTAAGAATTAAAGTGGCGCTGGGGCCCTTTCATCTCTGTCTCTCTAGACTTACTCTTAGGAGCGCCTCTTCCCACCCTACCTCCATTCCCTGGAGAACTCCCTCTTGGTGCAGACCCAGGGCCCCCTTAGGTCTTTCCCGCTGACCCTCTCAGCTTTCCCCTCCAACTCCTCTCCATTCCCTTGTGTCAGCGTCAGGGAACAGAAACTTTTTCTACCAGCCCCCCCCCCCCAGTGGCCATACTGGCTGGACACAGGTAGGCGGTTTTGGCTAGCTTTCCTGTCCTCCATTGCTATTAGTTTTGGAGCAGCCTGACCTTAGGAGCTTCCCCTCACACCATATCTTCACTGCCCGGAAACTCCACCTCCCCGATGGCCCCAGCTCTGACTTTTCAATGGAGACTCTGAAAGCCAGAAGAGCCTGGACAGATGCTCCACAAATTCTGAGAGACCACAGATGGCAGCCAAGACTACTACGCCCACCAAAATTATCAATCTTTATTGACTAAGGGAAATTTTCATTATTAAAAAACACTTAAAGCAATTTCTAGTCACCAATCTAGCTCTACAGAAGACACTAGAAAGAAAACTTTCATCAAAGAGAAGGTTAACTACACCCAGGAAGATAAAAGGAATAAATCATTCCAAAAGAGTTATTAAAAGTGGAGAGGGAACACATACATACCACAACAACGAAATAATATGAATTAATAAATACTCCTCATTGATAGGTCTCAATACTAGTGGTCTCAATTCACCAATAAAAACAGGTTGGATTAGAAAAAAACAGGATCCATGTTTCTGTTGCATCCAAAAAACACACCTGACCATCAAGGATAGAGATTACCTGGGGAGAAAGGATGGGAATTGTATTCTAAGCGAACAGACCCAAGGACCAAGCAGATGTAGCCATTTTAACGTCTGACAAAATAGACTTCAAAATTTAACCAGAAGAGATGATATTGCATCCTCACTAAAGGAACACACACACACACACACACACACACACACACACACACACACACATCAAGAGAATATTGCAATTCTAAATATTTATGCATCAGACACAAAGACTCTCAAGTTTATAAAAGAAACCCGGCTACAATCACATATTGACCCTCACACAGTAATAGTGGGTAACTTCAACACTCCACAACTGACAACAGACAGGTCATCTGGACAAAAACTAAACAGAGTTAAATCACATCATAAATTACACAGACCTGGAAGATATCTACAGAATATTTCACCCAAATACTAAAGAATATATTTTCTCAGCTCTCATGGAACTTTCTACAAAATTGACCATATACTTGGAAATAAAGCAAGTCTTATCCACATACAAGGAAATAGAAATAACACCGTGTATTCTAACTGACCACCACAGATTAAAGCTGGATATCAGCAATGACAGAAACAGAGGAAAGTATACAAATTCTTGGAAACTGAACAGCTCCCTACCTTGAAAACTGGGTCAAGACAGAAACCAAGATGGAAATTGAGTAAAAATGAAAACACAACAAATCCAAACCTATGGGAAACAATTATGGCAGTTCTCAGAAGCAAGTT
This sequence comes from Uromys caudimaculatus, assembly GCA_028551405.1. Classification (NCBI taxonomy): domain Eukaryota; kingdom Metazoa; phylum Chordata; class Mammalia; order Rodentia; family Muridae; genus Uromys; species Uromys caudimaculatus. Next base: position 27,341,740 of record CM052717.1, on the reverse strand, counting down.
CATAGACTGAACGTTAAAAAAGAAAAAGAAAGAAAAGCAAAGAAAAACTGGCATAGCTTAGTAGCACACCTGAAAGCTCTAGAGCAAAATAAAATAAAATAAAATAAAATAATAAAAATAAAAAACAAAAATAAAAATAAAAATAAAAAATAAATAAAAGGAGCAGATGGCAAGAAATAATCAAACTCAGGGATGAAAATCAATGAAATAGAAACAAAGACAATACAAAGAATAATGAAATGGGGAGTTGGTTCTTTGAGAAAATCAGCAAGACTGACAAAACCTTAGTTTGTCTGTCCTAAGTAAAAGACACGCGCACACACACACACTTACACACAGAGAGAGAGAGAGAGAGAGAGAGAGAGAGAGAGAGAGAGAGAGAGAGAGAAACAGAGAGAGAGGTAGAGAGATCCAAATTAATAAAATTAGAGATGAGAATGGGGACATTACAGCAATCACTGGGGAAATTCAGAGAATCATAGGACGTACTTTAAAAATATAACTTACTCCACCCAACTGGAAAACCTAAAAGAAATGGATGAATTCCTTGATACATGGCCTATCAAAGTTAAATAAAGATTTAATAAGCAGTTAAAATGTACCCATAATCCCTAGTGAAATAGAAGCAGTATTTAATAAAAGTCTCCCAACTAAGAAAAGCCCAGGGCCAGACCTTCAAAGAATAATTAACACTAATACTCCTCAAAATATTCTGCAAAATAGAAACAGATGGAGCATTGCCTAATTGTTTTTATGAGGCTACTGTTGCCCAGAATACCAGAACCACACAAAGATCCAGTGAAAAGTGAAAATTGTGAACACAGATGCAAAACTTTTCAATAAAATACAGGTAAACCAAATACAAAAACACATCAAAAAGATTCTCCACCGTGATCGGGTCAGCTTCATACGAGAGTCGGAAGGGTGGTTCGATGTACAAAGCCAATACACATAACTCACGTGCTGGGAGTCGAACCAAGGCCCTGCAGGAGCAGCCAGCGCTGAGCGCTTATTTTTCCAGCCCCTGATTCAGTTTCCTTAAGATGGTATTTTAAATTCACTTTCCTCAATATTTATATGTATGACTTTACATTTAACACATGCTCCTTCTAAGCCATAAGGATTTGTTTTTTAATTACTAGGGATCGAACCTGGGTGCTCTCCCCCAGATGCAAATGCTTTACCACTGAGCTACACCCTCAAGCTCTCTTATCTTTTGCTGAGTGTGTATATAACATTCTTTTGCAGTGATTATTAATATATTGGATAAATATTTACTGGATTTGTTACTATTTCTCATTCCTGTTCTCTCTTTATACCCCTTTTTGGTTTAATAGAATATTTTACCTGAGTACATTTTCTCCTCTTCTTTGTAGATCATCTACACTTCCTTCCCTACTTTTTAGTGATTACCTTGGAGTTTGTCCCATACATTATAGCTAGTGTAAACACATTTTCAATAATACTGCTTCAAGAACATAATTTGAGGGACCAGCGGGATCCAGGGACCCAGGAACCCCACCGAACCAGTGGCACGGGTTCCTTCTGGTCTGGGCCCGTGCCCTGAGCAGACCTTGGGAGCAAACTCCTCAGCCAGTCCCACAACACCCAGAGGAAGCTCCACTCCCAGGTGCTCTAACACACCCAGGATCACAGGCTCTCAGGAGCACAGGAGCTTGGTCACACCAGGATCTCAGGGTCCCAGAGACAGCTTGACTCCCAGGTGCTCTGTCACACCCAGGATCTCAAGATCACAGGATCCCAGAATCACAGAGACAGCTGGTCTCTGAGGAATTCTGACACAACCAGGATCACAGGAAGGACAGGCTCCAGTCAGATAAAGGGAGAGCAGGTAGCACTAGAGATAACCAGATGGCAGGAAGCAAGCACAAGAACATAAGCAACAGAAACCAAGGTTACCTGGCATCATCAGAACCCAATTCTCCCACCATAGCAAGTCCTGGATACACCATCACACAGGAAAAGCAAGATTCAAATCTAAAATCACTTCTCATGATTATGATAGAGGACTTAGAATAGGACGGAAATAACTCCCTTAAAGAAATACAGGAGAACACAGGTAAACAGGTAGAAGCCCTTAAAGAGGAAACACAAAAATCCCTTAAAGAATTGCAGGAAAACACAACCAAACAGGTGAAGGAATTGAACAAAACCATACAGGATCTAAAAATGGAAAAAGAAACAATAAAGAAATCACAAAGGAAGTCATCCTGAAAGATAGAAAACCTAGGAAAGACATCAGGAGTCGTAGGTGCAAGCATCACCAACAGAATACAAGAGATAGAAGAGAGAATCTCAGGAGCAGAAGATACCATAGAAAACATTGACACAACAGTCAAAGAAAATGCAAAATGCAAAAAACTCCTAACCCAAAACATCCAGGAAATCCAGGACACAATGAGAAGACCAAACCTAAGGATAATAGGTATAAAAGAGAGTGAAGATTCCCAACTTAAAGGGTCAGTAAATATCGTCAACAAAATTATAGAAGAAAACTTTCCTAACCTAAAAAAAGAGATGCCCATAAACATACGAGAAGCCTATAGAACTCCAAATAGACTGGACCAGAAAAGAAATTCCTCCCATCACATAATAATCAAAACACCAAATGCACTAAACAAAGAAAGAATATTAAAGCAATAAGGGAAAAAGGTCAAGTAACATATAAAGGCAGACCTATCAGAATTACACCAGACTTCTCACCAGAGACTGTGAAAGCTAGAAGATCCTGGGAAGATGTCATACAGACCCTAAGAGAACACAAATGCCAGCCTGGGCTACTATAACCAGCAAAACTCTCAATTGCCATAGACGGAGAAAACAAGATTCCATGACAAAACCAAATTTACACAATATCTTCCTACAAATCCATCCCTACAAAGGATAATAGATGGAAAACACCAACACAAGGAGGGAAACTACACCCTAGAAAAAGCAAGAAAGTAATCTTTCAGCAAACCCAAAAGAAATAGCCACACAAACATAATACCACCTCTAACAACAAAAATAGCAGGAAGTAACAATCACTTTTCCCTAATATCTCTTAACATCAGTGGACTCAATAAAAAGCCATACACTAACGTACTGGATATGTAAGGACCCAGCATGTTGCTGCATACAGGAAATGTACCTCAGTGACAAAGATAGACACTACCTCAGAGTAAAAGGTTGTAAACAATTTTCCAAGCAAATGGTCCCAAGAAACAAGCTGGAGTAGCCATTCTAATATCAAATAAAATCAACTTTCAACCAAAAGTTATCAAAAAGGTAAGGAAGGACACTTCGTACTGGTCAAATAGAAATATTTAAGGGGTAACTTCAGCAAGTGTCATAGGTATCTGATGAATCTCAGTGTAATGGCCTTGGGAAACGCAAAGGAATGGTGCTCTTTGCTCAAAGTGAAACCAACATATCTTCAAGGGAGAAAATTGGAGGTATTTGAATTTTATGTTCATGTTAGGGAGGTGAGTCCTGTGTATTTTAAAAGACTAGTATTTATTTTCTCTGAATTTAGTCAGGAGTTGTCAACTTATTTCTAGTTGAGTGTGACAGTAGTAAGGTTTTCAAAACCTACTGAAAACAAGTAACATTAAACGTGTGATTTATGAGATTAGATTGTATGCTATTTTGACTGAAGTCAACTTTACTTTGTTATTTCAAAGGAGAAAAAATGAATGGCCTATAAAACTGTAAGAGTTGATCTGTCAGAAATAATTTCCAATTGCATAATGTTTTTATAAAGTGATTTAATTTATTCTAATCATATTTATAGTGTGAAAGTATAAGATGATGATAATACTGGCTTCTAAAGTTTTAGGCAAAAAATAGTACTTTAATTATTATAGAAATGTCTACAAGTAATTTCATAATTTATTAATTCTGTATTTAATTTTGACATATTTCTCATAATTCGCCATTGTATATAATACTGTGATAAATATCCCACAGTACATACATATTTTTGTCAACATGAATTCCTAGAAATAAGTTTACTAGATAGAATTTTATGCACAATTTAAAAAACAATAGAAAAGCTTACCAACCTTATTCATAACTTCAACTCTTCCCATTGATACTCTGTACTCACAAAGACAAATGGTTTACCAACCTTTGGCTGGAGAGTATCAATCAGTAAAAAGTTATCAATTTGTCAACAGGAATGTAATTACCATTAGAATGCATTAAGCAAAAAATTTAAGTATTTTGTGTTTAACAGATTATATTCTAACCTCAGACAACTAGATGAGGAAAAAAACTTTCATAATAAGCTGAGATCTAGTTCAAAGATCACTGACAGGTTTTTGTTGTTGCTCTGGGGTTTTTTGTTTGGTTGTTCTTTTTGTTCTCGTTTTTGCTAAATCTAATGGATAGTTTTCACCTGAACTCAATAAAGCTACTCTTTGAAGAAAAAAAAAAAAAGAATATAATTTGAATACCTTATAATGACAAAATTATTCTGGTCTTCCCTGCTTGTCCCTTGTATTAGTGCTGCCATTTATTCCACGTACATGTAAGCACTCATGTTTGCATGTAATATATGCATTAGCATACATAACCAAAAAAATTGTTGCTACTATTATTTTTTTTTTTGCTATTATTATTTTGAACAAATGGTTATCTTGTCAGTTAAGAATAAGAAAAGTTGATTCTGAGCTTGGTATCTCCTGTCTGTGATGCCAGCTCTCAGGAGATTTAAGAAGATCATAAGTTTTAGGGCAGTCCAGTTGTGTATTAAGATGTCTCAAATAACAAAATAAAATGAAGTTTTAATTTATCCCTTCACTAACCTAACTGAATGACTAGCAATAGCATGTTCCTGTAATGCTTCTTGTGAAGCAGTTCTACTGATAGCAAATCCCTCCAGTTACTGTTTGTCTCAGAAACATTTCATTTTTCCTTCGCTGTTTTCATTTGTATTGAGTTTATTTGAAGCAGGACTGATAGCAGAGACAGAAAATTTTCTTAAAATTAGATAAAATAAAAACCAGTATGACAACAGGCAAAAATGTAATAAAGACTTTGGATAAATGAAAAAAAAAAAAAAAAACATAATTCACAGCCTAAAGAGATTGAAAGGCAAAACCACATGACTATCTCATTAGATGCAGGTAAGGCCTTTGACAAAGTCTAACATCTCTTCATAATAAAAGTCTTAGAGAAACGAGGGATATAAGGGGGGCACCTCAACATAATAAATATGATCTACAGCAAGCCATGGTCAACATCAACCTAAACAGAGAGAAACACAAAGCATTTCCAGTAAAATTAGGAACAAGACAAAGATGTCCACTTTCTCCCTGCCTATTCAGGATAGTCCTTGCAGTCTTAGCTGGAGCAATAAAACAACTGAAGGAGCTCAAAGGGGATTTGAATAGGAAAGGAGGAAGTTAAAGAATCTTTATCTGCAGATAATATGATTGTATACATAAATGACACTAAAAAAAATTCCACGAGGAAACTTCTACAACTCATAATCACCTTCAGCAAAGTAGTAGCTTGCAAAATGAACAAACAAAAATCATTAGTCTTCCTATATACAAATGACAGAGAAAAGAAACCATGGAAACTATATCTTTTATAATAGCCTCAAAAAAAAAAAAAAAAAAAACCCCTTGGGGTAACTCTAACTAAACAAGTAAAAGATTTGTATAATAAAAACTTTAAGACATTTAAGAAAAATATTAAGGATGCCAGAAAATAATAGAGTTAATATTGTAAAAAAATGGCCATCCTGCCAGAATCAATTTACAGATTCAATATAATCCCCATCAAAATTTCAAGACAATTATTCACGAAATTGAAAAGATACTTTTGGAAACAAACACACAAGCAGAATACCTAAAACAACACTGAATAATAAAAAAAAAATTGCTGAAGATATCACCATCTCCAATCTCAAACTGTACTACAGATCTACAGTAATTAAAACAACAACAACAAAAACCACCACGGTGGGGCTGGAGAGATAACTCAGTGGTTAAGAGCACTAGCTGCTCTTCCAAGAGGACCTGGGTTCAACTCCCAGCATTCACATGGCAGCTCATCACTGTCTGTAACTACTCTTCCAGGGGATTTGACACACTCACGCAGACAGACAGACATTAAATAGATTATTTTTTTTAAAACCCACCATGGTGTTGGCATAAAAACAGATGCATTGATCAATAGAATTGAATTGAAGACCCAGGTAAATATAGACACCTACGGACACCTGATCTTTAACAAAGAAGTCAGAAATACACACTGGAAAAAAGACATCTTCTTCATCTAACTGGGTGGCTGTGTGGAGAAGAATCCAAATATATTCATGCTTATCACCCTGCACAAAACTCAACTCCAAATGGATCAAGGACCTTAACTTAAGGCCAGATACCCAGAGTGAGAAATAACCTTGAACTCCCTGGCACAAGAAAAGACTTTCTGAACAGAACGTCATTAGCATACACACTAAGGACAACAATTAACAAGTGGGCCCTTTTGAAACTGAGAAGCTTCTGCACCACAAAGGACACTTTTATTTTGGACAAAGCAGTGGACTACAGAACATAAAATGATCTTTACTAATTACATATCCAGTAGAAGGTTAGTATCTAAGATTTATAAAGAACTAAAAAAGACCTGAACATGAGGAAAAACAACTTGATTTTAAAAATGGGCACAGATCTAAACAGATGAAACACATATGGCCAAGAAACACTTAAAGAAATGTTCAACATCCTTAGTCATAAGAAAAATTGCAAATAAAACTACTTTGAGATTTCATCTTACACTAATCAAGAATGCCCAAGATCAATAAAACAAATGACAGCTCATGCCGGCGAGGATGCAGGCTAAGCACACTCATTCATGGGGAGAGCACAAGCTTGTACAGCCATTGTGGAAGCCGGTATGGTAGACCTTCAGGAAGATGAGAATAGGTCTACCTCAAGAACCTGCTATCCCACTCCTGAGCGTGTACCCAAAGGACCTCACATCCTGCTACAGAGACATCGGCTAATCCATGTTCACTACTGCTCTGTTTATGATAGCCAGAAACTGGAAACAGCCTGGGTATCCATCAAGTGATAAACGGATAGAGAAATATGATGCATTTACACAGTAAAATGTTATTCAGCTGGTAACAAAAATTAAAATATGAAACCCACAGGTAAATGAGTGGACCTAGAAAAAACATCCTCCTCAGAGAGGCAACCCGGACCCCGAAAGACAAATATTGTATGTTTTCTCTTGTATGTGGATGTTAGCCTTTAAACTTTCAACTCGTGTGCTAGAATCTGAATAACCACTGAGGTTAGGTATCTAGAGGTTAGGTATCCAGTAAGCGACTAGCAAGGAGAAGAAGATCTACCAAGGAAGAGGAAAGAGGATATATTGTTACGGAGGTAAGAAAGGAGAGCCAGACTAGGAGGGTTGAATAAGCTGGGGAATGGGAGAGCCAGGTAAAACAGGGAACATGGGGAGAAACAGCTGACAGCTAAGGCCATTTGAAAAACCGTATGAACCTGCTGCTGTGGGCGCTTCCTAACACATATACATACATGAGAGGAAATTAAACGGAGCCACCAAATGATAGAAGAGACAAAGTCCCTAATAGACATCCTATGCCACCAACTAAAACCTCCAGGTCCGGGAATGGGTTATATATTTTTAATGCATCATCAGTCAAAGGGCCCCATGGCAACTGTCAGACATCACAGGCCAATCGTTACTCTCCACATCTCGATGGTAAATCTCTACTGCTGAAGACACAATTTATTTATGTCGTCAAATATGAGACATTGAGTTGATGCCTAACTAGTAGCATCCCCTCCACTAACTAGCATTCATGACCCTGGAAGATACTCTTAATAATACCCAGCTACAAAGCTCACAACCTACAACATGCTTGCAAGATATATATGGATTCAACAGTGGTGCAACTGTTTTGGGCAAATCAAACCACTTTCTGATTGGAGTTCAGGCCCACGCTGTGAGACACTGCTAAAGTGGGCAAGAGCCTGCAATCACACAGGTCAGGGCCTAGCGGAAAACCTTTTATTATTATTCTGCTAAAGGAACAGAGCAGTTAAATGACTCCTAAAGACATACTGCTATACTCAATCAGTTTCTCACTCAGACTATACAAGACAATCTTCTTGCGGTAGATGGAAATTAACACAGAGCCCCTCACCTGGACAGTCGGCAGAATATTAGAAACTTTGTAGCACTTGGTCCTAAATAGGATTTCTTTATCAGGCTCCTCCCCTCAAGGCCCAGGGATCTGTGCCGAAGAGGCAGAAAGATTCTAAGAGGGAAACCATGTCTTCCAGATGCAAGAGGCCTGATGCACATATGAACTCATAGAGACTGTGGCAGCACACACAGGATCTTCACAGGTTCAAGCCAGATGCCATCCCAGCGCTGAGTGGGGGGACTGGATACAAGGTCCCCCACCGCCACCAAGAAGTTATCTACAAATAAGAGCTGCTGGTGAAGAGACTATCAGATTTCTCCAATGGAGTCTCACTGAATAGATCAATGATGTCTCAGGACAAGCCCCACACCCAGGAGTGGCTGACTAATGACAAAATAAACTCAGTGGTAGTTTTGTGGACGTTTTATTTAATTTTGCTATTTTGGGGCATTTTTTATCTTGTTAGTATTTTGGTTGTTGGTTTTCATTTTCATTTTATGTTTTTGTTGGGGTTGTTTTTTGTTTATTTTTGTCTATATTTGTTTTTGTTTTTGCTACTTTGAGAGAAAGAATCTAAAGTTTGGTGACTAGGGAGGTGTACACAATCTAGGACGATTTAGGGGAGGGGAATATAATCAAAATATATTTCATGTAAAAATTTTTTCAATAAATAAAAACGGACTAGGAGCCAGAAAAAAATAGCTCATGGGCTGCCTTTGCAGAAAACCAGAGTTAGTTCTAAGTACCCACACTGGGTGGCTCACAACCATTAGTAACTCTAGTTCAAGCAATTCAACAGCCTTTCAGGCTTCTGAGAGCACCCACACTTGGGTGCACACACACACACTATACATATATTATGCATAAATAAAATATATTAGAAAAACATGTCTAATAGAATTGCTGGTCTAGCATGTGCAAAGCTTCTGGTTTGATCCCAAGCAACGAAACACAAAAACACTAAAAGTAAATTTCTATTTCTTCACATAAAGAGATTGGAGAGGTATTTGGCAACTAGCAAATATACCCTGACAAAATGTCTCCTTCAGATTCTACCTATTGGGTATGAAGTGTAGACCCAGTCTTCAGAGAGGTAAATGTTGTAAGACACAATTGTTATATTGTGTATATGCACTCACAATAAATGATCAAGTGATGAGCTTGTCTATAAGTGGGCGAGTAAAAGTTAGAGATTATTTATCTATTCAACAAGTTTTTGTGTCCCTTCTACTCTGAGGAAGTGCTGAGCAAGTGCTCAGTGGTCATAGTCAGGGCTCTCATGGGCCTTTCAGTACTGGAGAAAGACCCTATACCAGTAATGAGTAATTGACCACCGTCTTGAAGGACACTACCACAGAGCAATGGGTGGCATACCTCTGATAGGGGTATCAGACCTTGATGGCTCTTTCCTCCAAGATGGGACAAAAACCTTGATGTAGGTGTGTCCTCTGTCCCTGAACCAGTCCACGGCCAGACGAATCCCCCGGCAAGAGAAGGCTTCTTTATTTCCATGGCTACAATGGAAGACAGAGAAATCTGAGGAAACATGAAACCACCCTGCAAGTATCCTGGCCACAGCCTCAAAACTAAGAGGGAACTGAGCAAAAGCGAATTTTAAACACAGTGCATTCTTCGCTTGGACCATAGCTGCTAACTAAACCCAGGCAGCTTTCAATAAGGATGCAGGGGTGCTCAGGTTGCAGGGGGCAGAGGGAAGGGGTTTGCAGGACAATGTTCCAAGGGATAACTGACCTGTCCACTCTTTAGCTGAACTTATAAGAGCCAACACTGAAGGGGGAAAACACGAAGAATCAACATGAAATAGACAAGATCAGGCATCTGTCCCTCGCCAGGCTCCAAAGTCCAAGCAAGGAAGCCAGTAACTCCCAAATCCCACAAAATGCATCAATGTTGCAGAAAAGGAAGGGCTGTGCAAGATCAAGCTGTATCTTGTCCGCCTCTTAAAAATCATCCTCCTAGCAGGCATGGAGGCACACATCTTTAATCCCAGCACTTAGGAAGCAGAGGAAAGTGGATCTCTGTGAGTTCTGGGCCAGCCTGGTCTACATAGTGAGTTCTAGGCCAGCATGTGATCCCACATGTGAGGTCGTGTTTTAAGAAAATAAATTATCTTCCTTACACGGAGGATGATGGCACATGCCTTTAATCCAAGTACCTTGAAGGTAGAAACAGGAAGATCAAAAGTCTATGGTTATCCTTGGCTATACATTGAGGCTATCCTGGGCTAGATAAGACCTACAATGGAAGAAAGGGTGAGGGGTTTGTCTTCCTTCATCTTAGAGGGCTGGGGGATGGACAGGGGTTTTAATTTTGAAGTAGATATAAGAATATGGGGGGGGGCACCTGTGTGTGGCTCACAAAGCTTAGCTGGCTTACGGACGACAGTGAGCTGGGGCTGAGGCATGAGATAAGAGCTGTAGAAGTCATCAAACAAGTGCCACTGGTTAGGCCTGAGCTGCTGCTGCTGCTGCTGAATAAATGAGAATTGAAAGTGAATTCAGGGGACAACTAGAAGGTACCAGAACTCAGTTTCTGGATGTGGAAGAGACAATATCAGGGACATCCATGTTTCTCATTATCACAATGAGATGTGGAAGTAACTGAAAAACGTTTCAGGTACTTTCAGGTTCCTCGTATAAATGCACAATGGCCTTTGAGCTGACAGGGGAATTCTGGGAAAGACTCTGACTGAGGGAAGGACCATTCATAAGTTTGGCTTTGGACATAGAGTGACTTGGATCACTAAGTAGACATGTTAGGTAAACACCAAGAGGTCAGAGGAGAGATCTGAGTGGTAAAGGTTGTAGATCACCCTTGTTTAAGGAAGAGTTGAAACCACAGCATGGACATAAAGAATCTCTCCAAGGGACAAGAAGAAAAGCAACCAGGTGTGCTGGGGTCCCAGCCGGCACTGAGGTACTGAGGTGGGACAAAGCAAGGCTGATGACCTCTGACATTAACTCTGTTACTGTTCTGGATGCCAGAAGCTGATGGCTTCCAGCAATTGACTCCTGCTGATAGCACCAGGGGATTAAGAAAAGAAACTTAATTTCTTGGGCTCTTTAACTTAACTCTTTGTGAGCCAGAGAGGAAGAAAAAAAGATAAAGACAAAGTCATGCATACACACACACACACACACACACACACACACACACAGACCCAACCACCTGTTTCATCAATTTCACAAGCACACATCATACATACATACATATATATGTACATACATGTAGACACACAGACATATATACATATTGTACATACATAGATATATGTATGTATGTGCAAATAGACACACAGACATATATGCATATATACATATTGCACATACATACATATATACATACATATGTATGTATGTATATATACACACACACATTTGGTGGATGGAGCAGAGCCCCAACAGCCACACATTATTTTTTTCTCTCAGCCTTTTTATACCTTCTTAGACAAAAGTTCTTCATAAAATTACCTCACAAATAAAATGCTACACAAAAGGGGAGTTACAGAAGGATGGCCATAGTAAGCTCAAAGCAGTGTTTCATTCTGTAAGCTCATTATAAGTTCAAAGCAACAGTTTCACCTGGCCTTGCTTTACCATAGTGCACACTTGTGGCTTCATCCTTGGACCTAACATAGAATGAATATTTTTTCCTTGATCACATATCCGTCCCAAGCCTGTTTCTCTTCTTAGTACAATTTATGAAAGCTCATTGTTTTCCTTATATGCAGCTTTTACTTACTCTTCTATGAGGAAGGGACACATTTTAGTCTTGTTTCTAAATTTCTCACATCTTTCTGGCAAAACAACTAAAACCATCTCCTTAAACTTTCTTCCTAAAATTATTTGAATCAAATCAGAAATTCTATAAAGTCACTACTTCATCTAAACAGCATTATTATATGAAAGTACATCTTTATATTAATCTGCAGGAAAATTGCCAATAGAGTGGGCTGATGCACCAGAATCATTAGGTTAGGTAATAGTGACAGGAAAGCATATCAGCAGTAAAAAGCAATCCTGGGATGAAGTCTCCGGGGTCCACGCTTCTCAGAGCCCACCCATCACAGCCATCACTGGGCCGCCTCCAGAAAACTCATTTGCTTGCCATAACCCTTCCTCCACGGCTTCTGTCACAGGTGTGCTGTTGTCTAGAAGCCAGGGAAAGAGGCAGCCAAGTGCCGTCTGGGGGACTGGTGAAACCTAAAGGCTTCACTTGGAGTTGGTCAATTCAGGTCACTGGTGTTTTGCTGGAGACAGAGACAAGTGGCTGGATCTGGGACAGTGTGAAGGGAAATCAACAGGCTGAGCCATAGATGTGGCAGTGCCTGGCCACTAGGTCAGACTCTTTTCCCTATTGCTCTGTTTTCCCTCCAGCTGCTCACTCAGCCACGCACCTCCCCAGATGCTGTCCCTGGGTCTTCACAGCAGCTATCCCTGTCCTCTCACTGATTTCACTCTTCGTCCTTCTTCCCTGCTTCTCTGCTCAAGTCTTGCGTCCTCAGGAAAGCATCCCCTGACTTCTTAGACTCTATCACATAGACACTCCCTAGAACTTAAAAACATCTACCCCATCCAGACACAGTGATGCATACCTGCAATCTCAGCACCCAGGAGGCTGAGTCAGAATAATTGCCTGGAGTTGCAAGCCAGACTGGCTACTTATATAGCAAATCTTGCCAAAATAGAAAGCAAAACAAACAAATAAACAACAATACACACACACACACACACACACACACACACACACACACACACACACACACACACATACTCCCAGGGGGCCTCTACAGGACCACGATCCCAGGACCTAACTAGCTTGGTCCCTGATTACTGGTAAAAGCTTACTAAAAACCTGCTGAGTCGATTCATGATGGAGAAAATTCCAATCTCATAACCAGCAGAAAGAGGGACATCACCTGCAAAAGGGAGGGTTGCCTGGAAAGACCCTGATGCAGCCCTATTCTGAGGACCAAAAACGTAGCAAAGTGTCCACAAGTCACAGAGGAAGCACAAGGAACATAGAGACCAGAACAGGGGGAAGCCAGAGGCATCGGATCCATCTAGAGCTGGAGTTGACAGGTGGCTGTGAGCTGCCTGGTGTGGGAACTGAATGGGATCCTCTAGAAGAGTAGCAAGTACTCTGAACTGCTGAGCCACCTCTCCAGCCTGAGACAGTTCTTAGAAGGCTCTCCAGAAGCAGCTAACTCACGTCCAGTTGAAGACCACACTGAGTTTCCCTAACCGCACTCTATTGTGTGACTATCCCTGCCATTTTTCTGGGACTGTGGGACAGACACAGGTTTACAGAGAAAGAAGGGATGTCTAAGCCGGACAGCGCACACCTTTAACCCCAGCACTCTGAGGCAGAGGCAGGCGGATTTCTGAGTTCGAGGCCAACCTGGTCTACAGAGTGAGTTCCAGGACAGCCAGGGCTATACAGAGAAACCCTGTCTCGAAAAACCAAAAAGAAAGAAAGAAAGAAAGAAAGAAAGAAAGAAGGAAGGAAGGAAGGAAGGAAGGAAGGAAGGAAGGAAGGAAGGAAGGAAGGAAGGAAGGAAGGAAGGAAGGAGGGATGCCTAGGGAAGCAACTAATCTGTAGAACCATAAGCCAGACTCCCAGCAGATATAAGCTATCTCTGGGAATTTCTTCAGCTTCGGTAGCCATGAGGATCCTGACTTGGCTGCCCAGGTTGGCGTTTCTCTCCTCAGCTACAGAGGCTGCGCTAGGAGACTTGTACAAACAGTTGGGAGGAGATACCTGCCGGGTGTCCTGGGAAAGGAGGAAGCAAAACATTAGTCCCTTCCACCCAAGCACACTGGCTGAAAGAGAAAGGACATAGGTGAGGAGGGCATTCCCTGGGTCCTTCCTGACCCCTCCTCCTTTGATCAGCACGGGGAGGAGCATGCAAACTCTCTCTAAACCAGGCTCCTGGTTTGAAAGTGGTCCATAGTGCAGCAGGAAACAACTCCCCAGACCTCTTACAGGCCCCTGGTCTGGTTGTTAGAGAGCTGGGATGGAGCCACAGATCCCTGCTGGGGGAGAATATTTTAAACCATCATAGACACACACACACACACACACACACACACACACACACACACACACACACAAGGCAAATGACACTCCTGTAAGAAGCCTTACAAACTCTTTGTCTAAAAAGCACTGGACTTCACTTAGTCCCACAGTGATCAGCAAGGTCTCCAGGGCAGAACAGGCCATGCCCAGAATTGGAGGCCCCACCCTAGGGAAAGTTGTCTAATAAACACCGGACAGGCCCCTTTGATGATTTCAGTAATCAAAAGATGTAACAACCTCTTGGGATAACCTCCAGCAGTCGGGAGCTGAAACAAGGGACCATATTTTGACTAGGACTGACTAATTAGGAATGCCTCTTCCCCCTTGCTCCAATTCTCCCTTTATTTAAACCTGGAGTTCATAACTCTGAATTTAGGGTCCCTGGTTCCCTTTATCTGTTCCTCTTCTCAGTGCACATGAATTAAGACTGTGTGCTGCTTCCTCTGATTCCTTGTTTCTTTACTTAGCACGTTGGAACAGGGGCCAGGGCTTAGCTATTGGTGCTGCTGAAGTCCCAGTTTTTGACCTAAAATTCTTGTTACAACTCCAGCTCACCAGGGCACCCTGTGGCAGAACACCATGAGACCTAAGACCTCCTGTCCCAGCTATCACAGGTGGGGTCCCCAGTGGTAAAGGAATCAGGGTAGGGATGGAAGCACAGAGCCTGAGTCATGCAGAAGGCTAGACCGGGAGGGAACACCATACAGGTATAGACAAATGTACAGATAGACACCCCCTCCTCCACATTTGCTCCCTCGGCACACACAGCTCCTGAACACAGTCATCCAGCCCCAGTCGGTTCTCAGATACAATAGTCACTACAAGTATTCTGAAAAATGTTTAATTGCTCTGTCTCCTGGGACTCTCCGTGAATCTGTCTTAATCGCTCTGAAGTCACGTAGCATTTGTGTGTGTTTGTTGAACTTGTAGACACAGACTTAAAGACAGGTGCAAAAGGCAACCCTCTTTGCAACCTAGAATGCACTAGTCACTGAGTGCTGATACATGTAGAAGAATTATGATAGTTGAGACAGATCGAAATGTTGACAGCAGTAAAAATATAATTGGCTTAAGAACAGCTGACAATTAAAAAGAAATAAGCCAGCTTTTCTTCCCTGATCTTTTGATGGGTATGTCTTGGCAGAGAAAAAAGGAGGGAAACTAAGTCCCGGTAGAATTCCAGTCAGGAGATAACAGTCACCTTGGTCCCTTTCCAGGGGAAATGTGTCCACCGGGCATTTGTCCCTGTCTTTGCACCAACCTACTACAAGACAGTGCTGGAGCTAAAACACCCACCAGGGGTGCCCCTGTAATCCTAGTACTCAGGAGGTTACAAAACAGAATGGTAAGCTTGAGGCTAGCCTTGTCTAACGTTGAGTTTCAGACTAGCCTAGACTATAGAGAAAGATCTTTTCCCCAAAGATTCCAAGCATAGATCCTCAGGACATAGCTCAGTTGGCACCATGCTTGCCTGGCATACACAAGGTCCTGACTTTGTTCCTGGCATCAAATAAGTCAGCCATGATGGGGCATGCCTGTAATCTCAGCACTCAGGAAGCAGAGGCAGGAAGATCCGAGATAATGACCAGTTTTGGCGCATCGGGAGTTTGGTGCCAGCCTGATCTACCTAAGACCCTGTCTTAAAACAACAACAAAAAAGAAAAGCGGGGGGGGGGGGGAAGAGAAGAGGGACCTCTGTGGCTTTGGGGTCTCTTTTAGGGGTAGGGGGACCAGTAGGAAGGTGTAAAGCTCATTTTAATAACTGTAGGGAGTCCTGTTTACCAGTCATGTGACTCATTTTGTCATTATATTACTCCCTTGAGGAAATGACTTTCACCTCATTTTACCCTTATGGAAACTAAAACAAAGAAACATGCCCAGCTCTCTGACCCGGTGGTGGCTCTACAAGTCTATCACTGCAAAGTCTTCCTTTCCCCCAAATCTTTGGGGCCCAGACAATAAAGCCTCGGACATTGAGAGTCCTTCCACTTGGAGAGGAGCTTCCGTGAAGAGATTAACAGACACTGGGAACCAGCTGCCATGAAACCATGGGAAAGGAAATGAGAGCCTAGAGGTTTTGAATATTGGGAGGGTAGAAAAGGGAAGTGGTTGGTGTCCAAAACAAATTCTGCCTGTATGACAACTGTGCCTGCAGCAGCCAGTTAGAGGACTGTCATTTGCACAAACTAGACGATATAATTATACATGGGACAGTACCAACTAGTGTCCAAGAATACCCTGTAGAAGTCAAGGGCTCACAATATGGCCCTTACAGTAAAAGGTCATGGTCATGGGGTGGGATGAACAAAGTTGTCTCAGGCCTCTGAGATGGAGAGGCTATTTACACACACACACACACACACACACACACACACACACACACACACACACACACACGCCTATAGAAAGGACTCTAATGGACAGGATCCTGGCCATGAGTCTATCACCACCAACCACCATGCACGTGATCGGCGGGGAATCCCAGCACTGGCAGTTGCAGAAAGTGTCTTGGTACTGGCCCTGCAAATCTCTGGAGAAGGAAACAGGGGCCTGGCACAACCTGTCCATAGCTGGCACCCTACTCAGAGAGCTGTACTTCACGTAGGATGCCATTGATGCCAAGACAAAGGCTTGTGGGTATGTGGTTGCCCAGTCTGTGGTCCTTTCCCAGGCCAGAGTGGGGAGCGGGGAGCGCTTCAGGGATGGGAATGGATAGAGGTAATGGGGAGTGAAAGTGACGCTGGGTAGCTTTGTAAAAAGCTTGATCTGTGACCTTAGGCAAACCAGTGCGTGTCTGAGCAGCCAAAGAAGAGCAGTCCCTTTCCTTATAAGAAGAATAGGTTCATCTCTTTCTAGAACATGTAAAATAACTGCTATGAATCTTAGCATGTCAGAATTTTATTTTAAGTCTTCTGGCCTAGTAGCAGTGGTGCACGCCTTTAATCCCAGCATTCAGGAGACAGAGGCAAGCAGATTTCTGTGAGCTCAAGACCAGCCTGGTCTGCAGATCGAGTTCCAGAATAGTCAGGGCTATACAAAGAAACCCTGTCTCGAATCTGCCCCCCACCAAAAAAGTCTTCTGAAGTTACTTAATTTAACGTCTTAATTGTGTAAATATGTCTCTAAAAGAATAAGATTTGGAACTTGTATAGATTCCTTATTTGGTTGGACTGAAATCTGGACCCTTGTGTAGCCGTTAATTAATTAATTCCAATGAAGTAAAAGGAAGTTACTTTGAACTCTCAGATCCTCTGTGGTATTAGCCACACCACTCCAAGGCTTCCACAGCCACATGTAGCAAATGACTTCCATAGCAGTAATGAAACTCCAGAACTTTCCACCGTCACAATTACCGTGGACAGCCTTGGGACAAGTGCTCAGAACTTGGACTTCCAGGCACAGAACAACTGTCCTCTGACTCTGGCCTTCTGTTTTCCCATGTGGGCATGAGAAATGCAGAGGCACGGTGGAAGCATCTAAGAGCCTGGTACAATGAGCATCGTACCACGTTACGGCTCCGGGTTATCCTTTACTTGACTCGCTCCTGACGGAACAACAAAGTAAGCTACCAGCACTTCGTAGAGGAACCCAAAGGACTCCCTGTGTTGTTAAAAATGAGGAAATGGAAGGCTTTCAAAGTTTCTTATGGGGAAGCTCCACACACTCAGTTCCCTTCCGGGTAGATGAGTCACGATCAGAAAGTGTTTCATAAATCTCAAACTCCAATGCATCCTGAACAAATGCATCCCCTTTGCTCATAAAAGCCTTCATTCCAGGACCCAGACCAGTTCATCTGGACTCAGCCATCACCAGAAGCTTTGGTCTGAACAGCCTGAAGAACAGTACCATCGGGGTCTAACTTGAGTCAAGTGCTGACCTTCTCAAAGCCCACCAAACCCCTTCCCCAGCAGCTGGGAGGTTCGGGTACAAGGACAGGTGGCTCCACTTGCACATTCTATATTGGCACAGGGCAGGTGACTTGGTGCATTGTCTGTGACTTCTCATTGTATGTCAGTGGTCCCTAATGCTTTGGTTCACAGACCCTTTAATTATTTATTAAAATCTATACATCTTCCCTGCAGAGAAGCAATAGTACGAGCACAAATATGCCATAAGACATATCATTTCAAGCCATTCATGGCTTTGAAAGTAGATGGGCCCCAGATCCAGGCCTGCAGGAAACACTAAAAAACAAAAACAAAAAACAAAAAAAAAAAAACCAGTAGATTCTCCATCAGTTCTGCAGACACCTGGATTTTAACTCAAAAGCTCCTCTCAGACGTCTATGCTCCAGAAACAAAAGCATGTGACATGTTGTTATGAGCCATCAAATGACAACAGGCGTTAGCCTGCAGGGAACATCTGGAATGTAACTTCCCAACAGCTGAGGGAAGCAACCCTTGCTACCAAAAGTCAGGCTACTGCTTTCTATAAGCAAAGTCATGGGCCACCACAAGCTCTAGGGGATTGAGAGATAGCCAGTTGTAGAAGTGGCCCCTGCCAACAGTAGCCACACTTCTTTTTTTTTTTTTTTTTTCTTTTTGGTTTTCCGAGACAGGGTTTCTCTGTGTAGCCTTGGCTGTCCTGGAACTCACTCTGTAGACCAGGCTGGCCTCGAACTCAGAAATCCGCCTGCCTCTGCCTCCCAAGTGCTGGGATTAAAGGCATGCACCACCACTGCCCGGCTTATAGGTTAGGGATATAAAGACACATGTCCCAAGGCTGCAAGCTTTACCCATTCCCCCAAGAGCAGACAGCAGTCTCATCTCTCAAAGAAGACGGCAGCAATGTCTGGAACCCTATAAACCTCAGAGGAGAGGGACCTCCTAAGAGCATCTTTCTGGGGTTAATAAAATTTTGTGTTCAGGAGCTGGAAAGATGGCTCAGCAGTTAAAAGCACTGACTGCTCTTCCAGAGAACCCAGGTTCAGTTCCCAGCACCCGCATGGCAGCTCACAACGGCCTGTAACTTCTGTTCCAGGGGATCCGACACTCTCACACATGCAGTCAAAACACCAAAGTACATAAAATAAAAATTTTTAAAAACTCTGTGTTCTGTAGGTAATGAGACACCGGTTTGGGTTTTCATCTTCCATTCTTTATAAAGGGGGGCTCTCTGTGGTCATCTTTTTCCTGACTGAGGATTTAATTGGCCCTGGAAATAAACTCCCCCTGGAGGGCACGGTAGAGGGACAGAGAATCTGCATACACTTCCTCTATGCTCTTAGAACTTGGCCTTTGAAGGAAATTAATCACAGTCCATAGTTAAGGAGTTGTTATATTGTGTGTGCTTTTCCCTAGAATCCAAGGAGCAAAGGGTGTGTGTGTGTGTGTGTGTGTGTGTGTGTGTGTGTGTGTGTGTGCAACACTGAGGTATTTCATAGACAGAAAATATAGGAAAACACGTAGACTTTGACACATTCTTTGCAGTGAGTCTGTGTGATGGTTTCCACTTTAAGTGTGGAAAGACAAACTTGACCACAGTAGGAAGGATGGGGTAGCGGATTAGTACTGAGTAGATTGACCTAGGACACTTCATAGTCATGTAGTCATGTACAGATAGAAGGTGTGGTTTCAGTTTGAATTTCAGACTGCAACAGAGTCCCATCCCCTCACCCAAAAAAAAACCCCACTGCCACGAGCTCGCTAGCATCCTTTTTAACCGTGTTCTCGGATCCCGAAGGAGAAAACACCATCCAGAAGTAGTCTGTTTGCGATATGGCCATCCCAGTATTTTCTTCCAAGCTCGGGGAACTCGTGCCATCTTGGGGCTGACATGGGCTTTGATTTGTGTAGTGACACCTTACATTCAGACCCTCTTTCAATTACTGCCTGGTAAAATTTGTCCAGGTCACGCAGAAGCCAGGCATCTCTTCTCCTGCACTTTCTAAGGCTGTTGGAACATACTGAACTTATTTTTTATTATTTATACTTATTGATAGTGGAATCATACGTGGGAAGGTCAGAGAACAGCTAGCATGACCCCCCGTTTCTCCTTCCACCATGTGGGTCTCAGGGAGAGAACTCAGATCATCAGATTTGGCGACAAGTATCTTTATCAGCTGAGCCACCCCACTGGCCACTGGATTCTTTCAAGCCCCTGTCCTGGATAGTTTATTCTCAACTTGACAAGTCAAGTTACCTGACAGAAGGGAACCACAGTTGAGAAAATGCCTCTGTCAGATTGACTTATACACAAGTGTATAAAGCATTTTCTTAATTAGAGATTGATGTGGAGGGTCCAGACCACTGTGGGTATTGTCATCCTGGCTAAGTGGTCCTGGTGTGTATTTTTAAAAAGCAGGCTGGGAAGCTGAGAAGAACAGACCAATAAATAGAATTCCTCCTTGGCCTCTGCTTCAGTTCCTGTCTCCAGATTCCTGCCCTGAGTTTCTACTTTGGCTTCTCCTGACGATTGACTGTAACTTGAAAGCCAGTTAAACCTTTCCTCCCTGAATTATTTTTGGTCACGGTGTCATCACAGCAATAGAAACATCCTAAGTAAGATTGTCTCTTTAACACCTTAGTCAGCAAGATGTCTTAGGTTTCTCATCTACTGCCGAAAGGGGGCGTAGGAGAGACAGCAAGAGCCCGAATGCACAGTCCCCGGGAGAAGCCAGGGGCTCCAACACCCCTTGATACTATCCCTGTGGGGGCAAACCTAGCAGATTTTTTTTTAAAAAGGAGGGGGGAGCATAAGCTCTTAAGGCACACCATGCTGGGCGCGCGGGGACAACCACTGGGCTGGACCATTCCAAACTTCTGTCCTACAGTGCCAAATTCAAAGTGAGCTCAAATCCCTGGGGGGAGCTTCGGATGCTTGTTGACACGTTTGGAGCCGCTGATAACTGCTTTTCGGAATTCCTACTCAGCTTTTAAAAGAGGAAGTACAAGTATTAATAGCTGTGAGTGAGCTATTTCCTATGGCTCTGCCCTCTGCCCGCCTGTAACTCAGCCAAGTTTGCGCAATGCCCTCCTCACCCAGCCCTGAGCATGGAATCTTGGGAGATTGGGCCACAGCAGAGCTTTGCCAAGTCAGGCACAATAACCACACGCGCCATCAAGCTGGAATCCCTACACACAATGAAGAAGCCAAGTTACAAAGACTGACCTGGCCCTATCTGCAGCTCAAGGTGAAGGAGAGACCCCAGCCACGCCCCTTTCAGCCTTAACACCGGAACTGCAGCCTTGCCTCACCACTCTCCCCAAGCAGAGGGCTTTGAACACAACCTAAGCACTTCTCACGCCCTAAGGGAGACAGTGGAGATCTACTGACCTGCTCAGCACAGAGAGGAACGGAGTACTCACGCCTTTCCAGAATAACACAGCTGGCTGGGGACAGACTCTAAAGAAGGAGCCATAACTGCCAACACCTAACCCGGGGCTCCAGCCTATCACTTGCTTCCTTCGTTCTGAAAAAAGCTGCTCCTCCTGTGAGCATGGTCAGCATCAACTTGCTGAGCATACTACAATAGGCACTTTTCCTAGCTCCCCTCTAGGAAGGGTTGATTCCACAGCACAGAACCAGAAAGCAATTTGCCTTATTCACACAGCTACCAAGATATAGAACAGGGTTTGAAAGTCTGATTTAAGAAGGAAAAAAGAAGAAGGAGGAGGAGGAGGGGGAGGAGGGGGAGGAGGAGGAGGAGGAGGAGGAGGAGGAGGAGGAGGAGGAGGAGGAGGAGGAGGAGGAGGAAAGAAAGAAGGAAAAAGAAAAAAGGAAAAGTAGAAAGAAAAAAAGAAACAAAGAAAGAAAGAAAAGGGAAAAAAGAACCTAACAAACTTAAATTAGAACTAGCATTTGATCTAGCTACATACCACCTCTGGGCATATACCTAGAAGAATCTAAATCAAGCATAGTGTCGCCGTGCTTTCACACTCATCTTTACCGAAACCCTTTTCACAGTATTTATTTGGGTTATAGAATCAGTCTAGATACCCATGCCTTTGCTTATAGAGAACAGGAGCCTGACTTTTGGTAGCAAGGTTTGATCCCCCCCACCCCTGTTCCCCGCCCCATAACTATTAGAAAGTTACCTTCCAGATGTTCCCTGCAAGCTAACACCTGTTGTCATTTGATGCTCACAACATGTCTTCATATACTTTTGTTTCTGGAGCACAGAAGTCTGAGAGGAGCTTTTGGGTTAAAATCCAGGTGTCTGCAGAGCTGACTAAGAGTCTATTTTCTTACTTTTTCCAGCAGGACTGGATTTGGGGCCCATCTACTTTCAAAGCCATGAATGGCTTGAAATAATATGAATTATGGCATAATTGTGCTCGTACCATTGCTTCTCTGAAGAGAAGATGTATAGATTTTAATAAATGAAGGGTCTTTTTAGTCTAGAGACTACAAAGAAATGTAGTGTGTGATGATTAAGTCGTGTGCAGGAAAATAATGAAACTTGAGATTCATCTTAAGCAATACAAGCCAGACTCAGAAGATCAAAGATAGCATATATATATGGAATCTCAGTTTATGTATTGTATACATATGTAAGGCAGGGAAGGGTAAGAGGACTGTTTGTTGAGGAGGAAGGGGACCAGTGGGAAGAAAGGAGGCGAGACAAGAGGGGTAATGGAAAGTGACCACGGGCAAAACATGTGACATACATGTATAACTATGTCATCAGGAAACCTATTATTTTGTTTTTAAAAACCCATCCATCGGTCCTAAAACTCTGAACCAAACCACAGAGAGGAAAATGTTTCCCAGGACTCTAGATAACAAGGTCTCTGGCCCCAGCACTCAGTAATAGGATGAAGGAAACCAAAGATGCTACCTCATAGCCACATTGCTGCCATCGATCACTATGGCCCGCAGGAAGTTGGCTGGATCTCCGCCAGCCTCTTCTAGGCCTGGTTCCAGGCCCTGCTGGGCAGAGTCTCGGACCCCGCAGCATCCCCGGGGCAACAGCACTACCCCGGTGCCATTGGCTGGATCCTCCTGGGTCCTCGGACGGCTGCCGGTCTGGATCAACTCTTGTAGAACGTCATTGACCAAGGCACTGTCACCCAGCTTGCCAAGCACCCTGACCACGTCCTCCTGGCTGTAGCCCAGTTTCTGGAAAAATTCCATCTTACTCCGACGCTCCATATTGTGCCAACTGTTGCTTGGCCGGGCTCCTGCCCCGAGCTTCCTCCTGGCAGAGCTGCACAGGCATGAGCTAAAAAGAAAAAAAACAGTAGTCAGGTGTTTGCTGAGCAGCCTGGCAGCCAGGCCACTGGGTGAGAAGGGCATGCTGCGTGTGCACCTCCCTTGTGGCATTATCTATCAGGAAATCGTGTGGTTCCAGGTCCCCTTGGGGATTTTCAGTTGCTTGGTGTGGGCCGATGCAATCACGCCTCTTTTACTTTTAGTGTATTCACTGATGCCTTTGTTCCTGTGTGCCTGTGCAGGGAAAGCTAGCCAGGGCCCATGGTGGCAAGAGCCGAGTAGGGGACCAAATTGGAAAAACCTTTTTAGAGACTCTGTTAAGAGTAAGATGCCATCCACCCAGATTTCTGGACTGAAGTGGTTAGCGCCAATACTTCCTGGTATCACGGTATTTGGAGAAAAGGACCTTTCAAATCAGGTCCTTGGGGGCACATCTTCACCCTACAGCAGATGCTCTATAAGAAGAGACAAGGCACTTTAAACACATGCAGGCACACACACACAAATGAGCTTAGGAGGGTGGAGGGACCGCTGTGGTTGTGAGCAGGTTAAGGAGTAAGATCTGGGAAGGAACCGTCATTGTTGAGTCTTTGATCATGGACTTGCAGCTTCCGGAACACGGTGACTTTCTGTTGTGTCAGCCCTCACTTGCCAAGATGGCCACATCAGTCCTGGTTGTAGAGATCCTGTCTGGCAGTGTAGCTGCTGGCTCACCCCCAAGAGAACACTCACAGAAGGGGGTCCCTCCCAGAAAGGTGAGTCTACCTAGGAATCCAACTGTGCACTCGAGCTCAATGTACTGATTCGGATCACACTTAACCTTAAAAATAAACAGTCTGGGCTCATATTTGGCTCTTCCTCTGGAGCCACCCAGCATGGCCTGTCACATCTCCCTGGGCAGGGGTGACGAGGAAGGCCTGTCCCTGACAGTTGTGTTCAAAGGGGGGAAATGGGGATATTCAGGACACACGGAGACTCTCTGCTTAACACCCTTCAAAAATGTCTAAAAAGGTAGAGATAATCATGAAGACCTAGTCAAACAATGCAGAAGTAGAAAGAAGGTATAGAACACAGTCTACACCGCCTATGCAGGCCATACGTCTACACAACTCCAGCGCTTTCTCTGCACACACCTGCCTGTATTAGAGACACACAGATGCCGTCTTAGGACTGTCTCTGGTTTATTTTTGCATGATGCCATGTTGCGTATATTGTTAGTCAGCAGCTTGCCTTTCTCCTTTAAAACTCATCTTGGACATCTTTCCCTGCCTGTTTCCTTGATCTGGCTGCATATGTCCAGAATCAAACTTGATGGTGAATGAACGAATGAATGAATGGATGGATGAATGAATGAATGGCAGTCTTTAGGGTTAACCATATGCCAAATGATGCAAATTCAGTCCATCTCCTATTTTTCAGTGTTACAGATGCTGCTAACTGAAGATTCTTGCCTGTGCTCCTGTCCGCCCCCCTTCCCAGTTCTTCACCTTTCCAACCCATTCCTCTGTATCCGTCCTTGACAGCACGTGTGTTTCTGGGCTAGCCCCCCACTTAGCTGTCACATGCTTCTGAAGACCTGTCCTTCCAGGGCAGGAACAGAGACAGAACTAACTAGGTCTGAGCCTGCCAGGCACAGAGCACTTCAAATCAACCTTCTAGACAGAGAGACCTGTACTGCTGCCCCGACATGCTCAGCCCCATCTGCCTCCGTGCAAGCTCTCTGCCTTGGACCCAGAATTGTATTTTTAACAACAATCTGACCATATTTCCATCTACCCCAGCCCCTAGTGTCTACAGAAAGGACCCCAAGCTCCTGAACATGCAGAACGGCTGTGTCACTTCTGACCTCGGCCACCCCACTACCTACCAGTGGCTCAGCTAGTCCTTACTCAGAGCGAAATCAATCTCTTCCTCATATCTAAATATTCCAGAATGTTCTCAAAAGATGTGCTTTTCTCTGTTTTGGTTTACCACTTTAAATTTCAGGGCACATACCACTAAGAGGGGTCATCCTGGACTCTACAGACCTAATAAGAACTTGGCCATGCCATCTACACAGCACTTCACCCTTGTGACCCCCCCCCACATGGATTAGCATTTCGTTTGCTCAAGAGACTCAACTGTTCTGGCCTGTCTGCCTCAGAGTCACCATCTCTTAGTGGCTGGTATAGCTAGTTCAATAGTTTGTTGTTTTTTTTTTTTTAATGGATGGTGGGTTGGGGTTTTCCTCTGATGGTCTAAGCTGGGGTGTTCCTCTCTTCCCACATGTTTTCCTTGAGTTGTAAATCTCAAAGAACAGCATCTTCTAGAGGCCCCAAAGGAGATACTCCAATGTCCCCTTTGATTCCTGACTTCCACATCCAGCGAATCATTAACTCTGTTTCTTGGACACAGTGCGTACCCGCCCTGCCTTCCACACACACCGACACAGTCCCATCCTCTCACTCCATGAAGCAAGCTTAATAATTACCTACTCACACTGGCGCCACAGAAACAAAACAAAACTTGCTCTAATCTCAACCTGCTCCTAATCTACTCTGGAAAACAGACCAAAAAATGTAAGTAGTTAAGTCATAAACCCAAAATAAGTGCCACTGGTTGTTTTGGGTTTGACTTTGTTTGTTTACATTTGAGCGTGTGTGTGTCTGTCTGTCTGTCTCTCTGTGTGTGTCTATGTGTGTATATGCCCGTGTGTCTGTGTGTGTCTATGTGTGTCTGTGTGTGTATGTATGTGTATATGTGTGTATATGTGTGTGTGTGTGTGTATATATGTGTGCGTGTCTGTGTGTGTATATCTGTGTGTCTGTGTGTCTGTGTGTCTGTCTGTGTGTCTGTGTGTCTAATGTGTGTGCCAGAGTGCTCAATGGCAGTCAGAGGACATCTTATAAGATCCTCTTCTCTCCTTTGGTCAATGGGAGTCCTGGGGAGGGACATGAAGTTGCTGGGCTTAGCAGCATGTGCCCTTCCTTGCCGAGCCATCTCACTAACACAGAACAATTGGTTGGTTAGAAAAATGTGCTCTCTTGAGCTAGAAAGGTGTCTTAACAGTTAAGAGCTCTTAAGAGTTCTTGCAAAGGAACCGAGTTCAGTTCCCAGCAGCTACATGGTGGTCCACAATCATTTGTAATTCCAGTTCCAGGCAATCCGATGCTTTCTTCTGGCCTCAAAGTGTACTAGGCACACACTCAGTACACATACATATATGCAGGCAAAATACTCACACACATAAATAAATCATATATATATGTATATATATATATATATATATATATATATATATAAGAAAAAAATGTGTTTTCAAGGTACAGAAGAGGAATGACTTATCTCCGGGGTATGAAGGGACAGTCCAGGCCCCACAGGCAAAGGTGCTCTCCACCAAGTCCGATGAGTTGAGTTTGATCCCCTGAGAGAATCGACTTATGGAGCTTATCCACACACAATCAATAAGGAAACGTAAAAATAGTGTCAGGATAGGCCAGAGAAGTCCTCAGAAGACTGTGAGGCCTTCAGAGAGGACACCAGCATCTTAATATGCAGTTTGCCCCACAACGCCCAATATCACTAATGTCAAACCACTACTCAAAGACTCAGTGTTTCTCCAGACTTCCACAGTCCTCCACCCTGCACAGAGTAAAGGTCAAAACTCATCCACATGAGAAGCAGGGCCTCACAGTCAGCCCTAATCTACTCCCTTTCCCTTAACTGTGTTCCTCTGGTCCAGCCTCGCCTCTCTATGTCTGGTAAGCAGTTCTTCTCTCCGGCCCTAGGGCTAGTGTCCAACTTTGGACCAAACTTCTCATAGGAAAAGGACCCTCACCTCACACTTAAGTGGGGGTCACTCACTGTCCCACAAGGTTTCTCCCCTATCTGGAACATCTGTTCTCTTCACAGTCTAAGCCTACTGTTACATTTTCTGGAAGCTTCCAAGAATACTCCACCCCTCAGTGCTATGCACCCTTGCACTTATTTCAGAGAGAAAGGAAGAACAGAAAGATAGCAGCAGAGATAGAAACATTCATGTTAGCTGGGCAGTGGTGGCGCACGCCTTTAATCCCAGCACTCGGGAGGCAGAGGCAGGCGGATTTCTGAGTTTGAGGCCAGCCTGGTCTACAGAGTGAGTTCCAGGACAGCCAGGGTTACACAGAGAAACCCTGTCTCGAAAAACAAAAAACAAAAAACAAAAAAACAACAAAAAAAGAAACATTCATGTTCCCAGCCGGGTGTGGTGGTGCATGCCTTTAATTCCAGCACTAGGGAAGCAGAAGAACAACTGATCTCTGTGAGTTCTAGACCAACCTGGTCTACAGAGTGATTATCAGGACAGCCAGGGCTATACAGAGAAACCTTGTCTCGAAAATCAAAGTCAAACAAAAAGAAACATACATGTTCCCGCTGTGGCTTTTCATGGTTTCTATATCATTTTAATGAACTCTTATAAACTTCACGTTTCTCTTGTTGGGAAAACAGTCTAGATGTATACATTCTCCTTTCAGGGCTGAGGAAACTGAGGCTATATAGCTAGTAAATGCCTGAGAGCGACACTAGGAAGTTCTAGAAATGACTTGTTATTTTGAGTCCTGTGCGCAGTACAGAGGTAGCAGCACATTACCATTGCAGGAATGGAAAAATTAAAAAGTCAGCTGAGTTGCTTCCCTTCAGCCTCACAGGAGCTTCTCCACGGGGAGCCCCCTGTTTATTTTGTAACTACAGCTGGGTGGGACAAAAGCAAGACCACCTACAACAAAGAGACTTGTGCCAGAAGGGGTGAGCAGGCAGGTGGCCATAAGGCCTTCCCTATGGCTGCTTCTTTCTATGGAGCCAGCAGGTCATCTGCCGAAGAGCCTTTTCTCAGAAGACTTTCAAAAGATACCCATGCCACCAGACAGCTGTTTTTAGACAGCTGTTAGTTGCAAAACTAACAGAGAATTCACCTACTTCAGAAAATAATTCTCCCTCGGGGCCTTAACTGCAACTTCAGTTCCTTTTAAGACAAACGATTTCTAAATAAGGGAGGGAGCAGGGGTAGGGGCCTGCTCTCAGGTGCCTCTCCACTTTGATGAGCTCTGGGCTGTTAGCTCTCAGCTGCTTAAGTGTGACCTTGCTATTTTTAAAATCTTAGAGTCTGAACAGCCTCGTCTAAGTTTTCTTCCTCAATCTTGACTGGAAGTCCCAGATCGCCCAGAAGATTAGCAACAAAATCTTACAGATTTCATCGTGAGACCTCGCAAGGGTCAGCCTCCCAACTCTCTCTTCCTTAGGACTGATAGTGGACACAACTGTCCTGTGTCCCTTCTAAAAGCAGCAAACACAGGTCTGAAGAGTCCCGAATTGAATCGAAAGCTTGCAATCTCTGCCTGGAAGAGCCTCTGAGGAAACTGAAGAGAGACAGGAGAGAAGGTGAGGGATACAGATAGGAGAAACAGCAGCACAGCACTGCCTAATTCTGAGGGGCTGCCTCCTACACTGTGGAAACCCCCCACCTCCTTTTGAGGTGTAAAGTGCGAGCCTCTTCCTCATGTGGTGAGGAAACTGATGGAAAGAGCCTTTGGTGACTTGCCTAGGGTGCAGAGAGCTACTAAATGGTGGTATTTGTCATCCAGTCCAGAGAGCACCCTCCAGTGGCCACCTGTAGTGCAAACCCACAGCACTGAGCCCCAAATTACTCAGACACCCTGCCCTGGCCCACAGGCCACTTGAAGTCAATCAGAATAGTGAGGAGAGAGTCAGCCTGGTCCTAGCTTCTCAACAACTCCTTGAAGGTTGGTAAGTCAGCACAGATTTCCAGTCTCTCAGTAGAGCTAGCTATCAGTCAGATTTGTTTGGGTTTGGTTTTGTCAGCTTGAGTTTGAGGAAGTCACAGAAAATCTAAGGTTTCATCCCACACGGCTGATTTTTTTTTTCCCACCCACTTCTGCCTTTTAAAAAGAGAATTTGTAACTTAAAAACATACTGGAGAAGCTGGGCAGTGGTGGCGCACACCTTTAATCTCAGCACTTGGGAGGCAGAGGCAGGTGGATTTCTGAGTTTGAGGCCAGCCTGGTCTACAGAGGGAGTTCCAGGACGGGGGGGGGGGGGGGGGCTACACAG
>CM052717.1:27249886-27302891 GCA_028551405.1 Uromys caudimaculatus | reverse complement strand
AACATTATCTTCCAAGCTCCTACACAACATCCCACCGAATGGATCTTCTAGCCCAAAGTTCCAAAGTCCTTCCACAGTCCTCCCCAAAACATGGTCAGGTTGTCACAGGAATGCCCCACTACGTTGATGCCAATTTGTCTTAGTCAGGGTTTCTATTCCTGCACAAACATCATGACCAAGAAGCAAGTTGGGGAGGAAAGGGTTTATTCAGCTTACACTTCCAATTGCTGTTCATCACCAAAGGAAGTCAGGACTGGAACTCAAGCAGGTCAAGGAGCAGGAGCTGATGCAGAGGCCATGGAGGAATGCTGCTTACTGGCTTGCTTGCTTCTCCTGGCTTGTTCAACTGGCTTTCTTATAGAACCCAAGACTAACAGCCCACAGATGGTACCACTCACAAGGGGCCCTCCCCCCTTGATCACTAATTGAGAAAATGCTGCTGGATCTCATGGAGGCATTTTCTCAACTGAAACCCCTTTCTCTGTGATAACTTCAGCTTGTGTCAAGTTGACACACAAAACTAGCCAGTACACTTCTGAACATACATTCATGCATGCACACACATATACATGCATACAGGCAGAACATTCATACATATAAAGTAAAAACCAATTCAATTATTATTATGTACTATCACACACAGGCTGTTTGGTTAAGGTTTAGGAAAAAACTTTTTTTTTCCATTTCTGGGCCATTATGACATCACAGAAAACTTGAGAAAACTGATTGTCTCCTCCAGTGCAGGGCTACTGGACAGATCCAAATGTGGGAAGGTCTGGCCTTTCAAAGATCAGCCAGTCTTTCTCGGGACTGCAGGCCTTCTGAGTAACATGAGACAGAAGCAATGGTTCTGCAGGGTGCTCTGTAGCTTTCTGTTGTCTTTGTACAATCCCAGCTACTGAATTCACTCGCCTAATATACCAGTGGTTCTCCATCTGTGGGTTGTGACCCCTCCTGCCTTTCCTAGACTCTAGAAACAATCTTAAATTTTCAGAGACCCCAAGGGAAATGTGAGGTGGTCCATGGTAGTACTCCATCCATTCCTAAGAAGAGATGCTATGAACCAAAAGAGTCAAGGACTGATGGTCACTAACAGAGGGACTAAGATGAGCACAGGCAACGATGAGGAGTGTTGCACATGCTACATGAAGCTTTGAACCCTGGTGACATTGTTTAGAAACATAGGTTCCAAGGCTCATCCCAGCATCCTCCACTGGCCTCTGGCCAAAATGCTACAGAAGGTGCCAAGTTACCATGCCCTCACCCGGACCCCTATCCTAAAGCATGTTCAAGTTCTAACTTCTTATATCCGTGAACATAACTTTATTTGAAAATAGTCTCTGTAAAAGTCACCCAGGTAAGATGGAGTTGTATGACCTTGAGTGGGCCCTGATGTCATGGCTAGCATCTTTATTAGAAAAGGGAGAGAGAGACTCAGACACAGAGATGCAGGGTAAAGGCCATGTGAAGACAGAGGCCAAGCTTAAAGGGATGTAGCTGTAAGCCAAGAAACACACAGGAAGCTAGCAAGAATCATTAGCTCCACCTTCAAGCGGCTACCGTGTGTCGTGGCATCATGTGTCCACCCCTGTAGAGGCTGTGAAGTGGACACAAGATGTAACACAGGAAATAGTGCATTATTTCCTGTAAGCATGCGAGGGGGTAAGGCTATAAATCTGGGCTTTTGATTTGTGAATAGTAGATAATTATCAATGTAATAGTGTAACAACCCTTCTGAAGTTCAAAATATCTGCCATCTGATGAGATTACAGTAACAGCAAGGCTCTCCGCTGCATGTGTGTGTAAAGATGAGTTGGACAGGGTGACTGCCCCCAAGACAGTATGAGAGGTGGCCCATAAGGGAGTGGAGACCATGTTAACTAGGGAGTGTCACTGATCCTGCTCCCAGCTATCAGTTTTACCCAAACCACATCCATCTGTAGCCATTCCAGACCCTTGAACTGCTTGCTCTATGCAATAACTGATCGTGCATCGGTAGACGTAGGATTTTCTTGTTATTGATGGGAGGCCCATTCTATGTCTCAAATCCAGGCTTCTGCTTACGGAGCACCTCCTCTGGGAAGGCGACTTGGGTTAAATCTGGTTTGGGCTTGCATGAGGTATGATATGGGATGAGTTATGTTCAAAGCAAAGGGGGCTGTGGAACCAAACCTGTGGCAGAACCTATGTCCAGCTCCCATTTTCCTTGGCTACCTTGTGCCACTTTCTTCCTTAGGAACATGCTCGACTTTTCTACTGCCTGCGAAGCAAACGTAGGCTTTCTGGACGTTTCCCAGGCCCTCCTGTCTTTTGGCCCTTCCTTTCTCTTTATAATCCTCTGCTTTGGTCGGCCCGTGTGCTCCCTTAGCTTTCTGCTCCTACTGCTGGCACAAACCTTTGTTTCTGACTCAAGCTTCCCACCTGGAAACCCAAGCCTCTCCACCATGCCAAGCACAGTACAAAAGCAAAACTGTTTTCGGGAACCAAGGGTCACTGTGGTAGAGTTCTAGAATCCCAGCAGCCTTCCCCAACTTCTCTTTTTATACACACTATTGCTAGTATGCTACTGTGTGTGTCAGCTTCCCAGCCATCCAAATACCATTAACACAGGTTTTTAAAACATCATCAAATTGGCTGGGCAGTGGCACACACCTTTAATCCCAGAACAACGCAGAAGGTAGAGGCAGGCTGATCTTTGTATTCAAGGCCAGCCTGGTCTACTGAGCAAGGTCTGGGACAGCCTTCTGTCTGGGACAGACAGAAAAACCCTGTCTCAAAAAAAAAAAAAAAAAAGAAAGAAAGAAAGAAAAGAAAAAAATCATTACATATATTTAGTGTGCGTCTCGTTGCTCATGTGCCAGTGTGATTGTGGAAGTCGGACATGTAGGGCTCAGGGGTCAACTACAGGCTTGGTGACATGTGCCTTTACTGGATGAGGTACTTGATAGCAATACCATTTTTAAATTGCACAATGAAAACACTCAACAGCTCACCCATCTGCCTGCTCAAATGAATAAGGAATAGAAGAAGAGGCAAAACATAAAACTGCTAACTCTTGGCTTTACTCATATTCCCCAGACCTGGGTGGGTTATAAACAAGTAGGAATAAAGATCAGCAAGAATAACTGCTGTTATTCGCTTTGAAACGGAGACAGTTCTGAAAACGAAGGGGATCTCCACATGTTCATCTAACAGGAAACAACCTTCTCGCAAATTCCCCATCAAAGCATGGTCTCCTAGCAACAGCCACTGAAAGGTAAAGCTTCTGAGATTTCGATTTTACTATCTGTTATGTATTCTTTGTGACTCAACCTTCAAGGTATGAAATGTCAAACCTGAGATTAAATTTCCACTAACCAAAATGCAGTTGATTAAAGGAACGGATACAATTGATGAAACAACACGAAGGTTCTCACTCAGCCTACTAAAGATCTAGTAAAGTTCTGGCCAAAGTCTTTGAAAATTCAACTGGAAAAAGATTAACAGCCTAGAGTGAAGCTATATTAACGAGCAATTTAGGGTTCGAAGTAACTATTTTAATGCAAAATATTCTTGCTGCTTTTTTGTTTGGTTGGTTTTGGGTTTTTTTGTTTTGTTTTGTTTTTTAGGGTTTTTTTTTTTTTTTTTTTCAAAAGCCAATGGAAAATCACTGAAGACTGGTTCCATTCAGTGCAGTGAGAGGTAGAAGGTTCTCAGCATGCACAAGGCCCTCCGTTCAATGCCAGCACCTAAGGGAAAAAAGGTAGAGTTCACCTAACCCTATAGAAGCCAAATCTGAGACAGGAATTATGGGTCACTTTACCTAGATAGTAATCCAGATCTAAGCCTGCCCCGTATCTAATCAAGGTACATCGCAATGTTATGACTAAAATTATAATTAAAATCACCTAATGAGACATAGTGGTGCATACCCTTAATCCCAGCATTCGGAAGGCAGAGACGGGCAGATCTCTATGAGCTCAAGGCCAAGGGTCTGGACTACGTAGTGAGTTCCAGGCCAACCAAGGCTCAAAAACAAACAAAGATCACGTGGTGAAGTAGCTGGGAATAGAACTCAGTTGGTAGAGGGCTTGTCTAGCACCCACAAAGCCCTAGGGTCAGTCCTCAAAATCACATAAACTAGGCCTGGTGGTACACATTTGTAATCCCAGCTCTCTGGAGGTGTGGACAGGATGGAAGTTCAACATCACTCAGCTAGGTTTGAGGTCAGGCTGGGTTACAACTAACCCCATTAAAATAAAATTAAATAAATAAGGAAAAAAATCACCTGGTGAAAACCACAGCTTCTCAAAAGAAATCCTCATATATTGTCTTTGGGAATGTGAATTATTATAGCCATTATGGAAAACAGTAGAGATATTTTGGGGAGTGAAACCTTGAAGGTACTGCTACTATGATCCAGCAGTCCAACAGGCTTCAATCCGCATACTGAAGGGCTCTGTGCTTCCAGCTCAGACACAGAATAGATATACTTGCCTATCAATACAATAGAGAGAGGAAACAGCCATATATACATAACAGGTTATTGTCCTTTAGGAAGGAAACTGTCATTTGCAACATGGATGAGCCTGGAAGACATTAATACTGAGTGATATAAGCCAGGTACAGAAACATAAATTCTATGTGACCTCATTTTTATGGGAGTCTACAGAAATCAAACTCAAGAATGAAAGGACTTCAGACCCTGGGACAGTGTTTCTC
Source organism: Uromys caudimaculatus (assembly GCA_028551405.1). NCBI lineage: Eukaryota > Metazoa > Chordata > Mammalia > Rodentia > Muridae > Uromys > Uromys caudimaculatus. The sequence continues at coordinate 27,298,190 of CM052717.1, read as the reverse complement.
AACCTGTGGGTCGAAACCCCTTTTGGGGCCAAATGACCTCTTCACAGGGGTTGCCTAAGACTATTGGAGAACACAGATATTTACAATTCATAATAGCACCAAGATTACAGTTACGAAGTAGCAATTAAATAATTTTATGGTTGGGGTCACCACGACGGGAGCTGAAGGGCCGCAGCACTAGGAAGGTTGAGAAGCACTGCCCTAGGGCGCAGTGATGAGGGACAAAGGAGATCTGGGTCAGAGTACATGTTTTTTACTAAATGAAAGGAAGAAATGTCTGGTCAGTATTGCAGGGAATGCAAACTACAATTAATAATAATGAATAGATTTCAGAAATCCCTAAGAGCAAACTTTGACCAAAAGAAAAAGTGAGCTGATAGATGTTTGTAAACGGATTTACTTATTCCAGAGTATGAACATATATCAAACATATTACACCCCATATGCATATAAAATTACTGTCAAATACATAGGAAAAATAAAACAGCTTCTTATAATTTGCAATCAAGGATATGTTTCCTTGAAATGCTTGGTGCATAAATTCTCCCATTTCAATACTCCAGAGCTCTTAAATCGAGTCTCAGCTGTCAGTAGGTGACTCCTCACTGCTCCCAGCTTGTCTCTTGCTCATTCTTCTAGAACATGTTTTAGATTCATCTGTGTGAGCAGCACCTACAGTTCTGTATGCAGGATAGCTGTTTATTCGAATGTGCGTGTGTGTGCACGCACAAGTTTGTACAGTGTGTGGAGGCCAGCGGTCAGTGCCAAGTGTCTTCCTCCGTCACTCACACTGAGAAAAGGTTTCTCAGTACCTGGAGCTTCGCCTGCTCCTCTCTCCCCAGTGCTGGGTTATTCTCATGTACTGGCACACCTGGGTATGTGGTGAGGATCTGAACTCAGTCCTATGCTGGCGAAGGAGCACTGTACCAACTGAGCCATCTCTCCAGAAGCTTCTGATGTAATTAAACCTTTTCTATTGGTGGTCAAAAATATGTACAATAATGGAGCAAACGTGCTCTAAGCTGTATGGTAGACTGATACTCTCGTGGCTACCCCTACCCCCATACAAATTCACATACCAGGTAAATTACAGCAACCATAACTATAAATGCATCGAAAACCCAAACCATATGGCCAGATAGTGCCATGCCCAGTTGAAATGTTCACAGTGGCATTCCTTAGATAGCAAAACCCAACAAACCACCTAAAAAGTCCACCAACAGATCACCTGCATTACATTCACAACTACATAACAATAAAAATAAATGGACTCTTAAAAACAGAAAGTCACAGAAGGAAACATACATTGTGCCATTTGTATAAAATTCAAAAACATAGAAAATTAACAGCAGAGCAAACACAACTCAGAATAATTCCTGCAAGAAGAAGGGCCATATGGAACTTTCATAGTGAATGACACTCTTATCTCTTACACTGCAGCCAGGTACACAAACACTTCCATTTTCTAGGTTTTATGTCTTATATACAAGTTTATAGACTTCTGTGATATGAAATGATTCATTTTTAAAAGACTGAAACTATAAAAGATGTTAAATATTAACATTACCATGTATGCATAACAATAAAATTTGTATAAACGTATACACAAACGCCTCCCTGTCTTCCAGAGCCCCACACCATCAGTGAAACCTGAAAGGCAACAGCAACGCTAACATGGACACCAGGAGCCTCGAGTTGGACGGGGCAGACCTGCTACACTTGGCCCGCCCCTCTCTGCTCATCTGTACTTGGATTTTTCTTTATCTCTGGATTTCTTTGGACTTCTACTTCGGTCCCTCTTTCTGCCCCTTTCCCTCTCATAAGGATCTGTCTGGTACTTGGGTTTGTGGCTGTTGCTATAGTGACCATCCCTTTCTCGTGATCGGCTACGACTGCGGTTCTGACGTCGGTCTCTCTTGTCGTTCTTCTGCTTCTCCCAACAGCTTTCTTCTTCTTCATAATGGCCAAACCCCATTTCCCTATAGATATCCTGTGAAAGAAATGCAGTGCTAAAGTCAGTCAGTAAAATACTCATCTATGAGCTCCGTCAAGCCATGAAGCCCAGAAGGAAATCTGCCATCAACAGCCTCTGTAACAGCTCAAATTAATTTTCTTATTTTTTTACTTCTATTTTTTTCTTTTGGCAGGCTCACGCTATGTAGCCCGAGCTGGTAATAAATTCATTCATTTCTTTAGCCTCTGCTTCTCTCAGTCACCTGCCCTAATGGTTTCAGTTTGTACTACCACTAATACTAGAATCTCAAAAACTATATTAAAGCAAATAACTCACAAGAGTTAACTTTTTGTAAAGGTCTAATTGGTTTACATCTATTTCAGTTGACCTGAGAGATCAGTCCCAAAAACATGGAGCTGAAACAGCCACATAAACACTGAACAGGTCTTGTTTTTTTGTTTTCCTAATGGAGTCTGTAGAATGAACCTAGGGCTTCACACATGCCAGGGAAGTATTCCATGACACGCCCAGCCCTAGCACAAAGCCCAGTGTTCCAATAACATAAAGTCACACTCCACTTCCTGTTCTCCACTTCCCCAAACTGTGGTTCCATCACTGAACTCAACGGAAACTACTAAAGTCCCCTAATAATCCTACAAAGAAGGTGTCACTCAAGTAACACAGTAGGAAGAGATTTAGGTGTGTTAGTCCAGCTAGAATGAAAATAGACACTGCAAATTTTGGCCTGTACAGCCCCACAATCTCTGTCAGGCTGGTCTTAAACTCACTCTGCAATGCAGGCAAGCCCTGAACTCCTGATCCCCCTATCTCAACCTAAGTAGCTGGAATTAGAGGCCTGTGGTGCCATGCCTGGCTCATTAAAAATAAAACAAAACTAAAAAAAAAAAAAAAAAAAAAATGTAATGGGGATCAAACCCAGGGCCTCTTTTATACTAAGCACACATTCTACTATCCCCCCAGCCCTGGTTAATTTTAAAGTGTTTTATAATGTTATCTTTCTATATCTTCTAATACATTTTCTATGGTCAGACTAAGCTGATACATGATATGTTAACACTTTTTCTTAGTATGTCAGACATTAAAGGCAGTGCATGCCTTTAATCCCAGCACTTAGGAGGCAGAGACAGGCAGATCCTTATGAGTTTAAGACTAGTGTGATATACATAGCAAGCTCCAGGACAGCCAAGGCTACACAGTGAGTCCACAACTTATTATAAAACTTAAGGGTGGGTGTGGGTGTCAGAGGACAACTCTCAGTGGGGCCATTTCCTTCCACTTTGCAGAGGCTGGGTCTGCTCTGTCGTCATTTCTGCTAGGTTGGAGTCGCATGTCCCCATGCTGGTCCTCAAATCTCTGGGGGATTTTCCTGTTTCTATTTCCACATCAACACAGAACTACAGAGATTACAGATGTGTGGCATAAGAGCATGTTGTTTTGTTTTTCTTTTTAAAGGGAGGTTCCAGGGACTGAACTCAGGTCATTGGATTTGCATGGCAAGTGCTTTTTACCTGCTGAGCCATCTATCTCTTCAGCCTTTAATTAAAAAAACAACAACAACAACAAAAAACCTGCTAACAACATTTCTTCCTTCTTACTGCACGCCAAAAGAAAAAGACTCACTGTAAAGTCTTAATTAATCAGAGAGTAGAGGCTAGGAGATGGCTCAGTCATAAAGTGCCTGCATTCCAGACAATGGCCTGAGTTCAGATCCACAGCTCCCGTGTGAAACGCTAGGTGAGGTGGCATGTGCCTGTGATCCTCGCACGGCTGGAGCAGTGACAAACAGATCAGCCAATCAGTGAGCTCTGAGCTCAGGTAGAGATGCTGTCTCAAAGAAAACAAGATAGTGTACAACAGAGGAAGACACTTAACTTGAACCTCTGGCCTACACACACACACACACACACACACACACACACACACCACAGATACACACACACCACAGATACACAAACACACACACAGACACCACAGATACACACACACACACACACACACCACAGATATACACACACACACACACCACAGATATACACACACACACACACACCACAGATACACACACACACAGACAGACACCACAGATACACACACACACACACACACACACACACACCTGTACACAAACATATGCAAAACCCATAAATATACATTTAAAAATACTCACAAAGTAGGGTAAAAAGGTTCCGAACAGTGGGGAACTTAAAACATGCAGTCTTTCCATTTCTTTAAACCTATGATTATCTCCAACAGAACATTTATCTCAGGCCTGGATTCACTCACTGAAATAAATATAAGTTTGAATGCCTGTAGCTAAAAGCAACATGTGGAGAGGGGGCTTAAAAGGCTTTAGTAGAAAACATGTTAAATATTCATAGGAATGTGATTATGACGTCTATTTTAAAAGGTTGGGGTGATCTAGAATTAAATTAACAGAAATTAAGAGAAAGGAATTGGGCTATGGAGATAGCTTAGTGGAAAAGCACTTCTAGGACAAGCACTATGTATGGGCTGGCAGAGACAGGAGGATTGCTCAAGTTTGTTGGCTGCCAGTCTAGCTGCAGGTTTGGTAAGAGACCCTGCTGTAAAGGAATAAGGTGGAGAGTGACAGCGCATGACCCGACAGCCTCCTGTAGTCTCCAGAGCACACTCCCTGCACACATGTACATATGTACTAAAACGTACCTGCACACATATAAACATCCATCCATATATAAGAAATGTTGCGGGGCAGGGAGGAAACACTCTGGTTAAGTCACCTGGAAGCCTGCAGTATGGGTCAATTCTATTAGAGTAACAAAGGAGTAAGGAAAGAAGAGGAATGAGAATATATTCCTGGCAAAAGAACAGCAATAGCCTGTGAATCTGATCTAAACCAGGTTCCACAGCATACTATATGTGTAAGCTTGTCAGTAACAAGCCTCCTCCTCTGTCTTTGTTGTGAAATGGGGGTAAAAGACGTTACATTTTACGGACAAAACAGCCTTTATTCCTTCTCTTTTTATGTATTTATTTGGGGGACATTTGAAGGAATGGACCAAGATAGTTTAAAATCTGAAACAGTGGGCTGGAGAGATGGCTCAGTGGTTAAGAGCATGACTGCTCTACCAGAGGTCCTGAGTTCAATTCCCAGCAACCACATGGTGGCTCACAACTATCTGTAATGGGATCTGAGGCCCTCTTCTGGTGTGTCTGAACACAGCTACAGTGTACTCATATAAATACAGTATATAAATAATTTTTAAAAAAAAATCTGAAACAGGATGTGAGTGATGGCAATCTTTAAATAGCTAACAGGCTATAGAAAGAAGAGAGACCTTAGCTCTGTTATAAGATATTTAGGGGTAGGAATACATGCTATCTATGAGTATTTATCAAATAAAGACTTACTAAAGTAATTTAGATCTAGGAAGATACCGAGTACCTGTATTCAAATCTCCAGCACTCACACAAGCCATGTGTGAGTACAGCTCTTTAACCCCAGAGCTGGGCCCGGGGAAACATAATGATTTGAGGAGCCCTCTAGCCAGCCGGCCTAGCCAAAACTGCAATACCAAGTTCAGTGGCAGGCTGTCTCAAAACATAAGGTAGAAAGCTTACATAGGCAAATGTACTTGAACATCCATGTTAACACAGGGGGGGGGGAGAGCGAGAGAAAGCGAGAGAACCATTAAATGAAGGCCAACATAAAAGACATCATTACCTACAAGAGAAAGAAAAAAGGGGATGGTAAGAGGTTCAAGTCCCACTTTGTATGTGGACTAGTCTGTAGATTTCTTCTCTTTTTGTTTTTTAAACTCAGAGTCTCACTATGTAACTAACCCTGGCCTCAAACTCTTGACCTCCTTGCCTCAGATTTCAAGCACGACAGTTATAGATGTGTGCTACCATAGTGTTCAGTTAGATTTTACGTTTGAATCTTACTGTTTTAAAAACTACAAACCACTTAGTCACACTACCTGGGAGGCAAAGTCAAACAGATCTCTGAGTCTGAAGCCAGCCTGGTTTACTTGATGAGTTCCAGGCCAGCTAGGGTTACACAGTGAGATCTTGTCTCAAAACAAAGCAAGCCACAAAACAAAACTAAAAACCAAAACAATGTTTTGCACAATCTATAACATGAAACAGAAAATGAGACCCATTACCTGAAATAGGAACTAAACCAATGTCATAGTCACAAAGAGACCTGTAAGTGACCTCAAAGCTGCACCTTGACAGTACTAGCTGAAGTAATGAGATTAGCCAGATAATAGAAAATGTTTGCACACACTTGCCCACATTTATTGTAACAACCTGTCTGAGAAGTACCTCCTTCCTCAAAGAAGGAAACTGTGACTCAAAGTTAACTTGCCCAGGTCACATCAATGACAAGCAGTGCAGAATTGTCACTCTTAACTACTCTCCTGACAGCAAAGCCTTGGCTCAGCTTACCCTAACACATCTATCTGTGTCTCTGCTTCACAGGCTTACACTCCTGTGTTCCTTCCCTCCTCACCTCAGTCTACTGAAATCTTTCTCATTCACCAAGACCATCTCAAATGACTAACACAAAATAAAATAAAATCATGCAGTCAGGATGGAATGGCTTTTTAAAAATTTAACCAAGAGCTAAAATGGGCTAGAAAGTATTTCCTTTCATTATTGCTGTTTTAGGAAATGTGCTGCTCATGAGAGCTTTGGTGTGATGTTTAGTTATGAGCTCTATTTTTATTTTACATCTACAAAACAGACAGGACATAAAAACTTCAAGGGCTAGCCAGAGGTAAGAGCTCATGGCTGTCATCCTATCAGTTGGAAGGCGAAGGCAGCAGGGTCAGTTCAAGGACAGCTGCTGCCACAAATCAAGTTCACGGCCAACCAGGATTACCAGAGACCCTGTCAGTAAACAAACCAACCAAAGGAATCTTCAAGCCCATGGCAGTGCTGCACATAAAATATGCTGATCACCTCCGTTTATTGTAGCACCATTCACAACAGCTAAGTTATGGGCACAAATAAGTGTCTAACAACAGAGGAATGAGCGAGGACAATGTGGATAGCCACAAAGGAAAATATTTCAGCCACAGAGTGTGATGTCTTGTGTAGTAAAAGGGTGCAACTGGACAGCCATATTCAGCAAATTAAGTCAGTCTCAGGAAGACAAACTGTGTAAGTCTTCTCTCATTTGTGGTTCTAGATTTTATATAGTCATGTAAGTATAGATTAAATATAAGAGTGAATTGTATAGGGGAACAAAGGAACTAATGGGAAGGGAGTAGAGGGAATATTTGCAATACACAATATATACACATAAAAAGATTCCAAATAAACTCAAGAGGCTGGAGCGGTTGTGCCTCAGCCAGAAGTGCTGACTATACAAGCATAAGGAACTGTGTTCAAACCCCCAAGACCACATTAAGAAGCTGGGCAAGGTCATAAGCCTTAACCAGAGTGCTAAGGACTGGAGGCAGGAGGATTGCTGGGGCTTGCTGGCTACCAGCCTAGCTCCAGGGTCAGGGAGACCCTATCTCAAGGGAGTAAGATGGCGAGTGACAAAACAGGTCCGTGTGTCCTCCCGTGGCTTTCCCTGCTTGCATATATATCCCCACGCACACGCACCACACAGAAGCTACACACAGAACTTTCTAACTCAGTTTGTAAAGTGCTGAGGGGCTGCCAGATGCTCAGCTTTAAGAGGATTTACTGGTCTTCCAGAGGACCCATGTTCAGTTCCCATCATGTACGTAAGGATGCTGCATAACTGCCTGTAACTCCAGCTCCAAGGAATCCAACACCCTCTTCTGACCTCCAATGGCAAGTACCATATATTTAGAGACATATATGGATAATAATAATTATTACTATTATTAATAATACATCTTTTAAAAAGTGTTGAGAAATTAAGCTAGCAATTGAGAAGCAAACTTTCAACATAGATGCATTTGGTTTTTTAATGAAAATGAGTATCCACAGGTAAGGAGATCACTCTTGATTACAATGTAAAAATATATAATAACAAATTACTCTGAAAACAATATTTATATCCTATGGGATACATTCTTTAAAATTAAAGTCCATTATTCTGTGTGCCCATTCTATAGCTCAGACTAGGGAATTACTATTCAAAACTATCTCTTACCTCCTAAATCACACTACCAAGAAGCACTGTACAAAATTATAAACTACTGATTTCCACATTTAAGCTTGAATATTAGAAATACCTGATTAGGATTTTTGATTGGCATGTAATCTTCATCTTCTTTTTCTTCAGAGCAGTGACGTGTTTTCTTTTTGTGTTTTTTACTTGTATGTGAGTGACTTGATTTTGAGTCTTCTGCCTGCTCATCTAGTATAAGATCATATTTTGCACTGAAGCATTTAATTAAGGACAAATGGTATAAATGATGGATAAGAAGCAAGCCATAAGAAATATGGCAAATAGGGAGGCCATAAAGCTAAATGTAACCTAAAGCAGATACCATCTGAAAGCACAGAATACATCTGTAAAACAAGAAACACACCGTCTTCATTGCAGTCCGGAGAACTGGAAGGGATCCTAAAATCAGCCAGCTAACAACCACCAGGCAAAAGTTATAAGGACAATAGAAACCTAAGTATATTTGTCAATAATGAAAAACTTAATTTAGAAAGTGAGGCACATCATCAACTAAAGAAACTAAAGGTATTATGAACCCCAAAGCCAGACACACTCTACATAAAAGGTGCATTGCATGACTCTCCTTAGGTCAGCTGAGAGAGGATTTAGTGATAATATGGAAATTTTTATAAGAATTTATAGCAACTAAAACTGTAAGTTACATGAATACAGATATATACACTAGAACCATTTTTAGTTATCAGAAAATGGGAACAATGTTTAAAATTATATAATACATTTTAGTATCATAGCATGATGATAAAAGGAGTTATTAATAATTATTTTTAAATATAATGAAGGCTTATATGAAGATTAAAAGTGAAAAAAAGTTTAAGTCAAACACCGTATGAGATCCCAGGACTCAGGAGACAAAGCAGGCAGATTTCTGTTGAGTTTGAGTCTGTAGCAAGCTCCAGGCTAGCCAGAGCTTACACAGTGAGTTCGTCTCAAAAGAAACAAGCAAACAAAACTACACAGACTGGAAAGTTAAGAGCTAAGAGTCTTGCTGCTCTTCGAGAGGATCTGTGTTCTGTTTCCAGCACACACATCAATTAGATTACAACTGCCTGTAACTCCAGCTGCAGAAATTCAACGCCCTCTTCTGGCCTGTTCAAGTACCTACATTTATACACACATAAACATAACTTTAAAAAACAATTTTTTAAAAAATTTCATGCTCGGGGCTGGAGAGATGGCTCAGCGGGTAAGAGCACTGACTGCTCTTCCTAAGGTCCTGAGTTCAAATCCCAGCAACCACATGGTGGCTCACAACCATCTATAATGAGATCTGATGCCCTCTGCTGGGGCGTCTGAAGACAGCTACAGTGTACTTACATATAATAAATAAATAAATCTTTAAAAAAAAAAAAAAAAAAAAAATTTCATGCTCATACTTGTAATCCCACCTATTCAGTGAGATAAAAAAAAAAAGAAGAAATTAGTCTGAGACTAGCCTGGGCTAAGGCCCTGCCTGGGGAAAGGATGGAGACCCTACACACACATTACTGTAATTTTAACTTCAACAAACTCTATTAAAGATAAAGGACTGAAAGGAAAAAATGAAAATACACTGTAGAAGTATATTTTATTCAGCTGATGTAATTGTCATTCCTGAGGCTTACTGCCTCTGTCTGTTAACCTAGGCCTAGTCCTGCAAGCTTCTAGCCTCAGCACAATCTAATCTAGACCTAGAATGTTTTCAACCTCAGAGACTTACTGCTCATTAACTCACCCTTTCTTGTTCTTTCTGATCTCCTGTTGGCTCACTTAACTCAGTTGTTCTGGCTCAAAACTCCTCTCTAAATGGACTGATTCAATGTGGCTTCTCTCTTTCAGCTTCTGAATTGCTCTGCTTGGCCTCACACTAACTCTGGCAATCTGTTCTAATCTCCTGCCTCCTTCCCATTCCCTGGCTCGTTCTGACTTCACCTAGCTTGTTCTCTCTCCAATCTGTTTCTGTAACATTCTCCTAGTAACACTGCCTCTTTCTTTTCTCTGCACTGCCCCAAATTGCTTCCCTTACCGCTCTCTTCTTGGACAGATGTTTTCTGTCAAATCTTTCTCTGATCGTTACTTTGTCTGCCACTCAATTAGACCGCACTTTCAAACAGGAGTGCTTCCTTTTGTAAACTAACTTTACCTTCATTGTTTGGGATTATAGGTGTGTACTAAGGGCTGAGCCACACCACAACTAGAAACAGGGTTTGGTTTTTTTTTTGTTGTTGTTGTTTGCTTATTTTTCAGTAAATAACGAAATCTTGGGGTTCACAATGTGATCAAGTATCCTTCAACAAAGCACCATCTGTGTATGTAACTTAAGTGAGCAAATCTTTTCTAAATGCTATGTAAAATGTGTCACTAGAACTTCAACTGTAATTGGAGCTACGATGTACTGTAGCTCTGTGGCAGAGTGCTTCCTATCATGCAGAAACCCCTGGGTTCCATGTTGACACAATAATAATAATTTTAAAAATCAGAAATAAAGTCATTTCTCCAACGTAATATGAATCCTTAGAATAAAATAAAGCATAAACTGGGCATGGTGGCACACACCCTTAATCTAGGCACTTGGGAGGCAGATGCAGGCAGATCTCTTAAGAGTTTGAGACCAGCCTGGTCTATATAGTGAGTTCTAGGACAGCTACATAGTAAGATCCTGTTTCAAAAGATAAACTAAGAGAAAGCATAGAACTAGTGTAAAGATAATCCCTGTCTCTGCAGTGGACTTGAGAAGGTTGAGCTCTGGAACAGGAGGAATATGAGGAAGCCTAACATAAAAGTGCTATTTTAGTTTCCTCTGGGACTGAACTCAACATAGTCATGTTCTTTAGGACCAGAATGTAATGTCTGTTTTCATACACATACCCACAGTTTTCTGAATGATGGGAAAGAAAACAATTCCAAGGGCTGGGGTATAGCTCAATTAGTAGAGCTGGGGTAGAGATCAATTAGTAGAGCGGTCGCCCGACATTCATTAAAACACTTTAGTGCTACAAACTTAAAAATAATACACTGACTTCTTTATACTCAGAAGGACCTCTGTGGTGAGCATCTCTACTTTATGCCCTACAACTCCTTGATGTACCCTGCCCATTCTAAGTGGTAAGTCTGAACTTACGTTCGATGTGAAGGTAACACTGCACATGCTCAGCTATGCCTTTTATGACTGTAAGCTTTAATCACATGCCTTCTAATATCCTTTGTTAAAGACCGGCCTCAGCTTGCTGGTCTGGCTGCCTGCGAAGACTTAGGGTGATGCTGTCAGCACCCTTCAGGCACACCCCAGCGCTTTGTGCACTGCAGACAGGCAACACACTTTATTTAAATAAAGCCTGAGCATCTAAAGCCGGCCCGATCCTCATCCCCCTTGATGACTACTTGGAGAAGACATGCCTATGTAACAGAAACCAGGAAACAAAGACAACTTTACCCAAGATGACCACCAAAGAGATGACCTTTGCTACGCGCGGAGTGACAGGTTTATAATGGGAAAGTCAGTCACAGCTGAGCAAGTAGGAATGACATAACACGAGCAGTGTGCTTCACTACTGTTTTACTTGTTGCAACTTAGAAGAACCTGAATTACATGTCCAATCAATAGATTTCTTTTTAATCCTATAAATGTCAACCCTTGTACTGAACAGGAAGGAGCCTTAAATAAAAATTTAGCAAAAAGATTTAGTAAATCTTTGTTGTTAAAATGACAATGTATTATACAGAAGAAAAAAAATCTAATCGTGGCAAAGAACTACAAGATTTTGTTATCTAAATAAGGAAATTCAAGCCGGGCAGTGGTGGCGCACACCTTTAATCCCAGCACTCGGGAGGCAGAGGCAGGCGGATTTCTGAGTTCGAGGCCAGCCTGGTCTACAGAGTGAGTTCCAGGACAGCCAGGGCTATACAGAGAAACCCTGTCTTGAAAAAAACTAAAAAAAAAATAAATAAATAAGGAAATTCAATATAAGAGAATAAATAACACAAGAATATTCTATAGAAAGGAATTTAAAACATTAGTATATATAAAAATAACAAATTTATTTTCTGAAGATCATCTGAAAACACTGGGTAAGTGAGGTATTTATCATAAGAGTAGGAGATAAAATACTAGGCCTAAGGTTTCTTTCAAACCTAACTTTCTCTATAATACAAAGTATACTGAAAAAGCAAAGTCTATGGGAGACACTGACCAGCTGTGACAACAAACTGTTCCCTCACAAATGACTCACACAGTGGAGGCCGAGCATACAGTTCTTGTAAAGGATACTCCTGTTTGGGCTTTACTTTTTCTTTCAGAACCAAACTGGCTGGTTTATCCTGTTCCTTTTCATATTCCTTGAAATCACTCTTGGTATATTTCCCACCTATTTATTAAAAGGAAAAAGAATTAGTATCACATAATGATACACTAACAATTTCGTAAAACACAAAGGGTTACTGTATGAGAGGCACACATTGGGAGGTAGGGAAGGTGAGGAAGGACATAAAACCTCAAGCCTGTCTCTGCTGTTACTTTGGTTGAAAGTAGATGTCCGGTTTTCTTGGTAGTCATATGCTGCCACCTAATGACGTGTGTGAATATTACAACAAGCAGAGCCACTAAGTCCATGAGCTCTAGTGCATCAGCCAGCAGCTAACACTACTCCTAAACAGACATGTGATCACCCACCACCAATAGGACTGTGATTATAACATGTAAAAACACACAAAGAGGCTGGTTTGGGAAAGGGTATGGGCCTGGTAAGAGTGGTAAGCCAAGCTGGAACAGGTTTCTCCTTCAACCACAAGAGAAGTCAACTCAGAGAGAAGCTGAGCCTTCTGCACTATGATCCAATTGTGAACAAAAAAGCTCTCCTCATGGACCAGAAAATGTTAGACTCCCTCTAAGCAGTGGGTTGGAAATGAACGTGATTTATAAATGAGAACACTGAGGGTGAGGCACTGGTTAGACCACAGTGTGCACTGAACAAGAGGAAACTACAACATGGCCTCTGGCAAGCTAAAGGCTGTTATGAAGAACAATGCGGACAGAGAAGGCTCTTCACACAGACCAGTTTTTTCTCTCTCTGGATTTTTTTATAACCTTTATAAAAAATATTGAAAAAAATCAATTCATTTTCACAAACCATTCAAATAGGAAAGGGAAACAGAGAGAGCACATGGCCACGGTAAGTCACTTCCTCCTAGCAGAGGTCCCAGCTTCCAGTGGCCTCCCAACTGACAATTTAGTCACTGATTTCTCCCTTTCTGAACCCCATAAGGTGATACAGACTACTACTTACCATCAAACAGTCCTATCTATTTCTTATTTTTAAAGTGCAGTAAAGTCATGGAAAACAAATTATAAATGGTATAGAAAAGGTGATCTTGTGGTAGTGATGGCTCCCTGGTTAAGAACGAGGTCTTGCAGAGGACCTGTTCTTCTTCCAGTCACCCACTTGACAGCTCAGAACCATCTGTAACTTCAGTTCCAGAGGATCTAACACTCTGGTCTCTGCTGGCACCAGGTATACACATAGTACACACACATAAATAGAGATAAAATATTCAGACATATAAATTAAATTAAATGAATTTTAAAAGGAACCAGTAATCTCAATTTTCCTGGTAAAATTCAGCATTACACGTGAATAACTACCAAAGTGAAACCATTTTTCTGTTGTTAATTTTTTTGTTTTTCTGAGACAGGGTCTTAACTATGTAGCCAACTAGCAAGGAAGTGGCTATGTAAAGAAAGCTGGCCTTGAACTCACAGAGATCTGCCTGCCTCTGCCTCACCAATGCACAATCCTAAGTGAAGTCTTTTTAAAGCATTGCAAAAGGATTTTTTTAAACTCAACTAGGAATGAAGTTCAATGACAGGACACATGCTTCGCATCTGTGAGACGACTATGCTCAGTCCTTAGCACAGACACCCACAAAGTTAACAAGGTAAAAAAATTCACAACTAGCATGGGGAGTAACAATTACAATTTTAGCACTCAGGAGACTGAAGCAGGAGGATATTAAGTTTGAGGCCAATATAGACTCCATAGAAAAACTGTCTCAAAAAATTTTTTTAAATTAAATTTTAATTTTCAAAGTTTAAACTAAAAATATATAATAATAAAATAATTTTAAAAATAAATTCATGTTCTAGCATATAACGGATCCAAACTTAAGTTTAGCATGCCTCTATCAAGGACTTACATGTAGGTATACAGTAACTGTGAGAAACGTCACACATATGGGGTTAGCCCACGGAGGAGCTCAGGCAATAAATGTTGATACACATTCAATGGAAGACTGAGCAGCCATGAAAAGAGCCCACGTACTAGTACACATATGCATATTAAATGGTCTCTGAAGACACATTATCAATGGGGAATTCAAGACACTGAGACTATAATCTGCATTCTGTGAACTCTCCTTTTTTAAATGAGGAAAAAACCATGCATGCATACAAAGAATGGCTATAGAAAGAAACTAAGTACAAGAGGAGTGGAAGAGAACTTCATATTACAACAAAAACAATAAACTTTCTGTATCTAGGAGGCTGGAGAGATGGCTCAGCGGTTAAGAGCACTGACCGCTCTTCCAGAGGTCCTGAGTTCAAGTCCCAGCAACCACATGGTGGCTCACAACCATCTGTAATGGTGCCCTCTTCTGGTGTGTCTGAAGACAGCGACAGCGTACTCATATACATAAAATAAATAAATCTTAAAAGAAAAAAAAAGTTTATATCTAAAAGAACCAAATCATCAAAATGTTGTAATTATTTCATCAGATGTCTTCAATAAGTAATTTAAATAACTTACAATATAAGCAAACATTAAAGATAAAGATATTTTGATTCATCAATAAATATACACTCAAACATTCTAGATAGCCACTTTATAAATCCTAAATGACCTGAATTCTATTAATATTTCTCTTAATTAACAGCAGGAAATTAAAGCACATACATTTGTGCATGTACACGCACGCACGCATGCACCACAAAAGCAGAACATCGGTAGAAGGAGCTGAAGCAACATACCCTTTCCTTTCCATTTAACCTTTGCAACAGACTGGCTAAAATCCACGTGTATTCGCCTGTCATCTATAAGTACATTATCCATTTTGAAGAACGCTTTCTCACAGTCTTCTTCCTATTAGTGATTACAAAAACTCAAATGTAAATGTTTTCAAGAGAGACTCTGCAGCTAGAACATACATTATGAATACAAAAGGCTGTCATTACGCAAACTGATAATCAAATATTTCTTATATACCAGATATTAAATGTATTGCATCTACTATCTCAATTAACCCTGGTAATAACCTTTTGTGGCTCCATCTATTTATTATCTTCATTATTTCAAAACAACAACAAAACAAAAATGAAAAAAAAAGTTAGAAGACTCACACTGCAAAATGTCTAACATGAGCACCGTACCAGCACCCAGAACTAGACTTTAAACACGTATGAATGCCTGGTTTATAACAAAGATGGTTCCATAGAGCTCTGGGAACAGGAAGGCCTTTATCTCCAGTGGGGCTGGGTCACATGAGTATCCAAAGTCAGACAAATAAAATGCAATGTAATCCACATAAGGCACAGACAAATCACAGACCCCAATGGAAACAATCTAATAACATGGTTTATGCAAATACTACAGAGGGACTGCAAGAGCAGATGGCTTAGTAGGTTCTTGCATTTGCTGCTTTTGTAGAAGACCCACGCTTGGTTTCTAGCGCCCATTAGCCCACAACCGTCCATAACTCCAATTTTAGTGAGTGCAGAGCTCTCTTATGGCCTAAAAGGGCACCATATATGGTGCATATGCATATATGTAGACAAAACACTCATATACATAAAATTAAAATAAATAAAGCTTAGAAAAATATAGAGACTATTCTCATGTCTTTAGAGTAAACAGATTTTTTTTTAAAGATTTATTTGTTTATTTTCTGTATATGAGTACACCATTGCTCTCTTCAGACACACCAGAAGAGGGCATCAGATCCCATTACAGATGGTTGTGAGCTACCACGTGGTTGCTGGGAATTGAACTCAGGACCTCTGGAAGAGCAGTCGGTGCTCTTAACCTCTGAGCCATCTCTCCAGCTGAGTAAGCAGATTTTTTAGAGGCCATCTGGAGAAAATGTTGACAAGTGAAACTAAATTAAAATGACTTCTTTTGTGTTTATCAAATAGGTAATCCACATAACAGAAGACTTATACGTATGACGTATATTTAAAAAGAGCTTTCATTCATAACATATAAAGAGTTCCTAAAAGTCAATAAAAGGCAGGAAACACTGTAGGAAGCAGGCAGTAAGCATCTAGTAAACTTGACGGCACAAAGCAGAGTGAGCAGGACAGGCACTTTGTTCCAGGAGTACATCTGGGCCAGCGAGGTGACTCAGCAGGTCCCTGTGCTGGCCACACATGCCTAACACCTGGGTTTTATCCCTCGAGCCAACAGAAGCAGCCAGCACTGTAGAGATGACACTCATCTACAGTCACTGCACTCCCACAGCAAGAGGGGAGGTAGGAATAGGAGACTCTTAGGAGCCTAGGGTCAGCTAGCTCTGCAGCACAGCAGAAACAGAAACAAGAGAAATCTTGCCTTAGAAAAGATGGAAGAATCAGCTCCCAAAAGTTGTCCTCTGACCTCCACCTGTGGGCTGTCATACGTGTGTACCCCCCACATATTAATAGCAACAAGAATAAAGCTTGAATTTTGAGATTTTATTTTTTATATACATGTGTGTTTGCCTGAATGCACGTCTATGTGCTGTGGAAACTCTGCTAATTAAGGCAAAGTCTACCACTGAGCTCCAGGGGCTCAGTGCATAATGGAGAACTAAGAGCTGTACATATTACATACAGAAAAATGAGGTAATGTCTGACTTGAAGTAAGCACTTGGCCAACCAAGCTATCATCACTAAGGCAGACCTAGCAGCAGCCATCTGATCCAGTCCTCACACTGCAAACTAAGGAGAGAAAAGCCTTGGGAAGAAAGAGTTAAATACGTGAGCACTGCCCTGGAGCTGGCCAGTAATTGAGTCTAGCTCTTAACACTCCACCGTTTCTCTTTCTGGTACTCAGTTATATAATTAACAGTATGTGAAGGACTTTTTCTAAAACAATTACATTCAGGCAGATTGTAGCTGAACTTATAGTAACCAAATATTAATATCAGTAGCTGTTGAATTTATTTCTAATGTAAAGGTAAAATAGTTAATGTTTTTGGATGCCTAAAGAAAAGCACAACCCTAGAAACTGAAGAAAACACTACAATTTTTCACCTTCAAGACTACTCAGGCCGGGCAGTGGTGGCGCACGGCTTTAATCCCAGCACTTGGAAGGCAGAGGCAGGCGGATTTCTGAGTTCGAGGCCAGCCTGGTCTACCAAGTGAGTTCCAGGACAGCCAGGGCTACACAGAGAAACCCTGTCTCGAAAAACCAAAAAGAAAAAAAAAAAAAAAAGACTACGCAGGCCAGGCAGTGGTGGCACACGCCTTTAATCCCAGCACCTGGGAGGCAGAGGCAGGTGGATTTCTGAGTTCGAGGCCAGCCTGGTCTACAGAGGGCGTTCCAGGACAGCCAGGGCTACACAGAGACACCCTGTCTCGAAAAAAAAAAAAAAAAAAAAAGATGACGACCACTCAAGAGACAGATAGCCAGGTGCAGTGGCACACACCTGTAATGCCAGACACAGGGGAGCAGGAAGATAACTAGTATGACATTAACCAAGGCAAAAAGTAAATAAGAAAAAACAGAATCTGGTATATTTACATTATGACATACCTTTTCAAATTCAATAAATGCATAACAGAGGGACTCTCCTGTTTTCCAATCCCGGATAACTTCACAACTAGAAAAAAAAATTTTTTTTTAAAGTCACTTAAAAAGAGAAAGAAATAAAGAAACCATTTGCTCTAATTCTCCACACCAGAAGAAAATAAGCCAGCTATTAAACTCACAGAACTCTATGGCTCCAGTTTTCAGCCCCAATTCTATTTAAACACAAACACACATAGTTTATCAATTCAGTTACTAATTATCTAAATTCTATTTCAAATACACAAACTAGGCTGGGAGGGCCAGGGGTAAGCTTCCTTTGAACAAAAATAAACTGCTAAATTATTTTCATTTTAAAATTATTCTTGTGACGGTAGTGGTGGCACACGCCTTTAATCTCAGCACTTGGGAGGCAGAGGCAGGTGGATTTCTGAGTTCAAGGCCAGCCTGGTCCACAGAGTGAGTTCCAGGACAGCCAAGGTTACACAGAGAAACCCTGTCTCGAAAAACCAAAAAAAAAAAAAAAAAAAAAAAAAAAAAAAAAATTCTTGCATTTCTTATTTTTACATTTCTGAGATAAGGTGTTCTGGGTCTTCCTGGTTGGCCTGGTATTCACTATGAAGCCCAGGTAACTTCAGAATTACAGCAATCTCCCTCCCTTAAAGATTAGATTTGTGTAGTGTGTACTGAGATTAGAGGTGTACACTAGCTTGACCAGTAAAATCTTTAAATCCTAAGTCTTTTTTAGTCTAAACATAAAAGACTTAAATATCTGTTACCTATATAAGTTCTTAGTAAAGCTTTGGAATTTGTCACAAGGATCCATCCTCGATGTAGCCCTGGCTAGCCTGGCACTCAGTATGAAACCAGGCTGCCTTGATCACAGAGCTCTCCCTGCTGCCGCCTCCCAAGTACTTTGATTAAAGGCACAAGTCACCATGGTTTGGGCTTATGATTTGGATTTTAAAGTAAATGAGGCTATAATTTAATACTGTAAGTACAGTTACCATACTAAACTAATTTACCAAATAATAGCCAAGGGAAAGACCCAAGAAGGTGAGTTGAGAGCAGCTGGCTTGTCTCTCTCCATGTATCATATGATATGAACCATTTTAAAAACATTAAATGAAAGGACATGCTAAACATAGAACATGTTAACCAGTTAGAAAAAAAGCCTCCTTACTAGTTTTGTATGTTTTTGCATTAATAATATAAGGGGCCCGTGAGATGGTTCAGAAAGGAAAGGCTCTTGCTCCTGAGATTGCTAAGCTGAGGCTACTCCCCGGTACCTACATGGGAGGAGAGAATCATCTACCACAAGCTGTCCTCTGATCTCCACATGTACCCAATAAATAAATGTACATATTTTCTAAAAAGCCGGTGCCAGTTTTATTTTGATGACGATGACAGTGATGATGGCTGGAGAGATGACTCTGGTTAAGAGCACTTGCTGTTCCGCCAAAGGACCCAAGGTCCATTCCCAGCAACCCAGGGGCAGACTCACAACTATCTATAACTCTAGTTCAGGGATCTGGTGCCCTCTTGTACCCTCCAAGGACACTGGCACACATGTGGCATACACTCATACAAGACACAGACACACACATGTACTTTTAAAAATAGTAATACTTAAAAAATATATATACTCAATGATAAATAATATAGAAAAAATTAATCAAAAGAAAAAAATTTAAGATTTAATTTATGTATGTGAGAACACTGTCACTGTCTTCAGACACACCAGAAGAGGGCATCAGTTCCATTACAGATGGCTGTGAGCCACCATGTGGTTGCTGGGAATTGAACTCAGGACCTCTGGAAGAAGAGCAGTCAGTGTTTTTAACCAATGGGCCATCTCTCCAGCCCAAGAAAAAAAATTATTTTAAATTAATTTATTTTTATTTTATGTGCATTGGTGTTTTGCCTGCATATATATCTATATAAGGGTGTAGTTACAGGTAGTTGTGAGCCGCTATGTGGGTTCTAGGAGTTGAACCCAGGTCCTCTGGAAGAGCACTCAGTGCTCTTAAATGCTAGGCACCTCTCCAGCTCAAGAAAAAGAAAAAAAAATTTTTTTTTTTGGTTTTTGGTTTTTCGAGACAGTGTTTCTCTGTGTAGCCCTGGCTATCCTGCAACTCACTCTGTAAACCAGGCTGGCCCGAACTCAGAAATCCACCTGCCTCTGCCTCCCAAGTGCTGGGATTAAAGGCGTGCACCACCACTGCCCGGCAGAAAAATAAAATTTAATTGAGTTGGTCTGGTAATTTATAAAACACTTGCTCTGAATGCAAGGGGACCCAAGTATGCAGTGATGTGAGCTTGTAATCACAGCACTAGAGAGGCAGAGACAGGTGGGTCCCTAGGACTCAAGTGTGGCCAGCCAGTGTAGCCTACTTGGTGAGCTCCAGCCAATAAGAAATACTGCCTCAAAAAAAAAAATAATAAAAATAAATAAAAAAAACAAACAAACAGACATCCCTTGAGGAAAACAGTCAAGCTTATCTTCTGGCCTCCACACACAAAATAAAAATACAACCCAAAAACAAACCACAATTTTTCTTTTCTGAGGTATGGTCATGTAAACTTAGGCTGCCAGAGTGAGACCATGTCTTAAAAGTCTAGTACGTGTACACACACACACACACACACACACACACACAGAGATGGACACATAGCTTAATGGAGTGTTTGCTATGTACACAAGAAGCCCTAGGCTCGAACCACAGAACCACAGAAAATGAGTGTGGTGGTCACCTATAATCCTAGCGCTCAGGAGGTGGAGGAAGAAGGATCAGAAGGTTTAAAGTCATCCTTGGCTACATGGGAAGTTTAAATTTGGAAAATTTCATTCTAACAGACTGCTGATAGTTTTAGGAGCTGAATTAAATGAGTTAGTATTTTAAATATTAAATAAGGTTGAGAATATTATAGAAGTAGTCTTAAATTGCTTAACTCATATATTCTCTTGTGAAAATTTGTGCTAGGAATTGAAGAATCACTCAAATATTAAATTAATGTGTCTGAAAACACACTTTTCTTTCCAACTGTTGAAACACTTACCTGTAAAATCACCAGTATGAAATTCACCAAAGGGGGTGGGACTATGTCTCAGAGGTAGAGAACTTGCTTAACATGAATGATGACCTAGGTTTGATCCCCAGCCCCACAAAAAAATAAAACAAAAAGTAAATTTAAAAATTTACTCAAAATTGACAAACTCACCAAAAATGTGTAATTAAAAAACCTCTGCTGAATGTAGTGACATGTGGCCTTAAGTCTTAACACTCACGAAGCAGAGATAGGCAGATCTTGAGTTCAAACCCACTATGTGGCAAGTTGCTGGCCAGTCAAGGCTACATAATAAGACCCTGTTCCAAAAAGACAAAACATAAACACCCACACCAATCAATTAATACCTAGATATTTCCAAATTTCTCTTTTACTAATCCTGGGATTACCTTCTTATTGGCCCAAATCTTGAGAATATTATCTCCAAGTCCTCATCTGTGGTCACTGGATTCAATTTACACACGAACAGCACATTTTCTGGAGGTTTAATGTCTGCATCAGGTAGGTCTCCCACCTAAAGTTACAAACAACCAAGCATACAAATCAATTCCTTTAGTTTCTATTCCAAATATTTTTGTCCAAGCCCACAACACTAATTTCCTAAAACCATCTAAATTTACACTGTGAACTATATAGGTTCAGGGTGAAAAAAGTAATCTAAAAACTATTTCAAGGGCTAGGAGATATCTCATTGGGTAAAAAGTGTTCAACTCCTAGGACTCACATATGTCAGAACATGGTCCAAAAATGGAGTCGTGTGAGATTTCTGAGTGCTTGTGAGAAAACTCTAAGAAACCAAGACAAGAGTCTTGTGACCTCAGTTTCTTCAAAGGCATGGAACTGTTCTTGGACTGCGCTTTCCTGCCTCCCCCCCCCAGTAGCAGCAGATAGGAGTGAGTTTACTTCAGACTATGTGTTACAACTGGCTACTGTTACCTGTTTATATGCCTGTGTGGAAAACAGGGTTTTTGTCTCGTGCAGTTTGCCCCTGTGATGGTACACTCATGTGACTCCTCTTAACCCTGACAGTATAAATTGTGCAATGCTCTGAATAAAGTGAGTTACTGCATGAGACTTTAGTCTGCCTCATTTACCTTACCACCCCCATGCTCCCAGTCCCCATCGCCTTTAGTTAGAGCAGTAAACATACATGGTGGAAGAATCAGCTTCCACATGCAAACCATAACCTGCATGTATTTATACACATACACAAAAAAACAAAATGGAATAAAAATTTTGCAATAAAAAACCCTGATCCTACATCTTCCCTGGTATTAGCAATATGAATAGCTGTGTTTTTACCTAACTTGATCACTGCTGCTAACTCTACAAGCAACACCATGATTTCCATCCCTTTACTTACTTCTAAATTTTATTTTTATTTCAGACAGGATCTTACTGGAGCTCTGACTAGACTCAAACCTGCAGCCCCATAACCACACCAGGCACAATCTCCAATTAAAGGCAAGTACAGTGACATCAAAAGGGCTGTAGTTAGGACACAAATCCAGACATATCTGGCTTCAAAACCCAAAGAACAGCCATGTTTTCTTTTTTCTTTGTTTTTAGTATGTGACATATTGTTTGTAGAACACAGGTTATGAAGGGGAACAAACCACTGGGACTAGCTCAGTGCTAACGGCATCTACCACCAAGCCTGACGATCTAAGTCGGACCCTCAGGGGACACAGACAATCAACTCCTGTATGTTGTCCTCTGACCTTCAAATATGCACCTAATACAACCACACACAAAATAAAAATTATACATTTTAAAATTAATAAAAAACTACCTGTCCTAAGAACAAAGGTCCCATTGTCCTGCTTCTCTCACCAAAAAAAAAAAAAAAAAAATCACATATTCTTTGTTTTCTTTTTTGGCTATTCCTTTTCATACCTCTAAGATGTTTACCCCATACATCATCAAGTAGTATATTATTTAGTTTTCTTGTTACTGAATTTTGAAAAATGACTATGTAGAATCTAGTCTTCAGTGATTTGTAAAACTCAATTCTTTCCAAACTGCTTTTCAATATGGAACCACAATTTCTACATAGTTTACCCCTTTATACTCTCAACTTTAGACCTTTTACTTTATCCAAACTAAAGTCAAGATCAAAGTCAGCTGCTGCAGCACACAGCACACTGGAGTGTGCTGGGTCTGCTTCCCACTAAGGAGACCAGAGGGCAGCAGTGAGGTAGGACCACGATGACAATAATGAACTTCCCACAGGCATATTCCTTTATCTGTATATCTAAAAACTGAGATGATCATGTAAAGATTTGCTGACTGAATAAACACATCAAAAAAGAAAATCTTGAAATTCAGAAACATAAGAGCCATAAATCTGCTCAGCATTTCTGAGGCCTGCCTATGGCAACAGCAGCCTATTAGCTATGCCCAATAAGAAGTACCACAGCCAGGCATGGCAGCACACATCTGGCATCTAAGAGAACGTGGAAGGCTGATGAGTCTAGGAAACTGAGACTAACTTGGGCAGCACAGTAAGACCTTGTCTCAAAAAAAAAAAAAAAAAAAAAAAAGGGAGAAAAAATCAAATCAATAGAAATCCATAAATAAGGCCAGGCAGTGGTGGCTCATGCCTTTAATCCCAGCACTTGGGAGGCAGAGGCAGGTGGATTTCTGAGTTCAAGGCCAGTCTGGTCTACAGAGTGAGTTCCAGGACAGCCAGGGCTATACAGGGAAACCCTGTCTCGAAAAACCAAAAAAAAAAAAAAAAAAAAAGAAATCCATAAATGAGAGAAAGCAGGACAAATATGAAAAGTTAATGGGAAAAAGCAGGAGACTGAAGAGACGGCTGTGCACTTGGGAGGCCTAGTGAACATCAGGAGGCTCACACACCATCATAACTCCAGCCCCATGAGAAACTGACACATCTGGCCTCCATGGGCACCTGTGCTCACCAAGTTCATACACAAACACACATATTCACATAATTAACTGGGCTGACACAGTCAGCCAAAAAAATGTGAATCAGTGTAGGAAAATAAATGATTAATCAGTTCAAAATAATCTTTTCTCTACTATACATGAAAATGTAGTCTAATTAAACAATGTTCAAATATTATACGAATACTGAACTAAAATTCAAGTAATAGGTATAAATTAGATAATCATCTCCCATTTTTTTAAACTTTTTTTTCCATGTATTTGTGTGTGTGTGTGTGTGTGTGTGTGTGAGAGAATGTGGGCATGTGCATGCCATGGTGTACAAACAGGTCAGAAAACAGTGACAGGAGAGGGTTCGGTCCTTTCACCATGTGGGTTCTGGCGATCCAACTCAGGTCCTCAGGCATAGCAGCAAGTGCCTTTACTCACCTCCTCATCTTTCTTTCTTTTTTTTTTTTTTTTAAATTTCTTTATTATATGTTAAGTACACTGTAGCTGTCTTCAGACACCGCAGAAGAGGGCATCAGATCTCATTAGGGATGGTTGTGAGCCACCATGTGGTTGTTGGGATTTGAACTCATGACCTTCGGAAGAGCGGTCGGCGCTCTTAACCACTAAGCCATCTCTCCAGCCCCTCACCTCCTCATCTTAACCCTTCTCTTTTTTAAAACAGCTCTCAGTAATTTATGGAAAAAACAGAAACAATCTGTTTATTGTCATGTTATTGTGTCCTACAAAACGTAATCCAAGCTGGGCAGTGGTGACACATACCTTTGATCCCAGCACTTGGGGGACAAAGGCAGGTAGATCTCTGAGTTTGAGGCCATCCTGGTTTATAGAGTGAGTTCCAGGACAGATAGGGCTATACAGAGAGACCCTGTCTCAAAACACCAAAAAAAAAAAAAGTAATCCAGAAAAAAAAAAAACTCACTAAATTTTTACTAGTTTATTATCTCAAAAACAGATAAACTCCCCAAAATGTGTTAAGTTACATAACAACTATTTGTCCAAAAATATTATCTTACCATCTCTAAAAGAATAGCTTGAGTTTTAGCCTCTTTTTCTGCCTTTATTTCTTCTACTTCTTCAGCTGATCTTCCTTTGAAGTCATCAATTTCTTCATCTGCCCCTATTCGACCACTCTGTAATACAGAA
Source organism: Uromys caudimaculatus (assembly GCA_028551405.1). Taxonomy (NCBI): domain Eukaryota; kingdom Metazoa; phylum Chordata; class Mammalia; order Rodentia; family Muridae; genus Uromys; species Uromys caudimaculatus. The sequence goes on along the minus strand of CM052717.1, from coordinate 27,273,175 downwards.
GCTAAAACATTAGAACCATGGAAGACTTCATGTTTCACTCTCGGCTTATCAAACATAACAAAATAGAAACTTATAAACATCTGGGCATTCATTTAAATTAATTCAGACTTGGCTTTGGAGTAATAATAAAATCAAAAGAAATATTTATACAGATACTATTATCCAACTAAGTGTGCAATAGAAAGGATACATAATTTTAGAATGAAATACTAAACTCAACCATAAATTCAACTTTGAGAAAGCCTAGTAAATTTATACTTTAAATGCCTGAGAGAATGTTCTCTGCAGTCCACAGAAATGGCTAGGTCTAGCCTGGCTCCAGAATATCCCCACTGAAAAAGTGTCTTACAAGACAGTCCTTCAGACTGACCCTGAGGCTAGTCTCCTAGGGTTTGGTGACAGAAACTTCCAAAGCACTGTTTAAATAGTTTCAGAACTGAGACTCCTGGTAGAATAGGAACTGAAGAGAGAAATTAAGGAAACAAAGAGACAGCTACAGAAATAACTATCTCTATGGGTGAGAAAGAAAATTCTAAACTTGCTCTTGTGTAACAGATCAAACAAGATAAGCGATAGAAAAAAAATGTTTTAATATACCTGTACAAGAAGGTGCTACTAGCTGAGGGTGGTGAACTCCGCTAAACCTAGCATGAGAAGATGCAGGCAGATCTCTATGAATTCGAGGCCAGCCTGGTCTACATAGCAAAATTCTAAGCCAGCCAGAGCTACACAGAGAGACTCTGTCTCAAAAGGAAAGAAACGAACAATACCACCACAGTGCTACTTACATCTAATTGTTCCTTTGTAGGCTCTGGTGATCGATCAGGAATTAATAAATCAGGAGGGTCATCAAATGGATCATCTAAAATCACTGTATGATTTATCCTTACAAAACAAATCCAAGTCAAATGTTACATTTATTTCAGAATCCATACTTTTTTCATAGACTTTAGCATATAAGTATTTCTACTGCCCAAAGACTCCACAGGGCTTGGAAATTACTGACCTACAGTATACTTTTTATAATGAGCAGCTATATTCCCTTTGACATTGGTGCTCTGCATGACTTTATGATGTAAAGTAAGACTGGAATGACGACTGGCCCCTGTAATCCCCAGCACTCAGGAGGTTGAAGGAAGAGAATCATAAGTCTGAGGTTAGCCTGAGCTAGACAGTAAGTTCCAGGAAAGCTGGGCTATAGGGTAAGACACTGTCTCACACACACACACATGAAAAACTAAACAGAGAAAGAAAAAAGTAAACGCCGAAACCTTGCTACATATACTCTACTTTTTTTTTTTTTAAACAATCTGCCTTTAAAAAAAATAAACTGAAGCAAGAGTAATTCTAATCAACATAACAATTAGTACAAAAGAAAAATATAAAAGCTCCTTTTCACAAGGATTTTAATGATCTCATATTAATTTACATTTTGAATTATTAACTAGTTGTGACGGTTAATTTCAATTGTCAATGTGGCAGAATCTGGAAATTCCTGGAAAGGGAGTCTAGACTGAAGTGGTCTGTGGGAATGCCTGCGAAGGACCTGCTGAAGAGAACTGATGGGGCCCTGACCATGGGAAGCACCATCTCGTGGGCTGGGCCCTGGACTGAATGAGGAGGAAGGAGCTGTGCACAAGCACTCCTCGCTCAATGTACCTAGCTGTCTCAAGTCATTTCAACTACCCTACTGCAGCCTGGAGCTGTGAGCTGAAGTAAACCCTTTCCTCCTCGAGTTACTTATGTCAGAGTAATTCATTACAGAAAGTAAAAGAAACTGAGATAGTAGTCCTATGTGGAGAAATCTCAATCCTGTCAGTACATGTTCAATACCACAGAGCTAAAATATTCTAGTGTATTAAGAAAGTAAAGCTAACCACACCTGATATCTTGATATGGTACAAAATCCTTGTCCACAAAGGTCTCGTTGATTTTCTTAACTATGTCCATGCCTTCTGTCACTTCGCCAAACACTGTATGAACACCATCAAGGTAATCTAAATTTTCTCCTGTAGTAATAAGAAACTAAACCAAAAGGCATATAATAAATATTTAAAAACATATATAACTCTGAAATCACTTAGAACTATAAAAAACACAAAACCAAGACTCTAGATTTACTGTATCAATTCTTGTATACTCAACTTTTAAAACTAAATAAAAAACAGAGATTGTGTTTACATCAACAGGTACAAAGATGTTCCCCCGATGGTTTAAAATACTTCAACAAGACAGGTGTATACAGTGGCCCCGGAAGCCATAAGAGGCCATCAGATATCCTGGAATTGGAGTTCCAAAGTGTGCTGAGAATTAAGCTATAAACTCTAGAAGAAGACTTAGTGCTTTTAACCACTGAGCCATCTGCCCCACCCTAATCCCTGAATTTTTAATGTTAAAAAAAAAAAAAAAATTTGACATTTCCCCTAAAAAATGTCCTTAATACATTTACTCATTACTGAATAACTTGAAAAGGTAACTTCATAGGCTCCATCCAGTTCTTCATGCCTAACCAAAGCTCATCTCCATGTCCTAACCTGAGATCCATGTTGATCACTGCCATTGTTCACCATAGACACAGTGCCTTTCTTCTTGTGTTTAATCCTTGGCACTTTTTCTGCCTCAAAAAAGCTTGCTTGATCACCATACAGTTGTCTGAAAGTATACAATAAAGTTATAAAACCTCAATACTCTCAAAATGAAATACAGAGGTACTGCAACAGTGTGTCTTGTCTTTATAAATATCCCACTGACCCAAATACTCCTTCGTTTTCCTTATAGGCATTCTGGGAACTTAGAAAACCACTGTAGAATTTGAGTTATTTTAATGTGATAACTGAAGCACCACTGCTTGAACAGCCTGGGCAATACAGCGAGTTCCAGAACAGCCTGGACTAGAGTGAGATTCTGGCTCATGAAACCAAATCAATAATAACTGAGATAGGCGTGATGACGCACATCTATAATCTAACACTTAGGAAGCTAAGGCATAAGAGTCTTGAGCCTGGCCAGGCGGTGGTGGTACACACCTATATTTCCAGCACTTGGGAAGCAGAGGAAGGCAGATCTCTGAGTTCAAAACCAGCCTGGTGTACAGAATGAGTTCCAGGCCAGCCGAGAATAGACATCCTTTCTCAAAAAACAAAAACACAAAACAAAACAAAAATTTGAGTCAGAACCAAGCCTAAGCTACATGGTGAGTTCCAGATTAACCTGAGCTACAGAATAAGACACCACCCTCAAAAGCAATCAATAAAAGAATAAATAAAAATAGAGGGCAGGGATATAGCTCAATTGGTACAATGTATATTTAGTATACACAAACTGTGGGTTCAATTGTCAGCACTGTAAAACCAGGTGTAATGGTACATGTCTTTAATCTCTGTACAAGGAAAATAAGAGGCTGGAGGATCAGTTTAAGCCCACTCTCAATTTAGTGGGGATTAAGTTCAAGATCAACCTGGGTTACATGAGCTCCTGTCTCTAAGTACGTACGTACATACATACATACATACATACATACATACATACATACACACACACACACACACACTCTCTCTCTCTCTCTCTCTCTCTTGCCTGGCTGTTCTTTTATCAACTTGACACAAGCTAGAGTTAGTTGTCTGGGAAGAGAAACCTTAAATGAGAAAATGGCTCCATCAGATTGCCTGTAGGCAAATATATAGAACATTTTCTTGATTAATGACTGGTGTAAGAGGGCCCAGCCCACACAGGGTCAGTGCCACCCTGGCAAGTTGTTCCATGTTGTATAAGAAAGTATACTGAGCAAGCTATGAGGAACAACCAGTAAGAAGTGTTCTTCATGGCTTCTGCTTCAGTTCCTGCCTTAAGTTCCTGTTCTGGCTTACTTTAGTAATAAAGTATTACCTGAAAGAAATAAGCCCTCTCCTTTCCAAGTCTCTGTTATCATGATATTTTATCACAACAGTAGAAACCCTAATTAAAATGCATGCATAGGAACTTACCCAAATATAGACTCTCCTCCACGGCCAGTCCCTGTGGGATCTCCTGTTTGTATGATAAAATCCCTCTAGAATATACAAAATTCTTTGTTAATTCAGTTTGCTACATGTTTTCAATAACAAAGAGCATGACTAATATCTACCAACTCACCTGTACATTGTGTATGAGGCAATAGTTGTAATATTTTATTTTGCACAGCTTCAAAAAATTCAAGCAAGCTGAAAGAAAGTAAAAACTAAATTATGGGAAAGCAAAAAATCAGTTTTAGACAAATTAGTAACAGCACAATTATTACAATTTTAACTTTGCATTTTTATTAAAAGAAAAACAAAGGTTCTATGAGCTGGAATTTTTAAGATGGGAGCTTTGCCCAAGGAAATTCATCACTAGGGACAGGCTTTGAGTGTTCCCAGCCTCACCCTACTTCTGGTTCACTCTCCCTGCTTGGTGTGCTCTGCTAAAGATGTGATCTCAGAGCTACCTAATCCAGCCAAAAGCTGCCTGCCCCACCATTATGAACTCTGCCTCTGGAACCATAATCCAAAATTAAATGCTTCCATAAGTCACTTTCTGGTCATGATGTTTTGTCACACCAACAGAAGAGTAATGACTACAGTCTTCTAGATGTTTGGCACTGGCATCACAGACATCACTAAATTATGGGTCATGCTCTTGAAGAACTCATAGATACATGCTAACAAGTACTTAAGGCACTAAGAAATCACACAAAAAGTAAAATACATGAGGCTCCTTGCCCTCGGTAAATTTCTATTTATGGAACTAGGGTTATAACCAGGTATGATGGCATATGCCTGAGAAGAATCAGAACCATGAATTTAAAATTAGTGTGGGATATACAATAAAGACAGTCTCAAAAGCAGACAAAAAAAAAAAAAGCAAAGGTCCTCACAACTAAACATAAAATAATGACACCAGGTATTTCTAATAATACCATCTATATTTTTTAAGTAGTTATATATACACAACTATTACACACACACACACACACACACACACATATTTGGTTTCTTGAGACAGGGTTTCTCTATGTAGCCCTGGCTGTCCTGGAACTCCCTCTGTAGACCAGTATAGTCTTAAACTTGGAGATCTGTTTGCTTCTGCTTTAAGTGCTGGGACTGAAGGCATGTATCGTTGCACCTGGTTCTGTAAACTGATTTTTATTTTTAGGTAGTTTTAAAATGCTACAAGGGTTCAAAAGGAAAAAATGTTTATAGTTGGGGAAGTTAGAAGACAATATGGAGTCTCAAGGTAGAGATTAAAAGAATTTGATTGCATCATATCAACACATGGTATATCATAAATACAACAATTGAATGTACCAATTAAAAATAAATATCTAAAAAGAGAACTTGGAGACTGGTGAGTTGGCTCAGTAGATAAGGGAGCTTACTGTCATGCTTAATGACCTGCTTTTGACTTCTGAAAGCCACACGGTAGAAGGAAAACAGGCTCCCAAGGTGTCCTCTGATCTCTACAGGAGTGCCTTGGCATTTGAGTACACACACACACATGCACACACACACACCAAGGGACAGAGAGAAGAGGAAAAGAGGTGGGGCGAGATAATGTGTATTTTTACAAAGATGAAAGAGGCTGGGAGTTAGTGGCCTTTAATCCCAGCATTCAGGAGGCAAAAATAGGCTGATTGCTTGGTCTACAGAGTAAATTTCAGGACAACCATGGCTCTGTTTCACAGAGAAACCCTGTCTTGAAAAACAAAAACAAAAAATCAAAACAATACAGTTCCATGGAGCATCCTTTGAGCCTTCAGATCCAGTTACCCTTAAGCATCCAGGCTTGTCACCATAACAAAAGGCAATGGAGCATTCTGTACCGCTTGCCAGAGTATTAAGTAAAACAACTCCCTCCTATGCATTGCTCACTGTACCACACACTAGTACAGTGTTCTCCAAGTGGCAGATGCTGTATGAGGCTTTTTTTCGTCTTCTTCAAGACAGGGTTTCTCTTTGTAGCCATGGATGTCCTGGAACTCACCCTGTAGACCAGGCTGGCCTAGAACTCAGAGATCCACCTACTTCTGCCCCCTGGGATTAAAGGCGTGTGCTATCTGCCCAGCTTGTACCAGGTTCTTAAGACAATGGAGATCTTACAGTTCCTGTTCTCCTTGCAGCACATCACTAGGAGGAGACAATCATGCACATAGTTCCAGGACAGTAAGTGCATGTTCTAATAAAATGAGTGCTGTTGTGACAGAACAGAAGGAACAATTAACTGTGGCTTATCTTCTGAGTGTTGCACAGAAGAGCTCCTGCTTTATCTGAGCTCTCCTTATACACAGTCAGGAAGTCCTCAGAAGGACAGGAGTGAAGAGGAGTGTGGGCATTGACAACAGTAGGAATATAGAAGGCTGCAACAGAAAGTGAAGTGTTTGTGGAGGAGGGGCGGGCCTGCAGGAGGCATTCCCTGTGCGGTACTGCATGCAGCTTCTTTCACTCTGTAGTAATCTCTGCATTCCACAGGAGAAGGACACTGATTGTAGCTAATCTATCCTAGTTTCCTGATTCTCCCAATGGATACATTCTCCACACAGCTGCCTATTAACTCTCCAAGGCAAGTGTGCCATGCTATAATCCTGCTCCTGAAGCTTTCAAAATCTGTGATGATCAACATGGCACAGAGGACTTATTAAGGACCTGGCCTATCAGTATTTTAGCCCGACTGGAAGTCAATGGCAGCTGTTTCACTCACATACCAATTCGTTCCAGCCATGCCAGATATCTTGCTATTACCAGAAAAACTCCAAAGAAACTGCTAAGAAAATCTTCTTTGCCACTCATCTCCAAGAAAGCTAGGTTTCTTGTGTGGCTTCTTTCCACCTCTCTGTTTTCCATAGCAATGTGCACATCCTTCTTTTAGGGCTCTAAGTTAAAAATTAGAGCTCACTTCGTTCTCCCACAATGAACAGTCAGACCTAAACTCTAGCTGATCCTGGAGCCTTGCTGACCAGCTACACAGGCAGACACCAGGTGTCATGTAACCAGGAAGAAAGCGACGGCCACCTTCCCGAAAACCAGACCCATCCTACCTGCTTTCATCATGACAAACGATGTCATGTCAAAGCCATATTTAACCCTTTTCCTTTCACGAGTAAAGAAAGCAAAACATAACCACGAAAGCTATGGGTATCCCTATGCAGGTCACCTCACCCAGACCCACACGCCAAAGTCCTTCAAGAAGGACCAGAGAACGAGTTTTACACACGCACACACACAGAGCCAAGGCCGCTACGAAACAGAGCTCGAGGCAGAAACAGCGAAGGAAAGGGAACTTGGGCAGCGGGCTCACGGCCCAGGTCGCGAAGGCCGCAGGCCTCACCACGCGGACGCTCTTCGGTGTACAAGTCGATGACCACGTCGCCCAAAGTGGTCTCCAAAAGAACCGCCATGGCGCCGGCTTCTCTGCAGGAACAAACACCCGGGCAATGACAGGCGCAGGCGCGGCCAGCGCGCGTCTACGCCTTACGTCACGATCTATGCGACGTGGCGTCACCTGGGGGCGCCGTCGCCCACCTTGGAGGCGCAACTTCCGGCAGCCTGGTGGGCGGGTCATTTGGCCCGGCCGCTGATATCCGGTGCTTGGTGTGTTACTGCTGTGGAGGCTGTTTGAAGACGCTACTTCGCCCTTGATGACCCGTATAAAGCCCTGTCTCTCAAGAGGGCCATTCCATAAGAGTAACGTAGCCATCGAGAGCTGGGAGACCTCCAAGCCCGGGACGCATTCTCCCCTCGCCTTTGTAAGAGGTTGCCCTGGGGTTTCCATAGTCTCTCCATCACAACGCCAGGCCGAAGGCATCGGTTGCTGCCTGAAAAGGTGCCTAACAGGCTTTAGTTTGGGGTTTTTCTTGTTGATTTTGAACATGCCAGTGTGTAGATCCGGACTGTACATGGTTTAACAGCATAGTGTGCACAAGAGTGCAAAAAATTAGAATACAAAGGCTTCAGTCTTCCATTGGAGATAGATATAAATATAGATATATACATTAAAAACTACTGTGTTTTTTGGATGCTGATAACATGTTTCCATGTTTTATTACACTCTTCTAATCAAGCATATTATTCACTTTAATGACGTTTTAATGTGTACTTGTGAAAGTCAGAGATATGATATGACAGATCATGGGCATGTCCAGGAAGATGAGACGGAAGGACTTTTTAAAGGTAAACTTAAAAAAAAAAAAAAAAAAAAAACCAAAAACCAGGTATTTGGAGCAATTCCATGGCTAGAAGTGTTCACTAAGCATGTATATTCCTTATATTCCAAGGAAGTTAGGAAACAGAAGATGGTAAATGAATGGTAAAATGAATTTATTTACAGCCTGGTCCAATTTAGAAGGGTCTAATCCAAAACCCTGCACCTGTTACTATCTTCTAGTTTAGAAAATCATAGAAGAGCTAGAATACGTATAGATTTAACTGTGCAGGAACTAATAAGTCACAGGGCTGATTTGTTCCCCTTACCAATGAGGCTATCTTGAATAAATCTCTCTTCTCTGCCTCTATTATTTATCTCTTGCATTGGCGTAGTTTGGATGGATGACCGAGCCTTTCTGGTTTGAACTGGAAGAAAACAAGATTATTCGCAAAGAAATTCGATAGCAGTACAGCATTTGCCTTGCATGTGCCAGTCCCTTGTTTGAAACTCTGGTTCCAGAATTTAGATCTGTTCTTACAAAAAAAAAAAAAAAAAAGGTAAATAAATAAATAAATAAATATTTCAACTCCATAAGGTATTTAAAAGAAAAATGAAAGCCCGTGTTCATGTTCTTTACTTTGGTTGACAGTACTGAGATGTTAACATCCTTAATGTTTCCTAAAATCATAATGGACTCTTGGAGCAGCAGAGATTCTCAGGAGAGATACCCCTCAATGAGGGCAAAAGTAATAGCCAAGCCAAGACAGTAGGGCAGGAGTGGTCATCTTGTGAGAACAAGACTGAGTTTGAACTCAGGCTGAGAAAATGGTTCAGTGGCTAAAAACACTTAGCACCCCAATGCTTATAGCCTAACTTTGGACCTCAGTAACCCACAAGAAGGTAGGACAGAACCAACTCCCGAATACTACCCTCTGACTTCCACATGCACACCATATCCACGAATGCTCACTCACACTCTCTCTCTCTCACACACACACACACTTTTTTTAGAGGTGTTTTTTGTTTTTGGAGAGTGGAGCGATGCATTTATGGATAGTAGCACTGGCTGCACTTCCAAAGAACCCAGTTCAACACCTAGCATGCCCATGGCTGCCTATAACCATCTGTAACTCCAGACTCAAGGGATCACACACTCTCTTCTAGCCTCTAAAGATACTTCATGCTCGTGGTGCACAGGCATACATGTAGGGGAAACACCCATACACATAAATTAAAAATATTTTTTTAAAAGTTTCTCAAAGATGACACACTAAGGACTTTGTCAGGGAGCGGCTGGAGATGTACCTCAGTTGATACAATGCTTGCCTAGCAAGGATACAGCCCAGGATGATGTTTCTAGTACCTTTTAAACTAGGAATAATAGTACATGTCTGTAATCCCAGCACTCAAGTTGTGGAAGCAGGAGAATCAGTTAAAGATCATAGTCACTGTGTAGCAAGTAAAAGCAAACCTAGGATGCATGAGGCCCTGCCTCAAAAGCAAACATTTAGTCAGATCTGCATAGCCTTCAGTGAACTGAAAACCTGAGAGGAACTAAAGTATTGATAGGAACTTACATACAGACTCTTAGCAGAATACAAGACAGTGGGAATACCTACACAGAGGCAGGGTCAACATTTGCACCCAGTGTCCTGAAGGAATTGGCAGAGGTGTGACAAGACCTGGCAATCCATCTGTGACACACTGCCCACTAACTAGGACAGCACTGGTAATCTGATCATCCCAAGGAGTACCCCCATTGCAGAGGAATGCTCAAGCTGCAAACAGGCGTCTGGGATTTGGGAATGGAACGCAAGAGAATCCAGATGAGAGTCAACAGTCAAGTCAGGCTGTTTTTATGTCCCACATTCCAACCCAGCTCTCCCTCCCGCCCTCCACACCTACACTGTTTACTGCCCATGCCATTTTAGGATGCCAGCTCTTCCCAGCTCTTCCCAGCCCTGCATGCCTGCCCTCATTCCTGCTCTCATTTGCTCTGTATTTCCTTTCACTTTATCCTCTCCCAGTGAACATATTCTGGCCTGGTTTGCAGGGTCTCTGTTCCTCGCTCTCCAGAGAGGCAGTGTTATTTGTGCTAACTGATAGCCTAGCTTTACCTCTTCTTGAATCCACTCTTCCCCTACTCTTTCCCCTGTAGTCCCCTACTATCTATGTTCTCTTCCACTTCATTGTCTCTAGCATCTAATGTTACTGTATTTTCCTTTTTACTTAGGGCCTCACGTACAATAACTAATATATTAATTGTAAGTGTTTCTGTGCAGATGGAAGGGTATCCTGGGGCTTGGAAGCCAGAAACCATACAGCTCTGAGGGGAAAAGATCCCAATAGAAGGGCATCCTGAGACATGGGGGCCCAGGAACTACACAGCCCTGAGGTGGGACAGTGTCCCAGTGGAACAGTATCAGCAGACCCAGGAGCTCAGGAACCACACAGCTCCGAGATGAAGCCCTCTCAGCCGAGGCATTGCAGCTCCCAGGGGAGAGTATCCCCAGCTGAGCTGAGGAGCCTCAGCCCCACTCCTTCACTTCTTCTCTTTGCTTCTTGGCTTCTAATGAGAGAATCACTCCAGGCAGTAAGTCTCATGAAAGAGACTTATTGGAGGGTCAGGGTCTGGAGGGGCAAATCCAGGGATGGCTGCCATCTTCTCCCAGGAGCAGACATCAAAGAATTGGACAAAAGGCGGGACTTATACAGGATTTCTTAGTGGGCAGAGCTTGTCAGGGCAGAGATTTTCAGACTGAGGATTGGTGGGATTTCAAGTCCTGAGCCTGGGGAGCTCAGGGATTGGTGGGTTTTCCTGTTCGGGGATTGGTGGGTTTCCTGCTCAGGGATTGACGGGTTTTATTCTCTTTCCCTGCATGAGGCCCATGGGTTAGAGTGTGAAATCCTTCCTGGCCACAGGCAGCGTTGGCTAAGGTGCCATCTCTGTGGAGCTGCCCTGGGAAGGTGGAGAGAAGGTGCTGCCACTGTGGGATAGCTCCTGCAGTGGTATTTCAGGAAGGTGGAGATTGAGGCAGGAAAGAAGGTATCACCACCGTGGGCAGCTCCTCACGACAGCAGCAAACTGAGGTGTTGCTATTTTGACAGATGCTGCCATTTTGACAGCAGCCATTTTTGACAGCTCTTTTGGGAACAGTTTATGGTGTCAGAAGGCTGGGGTGAGAAGGAAGGGCCAGCTGCAGATCTGATGGATTTTGCACTACTTAGGACGACACCGTCTCTTCATTAGAAAGGACGTATGTTGGCTATTCACACCAACTCAGGTGGCAGCTAGCTCCTTTTGTAAACTTTGTATACTTTGTTAACTTTATAAATCCCCAAGACAGGAAGGGGGCCAACCCCAGGCCTGAGGATCTCCAGCAGTCAAGCTCCTTGCCCCCACCGCCTTCCCAGACAGCTCTGGCCCTAATATTTTCTGCCAGCTTTAGCATTCATTCCCAGCTCCAAGATGGGAGAGTAGCCAGGCCCCACCCTACATGGAAAAAAAAATCCCACCAATTCCTAAACTTGTCCAAGCTCAGAACTTGAAATCCTACTAATTCTTACCCTGGAAAGCTCTGCCCCCTAAGAAATCCTATATAAGCCCTGCCTTCTGCTCAGTTTGCTGCTGCTTCTTACCCAAGCAGCAGCAGCAGCCTCCCTCCTGGGTTTTTCCCTCCCAGTAAATCTCTTGTGTGAGGTTTGTTGTGCAGTGTGACTTTGTAATATTCCTTAGCTCCTGATTGCCAGGATACCTTTCTGGGCAGAGCTGAAACACTTCTGTAGGGGAAGACTTTCCTTTCAGAACTGCAACACTTACAATGTGTATACCTGTTTTCCACCCAGAAGGCTGGAAGTGGATGTTGTTAATAGCCTGGTGATCTGTGCTGTTTATACGACCACACCACTCTATTATGTTTATCCCATACTCTCCCTCCCTATACCGGAGATGTCACATGTACTTTATAGCCTAGTGACCTCTACACATCTGTAGGACTGAGACCAAGCCAGATCCTAGACACTCAAGCTATAGAACTTGTCTTAATCAGGGTTTCTATTCCTGCACAAACATCATGACCAAGATGCAAGTTGGGGAGGAAAGGGTTTATTGAGCTTACACTTCCATGCTGCTGTTCATCACCAAAGGAAGTCAGGACTGGAACTCAAGCAGGTCAAGGAGCAGGAGCTGATGCAGAGGCCATGGAGGGATGTTCCTTACTGGCTTGCTTGCTTCTCCTGGCTTGCTCAGCTGGCTTTCTTATAGAGTCCAAGACTACCAGCCCACAGATGGTACCACTCACAAGGGACCCTCTCCCCTTGATCACTAATTGAGAAAATGCCTTACAGCTGGATCTCATGGAGGCATTTTCTCAACTGAAGCTCCTTTCAAAAGAATTTCAATGAAATTACACTCTAAGCTTTATTGTACACACGGAATTGAGATAACTGTTACTAGAAAACACTTTTCGCTCAAATTGTTACTGAAATATATCTAAAATAAACTGGCTAGTATCAGACTATAGAAGAATGAACCAACACTAGCTAACTAAGTCTTGTTGAACCTGATTTCCTTCTGGTCTCATATGGACTGTTTCTCTGCCAGCCTTGACATCTGCCAGAGCCCCACAAGTCTCTATGCAAAAACACAAGTAAAATGAAAAAGGCAGTATGGCTTCTCTCAAATCTACCAGTCCCAGAGTGTTGACACTCAGTGGGAATTGTTTAGAAGAAATTCCGAAGAATTCAAAGAGCGATGATATGTGTGTTCAAAGATGTGAGCATGGGCGTGCATAATCCAAATGAACTCCAAGAGAGTATACAGCTAAGTGAGAAAGGGACTCAGTGTGTGAAAATGGAATTTAATGAAGAAAATTATAGCAAAAAGTGTCCCAAATGTAAGGAAAGAGACATATGCACACCAAATAGGATCAGAAAAGAAATTTGCATCATAGTATGGTTAAAACACTGAATATACAAAACAAAGGAAGTATATCAAGAACTCCAGGAGAGAACACCAAGACAAGTATAAAAGCAAGCTCATTAGAATAATAGCTTAGTTTTCAATGGAAACACTAAAAGTCCTAAAGGTGCAGAATGTATTTCAAGTTCTGCGAGACCACCACTGGCAACTGTATACTATACCACAGAAAACTATCTTATAATTGATGAGAGACAGAAACAGTCCATGATTAAAAAAAAAAAAAAAAAAAAAAGCGGGGCAGTGGTGGCGCACGCCTTCAATCCCAGCACTTGGGAGGCAGAGGCAGGTGGATTTCTGAGTTCGAGGCCAGCCTGGTCTACAGAGGGAGTTCCAGGACAGCCAGGGATACACAGAGAAACCCTGTCTTGAAAAGAAAAAAAAAAAAAAAAAACAGGCTAATGGAATTTCTGAGCATTAAGCCAGCTAGCTCTATAGAGGATACTGGGAGAGGAACTCTAGAGACTGTGGGCAATGATGTACACATAAAGAGGATACAGGAGAGAAAAGTAAAAGATGCTACAACAGTAAGTAAACAGATGAGGATCAAGGAAACAAACACTTCATAAGGACAACAAAGCGTCAGGGTTTAATACACCCCTTTTCTGAATATCCATGGTCTCAGTTTCCCGGGAAATCGAAAAGAGGAAGACTTGCAGATTTGTGTTTAAAAAACTAAAAGCCTGGTAGTGGTCCACACCTTTAATCCCAGCACATCTATTTGCTTCCTCCAAAAACCACATCTCCATCAAAGACAGGATTTGTTTTAGAGAGAAGGAATGGGGGAAAGGTATTCAAAGCAAATGGAATTAGGAGAAAGTAGACTCTGCTATTCTAATATCTGACAAAATAAACTTCAAACCAAAACTAATTAGAAGAGACAAAGAAAGTAATTTCTTACTGATTACCAGAACACTTGTTCTAGACATTACAACTCTAAACAAATGCTCTGAACACACGAACTCAAGTTCATAAAGTGAACACTGCTAGATAGAGTCATAGATTTAGTCCTAAACTCACCAATAGACAGGTTATATGCATGAAAAACCTAGAAAGACTGGAGTTAAATGACATCATAGATCAAATGGACTGAACAGACTAGAACATCCATCCACACACTACAGAATACACTTCTCAGGAGCCTGTAGAACTATCTCTAAAATAGATAGATCATATATTAGGATAAAAGTCAAGTCTCAACAAATATAGAAAAATTGAGATAGCCGTTTGTATTCTATTTGACTATAATGGAATAAAAGCTAGAAAGCAACAGAAGCTACAGAAAAACTACAAAGTAGATCTTAAAACTGTCGAATATGAATGCTAAAAAAATTAAGGAGAACAAAGTTAAATTCCTAGTGAACATGCCAGCATAGAACATACCAAAATCTATGGGACACAACAAAGGCACACTTAAGAGAGACATCCGTATCACCCCTCCAAGGCTCAGGAACACTGGTGAAGTAAGGCCCAGAAGGGATGTAAGAGCTGGGAAAGCGTGTGGAGCAGTGTGGAATGCGGTCTTCCAGGCATGATGAGGCTGTAGCATCGCCGAACTCACAGCAGCTCTGGGTATTTGCACAAGTCTGGGCCCATAAACACTGCATCATAAAAGGGAAGGGCTCACAGGGCTCCACCTCTCCCTGAGGATTTATATGTAGCTAATGGTTGAAGGGAGAACGAGACATTTTCTTCAGTGGTAATGTGCCCATGCCCTTGTAAAGAAACTCACCCATGTCCATTTAACAACCCTAATAAAACCCATCTGAAAGACAGATGAGAAAGCCAAAGAGTTGCTTGTTGGGAAGAGGAAGGCTATTGGTGGGAAGGAAGTGAGAGGGTAATGGGGGGCGGATATGATTGAAATACATTGTGTATACGTAGGAAAGGTTGATAGTGAAATTTGTGCATTGGTATACACTAATGAAAACACTTTTGTTATTTTGTCTTTTTTTTTTTTTTTCTTTCCGTAGCTGAGGACCGAACCCAGGGCTTTGCGCTTGCTAGGCAAGCGCTCTACCACTGAGCTAAATCCCCAACCCCTAATGAAAACACTTTTAAAAAGCACCAGTGTAGCTGTGGTGAAAATTGTGGGTTCTTTTGTGTGTAGTGAATTTATGTTTCTTTTTGTATATAAGTCTTCTAGAATACAAGGCTTAGAAAAATACTTGACAAAGCTGGTCTCCTGCAAACTAGCATTGTTAATGGTACTAAGCTTGTCTAGCCTTGTCTTCATGTGCTCCTAATTGGATTGTGACTACTGTTTTATTTTTGTTGTTGCAGTTTTTGAAGCAGGGTCACTACCATCTCTAAAAACTATTTATCTATATGTGTATGTCTGTGTCTCTGTGAGTGTATGCAAGTATCCATCTCCAGAAGACAGTTGATGCCGTAGAGCTGGAGTTACAGGTATCCATGTGAACTGCCTGATGTGAGCTTGGTGATCCAAAGTCCACCTAGAGATTGAGCAATAGTTCCTCTTAACTGCTGAGCTATACCCAGGTCATGACTGAAATCTTTAAGCAGCAACAGTACATAGGTCTAAGTGTTCAAGAAATGCCTTTGTAATAACTGAAAATACCAGACATTGGTCACTGTTAACTTATCATGGCCTAGACTCCTCTCCCATGAATCACCTTGAGTTCTAAAGCAGCAGGACCTTGCGGGATAGGTCATCTTGATGAGGCCACACTCTGGAGCAGAAGTGATCATCCTCTAGGAACCAGAATAATACCCTCATGAGATGGGATGACAGCAATAAGGATTTCTTTGGGCCACTTTGCAGAACCAGAGCTGAGACGGTGGCAAGATCACAACGTTACCAACAGGTTTATGCATCCTTTCCCCCATTTCCTGATTCTTGCTCTGTTTAAGTCCAAAGTTCGTGTCAGTACCCTGAAGACTAGCATGGAGATTATTAGTCTCTTATTTGTTCTTCTTCCCAGTGCGTCCACACTGAGTAAATATCCTCTCTGCTTTTCAAAATTGTCTCTTTAATCTGCAAATTGAGGACTGGTGGCCAAACCTAGCTTTGGGGAGAGCCAGGAGAGTGTTGCAAGACTCCATGGTTTTTGCCCTGAAACTCCAGTTATTAAAAACAGACACAGACACATACAGCTGGGCAGTGGTAGTGCACACCTTTAATCCCAGCACTTGGGAGGCAGAGGCAGGTGGATTTCTGAATTCGAGGCCACTCTGGTCTACAGAGTGAGTTCCAGGACAGCCAGGGCTACACAGAAAAACCCTGTCTTGAAAATTAAAAAAAAAAAAAAAAAAAAAAAAAACAACAACAACAACAAAAAACAAAAACAAAAAAAAAAACCAGACACATATTATCATGAATTGTAACCATATACGTGGATGGCTCTATATGCAGGTGAGGACAGACAAGATAAGGCTGGAGCCTGTGATTGGGCAGTAGATAAAGAAGGCGGGCTGGGAGTTTTAGATCGATGGGGAAACACAGGAGAAGGAAGGAAGATGGAGGAAGAGAAGGACGAGTCAGATCCATGAGGCTTTAAATAGCCACAGGAAGCTATGAATATCATATAAGGGATGGATAATTACAGGACAATTTGTCCTATCTAGGTGGGCAATTTATATCTATCAATTGGCTCTGAGTTCATTGCACGGTTGTTTTGGGGGTTGAGAATTTACTGATATAAATCTGACTGATAAATTACAAGCGTTTTGATTTTACCTTGTTCCCGGGATTTGTGACAGCTAACCACAGGGGGCAGATGGCTGGGAATTGGAGCAGGATCTGCAGCAAGAGAACAGCGAGTCCGGTGATCACTGCATGGGGACCATGGAGACTTTGGGGGCAGAGAAACTGCGTTATTAGAACTGCTAGCATGCGATGCTTTTTATATTTCTTGCAATACATGTATTAGATTGTTGTGAGGTTTAAATATACAGAAAGTATCTAAGCAAAATTACATAACACGTTTACTGACAAAGACATTTCTTCTTAAAGCCTTATTATTTTGAGTATGTCTGGGTCAGCGTGTGCTGTGGTACAACGTGTGTAGGTCAGAGAACAGTTTTGCAGATAGTTTGTCCCTTCCACCTTTCCATGGCTTCTGGGGATCAAACTCAGGTCATCAGGCTTGGATGGTGAGCACCTTTGCCAGCTGAGCCATCTGGCTGGCCTTACGCTAATATATCTGTTACTTAACTATTTATACAAATATGGCATATTATCACTGGGTCTAATAAAATTTATTTCTAGTCAGGCATGGTGATGCACACCTTTAATCTTAGTACTTGAGAGGCAAAGACAGGCCACCCTGGTCTACATAAAGTTCCAGGCCAGCTGAAGCTACATAGTGAGACCCTATCTCAACAAACAAATAGAAGAAAACAAATAAAAAAAAAACAAAACTTTTATTTTTAAACACATGGACAATAAGGTTCCAGTAAAAGCAGTTTTAAAATTTCTTAGAAAAGCTGAGCATGCGGGTGCTCACTCAGGAGGCAGAGGCAGGTGGATCTCTGTGAGTTTAAGCCCAGCCTGGTCTACAGAGGGAGTTCCAGGACAGCCAGGGCTATTACACAAAGAAACACACACACACACACACATACACACACACACACCCCATACACACAACAAGAACAACAAAAATTTAGAAAAATGAGGTAGATTGATTGCCCATGACCAAGCACCATGGCCAAAGCAAACTGGAGAGGAAAGGGCTTATTTGGCTTGTGCCTCCTATCTGTAGTCCATTACGAGGGGAGTTAAGACAGGGCAGGAACCTGGAGGCAGGAGCTGATGCAGAGGCCATGGAGGGGTGCTGCTTCCGTGCTTGTCTCCATTGCATGCTCAGCCTGATTTTTTATAAAACCCAAGACCAGTAGCCCAGAGATGGATAATCCTACAATGGGCTGGCCCTTCCCCATCAATCAGGAATTAAGAAAATGCCCTACAGTACAGCCCCATTTTTTTGTTTTTGTTTTTGTTGTTTTTATATATATTTTGATTTTTTTTTTTAGATTTTATTTATTTTATGTATATGAGTACACTGTAGCTGTCTTTAGACCCAACCAGAAGAGGGCATGAGATCCCATTACAGATGGTTGTGAGCCACCATGTGGTTGCTGAGATTTGAACTCAGGACCTCTGGAAGAGCAGTAGGTGCTCTTAACCACTGAGCCATCTCTCCAGCCCAGTACAGCCCCATTTTATGGAAACTTTTTCTTAATTGAGGATCCCTCCTCTCAGGTGACGTTAGCTTGTGTCAGGTTGACATAATACTTAACAACAAAAAATGTGGCTTTTTTCTTGTTCTCCCTCTTGTACTCTTCTGGGAATCTTTGGGACATTAAAAACATGTAGTTGGCTAACTCTGGAAAACCACGAGTCAGATGTGTTGTACAGAAAGCGCTATGACTCACTCTTTCCCAAAAACTGCAACCAGACACAGCATTCCCCAGATTTCCCTTTGCTGTTAAGCTTGCTTTGTGTCACAGAAGACAGTAAACTCAAATTTTGATTGTGAAAATAACAGAAATAACAGTGAAATAAGTTACTTAGGAGGCAGACATATCCATATTTGGGCTCAAAGATTATTTTTAATGATCAATTAAAGGTGTATTTCTGTGTCTTACATACTTCATTTTCTAAGCTATTAGATGTTTCAAAATATTTTCTGCTTCAAATATCAGAGTGCATCAAATGTGCACATAATCAGACTGTCTGAATATATTAGGTAAATTGAACCCTTGCATGAGTTTTGTGCTCAAATAAATCCAGTTGACATGAGCTGACTCAAAAGAAGACCAAAGTTCATGATGCTTGATACTGATGGGTTTATTATTCATAAGCAATGCCAAGTTAATTCTTGATTTTGCACATGAATGTGACAGTCAGGTGAATGAAACCATTTTTTTCTGAATAGAAATTGAATAGAACCTTTCAACAAGGTATATTCGAAGTTGGGGGTTGTACGGTTTTGGGGGATTGATAGTTCATCATAGTTGTGGTAACATTATTTTTTCAAATTATGTGATTTATGTGTGAATGTAATAAAATGGGACCCAAAAGAAAACAATGTCATACAAATAGTAAACTTGCTCTTTATCAAATAACCTTTTAACTATTTGGCTTTGTTGTTGTTGTTGTTTTGTTTTGTTTTGTTTGTCCGAAGAATAGGCGCCAAGGAGAATCTATTGGAGCTGGCTCCATGCTTTAAGGTTTGGCTGCTCCTTCCTGGAGCTCATGCCACCAACAGAGACAGTGAAATAGAGAAAGAATGGACTGTCTGATACTAGGAAGAGCTCTCTTGCAAAACAAGCAGCCGTATCTCCCCTACTACCTTGTCACACATGTACTTTGGGACCTTTTGCATCTATTCTATATATTCTACACTCCATGAATGTCTTTTTCTGAACTCTGGATTAAATTTTTAAAAATATTTATTTGTGTGTGTGTCTGTGTTTGCATGTGTGAAGTCAGGAACTAAAGTTACAGGTGTTTGTGAGCCACCTATGTTGGACTCTGGGAACTGAATTCCAATCCTCTGGAAGAGCAACAAGCACTCACTCTTAACTGCTGAGCCATCTTTCTAGTTCTCTAGACTCATTTTTAACTCTAGAAGTTTATCACATAGTGATATAGCCAGTGGTTCTAGATGACCACAGAAGTAGGTAGGGGCTTCATTACAAAATCCACCTAGAAGTTAGTACTGATGTACTTACAGTGGTTGAGAAATTAGCTAAGAAGTGAACATTTTCTGGGCAGTGGTGGTACACACCTTTGATCCCAGCACTTGGGAGGCAGAGGCATGCAGATGTCTGTGAGTTCAAAGCCAACCTGATTTACAGAGTGAATTCCAGAATAGCCAGGGCTACGCAGAGAAACACTGTGAACATTTGACCAGTCCTTTTTAGGTTTGTTATGGGGAATCTCATCCTAGTCTCCTCTTTGCCTCTGTCAAAAAGAATTCTGAGACACACAAATGTAGTGTACAGATAGATATAGTTTATTGCAAGGTAAAGTAGGATACTTTCAAGGTTGACAAGTGGACAAGGAACCTCTGCAAAGGAAACACTCTTAATGGGGTGAGAGTGGATAATGACCAGAGATAGAGCTTTCCTGAGGGATGGTTTTCCTGTCCAGATGATTGACAGGCTCATTTCAGTTAACTCTTTTTTTTTTTTTTTCTTTTTTGAGACAAAGTTTCATGTAGTCAACAATGACCCTGAGCTGATGGGATTATAGTCCTGTATCACACCCAGGTTTTATTTACATGTGTGTGTGTGTGTGTGTGTGTGTGCACACGCTCTTGTACCACAGTGGGTATGTGAACATCAGAGTATAACTTGCAAAGAGTTGGTTCTCTCCTTCCATCATGAGGGCTCTCAAGGGCTAAAGTCAGGTTTTCAGGCTTGTCAGTAAGAGCTTTTATCAGCTGCACCATCTTGATGGGCCCACACTCAGGGCTGGGAATGAACCCAGGGCTCTCCAGCACTCTGCCAAGGGTGAGGTGGATTAATTCTTAAGGAAGGGGACAATGATATGGCTGTGCTTTACCAAAAAGCCTCCAGCTAAATAGTAATAGTCTAGACTGCTGTGTCTCCACTCAGATCTCATTCATTTACCCAGTAGTCAAAGTCTAGCAATTTCATTTCCTGGATTTACAAGGTGCTGATTATGCAGGAGGGGGTCCATCCTCAATGACCTATAAGCCTGCTAATATCTGAGTGCTACCTAGCAGTTTACTGTAGCTTAAAAATAAGGCATGTGGAAGAGGTGATAGGAGAAAATGACTTCTAAACAACAACAAAATCCTTGTTATGGCATAGGTTTTATTTCAAAGAAAAACTAAATAAGTTTCTTATTCTACCTAACAGGCGATATGTACAAATACTTGTCAATCAGTATGCAGTCCTGTATTAAGAAAACTCCTTCCCTGGTGGAGCTGTGAGCATCTACTCCTACTTCTAATGTCTATGACAAACCAAAATATAATTCCACTTGTCAATCAGTATGCAGTCCTGCATTAAGAAAACTCCTTCCCTGGTGGAGCTGTGAGCATCTACTCCTACTTCTAATGTCTATGACAAACCAAAATATAATTCCACTGGCGTTCACCCAGGGAATCCTTGGGTTTATTGGGTTTACATATGTGAGGGGTTAGTGACAGCAGTGTGGGAACCCCAAAGCAGTGGTGGAAGATCACCTAACATGGCTGAGGGCTTCTCAATAGCCTCCTAGCTGGAGTCCACGTCTCCTACTCTTCCCCAGCCAAAGTGCTTCAGCCCCTCCCTAAGGCTCAATGCAAATAGGACAGAATTGTTTTCCAACCGGCCTCATGACCTGAGTGGGATCCCCATAAACTACGTGGTAGAAGCTGGGAACTGGCCTCTCACGTCCACATGACACCCCACTCCACAATAAATAAAACTAAAAAGTTTAGAAAATCGGTTTGGAGAGGTGGCTCATCAGTTAAGACTCCTCATTGCTCTTACAAAGGACCCGGGTTTGATTCTCAGTACCCACATGGTGGTTCACCACCCATTTACATAAAATTTTAAAACTTACCAGGTCAAAGAAAGGCCTACCTTCATTCCATAGGTTAGGAAAGTAATGGAGCAGGATATAGAGACATGTGAACCGGGCTTCATTTGGGGGCATTTTCTCTCATCACCAAAAATACAGTGAAACATTTAAGGGAAGGACCAGGTCCTCAACCCTGACCCACGACAAATGATCGGTTTCCCAGCTCTAGTGCAATCTAATTAAATCAGATACTTGGGATGTAAGGAGGCCCAGAACTTCATAAAACTGCTTAAGAAATTCTCACCTGTAGCCAAAAGTGGCAACTTCTGAGTTAGCAGGAATAGTGATATTTGCTTGTAATCTCAGCACTCAGGAGGCAGAGGCTGGAGAATTGTCACAAGTTGAATGTCAGCTTGGTGTAGATATCGAGTTCTGGGGCTGCATAGTGAGAACCAGTGTAAAAGCGAATACCTCTCCAAATGCTAAGTGTTTTATTTTTCAATCCTAACAGTTTATAAAATACTAGTTGTGCTTTCACTTTGTAAATATATGAACATATTGATACTAAAGAAAAAGTACCATCAAGGTTGAGCTGAGAGGGTGGCACACTCATGTATCCAGCACTGAGGAGGTCGAAGCAGCAGGATCAGTAAGAAGTTCAAGGCCAGCCTAGGCTACTGTTTCGAGGTCTTGCTTCGAAAGAGAAAACAAAAACACACTCCAAAAGTAAAGGCTTCGTAAAGAATTGCGCTTGTTTGGGAAAAATCCCTTTCTTATCCCGAAAGTCAGGATAAGAAGTCGCTCACGAAGTTGGTTCCGCCCATAGACGTCAGAGGCCTGAGCAACCCCAGCACTTCAGTCGGCCGGCCCCATTTGGGGGGGAGTCCGCCCCTCCCGTCGGCCCCGCCCCGCCCCCTGACCCAGGGCCGCCACGCCCTCACCTCCCGCAGCCCGGCGCCCGTGTTGTCCAAGATGGAGGGCGCCCTATCGGCGCCGCTGCCCGTCCGGCTGTTGCTGTTTGTGGCGCTGCCAGCTGCAGGGTGGCTGACCACCAGCGCGCCCAGGCCGCCGTCCACAGCACCACAGGTAGGGCCGAACGGGCGCAGCAGGCCGCTCCTCTGCCGGGACCTCTGGGAGGCCGGTCGCGGTGACGCTGCCCCCTCCCGCAGGTGGACAACCTAGGGTGACGGTCTGGACAGGATCTGGCCGCCCGGAGAGAAGGGGAGGCTTTCCTGGATGCCAGGCGGGGTGGGCCCCCCCCCCCCGAAGGGGAACGCAAGGAAGGCGTGTAGCCGTCCTTGAGTTTGTGGTCAAGACTGCGGCCACCCAACTTGAGGTTCGTTGTGCCTCCCGAACCGGCGCGGGTCCTGCCACGCTTTGCTGTCGAAAATGCGCGATGGTCAGTGACCTCGGGCGTTTGTAATGGCTCCTTCCTGGGTTAGAGCCCGGCCTTGGGCCCTGGCGATGTTTCTGTTGCCCAATTAGCAATTTTCCAGGCCACCTGTGCCTGCTCAGTCGCGACCAGGAGGGAGCGCCTTTCCTGGTCTCTGGGCCACTTGTGCTGGCGACTGAGAGAGGCTGACGGTCTACCGTGTGTGTGTGTGTGTGTGTGTGTGTGTGTGTGTGTGTGTGTGTGTGTGTGTGTGTGTGTGTG
>CM052717.1:27198747-27249786 GCA_028551405.1 Uromys caudimaculatus | reverse complement strand
GCCCATTTTTTAGGTATGTTGCCACATTTGGTCTTTTCAGTTGTATAGTAGGATAAAGTTTGGAGATTATAAAATTCGAGTTTTCCCCAAATGACAAGAAACCTAGGAGATCTAACACATTATTTCGTAGGAACACGCCAACTACAGAAGTGACTGTCATGATAAATGTCACTTTTTATTTTTAAAAATTTACTTGTTATGTATGTATGATGGGGAACTTACGCCATAGCAATGGAGGTCATAGGATAACCTTGTGGCGTCAGTGTTCCCCGTGGTCCTGTTTTGCAACGCATGCTTTTACGACCCTTGAGCCATCTCCAGCTCTTTATTCTTCTTGTAATGTTTTAGAATTATGCTAGAACTTCTGAATACAGAAATCACAAACATGCCACGGGGTCAGTAGCAACAACCTTGCAACTCTAAGCACACTTATATATGTAATTGTAGTCCAGCCCCAGTTGCTTCTGGGTAAAAATAGCAACAAGTGCAGACAAGCACCAGGAAACCAAATAAATATTGGGTGATTGTAAAGTTATAAAGATAGGGACTTATTCCCTCTCTTTTAAAACTTTGGAGATTCTTCATCATCACTTATGAATCTAAGAAATATTTGAACTTGCCCACACAGTCAGGTTATTTTCGATATATAAAGTGCTTATCTGTCCAACCTATACCTTTGTTTTGCAGGATGGCATCAGAATCAATGTAACTACCTTGAACAACAATGGGGAAGTATCTAAAGAACAGGTTTGTCTCCTTTTGAATATATTTTTACTATAACATTTAGCCAGGAATTTTTACTGACTGTATTGCTCCATTTTCTGTTATTACATTGGAATGCCCAAGGTAGGCTACTATATATATAAATATATGAAATCTATGTCAGGCTGTATGAGGCTTTGCTAATGAGGCTGGCATAGCACCTCATTCCTGTAATCCCAGTACTTTGGAGGCTGAGGCAGAAGGCTTACCTCAAATTAAAGTCAGCCCATGCTTCTTAAGAAGTAAGACTATCTTAAGAAACCAAAAACCAGGGACTGGAAGGATGGTTCATTGGTTAAGATCACTGGCTGCTCTTGCAGAGGACCCAGGTTTGATTTCCAACATACCCAAATGGCAGCTTACAACCATCTGTAACTGACCTAGACCAGCAGGTCGTCCTTCAGTGACAGGGTTGAGGGGAATAAGAAGATAAAGAAGATAGAAAAGTTGGGGTCCGGAGGGTTTGCATAAGCTATGTCTTACGTCAGGCAAGCTTATTATGATATACAGTGTCCTGTGTGTGGTTTTTATGGGAGAAATGGTACAGTGTCAGTAAAAGTCTACCATACTGTGGGAAGAAGTCAGCAGGAAGTGAGTGATTCAAGCAGTTCTACACAAGGGGGACACTGGATATCTCAAGGGTGTCAGAGGAGGGACACATAACGTAGCCCCTTAGGGTGGGAAGGGTTGGGTTCTCAAAGATCAGAATCCCTAGCTGTCCCAGGGTCCTGGCTCCAGGCCACACTAACTCTGCCAAGCATGCTCGAGGTTTAGAGAAAGTTTAGAAGAATGTTCCTGCTGTACACCAAGGCCTCAGGGAAAGCCTCGGATCAGCCTAGCCTTCAACATGTATCTTCACTTCCAGGGGACCAGCACCCTGTTTTCCTCTTAGCAGCACACACACATGGTGCACGGACATACATGCAGGCAAAACATCCATACAAATAAAATAAAAATAAATAATTTTTTTAAAAAAAGAAATCAAACAAAACAAAAGCCATAAACAAAACCAAAAGGACTTCTGTTGGTTCGGTTTTAGCTTAGTCACAGAGGTTCAAGGACATGTTGCTGGTGTTGGTTGTCTTTGGTCTTATGGCAAATGGTACCACAGTGGTAGGAGCTAACAGGAGAAAAAATTTATTTTGCCAGATACCAGATAAGAGAGACTGGGGTCCCACAGTTCCTTTGAAGACATTGTCCTAGGGATTATAGGTGTACCACTAAGCGTTGTATCTTAGAGGGCTTCCTCCTCCCCCAAACATCACCACACCGAGAGAGACCAAGCTTCCAACACGTGGATCTTTGAGGGGCAAAGCATATCCAAACTGTAACACTGGCCACACACATAGTTAGGTGATGTATTTTTGCTATGTAGACTTTGTGGTCATTTATAAACCATTGGAATTAATGTATATGCTGCTTTATTTTAAGGTTGTTCTTAACATAACCTATGAGAGTGGACAGGTATATGTAAATGACTTACCTGTAAATAGTGGTGTAACCCGAATAAGCTGTCAGACTTTGATAGGTGAGTACTACTGAATTGTTTCCAACATTACTCTGTCTTTAATAATACTAAATTAGTTCTGAATGTGACGGGCCATCTTAAAGTGAAACATTGTTTCTATAGTAGATAAGGTATTTAAAACTATGTTGATTATTGATACACTGTTTACTTATTCCTTCCTGGGACTGGCCTTTAGTTTCTGGTAGGTTAGCAGTGTAAGAGTGGGCATAGACGTGGGCTAGCCAGCTCAGAAATCCTAGTTCTCATTCATCCTGGTTGTAGAAGATAAACAGATACTAATTGTATGTGTGGCTCCTCCTTTATTTCTCTTACTCATCTGTCAACAAAATGCTTTTCTTTTTAAAGACTCATTTCTTTTTATGTGTATGGTGTTTTGTCTGCTTGTATTGCTGTATTGTGTGTACTCGGTGCCCAAGAAGGCCAGAGGGGATGTTGGATCCCCCAGAACTGGAGTGGTAGGCAGTTGTGAGCCACCGTATGGGTTCTGAACTGATCCCAGGCCCTCTGCAAGAGCAGCAAGTGCTCTTAATTGCTGTTGAGCTCTCTTCAGCCCCTGCTTTTCTTTTTAAACCTCAAGGGTTTTGGTTATTTAAAGAATCAGATAATGTTATATTGGACTATATAATTTTATTTGAGTGACATAAAGGCATGGGATGTGTCACTCCTGCGCTGTGGCTTGTGAGAAGTAATGACTGGGCCCATATGGCACTGAGGTGGGGAGTTAAGCAGGGTTATTCATTCATGCCTGGAAGCAAGCATCACTGAGAAGATTCTTTCACAGCTGACTACTGCAGTGGGGAGGAAGTCAACATCAGGGGCTTTGCTGTTCTGAATTTATTCTACAGTAGAGGTATGAGAGTTACCTCTCTGCTGTATTTCTCTTGTGCCCTAGGACATGCTGACCATGCTGGGGGGGGGGCGGAGGGACTAGTGTGTAAACAGGCAACTAAAACACTGATTTATTAAGCCGGGCACCACGACATGCAGATTTGTGTTTCCATAGTCTCAGCTCCTGAGGCGGCTGAGGTAGAAGAATCACTGGGTCTGGACAACTTAGTGAGGGAAGATGCATGCCTCCTGCCCCAGCTCAGAGAGGTGCTGGAGACAAAGCTCAGTAGTAAAATATTTGCCAAACAAGTGGACTGCCCTTGGGTTCCATCCTTGGCACCACAGTAATCACAACAAAACCACTTAGACGATAAAAGAGGGGATGCTGACATGCCTCTGAAGGAGAGCTAGTTGACGGTGCCAGAGAACTCGGGTGACAGCACTGGAATCCGGAGGGCACTAATCACAATTACATCATGGCCACATACGCCAAATTACCTGAGTGTGGTATGCCTGGAGCCCGAGGAAGTGACCGACAATACTAAGTGGTAATGAATTGCATCCGGTGTGCTAGATCAAAGGAACAGCCCTTTAGTAGCTCACAGGGAGTGTAGGCCCCGAGGTGTGCATTTAGAATGTACATCTGTATGCTTTTTGACAAGTAGTCCTCATAGTTGGGAGGCAACGACTAAATGTTGATGTTGTGGCAAGTCCATCAGTGTGTATTGCTTTCTAAGTGTTTTAAAGGTTTACATTATGTCTGTGCAGGTGCCCACAGAGGTTAGAAGGAACGTTTGCTCCTATTATAGCCATTTGTAAGATGTGTGCTGTGCACGCTGGGTTCTGAACTCAGATCCTCTGATAGACTAGTAAGCTCTCTTAATGGATGGACCATCTCTCTAGTCCCTTAATTTGCTTCTTGGAGAAAGTCTTGTTATGTGGCCCTGGCTGACCTTGTGCTGCCTCAGCTGCCCAAGTGCCGGGATTAGAGGTGTGCACCTCTATTCCTGGCTGCTTTACTCTTTTAAAATGTTTTTATCTTTGAGAATTCTCTACATATATACAATGAAATATGTTCAGACCTCTCGCCCTTTCCCCATTGCTGATCTGTCCAGCTGTAAAAAGCCATTTACTGGGTGTAAAGGGTTAGGGAAAGAAGTAAAAGTAAAGCCTTGCATGTGGGCCCTCCTCTCGCTGCGTATTCTGTGAGCGTGAGACTGACTCCCTGGCAGCTTGCCGTCCGTGTACACTTCGCTGCTCCTCACTGGCAGACACTATGAAACCCTAGCAGAGGGGTAGCCACTGTAGCAGCACATTCCGACTACAGACCAGCAAGCATTTCCTTATCCAATGAGTGGAAGCCACTGGAAGAACTTGCCAGCTCATCTATGCTTTTATAAATCTGAGTCTGGTAAGGTCAAGGACAAAGGAAGCCAGTAAAACATGTTTGCTGCTGTCTTGTTCCAAGTCAACGTCATAGAAATCATCAATTACAGTAACTGCTGTAATGGCAATTTTTGCCCAAAATCTCACCTCTTTTTTGTTGTTGTTGTTGTTGTTGTTTAATAGTGAAGAGTAAAAATCTGGAAAATTTGGAGGAGAAAGAATATTTTGGAATTGTCACTGTAAGGATCTTAGTTCATGAGAGGCCTGTGACATACAGTTCCAGTTCACAGCTAATTGTCATTCAAGAGGAGATTGTGGAGATTGATGGAAGACAAGTAAGACACTATGCTTGTTAACTGGAGATTATATGTGCAAATGTTGGGTGCTTTTGTTTCTGAATCAATGAGCAAGAAGGTGTTTGTTTTAGTTACTTTTCTATTGCTGTGAAGAGACACCATGACCAAGGCAATTTATAGAAGAAAACATTTATTTGGGATTGGCTTATGGTTTCAGAGGGTTGGTCCGTTATCATCATAGTGGGCCACATGGCAGTAGGCAGGCAGACAGGGTGCTAGAGAAGGAGCTGAGAACTACATCCTGATCTACAGGCAGAGAGACTGTGCCTCTGAGCCCACCCCCAGTGATGCAGCCCTGCAGCAAGGTCACACCTCCTAATCCTTCCCAAACAGTTGCACTAACTGGGGACCAGTCACAAACAGTCTGTGGGGGCCATTCTCATTCAAACCATCACAGTACCCTAGAATTGTCTAGATCTAATCACATAGCATTTTTTATTTTGCTTTTTACAAATCTGACATTCATATACCTTTCTATCTTCTGAAATGTGCCAAGCATCTGCAGACAGAAAGCAAAGGGACTTGATGGTGTTTGTAGTTCTGTTGCCATCTTCTCGGCGCTGTGGGAGTGAAACTGCAGCTGCAGCTGTAAATGCAACACAGTGGGAGTGGGAGGGGGAAGGAGGATGAGTTTCTTAGTTACGTTCACTTTTAAACTCTAGGGTATTATTTAAAGTAAACGGTACCTATTTTTTCTTTCATAGGTTCAGCAAAAGAATGTTACTGAAATTAACATTTTAGTTAAGAACCAGAGAGTACTCAGACATTCAAACTATTTCCTTCCTTTGGAAGAAAGCATGCTTTATTCTATTTCCCAAGACAATGACATTTTATTCACGCTTCCCGACTTTTCCAAAAAAGGTATTTACAAAAAACATCATTTAAAATATTAATGAAATTATTTTGATTCATATACTTAAAAAAAGATTTGTATTTTTGTGTGTGATGTGCATATGGGTCCCTGCAGAGGCCAGAATACAGTCAGACCCTGGAGCTGCAGTTCCAACATGGCTGCTGAGAACTGAACTTTTTGAGTTTGTCCTACTCCTGTTTCCCAAGCCTAGGGTTACAGGAGTGAGCCACCATGCCTGGCAGAACTGAAAATGTAGATTTTCTGTGTGACCAAATGGTAACTTTTGTAGCCCTTTATAGTGGTCTGAGTAAGTTTTTCCTTCTGGTGCTAACTCAGTAAATAAAATTCTTGTTCTGTCACAGTGAAATGTATATAGTGTTGTAATCACAGTTATTACTGCTGTACTCTGGTAGGGTTTGTAGCAGATGCCAGCTGCTGCAGCAGTTTGGTAACCACCTTCTCCCTCTTCAGTAGGAACTGTTAGCTCACTGCAGAGCACCAGCCACTACCTCATCGGGAACGTGGAAACCACTGTGGATGGAAATGCTTTACCTGGCAAGTTGCCTGAGACTCCTCTCAGAGCAGAGCCACCATCTTCATACAAGGTAATTCAAACACTTGGTGGTATCTTTTCATGTGCTGCCAGAAGCAATTATGGTAATGGTGAAGATAAATGTGTCCTTTAGCATGAGGGAGAAAACATAAAGACAACACAGCATTTAATGATGGATGCGTGTGGCTTTACTGTTGTTATTTCAGACTGTAGCCTAGGCTGCACTCCTAGCAAAACCTCCTGTCTTTGTCTCCTGAGTGCTGGTACTATAGATGTGAGTCACCTCACTTGGCTCACTTGGGGTTTGTTTTGTTTTTTAAACATTTATCTATTCTGTTTGTGTGCACATAGGCATGCGTGTGTTGTGCATGTCACAGGGACACTGTCAGGACTTCGCTCCCTCCTTTTACCTATTGATCCCAGGAACACATTCAGGTTATGAGGCTTGCCCACAAGTTTCTCACTGAGCTATCTCACTGGCTATTATCTGAATCCTAATGTGGTGCTCACGGTGTTCCTGTTTCCCTCTGGAAGCTTCACTTAATGATATAGTCAGGTCACGATTATCCAGACTGTGGACTCCATTTAGTTGGGAATCTTCAGTTCCAAGTTCATTCTCCCATTCCCACCTTTTTGAGTCGTTCAGCTCTCACCTTGCGTACACACAAGGGCAATGTGCCCTCAGTTCCCACACAATGGCTGACAGCTCTCACCTTGCGTACACACAAGTGCAATGTGCCCTCAGTTCCCACACAATGGCTGAGGGTTGCTAACACGACAGATCCATGTGGAGTCGTACTGTGTGGGATTAAAATGTGACCTGCGGTTTACTAGCTATGTAGCCCGGGCTCAGTTCTTATCCTCCTTATTTCTTAGGTTAGCCTGTGCTTACTCTATCAAGTACTGTCAAATATCTCATCAAGGTGTCCTAAGGAATAAACGGGTGTCCGTGTGAAACTACATCAGTGCCTTCTGAGAGCATTTATACCACACATGACATCTGCAGATACAGTTCAGGGAGTATCTTAGCATGTCTGCCCCTGAATGGGTAAGGTCTGTGCAAGTAGTTCTCACTGAAGAGCAAAACTATTGATTTGGGGTTGCTGGAGTACAGGTTAGTGGGGCAATGTGCACCGTGGTGTCTCCCAATAGGTCAGTCTTCATAGTCCAACCCATCAGTGCCCATATTTGGATCTTTTCTTGCTCTTAAAGCATGAAACATGTATTTACCAGTGGACCGCCCCCATTCTAAAAGCTGTGGGATTTGTTTCTTCCTTTCCTTGTCGTTTATCTGCAACAGTGGAGAGGCTGTCTACTAGTCAGTCAGCATTAATATTCCCTTGACGTGTGTGTGTGTGTGTGTGTGTGTGTGTGTGTGTGTGTGTGTGTGTGTATGTATGTGCCTGTGCCTTGGAAATGTAAATTTTTAAATTGTAAAATAGTTTATTTAGGTGAATTTTAAAAAAATTTTGTTGTCATGTTAAATGTGCCCCACAGTCACGCCAGCTGTCACTGTCACATGAGGGAAAAGCACTCATTTCTGAGCTGTTTACCTTCCCAAAATCAGGCTTTTTCTTCTTTCTGTTTTTCTTTCTTTCTTTCTTTCTTTCTTTCTTTCTTTCTTTCTTTCTTTCTTTTCTTTCTTTCTTTTTTTTTTTTTGAGTTACTTTTGATACACATGTAAACACTGTTATAACCAAGATACAGGTTGTTTCTGTCAACCCAAAGCCAAAACATTAAGAAATTTGGCCAGGCATGGTAGTAAATAACCCAGAAAAATACTACGCCAGAGGCCAGGCATAGTGATGTATGCCTTTAACCTCTAGCACTTGGGCGGTAGAGGCAGGTGGATCTCTGTGAGTTTGAACCTAGTCTGATGTGGGGCAAGTGGAACGTGCCACCAGACAGAAGAACTGGTAAAGCTGAGCAGGCTCAGACCCCAGGGAAATCTCAGAATTGAGAACGGCAGGAGTGGAGCCAGCTCCCTGCCAAACTACCTGATCTGGAACACTAATCATCACACCCCACTGAGAGGTCCATAGCAATCAGTCACAGTAGCACAAAAACCTGGACTTCTCCATGCTAATGAGGTATCTAGATAGGCCTCCAGTCTTCAGCCAATGAGCTTCCCTTCCTGGGCATTCCTTCCCACAAAGGGTATTTAATCCCTGGTTTACCCTGAGTAAGGTGTGTGTATTCACATTTGCCATCGAATAAAACAATTTGGACAAGCAAGAACCATCTCCTTCATCAGGGATCATCATGGCCTTTCTCATAAAGAGCCACACCTAAATCTCCTGGAGAAGGTCTTCTCTCTCCCAGCCCCTCCAGACTCTTAGCACTCACTGGGAACCAAACTGGCTTCTGCCCCCATTTGAGGCTCAGCTTTCCCCTTCCCTCCAAGTAAATGCCCTGAGGGGAAGCGCTTCAGGGCAAGTGCAGACCCATGAGACCCCCATTCCCAGCGATACCCCAGGGGCACCTGGGTACACAGGAGACTGGGAACCACAGCAGTTGTCCCAGACCCCGCTGTTTCTCACCCAAGAAAACACAGACTGGAGACCCCCATTACGGACTGTTGTAGGGGGAGACCGAACATAACAGACTGTGCCAGCGGTACCCCAGTGGCAAGGCAGCACGCAGCTCCGCAGAGAGAGGCCCCATCTCAAAACAGAAATTTAAATTTTAGTTCATGGAACAGGCCTTTCTAATCAAAAGCCACTTCGCAGGTAATGTGCCAGTGGATGGAGAAGTTCAGGAAAGCACTCTGTCGGTTCTGGAGCAGCCTGTTCCCGGTGTTGTTCATGTTTCTGAACGTCATGGTGGTTGGAGTCCTGGGAGCAGCAGCAGTCATAACGGTGTTAAAGCTGCTCTTCCCAGTGTGTGAGAACAAGTAAGTACCAGAGTTTCGAGACATCACTGATCTTAACTATTAACAAGGAGGTTGCTTCACCATATGCTGTGGTAGAAAGCATTGTATAGTACAAAGTATAGTGATAGGGTCAGACAGTGGGAGAAAAAAAGAACTTCTTCTAGCCCATTTTCCAATTTTAATAGAATTAAAATATATTTATGTACTACTTGAGATCATCATACTTTCAGAGATACAGCCATGAACAGAGATGTGCTGGGTTTCCTAAGGGCAGAGAATGGACAGGAAAACTAGGAGGTGCTGTGTGACTGGAGCCAGTGAGACCCACACCAACTGTCTCAACTGCAGAGCATCAGTTTAGTTGATGGCAAAAGACCGGTGGGGAAGCCAAACAAATGCACCAACATTCTCTTACCATTTGTGAGGGATAGGGTCTCATGTGGCCCAGACTGGCTCTGAACTTGTCCATGTAGCTGAGGATAGCTTTGGGCTTCTGATCCTCCTACCTCCACCTTTGAAGTACTGGGATTATAGGTGTATGCCAGCAAGCCTGGCTGGACACTGAGTGTTCTCAATTTCATTTGATACTTGTGGCCACTGGCAGACAAGTTTGTTGATTCCACTCCGCTCTTAATTACTCCCTGCTTTCACATCACAGGTCATGCAGTTGATTGCTGAATGGCTAAGGGTTAAAGTGGCCACAAAATTCTGAGGGCAAGAGGCAGAGAGCCTGTATAGTCACTGCCCACTCTTAGATTTCAGGACAGTCCATTAGCTGTTCAGACACTAGCCGTGCTGCCAACGTACAGTGCTGGTCCTGGACACAGTGGACCTGAGAATGGCAGTTCCAGTAGGTCTGGTCGGCAGGAACAGGGTCAGGAGCATCAGTTACCTGTTCATCCTGATGGCCTGAGGACTATTTAGTTTGTGGATGCTGCCATCCAGTCTTAGGTACCTGTTCTCTCTGTTGTTCAGTTTGGGTGTTTTTAGATGAGTCTCTGTATGCAGACCAGACTGGCTCTGAATTCATGAATGACCCTCTACCCTGTGCCTCCTGAGTATTGAGATTCTAGGTGTGAGTCACCACACCTGGCTTATACATGATGCAGGTGAGGGGACTACACCATCCGTGGGTCTGGGTGCTTGGTAACCACTGGTTTGCTTTCTCTAATATGCTTTTAAGCCCATTTGCTAGGTTAGAAGGTAGTAAACTTACTTAATTCAGTCATCAGCCTTTGTTTGCCTCATGGCCTGTGTTCAACAGCTGGTGGGGACCGAATTGTCAGAGCAAGAGGGAGAGTCACTGTGTCAGCATTTGGCACCCAAAATGAAGCAAACTGCTGCATTGTATAATAAAATGGACTGTCTTAGAGCAGGATGCAACTTGAAAACTGCTGTTGTATGCCATACAGAGTAACTTAGAGCAGCACATAACCTGACCACATATACAGTCAGCTTGCTTGATTTGAAACTGACCTCAGTTGCTGTTTTAATGGGAGAAATCTGGAAAAGGTAACATAGGGTCTTGGGTTCAAGATGAAAACCCATTGTGGTCAGGGTTGTGTTTCTAGACAGTGTTTAGAAAGCTGCCTGGGCTTTGCTTTCATCAACCTACACCAGTCCAGGGCAACACCAGTTCTTGCCTGGAAGACTGCCCTTCACATAGGACCAGGCAGCAGTCTGTTCCTTTCTAGTCATTCAGTGTGTTGCTTAAAGAGAACTTGGAGCCAAGATCTGAACAAGCTTCATAAGCCATGAGAAGGAAGGAGGACTGTAGCCTTGAAGCAGCAGTGGTGTATACCAGCCTACTGGAGGAGATGTGTGATGTTGGCAATAATGACTTCTCTTGCATTTCAGAGGAATTCTTCAGATGGATAAAATGAGTGGGATCTCTGTGGTACCTATCATCTTATACCCAGACGGCTCTGAGAAAACAGCAGAAAAACTTACAGATAAAACAGATATTTAAAACACCATCTCCAATCATGGACTCTATTGTCTATTGTCCCCAGACTTGCCATTTGAATACCATTTTATTTAAATCATTAAACAATTTATACGTAGAAATTGCCAAATTCCCAAGACCTTTACAGCTGGCCTTTTCAGTGCGAGGTTACAGCTCACCTCGTTCCACGCACAGGCCGGCTGTTCAGAAGACGAACTGCTAAGGAAAGTGTAAGTGGAAAGCTGACGACTGAGAAATAACCAAACTGAAAGAAGTGAGACAAAGCCAAGTGCCAAGAACTCCCAGGTGCCTTTGCTGCAGTATCTATTTGATTATTATTGTAAGATTTATAAGAAGCACTTTATGAAATTCTAATTTAAAAGCTGGAGAACTTAACACTTATTTTTTTTTACTCAGTACAATGTGCCTTTACATCACACACATGACTCAGCATAAAAATCACTGCAGTGTGTCATGGTTTGTGTCTGTACCAAGCTCCTTACCTTGGATGCACCAGGATTTCTAATAGTGACATGGTCTCACTCTAAAATAAACTGTTTTTTTTCTAAAGAATTGCTTTATTTTTAATTATCGGCATGGGGCAGGGAGTTTGTGCACATGAGTAAAAATGCCTGTTGAGGCCAAAGAGGGCACTGAGAACTGCACTCCAGAAGAACGCTTAGCCACTGAATAGGACAGATGCTGGAAGATGGTTTGGGGCACTGTGCACTCAGACATCTGGTTGTGGTCCAGGGTCCAAACACAGTGGCAAGGTCAACCATCTCCAGTCTCTACATTATGTAAAAATTGCTTTCTATCACCCCTGATCGGTTAATAAAAGAACTGATCAGCCAGTTAGCTAGGCCGAGGAGAATAGGGTGGAACTAACTATTCCAGCGGGAGGGGCGTCTCAGACCAAAGTGTCTCACAACCTTCCGTAATGAGATTGGATGCCCTCTTCTGGTGTGGCTGAAAACAGCCACAGTCTATTCACATATAATAATCATCTTTGGGCCAGAGCGAGAAGGGAAACAAAAAAGAAAAAGTACCAGTTCCAACTCCAAGTGACAGCAGTGACTTATGTAACACACACAGCAGTAACAGTAAACACACACGTTATGCATCAGCCACGTGCTCAGGGTCTAGTGAGATTTACTATGGTTTCCTTCCCTCCCAGTAAGACTTGTGAGCATATAGCACTGCACTGCATTTACCTGAGTTCGTTCTCTCTTCTGCTAAGATAAGTGCATCCTCCCTACAGTGTGTATGTGCATGGGTACCCACGAGGGCCAAGAGAGAGCACGGGACCCCTTGGAGCAGGAGCTTCCTCACTTGGGTGCTGAGAATCAAACCCAGATTCTCTGCAAGGGCAGCAAGTTCTCTTAACCACAAGCCATATCTCCAACCCCAAATTATTTTCTTCTCAGTAGAAATGGAACCCAAAGTCTTACACTATTACCTGTGTCTGCGTGTGTGTGTATATGTGTGTGTGTGTGTGTGTGTGTAGGCCAGACATCAGCCATTGGTGGTGGTCCTTGAGGTACCATCTACCTTTTTTGAGATGAGGTGTCTCAATGGACTAGACTCATCCAGTAGGCTAGGCTGGCTAGCCAGAAAGCCCCAGGGGTCTGCCCATCTCCACTTTCCACAGGTGGGACTACAAGTACATACCACCAAGCCTAGCTTTTTTTTTTTTTTTAAATCTGGGCACTGGAGACCTAATTCAGAGCCTCGTGCTGGCATGGCAAGACCTCCAGCCCCATAACGTTAACTTCCACCACCACCCTCACTCGCCTTCATTTGTGCCATTACTCGTCTGTTTCAGTTTATGCTTATGGATGTAAGTAAATGGGTTGATGAGTCTGTATAAAGGATGATAAACAGCGTGTAGGAATACTACCTGCACTGCACAGCCTCTTTCAAAGGCAGAATAAAGTCACTTAAGCCAGGAGTGGTGACACAAGCCCCTAATGCACATGGGAGCAGAAGCAGTGAACTTTCTCTCAAGTTATTCAGAAAATACATTTTCGCCATACCTCTGTTAAAGTGAAGAGTCCTTATTTTTTTTCCTGAAGGTTTTTAATCGTGTGTGTGTGTGTGTGTTTAAGGATCTCAGGGGCACCGTATCCCCTGAAGCTAGCCTGCATGGGTACTGGGAACTGAACAGAATGCTATGCACTCCTCAAACCATTGAGCCAATCTCTCTAGCCCAAGAGTCCTAGTCTTACCCCGAGAGAAAGAGAAAAGCTACCATAATCCCAGATGAGAAGGAAGATACACTAGGTCTAGCTATGCTTTACCCATCTGCGTGTGTGAATGTTTACTAGTTTTCTTTTATTACCACCGAAGAGCAGCGACAAGCAGTGGGAGAGGTGCTGTACTTAGCAGAAGTCAAGCAGGGCTAAATTGAAACAATGTGCAGCTCAAAAATATTGTCTTTATTCAGAACCAGAAAGAATTTAAAAATCACACCATTATGAAAGTTTAAAAAAATATAGCACTCAATGCACTGAAATACTACATTTAATTATTTTTCAAAGACTTAAGGCCAATTTCTCACAATTTACATGTGAGAACTTAGCTAGCATGATCCAAACTCAACTATCCATTTCTCGTATCTTTCAATGTCTGCAGCTGATACTGATTTAGAAACCTTCTTTAAAGCCATTTCAAAATCCTCCATGGTGGTAGGCATATGCATCTCTTCTCTTGAAAGGTTCCGGATTTCTTCTGGGGTTAGACCCTCAATACGTCTTCTCATGGCCATCAAGGATGCGTCCCTAGGTTTTAAGTTTTTAAAAAAGCCCAAAGTGTTACTTCAAAAAAAAAAAAAAAAAAAAAAAAAAAGCAAAACAAAAACCTAACCAAAACAAAAAACCTGTTAAATTCTCTCAGATCTTATACACATTATATGCATTCATAACACATTAAACCCTGCACTGGAAAATAAGAGCTGCTTTTAAGCAATGCATCTCCCACAATGAAATAAGTACAATTTCATTCAGTTTAGTATAAATGCTGACCAAACTGTTCAAGGCAAAAGTAAAAAGATACAATTAAGAAACCTGTATTAGGGCTGGAGAGATGGCTCAGCGGTTAAGAGCACTGGCTGCTCTTGAGGTCCTGAGTTCAACTCCCAGCAACCACATGGTGGCTCATGACCATGTATGAAGGAATCTGATGCCCTCTTGTGGCATGCAGGTGTACATGTAGCAGAGTACTCATACATTAAAAAGAAACAAAGAGCTTGCAATTGCATCTCCTTATCTGCTCAATAAAGAATTGGTATTCACCATGGAAACAGAAAGGAATGTTAGCTACAAAATTAAACATTTTCTCCACATA
This sequence comes from Uromys caudimaculatus, assembly GCA_028551405.1. NCBI lineage: Eukaryota > Metazoa > Chordata > Mammalia > Rodentia > Muridae > Uromys > Uromys caudimaculatus. The sequence goes on along the minus strand of CM052717.1, from coordinate 27,235,358 downwards.
AAGGAAAACCAGGTCAGGCAGGGTTTCCCTTTTCCCTCTATTACAGGAACTTTACATCAAGAATGTCTTTTATGGGCTGGAGAGATGGCTCAGCAGTTAAGAGCACTGACTGCTCTTCCAGAGGTCCTGAGTTCAATTCCCAGCAACCACATGGTGGCTCACAACCATCTGTAATGGGATCTGAGGCCCTCTTCTGGTGTCCATGAAGACAGCTACAGTGTACTCATATACATGAAATAAATAAATAAATCTTTAAAAAAAAAAAAGAATGTCTTTTATAAGCTAGGCAGTGGAGCACACACCTGAAAGGCAGAGGCAGGCAGATCTCTGAATTAGAGGCCAGCCTGGTCTACAAAGTAAGTTCCACAATAGCCAGGGCTACACTCTTTAAGAGTTTCATGTAGCCCAGACTGACCTCAAATTGCCAGAGTTCCAGGGATGACCTGTACTTCTTTTTTTCTTTCTTTCTTTTGATCTTATGTGCCCTAGGCATGAAACAGCTTTGGCCACCAAGCCAGGCATCAGGCTAGGATGAGCAAAGGACTGCCATCTGCTCTGCCCCTGACTGATACAAGAACACCACCACAGACAAGGTGTCTCTTTGCCCATTGTCAGGGGGACCTGTACTTCTAATTGTCCTGCCTCCACGTCCTGAGTGCTAGGATTATAGCCCACCACCACATCTTATGTGGTACTGAGGACCAAATCAGTTGGCTATCTGTTTCATGCATTTTAAGCAAGTATTCTACTACCTGAGTCACATGCCCCATTCTCTGACCAAGTTCATCCTTAACTGAGTCACCATGTCTGCATAGGGACAGTAACTTCATTTGTGTACATTATCTCTGACCCTCATGTTCTGCGAGATGTGCTCACTTAGAAATGAAGGAGCATGTACAGTCAAGTCCCTGAGACTTAGATAGGATTATGCCTTGCTGAGCCAACTGGACAGGTCTTATTCTCCTTACATTTAGGACACAATGACTGAAAATAAGTCTGCATTACTTCATCCCATGAGTATATTAAGCACACGTCAGTGGTTTCCTACCTAACATCGAAGAGAAACAATACTTCTTGAGAACTTGTAGCGTTCAAATGATCTGTGGACCATCATATGCAAATATCTTGCCAACACTGATCACTAACTTCAAACCAACTTGCAACCATAAATCTATTGTAAAGTGGGGCTCTTCATTTTTTACAGTGCTTGGGATCAAACTCAGGGCTTCACATGCCAGACAAGTACTCTACAAATGAGCTATAGGCCTTGGCCAATGTAGGCCACCTGCCTTAATATAATACACTTACAAATGAAGTTAATGCTCACAAAATGAGAGAAATACACACCTGCATACATTGGTAATGTCTGCACCCGAGTAGCCTTCCATGTTTTCTGCTATGCTTGCAAGGTTAACATCATCAGCCAATTCCAGCTCTCGTAGACTTATTTTTAACAGTTCTTCCCTGCCTTTTGCTAATGAGAGAAACACATTTGAAAATGTAAGCCTTCAATGGGAACAGAATACTGTTTATTTCCCTTGAGCCTACTTGCTGATATAGTTTTAAAGATGATCTCATAATGTAGCTGAGGCTGGCCTTGAATCTTCCTGCTTTAGCCAAAGAAAGCTGATTTACAGGCATAAACTACCATGTGCACTTCAAGCCCATGGACTACCAAGAATTGTATTCCAAGTCTTGGAGAACGCACACTTGCGATGTTATCAAGGCTTCCAGGTGTAGCCAAACAGCTGTACAAGGAAAGAGTATATATCTGCCTCTTCAAGGAAGGCTAGTATCAAATTTTAAATTATAAAAACTACCTGATAGCTGGAACTCCCAGAAAAAGAGTCATAATACCTGATGGTAACGGAATATAGATTCTTTTCTCCAGACGACGTCTTAAAGCCTCATCTATGTCCCACGGGAAATTAGTAGCCGCCAGAACCATAACCATTTTGGAAGGGTCATCATTTTCTGAGGCACCTCCAACACCTAAAAGGGCAGGAATAATAAAAGTTACTGCGTGGGATTCATGAAATAAAGCTCAATTCTTTACAGACTATGATATCCATGTGCCGTGATGCAAGGCAGTGCAGTTTTCCAGCTTCCCTATGGCTCATGTAAGTATGTGACCCAAGGAAATTGAGGTTTTACAGTATACAAAAATTTGGCCAGGCAGTGGTGGCACACGCCTTTAATCCCAGCACTTGGGAGGCAGAGGCAGGTGGATTTCTGAGTTCGAGATCAGCCTGGTCTACAGAGTGAGTTCCAGGACAGCCAGGGCTACACAGAGAAACTCTGTCTTGAAAAACAAAAACAAAAACAAACAAAAAAAAAATTGACAAGAGACAAGAGATTTCATGATAACACCAGATAATCTCAAATACTTGCCAAATTATTAAAAAAAAAAAATCATTGGGTGTGGTGGTGCATGACTTAAATCTCAGCACTTGGGAGGCAGAGGCAGGCACATCTCTGTGAGTTTGAGGCCACCATGGTCTACATAGTCTCAAGATAGCCAAGACCCTGTAGACCCTGTCTCAAAACAAAACCAAAAACAAACCATCAGGCTGGAGAGACACTGCAATGGTTAAGAACACTGGCTGTTCTTCCAGAGGACCTGAGTTCAATCCCAGCACCGTGTGGTGGCTCACAACTGTAACTCTAGTTCCTAGGGCTGTGACACACTCTTCTGACCTCCTCTGGCACCAGGTATGCATAAGATGCACATACTTAAAACAAAACATTCATATATTTTAAGAAGTATTCTAAATACATAACCTCTAACTAAGGTCAATCTGTTTGCATTTCTACTTAAGTTCCGTGGCTAAAACTACGGGACCAATATATATACCAAGAGGGGTGTGTGCATACCATTATTTCCGACATGTCACCCTCCAAGAATGCCCATTCCTAGCTACTCAACTCTAGGTCCTAAGTGCCTTCCCCTCTGGTCTACTTGGAGTCGTGAGCACATACTGCATGTGCTGGGCTAGCACTCCAAACAGAGCATGACTGACTGGAAAGCACACAGAGCCAATCCCGTCCCAAGCTCATCTATGCAGAGACATGCATGTACCATCCATCTGAACCAGCAGCTCGGCTTTCACCCGTCGGCTTGCTTCGTGCTCTTCAGAAGTTCCTCGGCGGCTGCAAATGGAATCTATCTCATCAATAAATATGGTAGCTGGGGAGTAAAACCGAGCCTAAAGGAAGAAACCAAGCATTATGAAGTTTTAGGGTTTTGAGTTTTCCTATTTAAAAATAATCCAAAGTGGAGGATACAGCCTAGTGATAGAGTGCTTGCCTAGTGCTTAAGGCTCAGTTCAAGAGGCAAAAATAAAACAATTTATAGAAACTGGAAAACATGGAACTGGAAAGATGGCTCTGTAGTTCTCTTGTAAAGAACATGAGTTCAGCTCCCAGGCACCCATAAAAGGGCAACTCCCAGTCTTCTGTAAGTGCAGCTCCAGGGGACTCCACACCCTCTGTCGGCCATTGTGAACCAGCATACACATGGTGTACAGATACACACAGAGGCACTCATACATACTGTCTTAGTCAGGGTTTCTATTCCTGCACAAACATCATGACCAAGATGCAAGTTGAGGAGGAAAGGGTTTATTGAGCTTACACTTCCATGCTGCTGTTCATCACCAAAGGAAGTCAGGACTGGGACTCAATCAGGTCAGGAAGCAGGAGCTGATGCAGAGGCCATGGAGGGATGCTGCTTACTGGCTGGCTTGCTTCTCCTGGCTTGCTCAGCCTGCTTTCTTATAAACCCCAAGACTACCAGCCCACAGATGGTACCACTCACAAGGGGCCCTCCGCCCTTGATCACTAAATGAGAAAATGCCTTACAGCTGGATCTCATGGAGGCATTTTCTCAACTGAAACTCCTTTCTCTGTGATAACTCCAGCTTCTGTCAAGTTGACACACAAAACTAGCCAGTACACATACACAGAAGATATAAAGACATCTCTTAAGGAAACTGGAAACAGCTGGAGAGGCTGCCACACTGCACCTTTCCCTTGGCCTAATGGAATCAAAAGAAGGCATGGCATCGTGTTTTAAGGCTTTTAAATTACATTTACTTGCGTGCACATGTAGCTGTGCCGGTGTAGGAGAGCCCAGAGCATATGTGAGAGGACAGTGGGCAGCTTCATTCTCTTTCTACCATGTGGGTCCCAGAGATCACACTGAGGTTGACAAGCTTGGTGGCAAGCACCACTAAACAATCTTCTTGTGTATCTTTTTTTCTTTTTTGGACATAGGGACTCATGAATTCCAGGTGTCCTCAATGTGCTATGTAACTAAAGGTGACCTTGAGCCCATTTATTCTGCTGGGATTTTAGCACAGCAGTTAAGCAAACAGCTTTGAAACATAGTTTCTAATGAAAACATAGATGTCATTTTTTTCCCATTATAGCTTGGTTGAAACCATTCCCTTAAAAATTTTTACATTTTAATACATAAAGCATACTTTAATGTTTCTAAGTAGACCATTAGAAGAGTCAACTTATATTGATGTGTTCTAAGCACATCAACAAAATTTAAATGTCATTTTGCATGTTTTCATGCTGAGGAAAAACCACTATTTCTGTTTGATTCTTCTCAAGCACTGAGTCAAGAGCTGTCTGACTTCCAGCAGAGGCTATAGGACACAGGCCAAACTGGCTTTGCTAGGCTTAGAAAGGTACCACGGAGAGATTTTCTCTTTTCTTTCTTTCCCTCACTGTTTTGTTTTGTTGAGACAGGGTTTCTCTGTGTAGCCCTGGCTGTCCTAGAACTCGCTCTGTGGACCAGGCTGGCCTAATAGAGATCCACCTGCCTTCTGCCTCCCAAGTGCTGGGATTAGGGGCATGTGCTATCACTACCTAGCATGGAAAAGTACCTTTTAAAAAGCCCTGTAGATCACACTTTCTGCTTAACTTTAAAATAAAACTTAACAATGTAGACAATTACATTTGTAATGTCATATGAAAAATCATGGACATTTTCACTGAATTTATGGTCTTATTTAAATGCAGGCCTTTGCGGGCTGAAGAGACTATGGCTCAGCAGTTAAGAACACTGGTGCTATCCCAGCACCCCAAAGCAGCTCACAATAGTATCCGACTCCAGTTCCAGGGAGCTGAAGTCCTCTTCCTGCCTCCTTGGGCACCAGACATGTACATCGGTGCACACACATACTTGTAGGCAAAAGACCCACACACTAAAAATAAAACTACAGACTTTGACTTCCAGACACATCCCTATAACAAGGAAGTGGAAGCAGCCACAAAGTCTTACTCTATATTCAGGAGTAGTTGGCCAATACAAATCAGACTACATGTTTTTAGTAGGTCTCTTCTTCTATTTTTAATAAAGATTTATTTATTTTTACGTTCATTGATGACTTGCCTATATATGTGTGAGTGAGTCAATTCCCCTGGAACTGGAATTACAGACAGTTGTGAGCTGCCATGTGGGTGCTAGGAATTGAGCCCTGGTCCTCTGGAAGAGCAGCTGGTGCTCTTAAACTGCTGAGCCATCTCTCCAACCTCCCCTCCCCCTCGTCTTCTTCCTCTTCTTTCTCCTCTTCTTTTTTTTTTAAAGAGAGAATGAAGGGACTGGAGAGATGGCTCAGGGGTTGAGAGCACTGGCTGTTCTTCTACAGGACCTGGATTCAATTTCTATCACCCACATGATGGCTCACAATAGTCTAGAGCCCCAGTCCGGGGGGAATGTGACATCCTTTTCTGGCCTACTCAGGCACTGCATATACATGATTTCATAGGACATACACGCAGACAAAACACCCATACACATCAAGGGAAAGATACTTTTTTTTGAAATAAGAAAGAAGAAACATGAATGAAATTGGGTGGGTAGAAAGTGGAGAAAACTGAGAGAAGTTGAGGGACAAGAAAAATATGATAAAAATATACTGTATATAAGCCTCAAAGAATACATAATAAAACAGAGGCCTTGACTGAAGGATCAGAAGTTCAGTGTCATCCTCAGATACATACATGAGAACATGTCTCAAAAAACTACATCTATCAATTAATTAGAACATAGGCCTTAACCAGTGTACAACGTCCACTTTGAGAGACTCTGAGAAAATGAGAACATGTGAAAAGAAGTATCTACCTGGCACAAGGCACATGCCTATAATCTCAGCATTTAGGCAGATGAAGCAGGAGGATTGCTATGAATTTTAAGCTAGCCAGGATTATAGAGCCAAGACCTATCTCTACATACAAAGTGAAATCATCATCTCAAGTTACAAGGGAGGCAGAAGTTTTAGGTCTTTGAGAAAGGAGTCCATTTTGAAATGGGCCTTAACTCTGGCTCACAATGGCAGGAACACCAAACTCTAGGCACTGGCTTGTGACTCAGCCAGTGCTCATTTGTCACTCAAACTGCACACTCCTAGAGATGCAAAGGAATTTCTTTAATGATGGTTTAGGTTTTTCTCAAACAGTTTCAGGGAAGCCAGTAAAGAAATGCCTTTTGATATGCCTTTGTAAACAACAGTATGACAAACAGGGCTCTAAGTGAAGAGCATGCTCAAGGCCCAGGCTTGGAGAAAAGAATGATGCAAGCCACCACGTAGCAGGAAGCCTCTTCCACAGAAGAGATCAGTTTACATCAATATACAATCTAGACTTGAAAATGTAGTAAATAGCCGGGCAATGCTAGTGCATGCCTGTAATCCCAGTGCTTGGGAGGCAGAATCTGAGTTCCAGGACAGTCAGGGCTTCAGAGAGAGACTCTTAAACAGTGACAGGTAGCATCAAGCACCAATGAGTCAGGAATTGTATTAACAATTTACTTGTATCAGTTTACTTTCTGATATTTGTGTGTGTGTACATGTGAGTTTGTGTGTGCAAAGGCATGATATGCATGTAGAGGCCAGAGCTCAATCTCAGGTGTCTTATCTCGGGTGTTATCTACCTTGAGTTTTGAGATAATGTCTCTCACTGGCCTAGGACTCGACAATGCAACTATGCTGGCTTGTCAGCAGTGTCCCATGAATCTGCCTGTCTTTGTCTCCCCAGCTCTGGGCTTACAATACCAACTACTACAACTAGTATTTTTACAGAATGCTAGGGATGGATCTCAGGTCCTTGCATTACATTTTCCCCATGAAGCCATCTCCCCAGCCCATAAATTGTATATTAGTGCCTTCTGAATAAAGGAATGGAGGCTCAGAAAGGGAAGAATCTGCTGGAGGAACGGCTAGGCTAGGAAAGTGACTGATAAGGGATCTGAATCCAGACAACATAAGCTTAGTTCTTTTGAGATACTGGCAGTATACTTTCCCCCTTTCTCTCAAGCACAGGGAAAATCAGTTTTTAAATTATCAGAGATTCTCCATTAGATTGCTATTGTGCTATGTACTACTATGCCTCCTGGCTTATGAGTTGTCTAAATTCAATAGGAAGTAGAAAAAACAAAACAAAACAAGGAATCTTTCCAGAAAACAGATAATTTGAGTATTTTAGTTTCATTGATTATTCATTTATTTATTTGTATTTTAAAAGCTTAGAAAGTGTAAGATCTGGGATGGTATCAGCATCATCACCTCAGACTTTTCCCACTAGAATTAAGTATTCATGTCTTGGTCCTCCTCAGGATTGGCTCTCATAGTATCTGAAGGTGCAAGGTGAGCTGACCAGGGAGACAGGCAATCAATAGTTCAACCCAATTGATACCTCTAACAACAACCCTACACCTAAAGCTCAAAGGATAGCACATAAGAGGAGGCAGAAAGATTGTAAGAGCCAAAGGACCAGGGAAACAGTGTATTCTAGACATGACAGGGAAGCTGCACCCATGAAATCCTAACAATATGGCAGCCTAAACAAGACCTGGAAAATGACACCACCAGTTAACATGCCAGTGCGGATGGGGGAACTCCCTAGGGCATCAACCTGAAATGAAGGGCTACAGGCAACTAATGGCTGCAGAGAGGGGGATAATCAGTCTTCTCCAGGGACAAGCCCCCCAGCAGGTGGGTTATCCAATCCCAATGTCAGCACTAAACATACGTATGACAAAGAGGGAGTGGGGGAGAGAGAAGGGGAGGGGTTCCTATCTTCGTCACTATGTAACAGTGTAATGCCGTCCTAACAAGGAATCAGTTGCACTCCTTCTTAGAGGCGAGACTGCAGTGATCAGTGACTTAACAAAGTCTTTAAAAGGCAGGCAAGTTCAGTCCAAACAGGACTGGGACTTGTAGAATTATATTCTTCCTACTGGTACTAACATGTGTGATGTGAAATTAAGAATGAGAAACTCGGGCTGGAGAAATGGCTCAGCGGTTAAGAGCACTGACTGCTCTTCTGAAGGTCCTGAGTTCAAATCCCAGCAACCACATGGTGGCTCACAACCATCCGTAATGAGATCTGACGCTCTCTTCTGGGGTGTCTGAAGACAGCTACAGTATACTTACATATAATAATAAAAAAATCTTAAGGAAAAAAAAAAAGAAAGAGAAACTCAAGTTACCCCTGCTCAGAGGTCACGATGGGCAGCAAGATGGCACTCAGCAGCAGGGTCATCTGGGTAGTGAAGCCATCTGCTCCATTAACAGGGTTCCCTGCCTCAGAAGCTCCTAGATCAGTATGGCTGCCCTCGTGCTTCTGTGATCTCACTGTACTTTTATGTTTTAGTACATACTTATTTAACTGTGTTTATTAAAGTATTTTTTCCTCTGCATTCATTCATTCATTCATTCATTCATTCATTCATTCATGTTTGTTTATTTTGTGACAGGATCTCACTATGTCACTTTAGTTGTCCTGCAATTCACAGGCCTCAAACTCACAGAGATCATCTGCCTCTGCCTCTCAAGTACTAGTATCAAAGGTGTATACCACAAGTCTGGCTTCTCAGAGTTCTAAAGTTAAGCATACACCTAGATTTGCTGATACATCAGGGGTCACCAGACACTGGGGAAATAATTTTTAAAAAATCACCTCAGAAATACAGAAGAGAGCCTGTATCTCGAGAAAAAAAAAATGGAATTTATCCAATGTGGAGATCCAGAATGATCACTGTGGCTGCTGTTTGTCACCAGACAAACAAATTATCTTTGTAATAAATGACTTCCAAAATGACAAATGAAAATTGTATATTAAGCAACCTTAATAAACAATGAATGAAATATAGAAGAAAAAAGAGAGAGAAACTCAAAATAAGAACTGAAGAAAATAATTCAAACACTGGGTCATCACGCTCAAGGTCACCACACTCAAAGTAGGAGCTGGAGAGATGGCTCAGTGGTTAAGAGATGTTACTGCTCTTGCAGACAACTGGAGTTTAGTTCCCTGCACCAACAACAAGCTGCTCACAAACACCTATAACTAACTCCAGCTACAGGAGATTGGTCACCCTGTCTCCACAGGCATCTGCACTCACGTGCGTATACCCTTACACAGACATACGCAAAATGCACACAATTAAAATAAAATTAATCTTAAATGCAAAGTCCTTGGCATAGCTGATAGACTGGAGGAGATCAAAGTGTCATAGCTACTTAAGATTCTGGTCTTTAGCTTGTAGAAATACAGCACTTACAATGTCATAACCAGGGCGCTGTTCATCAAACATAATTATGGAGCTAGCAAGGCGGCTCAGGCAGATAAATGTACTTGTTGCACAAGTGTGAACCCTGGAATCCACATAAGGGTGCAAGGAGAGAACCACACACAAAACTGTCTTGTGATGGCGACCTGAGTGTGCTGATATGCACATGCCCTTCCCCATCAGACACATATGTGTACACACACAATAACATTTTAAACAAACCAATTAGCCATAATCATTTGACTCTTACAGCACACTAGTAATGCTCAGAAAATAGCAGTTGTGGCTTCACCTCTGGAGGAACGGAGACAAACAGAAGCCCAAATGACTCATGATCAGAAAGGGTACATCAAAGCCAGATGTCATCCTACCCATGTAATGGGGGAAAGTCAGACAGGTAAAGAACCTCTATTAGAGCTGCTTCAAACATTACCATTTCAAACAAAAGACGGACAAGCTTCTCAGACTCTCCTCTGTATTTGGAAGTCAGAGTTGATGAAGAGACATTGAAGAATGTTGTCTTACATTCTGTGGCAACTGCTTTGGCAAGGAGGGTCTTCCCAGTGCCAGGCGGGCCAACCATCAGCACACCCTACAGGGAATATAACAGTGTAAACAAAGACTCTGTCTGCCACTGCTATTTCCTTACTTTTTGTTTTTGTTTTTTGAGGATGATAAACACAGACGTGGCCTTGACCTCCTGGGCTCTAAGGATCATCCTTCTCCATTCTCTGGAGGAGTGGGACTTTCAGTGGAGACTACCTTGTACAATAGCTTGCCCTGGTTCTAACTAATAACACTAAGTACCAAATTTCACTACATTTATATATAACACTGTGACAGAGCAGAGAGTAAAATGAATGATATTTCATAACAAAGTTTATTTATTTATTTAAAATAGGGCCTCACTAATTTAGTCCTGGCTGTCCTGGAACTCATATGTAGACCAGGCTGGCCTCAAACTCACAGAGCTCCACCTATTTCTGCCTCCCAACTGTTGAGATTAAAAGTATATGCCATCACTACTGGCACAAATAACTTCTATTACACAAAGGAAGATACATTAAAAGTTTGGAACTCAATTAATAAAAAGGAAAACATAATTTTTAATTTATTAATCATTATCAAAAGATTTAACTATTAGTAATTGTTATTTTAAAGAGGCGATGTTAGCCCGGCAGTGGTGGCGCATGCCTTTAATCCCAGCACTCAGGAGGCAGAGGCAGGTGGATTTCTGAGTTCGAGCCCAGCCTGGTCTACAGAGTGAGTTCCAGGACAGCCAGGGCTACACAGAGAAACCCTGTCTCGAAAAAACCAAAAAAATAAAAAATAAAAAAATAAAGAGGCGATGTTTACTCTTAACCTAGATTGTCTTAAATAGCTCCTTTTCATATCGTCCCAGGATCTCAAAACCACCCATTATGAGATAAAAATATTGCTGAATTTTTCAAAAGAATTCCAAATCTACCATGATAAATTATGCAGTAAGACAACTGAAATGCACTCGCCCACTGGGTCACAAGTGCAAACACAAGGTCATTCTAGGAAGGCTGTGTGGGTAGAACGATCCTCAACACTGTACTGCTTGCTCTGGGAACCCTGCATTAGCTTTTGATCAAAACATTTTGAATAATACAACATAAATTTTTTCTTTTAAAAGCTTTTTTGAGATAGGGTCTTACTCTAATCCAGTCTGTCCTGGAACTCACTATGGAGCCAAGGCTTACCTCAAAGCCAAGGTGATCCTCCTGCCTCAGCTCTCTGAGTGCTGGGATTACAGGCTTGAGCTACTGCACCTGGTTTAAAATGTTCTTATTCCAGTTTCTCCAACATAAATAAGTAAGGGTTCGCCATAGCAGTGCTGCTATTTACTCTGCCAATGAAAAGGGTATAAACTTACTTTCCATGGTCTCCTAATGCCCTTAAAGAATTCTGGCATCCACATTGGTAACACCACTGCTTCCTGAAGCAACTTTTTAGCTTCTACTAAATCGGCAATATCATACCTGAAAGAAAAGATACTTTATCAGCCAGCCCCTTAGATAAAATATCCAATCCTACATCATCACCCTGAAAACCATCACCAGCACAGGTTTTTATGCCACAAACAAAATGTTCAATCCTTCCTTGGGCCCTGGAGATACACATATGATTAGTCTTACCACAACCAACCAGTATACACAGAATAGACCTTTGTCTTTAGTTCTTGGCAGTAACGGTTTTCAGTTTAACTTACGATAACAGAGCTCCTTCATTCACTCTCTCTGTTGCCAGGCTAGTGTAAAATTTGTGATGTGGTATGACCCAAGTCAAGGTTCGAGCACCCCCTTAACTAAAAAGCTTGGGATCATAAATATTTCCAGGTCGGGAATGTTTGCGTACACTTCTCTAGCTGAGTGTTCTCTAGTCAAAAAACTGTTATTATTAATTTCATCTAAAACTCTCCAAACTTTCTAAGGATAATGGCTTTGCTTTAAAAAATGTGGCTCAGGGGCTGGAGAGATGGCTCAGCGGCTAAAAGCACTGACTGCTCTTCCAGAGGTCCTGAGTTCAATTCCCAGCAACCACATGGTGGCTCACAACCATCTGTAATGGGATCTGATGCCCTCTTCCGGTGTGTGTGAAGACTTGAGACAGTGTACTCACACACATAAAATAAATCTGTTTTTAAAAATATGGATCAAGGCCCTATGTTGGAGAAAGAATGATCTAAGCCAGCATTTAGGAGGAAGGAAGCCTCTTCCCATAGAGGAAAGTAGTTTAACTCTGTTCTTGAAAATATATCCAATAACTGGGCAGTGGTAGCACACATCTTTAATCCCAGCACTCAGGGGGCAGAGGCAGGTCAACCTCTTGAGTTTGAGGCCAGCCTGCTCTACAAAGTGAGTTTCAGGACAGCCAAGTCTATACATAGAAACCCTGTCTTGAAAACCAATACATTTCTGGATATCTGATTTTCAGATTAGGGATGCTGAATCTGCATTATCATAGATGGCATCTTTTTTTTTTTAAATAAATTATTTTTATTTTATGTGCTTTGGTATTTTGCCTGTATGTCTGTGTGAAGGTGTCAGATCTTAGAGTTACAGACAATTGTGAGCTGAGATTTGAACCTGGGTCTTCTGGAAGAGCAGTCAGTGATCTTAACCACTGAGCCATCTCTCCAGCCCCAGGCATCTTATCTTATGTCATAATGGCTTAAAAGAATGGCCATTAAAATAATAAACAGGGCACACAAGCAGACACCTGCTATGCTTCCAACTCTAACATCATTATGAAGTTCTCCCTAGACACTAAAATATCTACTGGTACTACTAGTGTATGTAGCAATTTTATTATGAAAATAGATTTTACTTATGTCAATTACTAGAAATATTTACATATTATAAAAACACCTATTAATCATCTATATTTTAATAGAAATAGAAAGTAACTAACAATATAACTAACTTGTGGGAAAGTGAGCTTTTATTATACACTGTAAAAAGGTATAGATCTTTTATTAGCTATAAATAAAGTTGAGAATATAGCACTAATTGCAATTGAAATCAACCTACCATAAGCTATACACAAGATGCATGCATTAAAAATCTTTATCTAGGGGGCAGGAGAGATGGCTCAGCGGTTAAGAGCACTGACTGCTCTTCTAGAGGTCCTGAGTTCAGCAACCACATGGTGGCTCACAACCATCTGTAATGGGATCTGATGCCCTCTTCTGGTGTGTCTGAAGACAGCTACAGTGTCCTTGTATAAATAAAAAAAAAAAAAAAAAAAAAAAAAATCTTTGCCGAGGGTTGGTGCTATGGCTCAGTGCATACACATGGTTACGGTAGAAGCCCGAGGATCTGGCTCTCAGAACCCACAGAAATGTAAGAGATCAGAATCCACAGTTATCCTCTGAGCTCCACCATGTGCCACGGCACATGCTCCGCCCCATCATACATACACACACAGTTTGAAACAAACAATCAAAACCCCAACCGTTTCAACATTAGCAGAGGATCCAAAAGATGAAATCTGTGCTATCTTTGTCCTACTTTGTATATGACACAAGCTGGGGATATTCAGTTAGCAGAGAACTTGCCTCTGTGTTCAATATCTAATATCACACATACAAACAAACAAACAAACAAAAATAAAATAGAGGCTGGCGAGATGTCTCAGCGATTAAGAGCACTGGCTGCTCTTGCAGAGAGCCAGGTTTGATTCCCAGCACCCACAATATAGCTCATAGGCATTTATAACTCTAGTTCCAGGGAATATAATGCCTTCTTTCTTCCAAAGGCACATACACATGTGATGCAATGACATACATGCAAGCAAAACACCCATACATATAAAATAATAGACCTAACAGTGCAAAATACAAATAAAGTTTTAAAAAAATGTGGACTAAAGTCTGGGTAACATAGCTCAGTTTGTTTAGTCCTGGTCGAGCATGCAGATGCCCTAGAGTCCTTGCTATCACCATGTAAGTTGGGCATGTGATGTCTGTCTATCACCTCAGCACTCAGGTAAGAGGACTGAAGTTAATGCCATGCTGGCTACATAGCCATTGTGAAGTCAGACTGGTCTACAGGAAATCCTGCCTCAAACTAAACAAAAGTAAGACCCTCGGGACAACGGACTGAGAGAAGCTAGGTAGGAATCAGCTCTCGGTCTGTGCTGGTTCCACTGCACATCCTCCAGGGCTGGCCTCAAAGGCAGATCTTTAGCACATGTCATCTTTTCTCATTTCTGCTTCCAAAACCATCAGCTCAATTACCGTGTGATGTGACTTACCACCGAACGTTGGGATTCTGAGAAATTATATCTCTTTCCAAAGCTTCTACTAAGTCCTTGTCATACCCCGTGCTATCAAACTTATTTGCCTCTGGTTCTGTAACTGCAGCAGGTAATTTGTTCTACACAAGGAGATAAAAAAAAAAAAAAAAAAAAAAAGTTTTTAATTGACCAAAAATTTGTATTTTGTTTCTGTGAGTCAGAAACCAATGATCAGACCAAAGTGATTTTGCTGACTGAATGTTCTCCTTATGTGAACCAAACAGGAATCAACTTGCTGATCTGCTTGCTTCCCGAAGTGCTGATATTATCACCACCTGGCCAAGGAAAACCAATCCTAATCAGTTAGATTTCCCCAAAGAAACCAGAGAGGCCAGAAAGAAGTGATACAGTATTTTCTAAGGTTACAAAGAAAACCCAGGACCCTTCCAGCACAATATCCTTCAGAAAAGATGAAGATAGCAAAGCATTCTTAGAGAGACAGGCACAGGCACATGTGCCAAAAATCCCAGCATTTGGGAATCAGAGACAAGAGGACCGGGAAGCTACCTCACAAATTCAAACCAAACTAAAACCAACCCCACTCCCCCCCCCCCCCCAAAAAAAAGACAGACAAAGAGACCTCAGATAAGAAAAACCTAACAGAATGTAATGAACCCTGAAACAGCAGGAAGTCAGCAAACAATCCATGGAGCTGTTCAGTCTGTCAGGTTTCATTTCCTCCTAAGTTTTCTAAATTACATTTGACAGCAAAGCAAAAACTCCAACAGTCTGATATGATTATAACTGTAAATAGGAAACATAAAGGAATATCTGACTTCTGAGTACAATTCAGAGCTCATAAAATAACTATCAATAAATCACTTTGCACACACTCACGCATAGACACACAAATGTAAAAAAACAAAAAACCTCAAAGCATGCCCACTTTAAAGAATTGCAACTTCAAAAGGGGCTCAAACACATGACAAATGCAGTAAGATAATCAACTCAGGACCTAAATCAGGAAGTCAACAACATAATGAAAAACTCAACCAGGAAAGTTCAACCTGGAAACTGAGATCCTGAAAATAAATGTTAGAAATGAGAGTCATCCATTAAAAATACCAAGCACTCACTGAAAAGCATCATTAATAGATTAGAACCACCATAAGAATATCAGAGTAGAAGATAAAACCAGATACTATATTCAAGCAACTAACACACACACACACACACACACACACACACACACACACACACACACACAAATAAGCATAATCACAAGTTTCAAGAACTCTAGGACATGCCAAAAACTATAGGTAAGACCCCATGGTAGAGAATAAAAGCTAAGCTAAAGTCTAAAGTTATCTGGTTGGTGAGATGGCTTGTCCACCAATGGCTATAAAGGCGTGCGCCACCACTGCCTGGCTGAGGCTAAAGTTTTAAAGAACCATAATTAAAAGTAGACTTTGAAAAAATTATAAAGCTACACACAATATTAAACCTGAGGGAGAGAGATGCCTACAAAGGCAAACCTAACAGATCTCTCACCAGAAACACTGTAGGAAAACACTGACACATTTTAAGTGCAGAAAGCAATTCCCAAGCCAAGATTATCATATCCAGCAAAGAGAGGTTTCAAATCCTGTGGAGAAATAGAGGCTTTCCATGAGAAGTAGGAACTGAAATGATTCACGACCATGAGGTCAGCATTATATAAAATACTAAAATACCTTACATATAGAGGAAGAAAGACCACCACAAGTGGGTTACATGAGAGAGAGACAAAGGAACAGATTAACAAGAGCAAAAAGAGATCAAATGTATCTGTGGTCGGTCTCCATAATCACCTTGATGAGAGTCCAAATCACCAGGGTAACCAACGTCAGAACTTTTCCAGACTAGGTTAATGAAGTGGGAAGGCTCACCCTAAATGTGGGCTAGGGTCCCAGCCTGGGTAAAAAGGAAAAGGGAGCTGAGTGCTGGCACTTGCCCCTCTCTGCTTCTGACTGACACACTGTAAGCAGCAGCCTCACCCCACCATTACGCCTTCTCTGACATGATGGACTCCCCAAACTGAAAGTCAAAGTACAACATTTATCCCACAGGTTGCTATTGCTATAGCAACAAGGAAAGTAGTGACATGAAGTCCAATTCTGTACTTCAGCAAACCCTAAGATTCTATGGTGGTCAGACACAGGCAGGAACTAAATAAGTCAGGAGAGCGACCAAGACAATGGCAGCAATCAACCAGGATCTTGAAATAATTAATCTAGTAGTTAAAGGTTCCAGCTCTAGTAAAAAGATGCAGACTAGCTAAGCAGTGGTGGCGCGCGCCTTTAATCCCTGAACTCGGGAAGGAGAGGCAAGTGGATCTGTGAGTGCAAGGCTAGCCTGGGCTACAAAGTGAGTTCCAGGACAGCCAGGGCTACACAGAGAAACCCTGCCTCAAACAAACAAACAGACGCAGACTAGACAGCTGGATCAGAACATAATTACTTGTCTCCAGGAGATATAAGTCACCAGTAAAGACACACACATGGAAGGGCAAAAGACAGCAAAGTGTGCAGAAGAGAGGAAGCAGGGGCTGAAGAGATGGCTCAGTGGTTACTGACTGCTCTTCCAGAGGTCCTGAGTTCAATTTCCAGCAAACACATGGTGGCTCACAGCCATCTGGAATGGGATCCGATGCCCTCTTCTGGTGTGTCTGAAGACAGCGACAGTGTACTCACATAAATATAATAAATGAATCTTTAAAAAAAAAAAAAAAGAGAGTGGAAGCAGGAAACATGCAGGGGCAGAATTCTTGTCCTCAGGAAAGTAGAAGTTGGAGAGAGAATGGTCATTAGCTAGTAATATGTTGGAAATCCACCCACAGAAGGAACTAGAGATGTATATCATTAACCTTGGCATATCTACTTCATAAAATAAACACTACTGAACACACAGGACAGATGCAATAGCAAGTGATTTCCGCACTTCATTTTCAGCAACACAGCCGAAAGAAAAATAATAAAGAAACTTTAAAAAACAAAACAAAGCTATTATTGCATGTACAATATCTGCGCACGTATGCTACGGCATGGTGCGTGTGGAGACTACAGAACAATGCCATGAAGAACCTCTGCCTCCACGCAGGCTCTGCAATCAAGCTCAGGTTGTCAACATGTCAAGCTCGTCATCTGCTGAGCCATCTCGCAGGTCCAAACAAAGAAACACTTTACATTTAGCTGGGTGTGCTAGTGAACACCTATACGGCCCCAGCACTTGCACTTGGGAGGTGGAGGCTGGAGGATCAGGAGTTCAAAACCAGCCTCCACTACATGAGCCCCTATCTCAAAAACAAAATCACTGCCACCATCAACAAAACCTTCCCAGTTAAACTACACTGACCAAATGGGCTTAAACCCAAAACCACCACACACAGGGGCAGAACAAGCATTCTGCTAAGCAGCCTATAGAACCTTCAACAACACAGGTACAATTGCTTGTATCCTAACAGACCACAACGGAGTAAGAGAAGGTCAGTAGTGAGAGAAACCACAGACACTATAGATGGAAATCAAGCAATGCCCTCCTGAATATCCATGGGTCACTGAAGAAACCAAGGAGGAAATCCAAACATCCTGAGGAAATGTCTCAGCAGGTGAAGGCTTCACACGTGATAACTTGGAGCTTGATTCCCAGGACTCGTGGGAAGAAAGAGAGGACTGACTCTGACCTCCACGCATGTGCCTTGGCACGTGGACATGTATACACACACACACAAAATTTTGGGAGAGAAGGATGAACAGGGACTCTCTATGTAGTCTTGGCCGGTTGGAAATTCACTATGTGGGCCAGACTGGCCTACACTCAGGAAAACTGGCCTGCTTCTGCCTCCGGAGTGCTAGGATTAAAGGCGTGTGCCACCATACCTGGCTTCAAAAGTTTTTAAAAGAGAAATCCCCATAAAACCCAATGGCAACCAAATGCTTCCCGATTGGTGAATGAAAACCCTACATGTACAGCCAAGATTCTATGGCAGCCATGGCAAACCAGTGACTGAAACAAGTGGGCCCCAGGGTTTCAAAGCTTGATTTCTAAGGTTAACAAATGATTCACTTGAAAACATTTTGAGGGACCCGGCAGTGGTGGCGCACGCCTTTAATCCCAGCACTTGGGAGGCAGAGGCAGGTGGATTTCTGAGTCTGAGGCCAGCCTGGTCTACACAGTGAGTTCCAGGACAGCCAAGGCTACACAGAGAAACCCTGTCTCGAAAAACCAAAAAAAGAAGAAAGAAAGAAAGAGAGAGAGAGAGAGAGAGAGAGAGAGAGAGAGAGAGAGAGAGAGAGAGAAAGAAAGAAAGAAAGAAAGAAAGAAAGAAAGAAAGAAAACATTTTGCGGGACTTGGAGAGATGGCTCAGTGGTTAAGAGCACTGGCAGCTCTTTCAGAGCTGAGTTCAATTCCCAGCAGTCACATGGTGCTCACAAGTGTCTATAATTGTAGTCCTATGTAGTTTAATGCTCTCTTCTGGGATGCACATGCAGACAAAACATTCATATACATAAAATAAATCTCAAAAACAATTTTGTTTAGAGAGTGAGTGAGAGAGTGTGTGAGAGAGAGAGAACACCACAGAGCTGCCTGCAGAGACCAGAAGAGGGCATGGGATTCCCGGAGTTGGAGGTACAGGAAGTTGTGAGCTCACCCATGTAGGTACTGGAATCTAACTTGGGAAGAGCAGCAAGTGTACTTTAACCACTGAATCATCCTTCAGGTCCAACCTTCACTTTGAAGACAGTAACATTTACCTTTTCCTCTCTTCCCTTATTCTGTTCTTTCTTTTCCCGACTCCGAACAGCTTTCCCTCTGTCATTGTGAAGATTCTGTGCAGATGGCCGATGAGCTCGGACGACTGTGCCTGGCCGGTTACTGTGTGGCTTAGGGTCATTGTGCTGAGAAGATTGGCGTTTCCTAGGTCCTGGTGAGGGTCTAAACAACACAAGGTTATTAAGGCCATTAATTCTGGAAGGAGCTGGGCATACAGAGAAGAACACAATGGCATAACAAACTTGAGGACGCTGCACCCCAAGGTCTGAAATGTAAACCTGGCATGGCCTCTAGGGCCAGGGACAGGAACACAGTATTGTCATATTTACAAGCAACTAAGGCAAAGTGAAAGTCACTTCCACTCAGGACATCACTGTACAAGGAACACCTGAGTACTGGAAAGTGGAAAAAAGCGAGGTCAGGGACTAGTGTTCTATGATAGCCACCGGATAGAGTGCAGATGCTAGGTACCCTCTGCCAACAGCTACATGTCCAGCTCACTGTGATTTACTTAGGGTACACACACTTCTCACTGCTAACTAACGGCCCAGCTCACTGTGATTTACTTAGGGTACACACACTTCTCATTGTTAACGAACGGCTTCAATAATCTCATCATCCTAAACGACTCGGGTAAAAGCTGGGTAGGGTGGTACATGCCCTTTAGTTCCTGAATCTGAAAGACAGAGGCATGTGCATCACTGTGAGTTAGCACGTCCCAGGTCAGGACTACAAAAAGAAAAATACAGGTGGTGGCTGAAGAGATGGCAGCTGCTGCTTCTGCTACTGCCTGGGTTCTCGGTTCCCAGGACCCTCAGAGTAGTTCACAACTGTGTGACTACATTCCAGGGTCCAAGCTGCTTCTAGCCTCTGTAGGCACCAGGCACAGAGGTTATAGACATATATGTGCGGACAAAACATTCATACATATAAAGTAGGGAAATAAAAATAAATGCCGGTGGAAATTATACAAACTAATGGAAGGTGCCTTATGTTCACAAAGAATCCACTTGCTTCATTTTGATTTAACAGCAGAATTTAGACCTCCATATTTACTGGCTCTTTGATTTATGTGGGATGAATTAAAAACACACAAAATCCCAAAAGAATAAAACAGAATAACCTATTCTCAAGTGCCTCAAGGTATACTTCAACATAACCTATGTTACCTAATGTCAGTACATTTTCATTGTTTTAATATAGAAAAAATAAAATATGGCTTATTGGAAGCTTTATTATGAGAAATAAATGCTCTATACAGCCTGGACAATACTTAGAAATCTACAGATGCTCAATATGAAGAACCAGTGTTTACGAAGTACAGTACAAAATCACAAGAAACAATGACAGAATATCTAAAGCAAGCCATATCTTAGTGCAAGGGTCTCAAACCAGTTATCAACAGAGTCAAGTCAGAGTGTTCTTTCCAGATAGCCAAAGATTCATATCTTTACATGATGTTACAAACAGGAAATCTGTCACATAAAGCAGGGAATGGACACCTACATGCATACTTGTCACTTAAAAAGTGTGCCACAAAAGCAAGCAAGACTAGGTAGAAACAGCATTTCAGTCAAAGCAATTCCACTGATATGCTTTTTTGTATTTTCAAGACAGGGTTTCTCTCTGTTCTAAAACTCACTCTGTAGACCAGGCTGGCCTCAGACTCAGAGATCTGCCTGCCTCTGCCCAAGTGCTGGGATTAAAGGCGTGCGCCACCACCACCTGGTACTTGATCGATTATCCATTTGCTATCACTTGGTAGTAGAAAGCTTGGGGGGGGGGGGAGGATTCCAAATAAAACCAAGCAGGCTCAAAAACCTGTCAGTCTAACTTTCCCAATTTACATAAGAAAAAAAATCTGAGTTCTAGACAGTGTACATGATGATTTCCAACAGCTACAAAGAGTGAAGACTTCAGTCTCCAGACACCTCAGTCCCTAAGACAACACTGAGTCTGCTACTTTTAGCCTATGCACCAAAACCTCGTTCTGGCTAATTTCTACCTAAACTTGATACACATTTAAACAGTTCTAAGAGGGCATTTCCATACAAACCTCCCCTCCAGCCCTGTCCCGGGCAGCCCAGTCCTCCTCCTAGCTATGGACCAAGGCGATGCTGCCAGCTCCCTGGGCTGGTTCATTTCTTAGTCTCCACTTACCTTCTCTCAACAGGTACAGGCAAGGACCAGACCTCTCCTTCAGAAGCTGGAAGCTCATGCTGTGCAGCTTTCAAAGAAGTGCTGTCCAGTTTAAAGCTCTCGAGTGTTTTCATGATGTCCTTAACATGCTTAGCTTCCACATTTATTTCCTGCCAAACCTGGTTTCAGAGAATAATAATAAGACTCTAGGTTTCTCTAATAAATCACTGCTGAAATTAAACCTAGGACGGTTTCCTGTGTCGCAGCCTCTACTTTGAAGGACAGCCAGCTGACTACATCAAACATCTTCACAAAACTGCAATCATTCTTTCATTTTCTGTTTTCAATTGCAAAATTAATTCTGAAAGCATGAATAAAACTGCTGACTAAGGGGCTGGAGAAGTGTCTCACAGGGTGACAGGCTGATCTTCCACCAGGACCAGGATTGATTCTCAGCACCACATAGCAGCTCACAACCATCTGTAACTCCAGTTCCAAGGGATCTGATGCCCTCTTCTGACCTCCTTGGACAACATATACACTTTGTGCAAGGCTTGCATGTAGGCAAAACACTCAAACACATAAAATAAAATCTTTTAAAACAAATCCTGGCTAAATTGCTGCCCACATAATTCTTACTAAAACTGTTTAGCAATTGAAAGGTTAGCTGCAACTTTTAAATTTGACAAAAACAAAACTTTAGCAAGTTGTCTTTTGATGGTTTTATACTATTTAATTAACTGATTTTGATTTTTAAGCAAGGGTTCCATGAGTACTACAGTGGCCTGGACGTCACCATCCTCCTGCCTGAGCCTCCAAAGTGCTGGAACTATAGGTGTGCATCACCTTAGTGGACTCAGTCAACTTTTAAAACCACAATCAAACTCTGTTATATGGGGTAATGGTACAACATCTGAATGTATTTAACAATACTGAACTATACATTTAAAGTGATTTATATATTTTTAAAGTATGTTCCCCTCCTGGTAACACAGATATGGAGAGTCAGATTAAGGAAAAGTTCATTTCAAAAACAGGTTACTGCTCTTCAGACATTACAGACAAATGTGCTATTGTATTTAAAGAGTACCAGGCAGTAACATTTCACATACTGGTTCAGCTCAAAAGGACCACTGATGTCTGTAACATTCTTTCCTGTTATGACAAGTGAACCCTGGTAAATGCTGCCTGGACAAAACTTATGAATTCTATGGTTTCCAACTATAATTTTCTTCTGGTCCTCAGTGTCGAAAATTCCTTAATGGGATTCAAAAACAAACAAACAAACAAACAAACAAACAAACTACTGTGCAGCATTGAACGTCAATGCTTTGTAAAGTTTTATAGGAGATAAGGTTCATGAAGAATTTGCTGCCATTTGCAATTTCACCAATGTCTTTATAAAGTCACTGTGGGGCCTGGACATGGCAAAAGATCCATTAACCCTAGGTCTAGGCAGGCAGAGACAAGAGGCACAGCCCACACAGCCAATTCCAGGACAGCCAGGGCCACCAAATGTCTCAAGGAAAGAATGGAAGAAAAGAAAAAGCATACTACTTGAAAACTATTATCAGAGCACAATGATTAGAATAATGAAGCAGAGCTTAACACTGCAGATGCTTTGTAAAAGGGCTGTTGCTCACGTGACGGCTGTTCTTGGTGGTCAACTTGACTACGTCTGGAATTATCTAAAATCCTGAGTCACTGGGCATACCTGTGAGGGATTTTTAGTGAACTGGATCATTAAAAGTGGGAAGACCCACACTAAATCTGGACTGCACCTTCTCATGGTGTGCTATAAAAAGGGCAAGAAAGACAAGCTTTGCTCTTGGCTTGTTTGACCTCCTCTTGCTTTACTGGCACTAGAGCATACTTCTTTGAAACTCCAACTTTAGATCAGCTGAGACATCTAGCCTTATGGAGAGAACAAACTACCAGCTTCTGTTTGTTTGTCTGTCTACTTTCCACTGAGAGATAACCTTTGTTGGACTAGCTGAACCATAGCCTGTAAGCAGCTCTAATAAATCTTTCATATATATATATTCATATATATGAATATTCTCATATATGTATATTCATTCATTCTATCAGTACTGTTCCTCTAGAGAATCCTGACTAATACTCTAATGTGAAGTTTCAAATAATGTTGTATAAAAATCCATGTAATAAAACTATATACACGCCCGGCAGTGGTGGCACACACCTTTAATCCCAGCACTTGGGAGGCAGAGGCAGGTGGATTTCTGAGTTCGAGGCCAGCCTGGTCTACAAAGTGAGTTCTAGGACAGCCAGGGCTACACAGAGAAACCCTGTCTCAAAAAACAAAACAAACAAACAAACAGACAAACAAACAAAAGCCTATATACTCTCTGAGGCATGGTAGTGGTCGTGCCTGCCTTTAATCCCAGCACTCAGGAGGCAGAAACAGGTGAATCTCTGTGAGTTTGAAGGGAGCCTGGTCTACAGAGCTACTTCTAGCACAGCCAAGGCCATACAAAAGAACCCTGTCTCAAAAAAACAAACAAAAACAAAAACAAGCTACTGTACAGTACTGAACAACGATGTAAATTTCTGAGTATTAAACACAGCAACCATGACTCTTACCTGTTGCCATTTCTGATGGAGGTATGTATCTTTGACTGAGTACAGATACTTGTTCATTTGGTCAAGAACCCCCTGATAGTAGACCATTGCAGAGTCATAGTTCCCCAGCAATGCATATTCACGAGCCAATTTTACATTCTCACTAATCATTAGAAGACTCATGCTCATGCGTAAGCTAAGAAAAGAACAAACAAGAAACATTTTGGTGTTATACATCTCTTAAAAGTAATTATAAAGTTTCTTTAAAGTATACTTTCCAGGATTCCTTTAATAAGGAAGTTTACAATGGGGCCAGGGAGAGCATTTAGTAGATGACCCAACTTTAATCCAATGAACCCAAGTAAAGGTGAAACAAGAAAACCAAATCCACAAAGCTGTCCTGACCTCCATGTAAACATACCACAGTACACACCTGCCCCCAAACTGACAAAATAACAAAATTTTAAATAATTCATTTATTAAATATTATTTAACTCATTTATATGTATGAGTACTTTGTCTTTATGTATGTCTATATACAGTGTACATGCAGTGTGCGCAGAATCCAGAAGAAGGGGTTTGATACTCTAAGCCTGGAGTTACAGATGATTGTCAGTCACAATGTGTGTACTGAGAATTGTTCCAGGCCCCCTGGAAACACGGCCAGTGCTCTTAACCACTGAGCCATTTCACCAGTCTCAACAAATAATTTTTACAAATTAAGTTTACAATAACACACGTAACACCATCTCTACATTCACTCCTAAGTTTCCATCCTTAAAGAAACAGCATGGGACGTGGAGAGAAAGTTCAGTTCAGTGCTCGACTGCTTTCCTGGCATGCATTAAGGCCCTTGGTTCAATGCTCAGTAGCAAACAGACACATAAACAACAGCACATGACAAACAAAACAGCTTGAGCTGGAGATAGAGTTTAGACATAAAGTACACATAAGAGAAGGCCTTGGCTTCAAATTATAGTACCATCAAAAATAAAACCCATACAGATATATAAACATGCTTGATTTTAGTTCCCACTTCTAAGCTCCACCATAAAGGCTAGCTCAGACATTACCTCTT
The DNA here is from genome assembly GCA_028551405.1 of Uromys caudimaculatus. NCBI lineage: Eukaryota > Metazoa > Chordata > Mammalia > Rodentia > Muridae > Uromys > Uromys caudimaculatus. The sequence continues at coordinate 27,210,401 of CM052717.1, read as the reverse complement.
AGGTTAACTCAGTTCAAAACAAATATTGGCCTGTGTAGGCCCCCTGGCATTTTACTGGAATTTTTATCAAGACATTTGTCTACAGTTACTCTACGTTTATGTCTACTAGACAAAGTTCTCTGAGCATAGGATATACATGTAAAACTTGTAGAGTTGTATCTTCAGTGCAGGACACACACTTTTTCTAAACATCTGCAGAACTAATGCTCATTCCAGGGCAGAGCTTTGAGAAATATAAATTAGCAGCTAGTATGAGTTTTGAAGTTAGAAAAACCTTGGTAAGAATTCTAACTCTGCTATCTTGGTTAAGCCCTTAATATTTCTTCCAAGTCTCAATTGTTAAATTGTCTGGGATAGTAACTACTTCCAAGGTTATACACAACCAATAAAAAGTGACTGGGCAGATGCTGTGGTGAATGCCTATAATCCCTGGTACTTGGGAACAGAAATAGTAGAATCACAAGTTTAAGGCCAGCCTGGGAAACACAGCAAGCTCAAAGTGAGCCTGAGCAGCTCAGCCAGACCATGTCTCTGAGCAGATGTAAAAAGGAAACAGGTGCTGGGGATACAGCTCAATAGAGAAGCACATGGCTAGCGTGCATGAAGTCCGACACTCAAGCCCTAGGACAAAGTAAACAAGTAAGTGACCTGGTGCCAGGCGTGACAGCTCAGGCTTCTAATCCAGCCCTTGGGGTAAAAGGAAAGAGGATCCTGAGATGGAAGCCAGGACAGACTGTTCCACAGAGAAGTATGTCTTCAATGAACCTGTCTGCACCTGAGAACTAAGGTGTTTGCATTTAATAGGATATGGATATGCAGAGATGGACATAAATAAAGCATTAAATGCAGGCACTTGCCAGGCAGTGGTGGTGCATGCCTTTAATCCCAGCACTCGGGAGACAGAGGCAGGTGGATTTCTGGCCAGCCTGGTCTATAGAGTGAGTTCCAGGACAGCCAGGGCTACACAGAGAAACCCTGTCTCGAAGAAAAAAAAAAAAAAAAAAAAAAAGCGGGCCCTTGATAACTGCCAGCAGGGGGACAACGAGTGCTATTTTGTTAAGTACAGTTAACAGCAGAAGACAGACGGCAGGACCAGCATGTTCTCAGGGAGATGATTTAGATGAGGATGGTGGTCATGAGACTAGAAAGGCAAATCTGCAACACTGTGGGGAAAGAACTGCTGACTGCTTGGGCATTCCCTGTGCAGCACTCTAGGCTTAGGGAAGTAGGGATCACAGGAAAACTGAGAAGACAGAAGTGTGAGGGAAATGAAATGACTGTTTACTCCTTTTGTGTATTGGTAGACTATTCAAATAGGAGCAGCCGGGCAGTAACGATCATCACACGGCTGGAACAGGCTCAGTGATTACAGCGCTTACAGCTTTTGCACACTTACAACCATCTGTAACTACAGTGCCAGGAGATCTGAAGCCCGCTTCTGACCTCTACTGTCACTACATGCACACACCCAGGCACACACATTCACATAAATATTTTCTTCTATGTAGGAACCCCGCCAGAGCTTAATCTATCCACACTAACTGTGCTTCTTGATTCCATGTCACCCATAGTCAAGACCAAGTTAAATGATGACTGGTTTTTTCCTTTTTGGTTTTTTGAGACAGACTGGCTTCGTACTTACTATGTAACCCAGGCTGGCCTCTAACTGGCAATCCTCCTGCCCCAGTCTCTCAAGTGGTGGGAATACTAGCATGTGCCACCATACTTCACTAGACAAGAGACAATCTTTCTTATTTTCTTTACTTTTTGGACAAAGGCTTCTTTGAACAGCACGTCAAATAAATTTCCTCCAGTATAATTTTAAGTAGAATGCTTGGTCCAGTAGTCAGGCATCTCAGGATTCAATGAGACTGGCTACTAGGATTTTCTGCCAAGTAGCCAAATTATGGGAAGCAATAAGAAATGTTAGCTGAGGGGAGAGTTAAGATGGACACTAGAGCACTAGAGCACAGGAGGCTAGTACAGAAGAAACCTTATTGAGAGATGGTGTTACAACCTCAGCCAAAAGAAAGAATGTCAGGATCACTCCAACTTCAGACTGTGCTGTCCCTCAGAGTTCTCATCCTTTATCCAGTTAGTTATAAATACTAATCCTTTTCTAAGCTAGGTTTGATTAAAACATGTCATGAGCTGTGTATTAGGTGCTGTATTAGAATCATCAAACTCACAATATTTCATCTAATTATCAGGCTCAATTTCCAAGCACAAGGTAAAGTCAAGAAGCCCAGACAGATGCCAGTACCTTACTGAGACAACCCTAGGAAGTCACAGGCAGTTGAGGAAGACCTTAGCACCACAGAACATTCTGAGAACTAGGGATGACAGGACTGGGTCCCAACGTGGGGGAGGAGGAACAGTAGCCTCTATGGAAACAGATCTAAGGAAGTTCTCTAATTCCCACTCTCCTGGCAAATTGTTTGCCCACCCCTCTGCTCAGCACAGGGTAGAAGAGCAGCAGTATTGTCAGTGGCAGACAGATAGCAGGAACTTCGGTGTGTAGAACCAGCAAGAGCAGGGAGTGCAGCAACTCTTCAAGTGCTCTCTGTCATCTTCTTCCTCCTCATCTCAAACTAGAAGGACCACAAGTAAGAAAGCCTATTCTTAGAGAAGGGTGGCTCCTGGCCCAAGATGCTAAGCACATTGGGGCAAGCACACAGCACCAGCGTGATGGGGTGGGATTACCACCAGGGAAGAAACTCTCCACCCACTACTGTAAGACAGAACAAACATGACTAGCCACTACCAAGGCAGGAAACTGGAAAAAGACTTAATGGCAGGCTAAAAATCACCAGAGAATAAAGAAATAAGGAAATGGTCAAACTTAATAAAAAAACAAAGGAACCCCCCCCCAACCTAGAAAAGAATTCTAAAACTAAAACCTGGATCTTTGAAAAACTGAAAACAATTCTTTGCTAGGGCTCTGATCATGAAAAAACAAAAAAAGATGTGTAAGGAAAAAAAAAAAAACCCTAAGTAAAAATAAAAATGTAAGACAATTTAAGACTAAAGAAAATGGATTTTTTCTTCTTTTACTGTTTAAGAAATAAAATTTTAGCCAAGTATGGCCATACAAATGCCATTTAGCCTAGCACTATGAAAAGAGAGGCAGGCAGATCATTGCGTTTACAGCCAGCCTGGTCTACATGGAGAGCAAGCTCCAGACTACTGGTGCTACATAATGAAATCCTATCCTGTCGGGAGCCATGATGGGACAAGCTAATAACTAGCAGCGGATCATTGTGAAATGGCCTGCTTCGGATTATTATAGAATCTGCCACAGGTGAGCCCTTATTAAGCAAGGCTGTAAGGGATTCATTTTAGGAACAATTCCTTCTATTAATATGCTTTTCCTGTTATTATTACACGTATATAACAATCACTGAGTAGTAGCACACCCCTTTGGAGCAGATCTCTGCAGACCCATGAAGACGCACTGTCTGGCGGTGGTGCTATAGAGACAGATAGATGACTTACATCTTAATGGTGATCCTTATAAGAATTCCTAAAATTCTATCCGTGATTATTAAGCTCTTTTATAGTGGGACTGCTATTAGGTCCTTTTCTGATAGTCAAAACTGCAATGAGAACTCTGCCAGTCTCCCAAGTGTCACCAGTTAATTGCTCTTAGTAACCAGACTTTCTCCTACTCAGAGCACATTCCAAGAGGTTGTAAAACAATTAACCAAAGGTCATAAAAAGGGAACTAAAGGTTTATTATAGGTGTTAGGACCGAAGATAAAACATGGGTTTATCTATACAAAACTTCACTAATAACTTAGTTATGGTTTTAAACCTTCAGTGAACCTGTGGGGCTGAGACAGGTGATGGCTGTTTAGCCAGATAATTACTCCTAATGGATATGCATGTAAACATTGTCTGTTGTAAACTTCTATTTCAATTTATGATTTGATTTTTTGTGTGAACTTGTGATGAACTTTGTAACACGTGACCATGTATTCTGAAAGATGTTTAAGTGCTGAGGACAAAGAGAAGAGTCAGGACTGAGCTGAGAGGAACTGAGCTGAGGAGAAGTTTTTAGACAGAACACCTTTTAGACAGAACTGTACCCAAGAAGAACTTAGAAGTATAGGCACAGCATTGGGAGAAAAAGACTTTGAGAGTTAGAGCATTGTTGTGACATCAGAGCAGGAGGAGAGAGCAGGTTTAGAAGGAGAACGCAGAGTGGAATAACTTAGAATCTATAGGTAACATAAAAAACCTAAGAGAGCAATGTGCAGAACGCAGAGGGAAAGAGGAAAAAGGAAGACGCTGCAGAGAGCAGGAGGAGCAGGCAGGCTTCTCCTGACCACGGGAGAGAACAGGTCCCACGGTAAGGACAAGGCAGGCTCAGTCTTATTAAAAGGAACAAAGCTTTCTTCTTACAAACATGGGTTTAATTCATTTAGCATTAAAAGGTAGAAGCTTTTTCTTTTTCTATACAATAAAGATTGGAGCTCATTTTTCATCCAGGATGAGTGAGTTCTTCCTGCACCGGTGTTTGGTCTTTTGCTCCATATGCATACGTAAGTATGGATGTGTGTGTATGTAATTGTGAGGATGCGTGTGTGTGTGTGTGTGTGTGTGTGTGTGTGTGTGTGTATGTGTGTGTAAGTATGAAATTGTGAGAATACATGCAAGCTGGGCCCAACTGGTTTAAATGGGAATGTATAAATGAGCTTGCATGAATCTGTATATGAACTTATGTGAGTTTATGCATATTTGCTTATGTAAAAGTTTTTTCTGCTGCAAGTGTTATTCTCTTCTCCGGTTTCAATAGAAGTTTATTGCTCCAAACTTCCCCCTAGCCAGACAAGCAAGAGGCATCTGGACAACAGGGAAAAGGCTCTAGCAACTAATCCTTTACTTTATCTCCTGCTGTTTTAGGATGAGGTGCTAAGTGCCAGAGACTGCAGTTTCAGACCTTAGAGGATCACAGAAGGCAGGTTAGCTACAGTAGTATAGTAACTTAGATAAGTAAACATTTTATTATTATACAGCACCTCTAAATATCTCATAAGACAAAGTCTTACCCTCCTCCGACGCTCTTCCTCCTCCGCTGCCTCAAGAAGAACAAGAAAGAACACCTCCTCCCCCGGCCAGGACTATCCAAAAAAAAAAAAAAAGGAAGAAACACTATAATAACTGTAATTAAAAGTCCTTTAAGATAAGGGCTGAGCCAGGCAGTAATGGCACACGCCTTTAATCCCAGCACTTGGGAGGCAGAGGCAGGTGGATTTCTGAGTTAGAGACCAGCCTGATCTACAGAGTGAGTTCCAGGACAGCCAGGGCTACACAGAGAAACCCTGTCTCGAAAAACCAAAAAAAAAAAAAAAAAAAAAAAAAAAGATAAGGGCTGAAAAGATAGCTCAGCAGTCAAGAGCACTTGCTGCTCTTCCAGAGGTCCTGAGTTCAAGTCCAAGCAAACACATAGTGGCTCAAGACCATCTGTAATGGGATCTGATGTCCTCTTCTGGTGTGTGTGAAGACAGCTACAGTGTACTCGTATACATAAAATAAATAAATCTTAAAAAAAAAAAAAAAAAAAAACCAAAACTTTAGAATGAACTGGGCATAGTAACACATGCTTTTAATCCCAGCACTCTGGAAGCAGAGGCAGATGATTATCTGTGAGTTGAAGGCCAACAAGGTCTGCAAAGCAAGTTCCAGAACAGCCAAGAGCACACAGAGAAACCCTGCCTTGAAATAAACAAAACAAACATCAAAAATAAAAACTTTAGGATGTTCTTTATATGTGTGGGAGAGGGGAATGGGGATGGGAGGAGGACTGGAGTATGGGGGGGAGGTTAGTGTAAGGGGGTGGGGATGGATACAGACTAGTATTCTTCCTAAAGGCTCTCTACCGTATGTTTTTGAGACAGGGTGTCTTACTGAACCTGGGGCTTGCTGACTGGCTAGCTGGCTGGCCTGCAGGCCTCAGGGATCGTGTCTGCCTCTCCAGCACTAAGACTAGAGGCTTCTGAGATCTAGGTTTCTATGCTTGCTCGCAAGCAAGCACTTTAGCACCTGAGCCATCGCCTCAGCTTCTAGGGGTACATCCTACCTACCTTCTAAACAGCAAGAATTCCAGGCACACCAAAGTTGATAAAGAACACAAGGGAGAACTGGCCACTCTCCTTTTCGTTTGGCTGCTGCTGTGGAAGCCAGGACCTTGCACATACTCCCATTCTGCTCCTCAACTATATATCCCTAGTTTTCTCACCAACTCCTCTCATGGGTTTTAATTCTAAATCTGAGTAAGAACAATATGAAATGAATTTCTTACAGATAGGAATCTTAAACATTAGGCAATCTACAATGCACCAACACACACACACACACACACACACACACACACACACACACACACACACACCAGGACCTAGAAGGGTTTATCCCAGGAGTATAAGAATAAGTTATGATCAGAAAAATCTATCACTGTAATTCCTTACACTAAAGGACAAAGTACTTTACATAAAAAAGGGTAAAGAACATAAAAGTCAAGTTACAAAAGGGAAAATTCAAATGTTTAACAAGTATGGACATTAGTAAGAGATTCTTTTACATTTATGAAACTTAAAAATATAGTAAATTTGAGGCTAGAGAGACGGCCCGGTGGTTAAGGGCACCGGCTGTTCTGGTAGAACACCTGGCTTAGGGTCCCACCTCCCATGGCAGACACCTCACAACCGCCTGAAACTCCAGTTGCGGGACTCCAACATCCTCTTGCCTCCATGGATACCTGTCTGTAAGTGGTGTACATAAACTGGTGCAGGTACACATCCATACACATAAAAATAAGCTATCTTTAAAAATATAGCAAATTCAATAATGTTAAATATGAGCAGGGATTTTGGGAGACAGGAACCCTCACAATTTGTGAGAATAAGGAACAATCTGAGCTGGGCAGTGGTGGCACACGCCTTTAATCCCAGCACTTGGGAGGCAGAGGCAGATTTCTGAGATGGAGGCCAGCCTGGTCTACAGAGGGAGTTCCTGGACAGCCAGGGCTACACAGAGAAACCCTGTCTCGAAAAACAAAAAACAAACAAACAAACAAAAAAAAGGACCAATCTGGCAATCCTTAGGGATATCTTGTATGTATATATCAATGGCCCTATGCAGAAATGCTAGAACCAGCAATCTCACTCCTTTGAAAAGACTCCAGAGGAAGCCTCCCAACCATTCATAAAGGGACTTGATTCTAGATGTTAATGATAGAATTATGTGAAGAATCAAGCAGCTGAAAGCAGGGGGAATAAAAATCAAAGTGTATTATGTGTATCTATGAAAATGACAACCTGTATGATGTACAATTCATATATTTGATTATAAAAACTATAAAAAAGTTGAAGAAAATCTGTTAAGAAAATGTGGTAAAGAACATAGTTAAATATATAGCACATTGCTGGGGATGGTTTTGTGCACCGTGTATTCAGATGCTGACTTCTGAGCCCATAGCTCTGACTGCAGACCGGACATTGCCACTGTCATGATTAGTGAAGCAGCTCCTGTCTCATTAATGTGTAAAAATTGTTTTCCATCACCTTTAATTGGCTGATAAAGTGCTGTTCAGCCAGTAGCTAGGCAGGAGGAGAGGAGAGGGCAGGACCTCTAATCCCAGTCAAGGGGTCCCAAGGAGAGGGAGAGAGGGGAGATGGACCATGAGGATTCACCATGAGCAGATCACCAAGGAGTTGCCATGAGACTCATATGGAGCAGAGTGAGCCAGGGTAAGACTCAGATAGAGCCGTGTGGCTGGACAGAGGTCCAGGACAGCGTGGTTGGGTTAGAATAGAGGAATATCTGCCCAGCAAAAGCGCTTGAAGCCTTCTAATAAATTTAAGGTCTATGTCTTTATTCGGCAGCTAAACGGGATAATAGGCATAGAAAAGCCCCCAGAAGTACATCTATAGTACACGGAAGCAATGAACAACTTTATAAACAGCAACATGAATAGATCATCAAAAATAAAGGGTTGGGAAACAAAAATCTTAGACATAGAACTATGTCTAATTTGAATACCATTTGATTAAAGTAAAAATTACTTATGCTACAAAAATACTCACTTTATGGCTCAGAGGTTAAGAGCACCGACCTCTTCCAGAGGTCCTGAGTTCAATTCCCAGCAACCACATGGTGGCTCACAACCATCTGTAATGAGATCTGATGCCCTCTTCTGGTGTGTGTGAAGACAGCTACAGTGTACTCATATAAATGAAATAAATTTTAAACAAACACATACACACACACACACACACACACACACACACACACACACACACACACACAAGCATATCTAAGAATATTGAATGTGCCAGTCTAAAGAGGGTGAGGAAGAAAAAGTGAATCAAGGAATCAGGTACAAGGGTACACACCTATAATCCTAGCACTTAGGAGTTCAAAGCCATCCTCAGCTGTGTATTGAGCTTAAGGCCAGCCTGAGCTATATGAGACCTTGAATTTGAGCTTGTAAGCAGGCAAAAAAGTTGGGTGGGATTTTCCTCCTGGGATTAAACTGTGACTTCTATCCTACTCACTGTCTCTTTTGTATCTGCTCAAAGGGAAACCAGCTATTACGTGGCAAGTTCCTCTGTGAAGAGGCTCACACCACAAAGAAATGAGGGCAGTCCCAGGCCAGCAATTAGTGATGCACTAAGGTTCTCACACCAAGTGCCCATGAGCAGCTAAATTCTGTTAACAATATGAATGAGCCTGAATCCTCCTTTGGTTATGTCTGGAGATGACTGAAGCCCTGGATGATGTCATTGCAGCTTTGTGGAAGACCGAATCGGAAGTAGCTACAAAGCCACATACTCCTGTGTTTAACACTAGGCTATGCAGTAACTGACGAATACAAAGCAATATAGGTTAGGCCTGAGCTGACACCATCTTATCAGCATCTGAAGTCCAAAAGAAAAAATAAAAATCCCAGGAGAAATGAGTGCCAGAACTTGTGGCCACTCATGCTGCACCTCAATAAACTCCAGAGCAGAGCCTACAGCTTTCTTCCGTTAACCGCTGTCCCCTTAGCACCCAGGGCCAGGCTTGGCACACAGATCTCAAAATACCTTTGAATGGTGACTGCTGCCAGGGTTGCCGTAACTACAAACCCCCTTCCCTGGGTCTACCTTCTGATCCCCAAAACTCTCACATCCCACCAAGCTGGGACTACTATCTGATTCTTTCCTCGAGACGTCATGTCCTAGGGTGCTGTGCCTGAATGTGCACCTAGCGCATGCTGCCCGCGGGGGGGGGGGGGGGGGGGGGGGGCATCAGATCCCTGACACTGAAGCTGCAGATACTTGTAAGCAGCTACGTGGGAGCTGGGAATTGAACATGGGTCCTCGGAAGACTGAGCCATCTCTCCAGGCCCATTTGATTCTTGTGTGATTACTTCTGCCTTGAAACTATTTTTGCCCTATAGCAATGCCTAGTCTGGGCAGCAGCACTGGAAGAGAGGAACCTGGTCAGCTTTGGAAGCATACGGTGGATCTGTATGGCCCAGGGCAGCAGCAGCAGCAGCAGCAGCTCTCGCGCGCTCTCTCTCTCTCTCTCTCTCTCTCTCTCTCTCTCTCTCTCTCTCTCTCTATCTCTTTTATGGTCATGGTCAGGGCTCAAAGCCCAAAGAAGTCATTTCTAACCTTCTTCAATGGTATACTGTTTTGAATTTCTCTTTCTAGTCAGATAAAATTCCTTTCAAGTGGCTAAGGTTCAAGCTCTCGGGAGGTGGTGCTGTGTTGTGGTGTGGACCTCGGGGTGCTGTCCACGCTGCCAGACACCTGGAAGGGTGAAGGCGAGAGGCAGATGACAACTCTGAACACAGGCTCTGCAAGAATCTCCATAATGAATGGATTCAGTGTGGCAAGTACCAAGGGTTAAATGGACATGAGGAGAAGGAAAACCCACTTGCAGAATACATGTGGATGGAAAATGAAGAGGATTTCAACAGACAGGTGGAGGACGCGCTGCAGGAGCGAGACTTCTTGGACGGCTGCTTCTAGGAGATGCTGGATGAAGAGGACCAGGACTGGTTCATCCCAACATGAGACCTGCCTCAGGCTGTGGGACACTTACAGCAGCAGTTAAATGGACTATCCGTTGGTGACAGTCATCTGAATCCAGATGCCAAGGAGTTTATTCCAGGAGTGAAGTACTGAGCTGTTGGAAGCTTCTAGAAGGACTTGTCTTGTCCCTGTACCTGGGGCCAGCAATGCACAAAAGGGTGGAGCTGAAGGGGGTGGCAAGGGTGTGCAGCCAGGGCGGGCTGGGTTGGGCAGGTGGTTTCACTGGCTACTGTGACTGAGTAACTAATGTGCGAGGTACTACTCTCCAAGCCTGAGCATGACTCTTCTGTTGTGCTGACTTGCTTAGAGCAGTTTCCAATTTATTTTATTTTTTGATGAGCTCTTGGAGTTAAGGAACTGCAGTTGTTTTTCCCTTGTAAGGAATGTTGTCTGCATTTCAGCAAAATAAGCTGACCAGAGAAAACAGTATTTAAGAAATAATTTCCCCTGCTGTGTACCTACCAGGAGCAGGGTACCTGGAGGGCTTAAGGAGTTTGCAGCTGGGTGGGAAGAGGAAAAGCATGAGATACAGACCAGACATAACACTCAGTTCCCCATCCCCTGACATTTCCATGAAGCTCTTGTCTCCTGTACTGAACTCAAGAGAAAACAGACTTGAAAGTTCTTGGATAAATGTAACTTTGGATGGATGTGATTATCAGAAAAGCACGGCTTGATGGTGACTGTCATTTAGTGACAGCTGTCATCAGTATGTAGCTATTGTCACTCATCAGGCTTGCTTTGCCTTCATGATCTTCATGGGGGCTGCTTCTGGCTTGTTTCCCCCTCAGCTCTAAAAGACACTATTAGTCAAAGTCTGAGATGGGCCTTTAGTTGTGTTGGTTACATCTTGAATCTTTTTGGACAATTCTGTTTTCCTAAGTCCCTTCAATATCTGATCCTTATGACCTTATTATGTCTTAATTCCCTCAAACACACTCTCTCTCTCTCTCTCTCTCTCTCTCTCTCTCTCTCTCTCTCTCTCTCTCTCTCTCTCTCTCTCTCTGTGTGTGTGTGTGTGTGTGTGTGTGTGTGTGTTTCAAGGAAATACATGTTTCCAGACATCAGCAAGCTGCTTAGTTCAGTTTGGGTTTTTCTCATGCCTTCCAGAGTGATTCCCAGAAACTAAGTTGGTGAGGGGCCCTGCCCAGGTGCATAACAATCAGGCTTTCTGTGTACATGAAGCTGTGACCAGCAATTTAGTTTCCTCATGGTCCTGTCTAGGTGCACTTTTAGTTCAACCTATAATTCACTAGGTTTTTGTTGGTACTCTCTGGACACCAGGAGCAGCTGCTGTGAGTAGAGGTGAAGGTGGTAGTGTCTGAGGGTGAAAGAACAGGTGTCCTGTCCTGATGATACTCCAGGGACAAGGGACTTGGGAGGACGGAGAGTGCTGTGGCCTCTGTGTGGCCATCACTGTGCTGTATGATGGAAGGATCACACAGCTTCTAGGGGTCCATCAAGTCAGTGTGTACATATGGGCAGGGACTGGAAGGAAAGGACTGAGGTCCCAGGGGTCCATCAGATCAGTGTGTACATACGGGCAGAGACTGGAAGGAAAGGACTGAG